>JAJJWW010008026.1:0-600000 GCA_023531295.1 Papaver armeniacum | reverse complement strand
AAGAAGGGTTTGTAGCCGAGTAGTTAATGGAATTGAGATCGATTGAGCGAGATGGGTTTTGTCGAAATTAGGGTTTGATTCAAGTTTGAATATGGCGAAGTACATGGTGGTTGGAATTGAGATGTAAATCAAGGCTTGAAATGGCTCAAGTGGATTCTCGCAAATTCAAAGTCGGAGTTCTGATTGAGAGCATGAAATTGGTGGTGACTTGTGGTATAATGGGTTTGAGCAGATATAAATCTGAGATGGATTTCAGTGAATTAATGCTTGAGAAGATGTTGTTACTATGAAGATTATCAAGGGAACAATGGGTGTATACACTGAGAAGAACAACAACATGATGGTGTTGGTGATGAATTAGAGATGGAATGTTTGAAAATGCTGATGTGCTTCAGTTTGGTTGGTGGTTTGGAGCCGAAGGCAATGTTGTATGCGATTGTGATGGCTTGAGCTAGGGTGCGATTCTGAGATGGGGTTAGACACTTGGTAATGAGATGAATGGCAATTTGTCTTTTGGCACTGCAATGAACTGAATTGCAGGTATGAAGTGAAGCTGGTGTTACAGGGAAGGTAAGAAAATGGTGGAATTCAGTCAGATTTGAATCCGGACTGAGACAAAGAAAACTGCAAAGGCAAGTTTAAGAGTGAGCTGTTATGCCTTGGAGGTTGCTGTTGTTGCATAATGGGTTTGCAAGGAGAATCAAAGCAGTAGTGAAGCTAAGTTGTGTGTTGCAGTTAAGCTACATGCATTGGTGGATGAATTTCCAGAAAGGGTTAATGGTTAGGAGGTGTATCTGAATGTGAGAGAGTTATGCAGGAATGAAACCGAAATGGAGCTTAAAATGGAGTTACTGCTGTGTGCTTTGGTTAGCTCAAGTGCAGGTGAAGCAGCTATATTACAGGGTATTGCAATGGGACTGTAATGGTTTGAGAAGTTGCGGCATAAGCTCAAGAATGGATTTATTTGGGCTGGAGGAAGGTGCTATAAAGTGAATCAAGGCTGCGGTATGGTTGTGAAAGTTGGAGGCATTGCAAGGAAGAGCTGGGATTGATCATTGAAGTAGTGGTTGAGCTGAGAAGTAGGACTTGTTGGTGGTTGTATTTGTGGCAGCTGCTAGAACACAGAATTTGAGATGGCTGGGAGAGATACAGGGAAGGCATGGCCATCTTGGCCGTGAACTATTCTGGCATGTGCAAGTGATTAACTCAGACCAGTCAACCGAGTTAGCTAACTGACTCGGTTCTGACTCAGCGACTCAGACTTTGACCATGTGACTAACGTTGACCGTTAAGTCAACAGTTATCTCTAACGGTGGACTGGATTTAATATTCCGTCGAATATTCTCCCGACGGCAGTGACTTTCAGGTGGTCGGCGGTGACGGATTCCGGTCAAATTCCTACCATAATACCGATTTTCCTAGGTAACCAAAAATTCCAGAATTTTCTATGGACTTCTCTCATGGGTGTGAAGACTTGGACTAGGAATTGGATGGAGAATTGGGCTCAAATTTGGAAAGAGAAGGTGGAAGAGTTGAGAAAGGCTTGGTTTTGGAAATTTAATTGCTAAAGGAAAAGGATTCTATTCCTTGGAAGATTTGGAGAATATTGAAGCCTATAAATAAAGAAGTTTTCTACATCTTTTACACACCTCTCTACACACACAACACTTTTCTTTTCTTATTTCTTTGTGTGAACTCCTTAACATGAGTAGCTAATTTTATTATTGATTGAGGATGAATTCCTATTTCTTAACATGATTTGAGTTATATTTCAATTCTATCTTGAAGTTTTTCACATGATTATCGTTTGTTTTTACTAATAGGAATGTTTATTCATTCATTCATGATTGATAGATTGTTTAGAGTGCACGCTAAATTGATTTGTTAGTTTAATCTAAATCTAGTATAAGTTAGGGAATAAGTAATCGTTCTCGACACTTTACACAAGTAGAAAACACGAGACCTTGCGGAGGGATTCCGTGGAGCGATTGTGTGTAAAAACAACGCTAGAAAGTGGACCAAGCGAACCGAGTTTAACTACTAGTACTAAACCTAAATTCATAGATCTTAATGCATTCAGGAATTACATCTTGTAAGCGTACCTCAAGGTGGTTCTTTTGAATAGAATCTGATAACTAAGCGGACTTGTTACTCAGTGAAATAAGGGATTTTGGGGCTAGCTAAGCGGACCTGCTATCCTACGGTTGGTGATAATCTGTGACTAATAACATGTGGATGAAAAACATAACTTGATTCATTGTTTTGCAACGAAGAAGGATTCCTTGTTCTTGTCTCTCTTATTGATTTCAACTTTAACCTTTAATTGCTTTCTTTACTTTCTTTTGCTTTACACATCCCCCCTTTTTGTGACAATTTTTACAACTAGAATCTCTTGCTCCTCGTGGGAACGAACTTGACTTCCATTATATTATTTTTAATTGAGTGGAAATATTAATTAATTTGATTGCACCTACGACACGCATCAAATTTTGGCGATTCCCCCACACTTAGACTTTGCTAGTCCTCGAGCAAATCAAACTAAAAACTCACAACTTCAAAGCGTTCAAGCGTCACAAGCATCCAAAGAGTTATGAGGACATAGAGTTTCTGCATTCTAGTAATAAGAGGTTAGAAATACTAAAGAACATATTCTCATTCTTAAATGTTGAGTGAGAAATAACCACACCATAATGAGAGAACGCGTGTTTGAGAAACGATCAATAAGCATTTCGCCTCGACTTCTGCCTCACCGAAAAGGATTTTATGATAATTGCACTCAAAAAGACGGCTTTTTTATGGTTCTCACATGTGTGCAGGTAGGAATGAAGAGAAAATTCCTGCAACACGTTGAATGGTGGGAAGGACAACTTCCGAAATATTTTTAAAAACCCACATCTTTTAATATTTTGAAAAACCATTTTTCTGATGATCTCTAAGAAAGGAAATCAACCATATATTATTGAGGATGAGATTACTTACTCACCTTCACATCCGATCGCCAATTATGATAACACCACTCTCACGGCATCCAATAGAAACGTCTTCCGCTCCTTGTCTTGATCTTCTTCGTCTTCGTCTTCGTCTTCGGTTTCAACTATTGATGATAAACTCTCGAATTTCATAAATCCTTGACAATTTGTAACCTTTACCTTAATAATCCTTGTCGCTTGAAACTTCCTTATAGTTTTCCTTCCCACGGCTTATAAAAACAATACAAATATTTCTCTTTTTTTTATTTTTTTTATTTTTTTTTTATTTTTTTTTTTATTTTAGCTAAGAGAAATAAAATACAAAAACAAACCGTGGCCGTGGGATAAGTATTTTACCGCTTGATTCTTCACAACTCATATCGTCTCGAAATCATAAACTTCAAAAATTCTCACCTTTTGATTTTCTTCGCTCTTGTGAATAAGTCTTTATACTTGGATATATAATTACCTCATTGTATTGTAAGTCCTCAACATATATGTAAAAATCCGCACATTTGTATGTTGCTTACTTGTATTTGAAATTTGCTCTTTTTCTCGTTCCGTTGCTTGCAAACCTTGAACTTTTCCAACTTTCCTTGTAAATTTTCATGTCGTTCCTTGTTGATGATGAGAGTGTTTCTATGGATCCGTTGTTGTCGCGAGAGAGAATGGTGCTAACTGCAAATCGAACTACAAGAAGGAAGCTTTCATCTATAGACGTCACCCTTCATGATTGATAAAATTAGCACTCAAGAGATCAAAGAGTAGTGCTTCTATTGGTGGGAGGTTGGGTAGCTCACCATTCTACCCGGAATTAACGTATGGTGACACACACTCAAAAGAAGCTCTTTAGTAGATGGAAAATTTCTGGTCGGTGCCTCACATGATATGAATACGGGTAGTCTCCACTAATGATTGATCAGCAACTCTAATAACGCATTTCTCCCTGCACCAAATTCGCATCACCGGCATGATTAAATCCATTATTTAACACTCAAACAAGCAAGAAATCCGAATGTAGTTCTCTAACATTTCCAAGTTCAATTATGTCGGTCAAAATCTCTATGTAAACATACCTAGAAGTATGCTAGTGACTCTAAAATCTTTAAAAGTTGAAGTTTTATGTAAAACTTTTTTTTCTTAAAATTTTTAAATTTTTTTGTAAATTTTTTTTTTTAAAATACATGCTTAACCACTCCCCCACACTTAAACCTTACATTGTCCTCAATGTAATTGAATCCTCCTAGTAAAGTCAAGGTGGGAAATTTTAACATGATAAGAAACAAGAAAAACAAATAACAAAAAGCAAAAGGATAAGAAATACAAAACCTATGGGTTGCCTCCCATTAAGCGCTTGTTTTAAAGTCGACGGCCCGACTTAGCTTTTGCAAGATTCATTAGCCCGGATCAATCTCTTTCACGGGAAAACATGATTTCACATCACTAGGGTATCGCGTTGTCTCAAAGATATTGAAGTGGATGAGTGTACCATCAAACTCCATAGTCAAGGTGCCATGTTGGACATCAATCTTTGTTCCGGCGGTGCTTAAGAATGGTCTACCCAAAAGCAAAGGTGTAGACTTGGAAGAATTCTCATCATTCATGTCTAAGACATAGAAATCGGCCGGAAATACAAGCTCATTAACCTGCACCAAAACATTCTCAACAATCCCTTTCGGGTAAACATTAGATCGGTTAGCAAGTTCAAGAACTACCCTTGGTCTCTTTAAGAGGACCAAGATTCAAAGAATCATAAATCGAGGAAGGCATAACATTAACCGATGCTCCCAAGTCTAGTAAAGCTCGAGTAAACCTTGTTTTACAAATTGTGCAAGGTATAGTGAAACTACCGGGGTCCTTTAATTTTGGTGGGAGTTTCTTGAGAATGAACGCCGAAGCATTCTCCCCCACACTCATGACTTATTCCATTTTAACCTTTTCTTCTTCATGCACAACTCCTTTAAGAACTTTGCACAACGAGGAATTTGACGAATAGCTTCAATGAGTGGTATATTGACTTGTACTTTCTTAAGGATGTCCCACATATCCTTGTATTCCAAGTCTTTCTTCGAATTAGCAAATCGGCTAGGAAACGGGGGTGGAGTTGTGAAAGTAGGAACCGTCTCCTTAGGTAGGTTGGTTGGGGATGTATTCTCCTTTGGTGCTGTTTTCTCATCATTTACCTCATCTTGTTGATTTGGTTGCTCCACTTGTTTCCCACTCCTCAAAGTAATCGCATTAACGCTCTCTCTTGGATTAACAAATGGTTGTGAAGGAAGCTTTGTGGACGCTTGAGCTTTCAATAGATTCACATCGGTCGCTAATTGCCCCACTTGAATTTGTAAATCCTTGATTGCCGAATCGGTCTTTTGTTGGTATTGTTGGACCAAAGTGGTGAGACCTTGCACACCTTGCATTAACGCATTGAGCTTGTCATCATTCAAAGAATCACGCTCCTTGACTTGTTGTGGTTGAAATTGTTGTTGAGGTTGGAAACGTGATTGTTGGAAACCACCTTGTTGCTCATACGGATTGGGAACCGCCACTTGCTTATTTGCATAACTAAAGTTGGGATGATCCTTCCAACCGGGATTATAGGTATTGGAGTATGGATCGTACCTTGGCCTTTGATTCGGATATAAAGCATTCACTTGTTCGGTCTCACCATCCGGAATAATTACCGCGGCCATCCTTTGCATCATTATCTCCATGTTACTCATCTTTTGATCAAAATGTGATGAAGAATCACTAACTTCATGCACTCGCCTAACCATTGGTTCATCCCTTGTGTAGAATTGTTGCGAGTTTTCCGCCATACTTTCAATCAACTCTCTAGCTTCGGTCAAAGTCTTGTTCATTAGTGCACCACCACCCGCGGCGTCAAGAAGAGACCTATCACTTGGGTGGAGAGCTTCGTAGAAGTATTGGAGTATCATAACGTCACTAAATTTATGGTGTGGACAGCTTGCCACCAACCTCTTGTATCGCTCCCAACATTCATACAATGATTCTCCCACTTGTTGTTTCAATCCACAAATCTCCTTGCGAATTTGAGTAGCTTTGGATGCGGGAAAATATCTCTCGAGGAAAAGTTTCTTCATACCATTCCATGTTGTGATACTTCCTAAGGCAAATAATATAACCATTCCTTAGCATTACCCGCCAAAGAAAACGAAAGCTTTCAACATTGCTCCATCCGCATTAGTCTCCTGGTGGAAGCATAGCCATAACTATGGTATAGAAGTCCATAAGATGTTTGTTTGGGTCCTCATTCACCATGCCATGGAACTTTGGTAACTCTCTAATCAACCCCGGCTTGATCTCGAAGGTTGAGTTAGTTTGGATACACCATTGTTGTGTATCAAGCTTGTGAGAAGCTAGGTCCTTGAGTGTACGTTCGGCCATTGTTTCTTCCTCTTTGTCTGAATCACTTGATGAAGAAGGAGGAAGTGGAGTGTTAATCGCACGAATGAAATCCTTTAGTTGAGTGCTTGGGATCGAAGACGTATCGGACTCGGTCTGCCCCTCTTTAAGCATTCACCAAAGGTATAACACCTGAAACAAGATTCTCAAAAACTAAGTTAGATATGGTAAAGAATCTAACAAAGCAAGAATAAAGCAAAAATAAAAATAAAAACAACTAAAAATCGCCCGTTGCTCCCCGGCAGCGGCGCCAAAATTTGATTGCACCTACGACACGCACCAATTTGTTTTGAAGTTTTCTCTTGAATATGTTCATATGCCATATATTTCCAGGGGGTAGAAGGTGCAACCTTTTTGACGAGTATCTAAGGCAAACGTCCTTGCTAGAGGTAGAGCTTTTACGTCATAACAGAAAACAACAATTACATTGAAAGGATGGTTTGGAGGTTGATTGCCACAAAATCCTGATTGATGAAGTAATAAAACCGAATTTCTGTCTACCCGTACGATTTTCTGGTATGGAAACATTAGGGCAAACTCTTGGAAAAGCGATTCCTTGGCCAAATTTTGGTGCTCAGTTTACCGTGCCTGCTAAGAAGGTTAGTTGCTTGGCTTGTTTGATTTGTAAGTCGAATATACATAAACTAGTCTATCAATTATATGAATCACCGATCCAAGTGTAAATTAGAGAACCTAGAAAAATAGAAACATGTGTAACTTTCAAAAGTAACTAATAACTCTTTTAATCTTATGCAGAACCCTACCAGTAATTCACAACCAACTACTTCTCTGCAGAAGTCTCCTTCACGTAGCAACCCTTCTGATGGATCTAAGAAGCAGTCTCCTAATCTTATGCAGAACTCTACCAGTAACCAAATCCTTCAATATCTCTAGAGAAGTCGTGCACATCTATGGCAGAACCTCTGGCTAAGACATCTAATGGAGTATGTTTTTTTGATTTTTTTTTTCTTCGTAAATCTATATTGCTAATTCTAGCATCTTCTTTTTATATGATGTTCATATGCCGTATCTCCGTAGAAAGCAAAATACGACTTTTGGAATGGATCTAGGGGAAACGTCGTTGCTAGAGGCGGTATTTTACCTACGCTGCCTAACCAGAAAATACATGGAGAAGATCTTCCTAAAAACTGTTATGTTGTCAATATTCAGAGGTTATAGTTCCATCGTTCGTGTTAACCAACCAAGTGGTGAGTTTGAGTTATTAGGGAAGCTAAAGATGGTTTTGTGGCATGGCCGAAAGATAACCTGTTCCATCTCATGACAAGGTTAGTCTCTTAGCTCTTTTGCTTTGTTAATCAAGTATATAAATAGTTTTACACAAATCGTGTATTCGAGTTTGATTAAAGAATAAGTACGAGATAGAAATATATTAACACCTAAATGGAACATGAATGCCGGTGTACGTAAATTTGAAAATTGATATTTGGTTACGGATTTTATTATGGGCGTCAGCTGTGAAAAATGCCACGGCCTTCAGTGAAGTTGGCTTTATATATTACATTGTTGGAAAAATAACTTTTGTCTTGTTGAGAATTCACATGACAGACGAATTTGCCTTGGATTTAGAATATATATATAATACATTTAATCTCTTGCTGCAGAAACTCCACAGCATGGAAAACCTCATAAGCAACCAGAACCAGTTTTAGATTCTGAGAAGAAATTGGACAGTGACCTAAGATTAACAAGCAGCCTTGCAGAAGATAAACTGAATGAGGAGCACCTAGCAGTTAATCCACATTCGGGGAGTCATGCAGCCTCTGAAAAGCTTCCAAAGAAGATTAAAAAGGTGCGAGAAAAGTTATATGTACAAAGTGTAGATCAGGCATACCAACTTCCAGATGGGAAACAGAGGATGACAAGGTTTGTCGCGTCGAGAATGTCACAACCTGATCAATTGCTTGAAGAGACACAACCATCAAAAAAGTTGAAGAAAAACTGATGATTTTTGGATAAATGCTCTTTAATATTTTCTTTTGCAAACTGTTAGACCAAAGCTCAACATTTTTTACTGTGTTATTAAAAATAATATGAATTTCAGATTTAACCACAATTTATATATAAAGTATAAGAAAATTTGGATAGTGCCAGGTGGATGGTTTAGATGCGTCACATCTGAACGGCTTAGAGGCGTCACACGCGTAATACACACGCTTCGAGGTTAATTGGCGTGGCTAAACATAACATAAAGACACACTAAACAAATATAAATTGGCGTGGCTAAATATCACATAAAGCCACGCTATATGGCGTGTCTATAGGTTCTCCGATGAACGGCTCCCAACGTTACATGTGGACGGTGAACGTTACATCTGAACGGTCAATATTGCATCATCTTAAATTAGATCCAACGATTCCTAATACAGCCACGTGGATGAAGGTTATTGTAAATTGGCGTGGCAAAATATCACATATAGCCACGCTATATGGCGTGTCTATAGGTTCTTCAATGAACGGCTCACAACGTTACATGTGGACGATGAAGGATGCATATAATTTAACGGTCAATATTGCATCATCTTAAATGAGATCCAACGATTCCTAATACGGCCACGTGGATCAAGGTAATTGGAAATTGGCGTGGCTAAATATCACATATAGCCACGCTCTATGGGGCTTGTCTATAGGATATCCAATGAACGGCTCACAACGTTACATGTGGATGGTATTCAACGGTTCCTAATACAGCCACGTGGATGAAGGTAAGTGAAATTGGCGTGGCTAAAACATAACATATAACCACGTTTAACCTATATGGCGTGTCTATTGGATAACCAATGGCTACACCAAAAAGCAATTTGCGTGTCTAAAGTGAACCAAATAGCCACGCCAAAAAGCAATTTGCGTGTCTATAGTGAATCAAATAGCCACGCCAAAAGCAATTTGCGTGTCTAAAGTGAACCAAATAGCCACGCCAAAAAAGCAATTTGCGTGTCTATAGTGTACCAAATAGCCACGCCAAAAACCAATTTGCGTGTCTAAAGTGAACCAAATAGCCACGCCAAAAAGCAATTTGCGTGTCTATAGTGAACCAAATAGCCACGCCAAAATAATAAATCGTGTGTCTATAGAGTACCATTACTTAAGTTTTGGGACACGATATAGCAACGCCTATATGGCTCGGCGTGTCTATTTCATGCGTAAATAGACACGCAAGGCAAGCGTGTCTATAAGCTACCAAAAACCACGCCGTGTTACCTAAAACCACGCAAGCAGAAGTCACGCCAAGTCCAAACCAAATTGGCGTGTCAAAACCCCTATGGACACGCCAATTTGGCGTGGCAAAAGGTTCTGCTTGTACTAGTGACAGGCTACAACTCTCGGTGTGTTATACTAGCCCGATTGAGCATATTTTGAATCTGGACTGTCCATATCAGTCTCAGAAATGATCATGACCATCCAACTTCACCAAAGATGATTGGATGGCCCAGATCGAATCCATAACCCTCAAGCAGGTATTGGAGTATTCACCACCGACCCAATGCGGGCCCCGCATGGTCGGCCTCCCCAAGAGGGAAGCAACGCTTACCAGTTTGTCCAGCCAAAACAGCATGGACGTGAAACCCTAAACTAGGGTTACGACACATTACATGTGTCGCAAATCAGTCTCAACCATCCATCTTCGCATGCATAGATGGAGGGTGTAGATGTAGATTCAAAGGGCCCGGAACATGTCAACACAAATACCGTGGGCCCGCCTACATACCTGACTGATCGGTCAAGACCAACTATGGTTGGTCGTCTCGATTCGTGCGTTCCAACCTGGGTATGACACACGGCCGGCAAAACCTGATTAGGGTTTGTGTCACGATCACGAGCGTCCCTTTTCTCCTGCTCAGATGAAGGGTCCAGGAATATACTAAGCAGGTCCGGTAAGTATCAACATGATCACTGCGGGCCCGCCTATCTCCACACCCGGTCGGCCAAGACAAAACTTGGCTGTACACCTCGATTCGCACGCCCAAACCAGGCGTTGTGCACCTCCTAATTGTAAACTGATCTCGACCACTCAACTTCTCCGGACAAATTGAGTGGCTTAGATCACGTTTCTATGAGGCAATGAAGTACAGGCGTGAACACCAGCCTACCACCCACACGCCGAATCAATCGGGCGGGACCGACCAGGCTTGGTCGTCTTGAAATGCACGCCCGAAGTGGGCATGATGCGTGGCTTTTGCGGCACCAGATTTCTGTTGCAAATCAATCTCAACCGCTCCTCTTTGCCGGTCAAATTGAGTGGCCTAGATCGCACCTTCATGAGGCGGTGAGGGTGCGCGTGTACACCGGCATACCGTCTACACGCATGCCCTGGCCGGTCCTTTCCAAAACACCTCCCATGCTTGGTTTCGACCAAGCTGAAGAGTGATGCCTGCGCACCTTTTTAAAACCCTAAAACTTCATCAACGGTCGTAGATGAGCGTCACAGATAATCTCGTCCGTCCAATTCTACCAGCTTGGTCAAGAAGCCCTGGTTAGGAGTTGAGAGACCAGCAAGGCACCACCACGATCACCGTCTACCACTCTTCCACATGAGGCGATCGGCCAAATCAGGGCTTGCCTGTATAGCCTCCAAACGATCACTCGAAGATGGATGGACATGATACTATTTTAAGACGCTTAAATTCGTGACTTACTCCGATAAACCTTAAAAACAGCGATGCTTCATACATGCTGAATATACTTGATGCGATGACACGCATAGAATACACACGATACTTCACAAGTATCGACTTCCTAAATAACTCGCTTATTTAGTATAGCATTACATGCTACTTTCTCAGGTCCCACGATCCACACACTCGAGACATCAATCATGTCACAAACCGGGGATACATATGGGGGTATTGGTCTCAAGGTTTACGGCGTGCAACGTGCAACGCGCCATCACAAGAATGTGTTAGGAAGTCATGGATGGTTAGAGATGACAGGAGAAGTGGGCAAGACTGGTCGTGTAACACCAACACACAACTCCACTACTCCATCACTTCACTTCCTCCACTTCCCACGAGAGACGTGAATAAGGCTCAAATGACTTGTATAAATAGGTTCTCCTCCCTATTTCCAAACAACAGAGCAAGCCAAGACAAGACATAAATCAAGTGTTAATACAAAACGTATTCAAACACCTAGAGCCTGCTTGCATCAATTGTAAGCCTGCTCACCCTTCTGTTACAAGTCATAAACAAGCCTACACCTTCACAATCTCAACACCTTCTTCACTTCCCTCCCTAAGATCAACCCCATCTCCTTCACTTTGTGACCAAAGCAAGTCTAGAACAGCCATTTATTGGTTTAGGCCAGAGTTGTACAGATTGATTTCTCGAATCACAAGCACTCACCGCGCAGTGTATTTGTTTAGGGTTTAAATTCATTCCTCATCTACACACCCAAAATTACCAAATCCGGCAGGAATAGTTTTCACCCATAAATAATTGGCGACCACGGTGGGAGGTTGATCTCTCGGTTGCAAAAATTAAATTCTCAATTTTTCGGTTTTCATCTCGCAATGTATCCTCACCCGGAAACCACAGGTGGTTCAGATATCATGGGAAGTGTAGCTAGAATGCTGGAGGATGTCCTGGCAAATCAAGCCGGTATCGCTAGAAGGCGGAGTGAAATATTCCGCCTTTTCAATGATATAATATCATAATTACAAGATGGTTCGGCAGGCATAGACAGTGCAAGAAATACTGAATCCTTAGCCAGGAGTCACACCTTTACCAGTGGAGATGCAGAAAGAGCGCGTAATCACAGGGGACTCAGGAGAAACGAACAACATGGTCCAGCCGACAACGAAGACTCGAGGCAACTCTACAGAGGAAAAGACTTGTCCGGGGTACCACAACGTCTGCCGGACAAATAAAGGGAGCCTGCAGCTTACGAAGCCTTGCTAGAAGATTTATATCTCAAGACTCTTGTCGGAGCCCGGAAAACTATCCAATACGCATCGACCTTTCAACTAAGGGAAGAAGTGCCCGAGGAAGGAGAGATCAATCAAGGAACACGTGAGTACAGAGGATGGGAGCGTTCAATTCGATCACTCAGCAGCGATATCACGACACCTTCCACACTCTGTTACCCAGGCAAGCGATCCGCGAATATGATGGCACTCACGAGTCTTCTAACTTCATCTCCGAAACATGCTCCACATCGAAGCCATGTAGAAACACCACAACGCCCACGAACGCAAGAAAAGCTAGAAGTACCTACACTTTCCGTTCCCAATGGAAAAGATTTTGGAGTTGCTGGAGACGTGGGTACGAAACAGAGAGGTGGAGCTACCTCATATATGGCGTCCACCAACTGATCAAGAAGTAATGGACCCGAGGTATTGTCATTTTCACCGGTTCCTTCACCACCCTACCAGTGAATGAAACGCTTTGAAACGCATTGTTCAAGAAGCTTAATTCAGAGGGATAGCTTCCCTTATGATTTCCTCAGAGAGGCTACTTCGGTTTGGTACAAGTGAGGCTTCAAAAGCAAGTAACTTTTATTCAACAAATTTACAAGAAAGATAGCTTTAGAATTCACTGGGGACTTGGCATCCTGCACATGGAGAAAGGGGCTCAGTGATCAAATGCCATGTTTGTTTCCCCTCGTACTTCCCTTTTATGTGACATTTGCAATTTCATATGATATATGCAACCATTCATGATGGTAGGCTTGGGAATGTGTTTCTTTTTATGCCTACATGTTATACCGCAAATGCACGGTGTCTTCAATGTAGCACAAGGCAAATACGGGTTGAACCACAGAGACTTGTGGTGCTATAGTTGATCAAAGGCTTCCTAAACCGACTTTCTAGTGAAGGTAACACAACCGAGGTTTTGTCGATGCGACTAAGTTTGCATTAGTGACTGAAATAGTAACTAAGATATAAGACAATGACAATGGGGATACTAGGGTCTTCAAATCCACCTTTAACCTACACTATGTCTTCAACTCATGATATTATTCTTGTCTTTATGACGTATAAGAGAGAGGTGTCAACTCGCTCTATGTCTAAGATGTTTCTCCGATTGATAGTTTAATCACAATTAAGGTATCTTTCCAAAGCATTACTTGTCTAGTTAGAGTACAACTAATCGAGGATCAATAATAATCTAATTAAGCTTGAGTTGCAGCATAATTATCACAGAGGTATTCTAACTACAAGTGCATACATGGCATACACTCGTGAGAGCAAAGTGTTGACATGCTAAGATTAAATTCTATCTTAGGAAGTATTTAAGCATTCAAGAATCAACATTTAAAGTATGAGAAACACAATAGCAGGTTAGGGTTTCATATGAACCCTAGCAATTTGATTTAGAACATGATACAAATATAAACTAACCTAAATTGGTGCTCTGGCTAGCCCAGGCATAAACTCTAACACACACAGACTCTTCTATTTATACATGCATAAACTCAAAACCCTAAAATTGACTTCAAAATAGAAAATTAAACAAACCCAATCGCCCATACTCTCTGAATCGCTTCTCTCTTCTGTCCAATGCGGCTCGAGAACTCCCTCAATTGATTTGATGCGACCTAACCCTAGTTATTTCTATCTCTCACTTAGCTTCTAGGTAAGAGGCTATGGGAGAGATAGAGAGCAGGTAGGAAGTGGTGCGGCGGCTGATGATAGTTGTTGGGGTGTCAGGGTAAGGCGATGGTGGAGGTGGTGATGGCTCTGCTCCGAAGATAGGTGTCGGGTGAGGAAGGTGGAGCTGGGGGTTGTGTCGGAGAAGAAAGAGAAGATGGAGAAGAGAATGGGTTTGGCTCGATGGGGTATAGGGGTATGGGTTGATTCGGTGTTGAGCGGGTGTAGCAAGGAGTGATGTGAGCGAAGGAGCGACCGTAGGATGTAGCTAGGTGAGATCTCAACGGCTCGGGTTGGATGGGCTCGGATCCAGGTCGGGTCTTGGATATCTTGGGCCCAAGTCTTGTAGATGGGTTGCTCCTTGTTGGGTTGCAACTGTTGCGCGCGCGGGCTTTGGATTTCTTTTCCATAGACGCTTGTCTCCAATTCTTTGCTCTTTTGGCTCTTCAATTTCTCCAAGCTTTATATATTACCTAAAAACACAAAATTAATTAGTACAAATATTTATTCTTGAAAACAAAGAAAATACAGAGTCTGGGATAATATCTGATTTCTGAGCACAAAAGATGAGTTAAATGCCAATAAAAAGGTGTATAAATATGCAATATTTGGCACTCATCAAATACCCCCAAACCTGAATTTTACTTGTCCTCAAGTGAAACAGAAATTGAAGAAATCCTAACTATACCCCGTCGCAGTCTCTCGAATGCATTTAGCGTATGCACTAAGCCTTTAAACCCCTAGGTGTCCCTAGTGGACGAGTTGTAGTCTCGTGAGGGTTTACCAGAGGTGTACCCACAAAACCTTCTCCAACTTCAGAGTGTAAAAGAGTCTCAAGCATCCAAGGAGCTATGAGGACATAGAGTTTCGCATGCTAGTAACAAGAAGTTAGAACTACCAAAGAACGCATTCTCATCCTTAAGTGCTTTGAGCGAGAAGTAACCATACCATATGAAAGAATTGGATTTGATTGTGATCATAAGCCTCGACTTCGCCTCACCAATAGAGTTTTATGATAATTGCACTCAAAAAGACCGCTTTTTTAGTCTCTCATGTGTGCAGCAGGGAATAAAGAGAAAATCTTGCACACGTTGTAGGTAAGAAGGATAACCTTCCGAAATAATTTCTGGAGACTCCACAGAAGTGTGGACAAAAAGAATCTTTTTCTGATGATCTCTAAGAAAGGAAATCAACCACTAGCAAGGATGGGAGTACTCACTTACCTTCTCACCCGATCGGCAATTAATATCACTCTCTCAGCATTCATAGAAACGTCTTCAATCTTCGGTCTTCGGTCTTCAATAGCTGATGATGAACTTCTGAACTTTACAAAAACTTGACAAACATACAATTTTTTTTTTTTTTTTTTTTTTTTTTTTTTTTTTAGTACATGAAATGGAAATAACAATAAAACTCAATTTTTCACAAACTTCATTAATTATCATCCTATTTTCTTTGTTGCACATAAACCTTGGACTATCTCAACTTTTCTTCAAATATTCTGATGATGCTCCACTTGCTGACGATGATGTGTTTTTATGAATCTGTTGATTGAGAGGGAGAGAGTGATGCTAACTGCAAATCAGTATTTAGAAGAAGTTTTCATCTTTAAACGTCACCCTCATGATTGACAAAAATTAGCACTCAAGAGATCAAAAGTAGTGCTGAAAGTGGTACGAAGTTGGGTAGCTCACCATTCCTACCCGGAATTGACGTGCGGTGACACACACACTCTAACAGACTTTTCTAGAAAGTTGCAAAAAATTTGAAGGTTGGTGCCTCACTTGATGTAAAATGGGTAGTCTCCACTATGGGTGATCACAATTCTACTACCGAATATCTAAACAGCACCTAATTTGCCCTCCGGTATGGTTAAATCCAACTTTAACGCTCTAATCAACTAAGAAACCCGATTGCGTTCTCCAGTACTTCCAATTTCTGTTATTTCGGTCAGACTCTCTATCTAAACATAGCTAGAAGCATGCTAGTGACTCTAAAATCTCTAAAGTTGGAGGTTTTTATTTAAAAAAAGAGTTTTTTTTTTTTTTTTTTTTTTTTTTTTTTAATTTAAAACTAAAATAAAAGACTAAAAATTCTATATGCAAATGCACCCCCAAACCTAAATCAAACATTGTCCTCAATGTGTCAACAGATAATAAGAATTCAAAAAGTCACATACCATGAGAACTATGCTGATAAGAGAAAAGGGAAGAGATTACCGGAATGTCGGCGGGAGCAAGGTTAGAGCTTCATTAGTCAAGGCTAGAATCCAACATATCATATCGGATTAGCACAAAATATGCACAAGAAGACTCAACCGATTCAAGAAAGAAAAATTTAACAAGTCCTATTGGATTATATACAATGAAATTCACCATATACCAACAATCTAAAGAGTTGAGGATCAACCCAAAAGAAAATATGTACAAACATCAACAGTCTTACTCAAATATAATATGATAGTGCAAGTAAGACTGCATATGTGAATGAGTTTCCCCCAAACCTAAACTTGTCAACAGGTGTGTTTGAAAGCACAAAATCTCGCAATTTTAAAGGTACATCATGAAAAAGGTCTAACTCAAAATGAGTTTTGCTAAGAACAGGCAGACATACACATTCCAACTGTGGCTCCTTAAAAGTGTTATACTTTGATGCAAAATAGTCCAAGAGGACTTGGGAGGCACAAAGCTCTAGGCCTAGATTAGGCATTTTCAGAAAAGTTGGTTTTGCAATTTTGTAACAAACTACACCTAGGTTTGGTGGAGGAGTATCAATCTGTGCCTTAGGAGAGAGATTAGGTACATCTACGTTGTTTTCATGTATAAGATCATTTGCACCATCACATACTTTCCTAAGGTCAGACAAAGGTAAATCATGCTCACCTGCATAGAACAATTCATCAATCTCCATGTTATAATCATCAGAGGAGGCAACATATTATGACATGGACAGGAATCGACACAAAAAATAATATCATGGTCCATAAGAACATTAGTGTCAACAGAAGATTCATCCTTTCCTAAGTCACAAACAAGTTGTGTAGCATGCTCACTTTCACTAAAGAATTTCACAAACCCAAGCTCAGAGTTAACATCACATGTATGAATGTTAGAAGAAGTATCATTCATAGGGTTCACAGAAGAGACGCCTAACGTCTCTTAACCCAAAGATTCCATCATATTTTCTGCATGCACATGCTCTTCTAACATATCGTATTCATCATCATCATCATCATAACAAAAATGCATTTCCCTATTCAAAATTGTAGCATTTCTAGTGTACTCATTCACCTCTAAATTAGGTTCATATTCAGTGTTAGTTGCATGAGTAGGAATAGAAACTCTATTTTCAAGATTTACTTTATTAGGGACAATAATCATCCTATCATGAACTGCCTTCCATTCTTCTTTTTGTAAATGAATCAGGTTCATCTTTAAGAACATGTGACATTGTTCAATGGAGGGAGAGTCTTCAATAGTGGGTATGCATGTCTCATATGAATGATCATTATATGGTTGTGCACATGGTTCACTAGAGAAGGGATGATCATGCATTTTCCATCCAAGTATATCATTGTTTTGCTCTATGAGCTCTTCCATTAGTGATTGTATACAAGGAGTTGGGGGAGTATAGAATTGCTCATCCTCCCATGGTGGTTGATGATGCATGTGGTCATAATGATTAGGGTATGTGTAATCAAGGTCAGGGCCCTGAGAAGGCTCATAATATTCCCTAAAATCATCATGGACTGTGGGGAGTTCATACTGTGAGGCATGCCCGTAAGCAAGCTCTCTAATGGATTTGTTTCCATCCCCAGTTGCAGACCAAAATCCTGACATGATCTAGCAACTCAATTTGGGCTCAAAAGAAGCACTATAGCCTAGCACACATCAAGCATGTAAAACCAATGATGTCTCAAAACAGGGAAGTTAAGCCCAAGTGATGCAAAGCCCGGTTGTGGGAAGCCTAGTGGACAAAGTGGGCTCATTTTTGGTTTAAGTGGGTTTTGGTTTATTGGGCTTTGGTTTGTTGGGAATGTACAGCCCAGTGGAGCTGGGTTCCAGTCCAGCAGCTTGGCTTAGGTTGAGCCCAATGGTTGGGCTTCAGTTTTTGTGCACAGCCCAACAGCTCAGTTTAGTTTGGCAAATTAGCAGCCCAGGTGATGTTTAAACAGCCCAGCAGATCAGCTGAAGGTTGGCAGACTGCAAAGCCAGTGGTTGTGGACTCAGTGTGTGCACTGGCTAGCTGTAGCAGATGCACAGCACTGGTCAGGCCAGCCTCTGGTTATGTTGCACAGGTTGGTTTATGCTCAGGCTTGAGTGCACAGTTTGTGCACAGAACAAGAAAGCAACACTTTGCACAGGTCTCAAAAATTTTCACAGCACAGCTTGTGCAGGGCAAGATTAAGTTCAGCACAGTTTATGTGCTCAGACAACACAGAGCAATACAAGACAACCTAGGTTGGCAGCTCAAGCAAAGCTTGTACACAGCACAGCCTAGGCACAACACAAGAAATTTATGCACAGCACAGGACAGTTGGGTGCACAGGAAAGTAAAAACAGCAATGCAAAGTGCACAAATTCAATATGTTGCAAGGGTCAACAGGGTCAGTCGATGCTCTAGTTCTCACAGGTTATGCAAGTTGCAATTTTAGCAAGAAATGATTTCTCATGTGAGCATGGCATACAATTTACAACCTCAAAGGTTCACTGGGTCAGCAGATGCAACAGTGAACAAAGTACAACACAAGGTCAAGGTTGAGCACTTACTGGCAATCAGCCAAGGCAAGGCAGCATCAGGGGCTGAGTTATGCTCAGGGTTGTTGGAGTCAACTGGGGTAGTTGATATCAACCAGCCCAGTTGATGCAGCAGACTTGGGTATCTGTAGCTCAAACTCACAGCTTCAGGGGGCCGGAGTTAAGCTCAAGGCAGATGCACAGAGCACAGGAGAGTTAAGCTTACCAATTTGCACAGGGGAATGAGCATGCAAGGGGTGCAGGGCAGCTATTCTATCATGCAAAACATTGGGTCACATATTCACAGGTCATTCAACAGGCTCAACAGGTCACAGATTCACAGGTCTAGCATGCAAGGTAACTGGCTCAACAGGCAACCAGGGTAGTGCTTATGAGATTTTCAATCAACTCAGGGGTGATTTCAACAGGTCATTAACATGTTTGGCTAAGCTCATATTTCACAGCAACATGCACACAGAGCAATTCAGGGATTGAGAGAAGCTTACTTATTGAAATGACCAGCTTTCAAAGAAGTAGGAATTGTTACTTAGATACTCTAGTTCAGTGAGCATACATGTTATGTTATCATCAACTGTTCAAACATTCAATGTTACACAGTGAGGCTTACCACTATTGTCCTGCACTTTTTCTTTTCCTCCTTGGCTTATGCTCCAGTGTTTGCAGGTACCTGTAACTCAACAGAATAACTTCAGTTCTCAGTTTTGAACAATTGAAATCAGAAGTTAAAGCCAAAATAACATCAATATTGTAATGACAGGATTCAACGTTGTATCTAAGCTACAACATGTGTGAACTGAGAGGAAAAGTAAGTGACTAGCTGCACAAGCCAGTGAGCTAAAACAAGCACAAAAGAAAACTAGGAATGCCAGATGCAGAGGTGTACAGGTGCAGAGGTATACAGATGAGATAAGCAAGACTAAGAGAGAGACTAGCAGATGGAACTACTAAAAATTGAAGCAGAATATTAAGCTAAAGATTACAATGCAGAATATAAAATGACTAAGATAAGTTACAGATGCAGGGCTAAAATTAACAATGCAAGGCAGATATATACAGGGTTGAAACTCAGTAAAGACAGGCCAATGATCAATAGGGCACACGCCAAGTCCCCGGCAACGGCACCAAAAACTTGGTAGGCTTGGGAATGTGTTTATTTTTATGCCTACATGTTATACCGCAAGTGCACGGTGTCTTCAATATAGCACAAGGCAAATACGGGCCGAACCACAGAGACTTGTGGTGCTATAGTTGATCAAAGGCTTCCTAAACTGACTTTCTAGTGAAGGTAACACAACTGAGGTTTTGTCGATGCGACTAAGTTTGCATTAGTGACTGAAATAGTAACTAAGATATAAGACAATGACAATGGGGATACTAGGGTCTTCAAATCCACCTTTAACCTACACTATGTCTTCAACTCATGATATTATTCTTGTCTTTATGACAGATAAGGGAGAGGTGTCAACTCTGCTCTATGTCTAAGATGTTTCTCCGATTGATAGTTTAATCACAACTAAGGTATCTTTCCAAAGCATTACTTGTCTAGTTAGAGTACAACTAATCTGAGGATCAATAATAATCTAATTAAGCTTGAGTTGCAGCATAATCATCACAGAGGTATTCTAACTACAATGCATACATGGCATACACTGTGAGAGCAAAGTGTTGACATGCTAAGATTAAATTTTATCTTAGGAAGTATTTAAGCATTCAAGAATCAACATTTAAAGTATGAGAAACATAATAGCAGGTTAGGGTTTCATCTGAACCCTAGCAATTTGATTTAGAACATGATACAAATATAAACTAACCTAAATTGGTGCTCTGGCTAGCCCAGGCATAAACTCTAACACACACAGACTCTTCTATTTATACATGCATAAACTCAAAACCCTAAAATTGACTTCAAAATAGAAAATTAAACAAACCCAATCGCCCATACTCTCTGAATCGCTTCTCTTTCGTCCGTGCGGCTCCGAGAACTCCCTCAATTGATTTGATGCGACCTAACCCTAGTTCTTTCTATCTCTCACTTAGCTTCTAGGTAAGAGGCTATGGGAGAGATAGAGAGCACCTAGGAGGTGGTGCGGCGGGCTGATGATAGTTGTTGGGGTATCGGGGTAAGGCGATGGTGGAGGTGGTGATGGCTCGCTCGAGCCGTGGTGTCGGGTGAGGAAGGTGGAGCTCTGGGTTGTGTCGGAGAAGAAAGAGAAGATGGTGAAGAGAATGGGTTTGGCTCGATGGGGTATAGGGGTATGGGTTGATTCGGTGTTGAGCGGGTGTAGCAAGGAGTGATGTGAGCGAAGGAGCGACCGTAGGATGTAGCTAGGTGAGATCTCAACGGCTCGGGTTGGATGGGCTCGGATCCGGGTCGGGTCTTGGATAGCTTGGGCCCAAGTCTTGTAGATGGGTTGCTCCTTGTTG
The DNA here is from genome assembly GCA_023531295.1 of Papaver armeniacum. Classification (NCBI taxonomy): domain Eukaryota; kingdom Viridiplantae; phylum Streptophyta; class Magnoliopsida; order Ranunculales; family Papaveraceae; genus Papaver; species Papaver armeniacum. Next base: position 578,821 of record JAJJWW010008026.1, on the reverse strand, counting down.
GGTTGCAACTGTTGCGCGCGCGGGCTTTGGCTTTCTATTCCATAAACGCTTGTCTCCAATTCTTTGCTCTTTTGGCTCTTCAATTTCTCCAAGCTTTATTTATTACCTAAAAACACAAAATTAATTAGTACAAATATTTATTCTTGAAAACAAAGAAAATACAGAGTCTGGGATAATATCTGATTTCTGAGCACAAAAGATGAGTTAAATGCCAATAAAAAGGTGTATAAATATGCAATATTTGGCACTCATCACATGACCAAGATACAAATTGCATTTAACATAATCTCTTTCAGAAAATTCATTCACAAAACTATCTCAAAATAAACCAATTCAATTACCTATTAATTCAAAACCGGAAGTCAAATTGTGAAAGGAAATCCTCACTATCACTCAAAAATAAAAGCATCTAAAAGAAAAGACAAGTAGGTGGCGCGAATCCTTCAAGGAAAGTCCTTCAGCATCAACTCTTCCTTCTGGGCAAGACAGACTTTCATCCTTTGAAGTACAGCCTGCTTCAGCTTCAACTCCTTAGACAACTTTTCAACCTCTTCTTCCTAGCGAGTAACACAGTCTGCAGAAGGGGCTTCATCTTGTAATTTACGAGCTCCCGAATCTCGGAGAACCCTTTGAAGAACCAAGGAGCATTGAAGTCGTCTCACGCAAACACATCTCGATGGTACTTCCGTCTTCAATCATCTCCTCGTAAACCGCTTGACCCGGTCGTGACGCTCATCCCATGGATATAAAATAAAGCTTCCTGGACGCAGTTGATCAATGCAAGACGACTCTTGAGCTTCGTAGTGGTAGCAATGTGGCCATGCTTCTCCCATATCGCCGTGTACAACCCTTCGAACTGAGCTGGCACGCTGAATCCTCCAACCAACACATGACCTGGATAAGGGACAGTAAAAGGAGGATCGAACAAAGCCCCAGGCTGCATTATAAATACTTCACCAATCATAGGAGCCTTGTCAGTTGCAGGAAGGCTTTAAGAATAAGTCACCACGACAGCTTTATCGATTGAAACCTGCTCAGAACGTTCTTCAAGGGGAGCCACCTCAACAATAGCGGATGTTGCCTCCCTTACATTCCTTCCGATATCTACTTCGCTCTGGGTGCTAATTTCCATCACGGCCCCATCAACAAGATCACTTAGGGAGGCACCTTGTCCAGCTGAGCTTGCATCATCTCTGTCATGGTCTGGAAAAGGAGCGGTTTCACCAGACTTCTCGGCATAAAGATCAGTGTTACCAGACTTCTGAGGATCAGTGCCGCCAGACTTCTCAACATGAAGGCCAACGTTACTGCACTTCTCGTTCGAATGCGCGCCAACCTTGTGAAAACATTCTCTTTCGGAATTCCCTGATTTCAAGCAAGGATCACTCTTAGAAGAATTTACTCTGGAGAAATGAAGGAATAAACAAAAAGAGATTTAAATACCTGAATATTTGAGGAATTAAGGATCACCGAATCACATGCCTGCCTCTTAGATCTCTCTCCTTCTTGGGGACTGCAATCCTCAGCTCTAGTCCGTTTGGATGGAAGTGGCTTCAACCGGAAATGCTTCTTCAAAACGTCAGAAGATGGCTCACCACGGGAATCTGTCACAACATTCTCCGAGAATTCCTGGAAAGTCAACAGTTGCTTCCTCCAGAATTCCTTATACTTATCGGTTACCATTGGGTTTCTCCCAATAGGCCAGAAGGGAAGACTCTGCGATGCCAAGAACACGTCAGCATCAAAGATACCCGGGAGAAGTTCTTTCGGAGCCTCCGACGGACGAATGAATGGAATACCCTGGTCAAATCCCATTTGACGATCATCCCTGTCAATGTTGTACGGAGTCAAAGTAAAAGCTTCGTTGAATAGAGACGGGATATATCCCTAATGCACCGTGCGAATAAATAAGTTCTCCAAATTTCATAGTCTTGGCATCGGTACGCAACGCAGCATCAGGACCGTCAGAAGCAATAGCAAAAGTCTTCGGCTGAACAGTGGAAGGGTGGATCGGTCCCCATGGACGAAAATCTACGGAAGACACATTATCAAAGATGTCCACGAGTTTCGCACCGGTTCTGGGACGCCTCCTGTGCCAACGGAGTATTCTCGAGCCACCATACAAACTGCTGAGCGAAGTTGCAGGAACATGAGCATAACTTTTGAAATGTTCCTACAAGAATGCCTGAAGAAATGCGAAGTGGACGTACGACTCCACCTTCTTGTACCCGTTGGAAACATGCATGTCCATTGCTAAGGCGTCTAGATGAGAATACAGCGATCCGAGGAACAAGGCGCCTAAGGGAAGAACTTCACCTTTTGCTAGCTTTATAGCAATCCTAACAAGGACACCTCTTATGGTCTTCTTTCCAGAACCATCGTCAAATATATCTCTGGATAGCCACAAAGACAGGAATGCAATCACGCTGAGCTCGTTTTCCAACTCCTGATCCGGTTCTGGGTTTACACGAGACCATTCCGATACCCACCAGGTGTAAAAGCATCTTGTATCTTTTTTCTCCTCCTTGTCCAGATTGTCGAATTCTGCCACCTTTTGGAGTATAGCATTATAATCACGTTATTCCGTGTCAGAAAGCTCGTAACAAAACTTCCAAAGAACAGTGTGTTTCATCAATGCAATACGCTTTCCGGAGAGTAATAGTCATCTCTCCCCATCTAAGTATAGTTGTATGAGTAGAAGTGCGCCACCGAGAAATGAAAGTAATCAAGCATGCAGCATCTTTCTTAATTTCAAGAGTAGCAGATGCCATGACTGCATTAAGGATTTGCGCTTTGGTCAAATTAGCTTTAACATCCTTATTATTCAACATGCGTCTCATCCACCCTTCATAAGAACCCAGTGGAGTATGACAAATCTTGAAGTCGATAGGAGAAGGTGGATATTCATTTCTCCGAAGACAGAACCTCATCACAAGTGTCGAAGAAGAAGGTGGATCAGCTTCCATATTTTCTGAACCTGAGAGAAGGACTATCCTACGAGAAGGATGTTTCCTAATGTTTGGAAAAGACAAGGTGAACAACTCATCAGCAATGTTCGGCATATCTTTGAAGTCATCGACACTTCCCGACTTAGCACCAAAGATTATCTCCAAGACATATCAATAAGAGTTCTTTTCTTCATTCTACAATAAAAGACAGGAGTCAGTACTTGAAACACGCGATACGTGTAGTCACACACGACAACACATGCATTCACGCTGGAATATACAAGGCCGAGATTGAGTCCAAACACCGGTATTGATCAAGTTTCAAGTTCCAGTATTGCTCAAGTTTCAAGTCTGGTATTGGTCAAGTTTCAAGTCTGGTATTGATCAAGTCAAAAGTTCGGTATTGCTCAAGCTTCAAGTCTGGTATTGATCAAGTCATAAGTCCGGTATTTCTCAAGCTTCAAGTCTGGTATTGATCAAGTCACAAGTCCGGTATTGCTCAAGTTTCAAGACCGGTGTTGGTCAAGGGCACGAGGATGGTATAAAGGTGACATTCAGTCAGGCATACACGATATGGGACCCACGTTCAATCAAGCATATATGGCGGGACCATATTCATTTGCACAACATGGTTCTCTTATGTTATGGGAATCATGTTCACAGAATTCAAGCCGAATTTCCTTTCAAGATACAACCTAAGAAGCTAGATTTTGCATGCAACAAAAAAAAAAAAAAAATAAGCAAAAACAACATGTTCATGGATTCACGGCTTGTTTTACTAAGCAATCCTAGGGCGGTTTTGCTATCAATTTCGGTGGAGAAACTAATCATGATATATCTTGCAAAAGAGTTTACCTAAGAAACTAGGGTTTTTTTTTAAAAAAAAAAAGATGACGAAGCACCTACCTGACGGACGAATAACGACGGCGGCGATGAAGTCCAGCGACGACGCGTCAAGAACTCCGTCCGGCGGCAGGCTAAAGAACACGTCCAAAGATCAATACGTCTGGCAACGGCAACGGCAACGGCGAGGATCGTGAATGGGAGGAGCTAGGCGAGCGAAAACAAACAAAAAAAAGAGGGGTCGGTCCCCTTTTATACAAGAACAGTTAAAGAATCCCAATAGAAGCAGGATTCCTTTACCAGCCCGAACACCCAAGGGAGGAAGCCGGTCCCACCAAGACTCTGTGGTCACATCCATCACAGGCGGTCAAGGCTTCTCCAGGTAAAAATTCCTTTGTCTCGTTCTCTTATGTTATATACGTCACCATCTCATACGTATCCCACAATGATGCAACCATTATACGCTAGGCAGGGGACTTAATGTTGATGGTGGATTTTCATTTAAGGCTAAAATTGTAAAAGCCAAAATTATGCGCTGACACCTTGCAAAAGATAAAGCCATTTAATAAGTGATGAATACTTCTTCACTTTACTAATTCACTGGAGCATGTGACAACAATCCCAGTATTCTGTGAATTAAATACACAAAATTCATCCAGGTTGGAGCATGTAGCAACAATCCCATATACCCTGTGAATTTACAGCATTATTAATCAATGCATGACCAGACTTGTATTTCATGTACCCATTACAGGTGCGGCATGACGACCGAGTGTTGTTCTCGTACAGAAAGACACGAATCTCCAAGCATTAATAATGAAGCATGTACGAAATGCCATACAGGCTACAACTCTCGGTGTGTTATACTATCCCGATTGAGCATATTTTGAATCTGGACTGTCCATATCAGTCTCAGAAACGATCATGACCATCCAACTTCACCAGCATGATTGGATGGCCCAGATCGAATCCATAACCCTCAAGCGGTATTGGAGTATTCACCACGACCCAATGCGGGCCCCGCATGGCCTCGGCCTCCCAAGAGGGAAGCAACGCTTACCAGTTCGTCCAGCCAAAAACAGCATGGACGTGAAACCCTAAACTAGGGTTACGGCACATTACATGTGTCGCAAATCGCTCTCAACCATCCATCTTCACAGGCATAGATGGAGGGGTGTAGATGTAGATTCAAAGGGCCCAGAACATGTCAACACAAACACCGTGGGCCCGCCTACATACCTGAATGATCGGTCAGGACCAACTATGGTTGGTCGTCTCGATCCGTGCGTCCCAAACTGGGTATGACACACGGCCGGCAAAACCTGATTAGGGTTTGTGTCACGATCACGAGCGTCCCTTTTCTCCTGCTCAGATGAAGGGTCCAGGAATAGACTAAGCAGGTCCGGTAAGTATCAACATGATCACTGCGGGCCCGCCTATCTCCACACCCGGTCGGCCAAGACAAAACTTGGTTGTACACCTCGATTCGCACGCCCAAACCGGGCGTGGTCGCACTTCCTAATCAGAATCGATCTCGACCACTCAACTTCTCCGGAAAAATTGAGTGGCTTAGATCACGTTTCTATGAGGCAATGAAGTACACGCGTGAACACCAGCCTACCACCCACACGCCGAATCAATCGGTCGGGACCGACCAGGCTTGGTCGTCTTGAAACGCACGCCCGAAGTGGGCATGATGCGCTTGCGGCACCAGATTTCTGTTGAAAATCAATCTCAACCGCTCCTCTTTGCCGGTCAAATTGAGTAGCCTAGATCGCACCTTCATGAGGCAGTGAGGTACGGACGTGTACACCGGCATGCCGTCTACACGCATGCCCGGTCGGTCCTTTCCAAAACACCTCCCATGCTTGGTTTCGACCAAGCTGAAGAGTGATGCCTGCACACCTCTTCAAAACCCTAAAACTTCATCAACGGTCGTAGATGAGCGTCACATATCATCTCGTCCGTCCAATTCTACCAACTTGGTCAAGCAGCCCCGGTTAGGAGTTGAGAGACCAAAGAAGGCACCACCACGATCACCGTCCACCACTCTTCCACATGAGGCGATCGGCCAAATCAGGGCTTGCCTGTATAGCCTCCAAACGATCACTCGAAGATGGATGGACATGATACTATTTTAAGACGCTTAAATTCGTGACTTACTCCGGTAAGCCTTAAAAACAGCGATGCTTCATACATGCTGAATATACTTGATGCAAGATACTGCGATAGAATACACACGATACTTCACAAAGTATCGACTTCCTAAATAACTCGCTTATTTAGTTTAGCATTACATGCTACTTTCTGTGGCTCCCACGATCCACACACTCGAGACATCAATCATGTCACAAACCTGGGATACATACTGGGGTATTGGTCCTGGAGGTTTACAACGTGCAACAGTGCAACGCGCCATCACAAGAACGTGTTAGGAAGTCATGGACGGTTAGAGATGACAGAGAAGTGGGCAAGACTGGGGCGTGTAACACCAACACACAACTCACTACTCCATCACTTCACTTCCTCCACTTCCCACGAGAGACGTGAATAAGGCTCAAATGACTTGTATAAATAGGTTATCCTCCCTATTTCCAAACAACAGAGTAAGTCAAGACAAGACAGAAATCAAGTGTTAATACAAAACGTATTCAAACACCCAGAGCCTGCTTGCATCAATCATAAGCCTCGCTCACCCTTCATTACAAGTCATAAACAAGCCTACACCTTCACAATCTCAACACCTTCTTCGCTTCCCTCCCTAAGATCAACCACATCTCCTTCACTTTGTGACCGAAGCAAGTCTGGAACGGCCATTTCTTGGTTTAGGCCAGAGTTGTACAGATTGATTTCTCGAATCACAAGCACTCACCGCGCAGTGCATTTGTATAGGGTTTAAATTCATTCCTCATCCATACACCCCAAATTACCAAATCCGGCAGGAATAGTTTTCACCCATAAACAATAACCAGATGCAAACCAATTTCATCTAAAACATACTAATTTAAATGAAAATAAAACAAGCAATTCAACACATTAATCTACTGAAATGAAAATAAGAACAACCAATTCAACAAATTAATCATGTAATTATGAAAATAAGAACAAAGCAGAGTTAGGGTTTGAAAACTTTAGGAGACATTCTGTGGATCAATTGAAACCCTAACTCTTCCAATACACTGAAATACTTGACACCCTAATTCTTAGAATATGCTAGAAACCTCTCATGTTGTATGTTAGAGCATAGCTCGGTTGAACCCACCAAACGTTGCTATGTCAAGTTTGGTTATCATATTTTAGTGAATCAAAGCTCATGTTAAGAGTCGCTTGATTATGTACTAGAGTCAACTTCGTATAGGTTAGCTTGAAAGTATTAGGATTTGAGACTTCACAAGTATTGCGAAGACTTGAAGATGTGAAGAAGCAAGGAGCTACAACGACAACATCATCCTTCCACTTGAGGTTAGTGATATTTGACTTGAACTGTTTCATTCCCTAACGTATCTTTCAACTCGTGCATATTGAAAACAAAACTGCGAAGAATATTTGAATTCTAGATAGACATAGTATTAAGGAATACAATACGAGGTTTATTGCTTAACCATTAAACTTTGTAGATAAGATATCGCCATAATCATTTGAATGCTATTGTGATTATGTATGGGTATGAGGTGAGGATTTTATCCTAGGGAACAATGTTTACATGTGTTCTAAGGAAGTAAGTTCATAAACTTGTTTGGAAGTGTGGCAAATCGGTTTCAAGGTTGTAATTTTTAAAGAGAACTTACAAAGTTAAGATGTCGACATACTTTAAACACGTTCTATGAATGTTTATTTCTTTAATTGTTCAAAGTTATTCCTTAATATCTAAGGGAAGAGAATCCCAGGATCGAAACATAAATAAGTTAAGAATATTTTAATTAAGGTAATTAACTTCATTTTGTAGGGAAATAAGAATTACTAATGTGCATTTACTAATTAAAGATTTTCCGAGAGATTTCGATCATTATTTTTGGACAAAGCATTTCCAGGAATTATGAAAACCGAATTTGTACTTTAATGAATATCTTGAGAATATTTTCGGTTTTGGAAATTCCTTGGTGTCCAAACTTCCTTGTCTATAAATACTTGAAGTTTGCCTTTCTAGCAAACTAATCCTTCATAACAACATACTTCCTATTTTGTTGTTGTTACTGGTGTAGCCGCCTATTCGGGGAGGAGAGTAACCTAATTAGGTAAAACATCTTACGGACGCTCAGTTTAAAGTCTTCTTTGGGATTGAGAAGCTCTACGAGTACCGTTGGTGGGAAACTAGATAATTGCGGTTTATCTTTTATTTTCTTTGATTTGATTGACTAACGGTGGAACTTTGATTGCACCTAGTTTGTTTATGCTTGAGAATCTTCTTCTGATATAAGATTCACTCAAACTAGTTCAGAGTTTCGACAGGGATCTTTAGACTGTTGTTAGTTCTAAAGACGATCTTGTGATAATCCATTATTACTGCACTCTGTTCTGTGTGTGATTGATCACAAGAGATTCAAGTGATTGTGTGCAGGTGTTTATTGAAGATCTAAGAACATTTGAATACAAAGAAGATATTAAAGATTTCTGATTTGTGGGTTCATAATCTTTGGTGTGCGCAATACATGTTTTGGTAGAAGAGGATCCAATTAATAATCGGTTTATCCTTGTGATAGATTGGATTGATTAATTGAGTAGATCGGCATCAACATAATTCTTGGATTAATAGTGTTGTTGGCTTAATCTTAAATGATTACTTCGGTAATTGAACATAAGATAGATTTAAGGACCTGGCGAAGGAGTTTATGTTAAGATAAACAGAAGATCCTTTGTCCGACTCATATCACTTGGTTGAATAGAGTTGATACCAAACAGATTTGTTGTTCCTTTACTGTTTGGAATATGAACCAAAGGAATTTTTCGAAGTACGTGACTTATTCATAGGTCGGAGGCGTGCGAATACAGACGGAACTAGGTGAACTATAGGTTTAGTTGCTTGGTCTCAACTATACGAAGTTAGGTGTAATTTTGTGTAGCGGCTTAATCACGAGAGTATTCAATTTCTGGACAAGGTCCCGGGTTTTTCTCATTTTCGGTTTCCTCGTTAACAAAATCTTCTTGTGTCATTTACTTTATATTTCCGCATTATAATTGTTTTCTTATAATTAAAGTAAATCACACAAATGTTAATTCCTATTTACTTGATAAGTGAATCCTATTGTGTTTGGTTAAGTCCGAACCTTTTTATCAAGTAACATACTTCGTTGTTGTATTGTCTCGATCTCGTATCCATAGACGATCACACGAAGTGTGAACCGATTAGTTGCATTGTCTCGACTCGGTCCATAGACAATCACTTTCGGAGAAAGGACTTATAGGTAGGAAAAGTTTTAGCTTGAGGTATATTTGGGTACCCTCGAATTTTCATTGTAGTGTTGATGGTGTTTGCAGACGGTGAATGAAACTAATTTTATGACGGTGTTGATGTTGAGCAAACGGTTTATGAAACTGATTTATGGTAGTGATGATTATTAGGAGACGGTGGAGGAAAACGATTTCTGGTAGTGATGATTGTTAGGAGACGGAGGATGAAACTAGTTTCTGGTAGTTTTGGGTGTGGGGAGACGGTGGAGGAATTTGGTTCTCATCTGGTTTGTGAGAAGATGAAGATGAAGGAAGTGAAGAGAGAGGGAGAACGTGGTGTGGTTTTGGTGGACGTGGCAGTTACAAAAGGTTAGTTGCGTCTGTTTCAATTAAAAGATTCTCTTGTCCATTTGACCCAGGTGGAATGTTTACCCGTCCATTTGACCCAGGAAAAGTACCATTTTGGCTAAATAGCCCATTTTCTCTATTCTAATTCCAAGACATCTTAAAATCTAAAAGGTATTTGTTTTAGGGTCTCTGAGAATAGAATACAACCAAGTAATGTTTGTGGAAATTTTCTTTCTTCAGCTAACATTGGTTCAAAACTCCCAGGTAGTTCCAATTACAATTTTTCCTTTTATAAGCTATTAGTATTTTTGGTATCAATTTCTATTTCTTGTCCATGTTGAGTTGTTGCTATTTTTCCTGCATATCAGTTTGTGTTGCATTTTCACTATAGGAAGCAATTAGCAGCTAGCTGCATCAAAAGAGCTTATAAAAACCTGGCATCATTAGGGGTGTCCCTGAAAGAATTAGGGGCGACTAATAAGACAAATTTGGGTCACCCAAACCTAAAATGAAGCCATCTCTTATCGGTGATTTTTCAAAATGGCAATTATACCCTCCATAATCGGTAGATAAAACTACAATCGGTAGTTTAATGTGGTCTGCTTCTTCTTTTTTTCAACGAAGCCAATAATCTGTAGTTAATTCCATAATCGGGTGTATTTATGTACACAATCGGTAGTGTCGGTGTGTATAATCGGTAGTTTACTTTATAATCGGACGTTTAGTCGTATATAGTTGGTTTTAGGAAACTTTTTCCTATTGTTTGGTTTTAGTTTTTAGGGGGAGAGAGAGAAGAAGAAGAAGTAGGAGTTTACCAATTTTCTTAAATCAACAAGAAACATGGATGGGTATGAAGAAGAAGGTGAATAACATAATGTTGAAGCTTCACTACCGTATAGAGAAGACGATTTGGGGTATATATTGAATGATCCAAACTTTTGTGGAGAGGAAACCGACGACGTTTTTATGGAGGAAATCGAAGAATCAACCGATATCGAAGCTAACGATGCATCTAACACACAGGTATTGTGTTAAGAAACTCATAACCCACTTTGTATGCATTTATATGAGTTTTTAAACGAGAAAATTTTATTTTTGCATGCATTAAATGCCATGAACTACCCAGAATCGGTAGATAATGTGGTTATATATCTACCGATTATCAACAACTGTGTAATAATATATCATTAATCGGTGAAATATGGAGCTTAAACTGCTACCGATATTGAATTACCCCCAAATTGAAAATTTCAATTTGGTATAATCGGTAGTTTGGCAAATTTACATAACTGCCGATTGACAAAGTCGCCCCAAATACAGATTTTTCAAACCTTTAATTATTGGTTTGTTTCATAATCCACAATCGGTAGATTATGAAAATTTTTAAACCTCCGATTATTGTGTCGCCCCAAAATCAAACTCCTCCAAAACTGATTTTTTTTGAATTCTTCAGATCTCATAATCGGTAGATGATTTTTGTTTTTCTCTTTCAGTAATAATCGGGCGTATGAGAAATACAACTGTTACTGATTATTCATACAGAAACCGTAAACTTTTCAAAGTATTTAATCGGGAGTTTATATTATATATTTATTATCCCCCGATTGTGCATTAATCGGTAGATATGTGCTATCTCGTGCTTCCGATTGTAGTGCCCTAACTTGTTGTTATTTTTTGTAGGCTATTGTAGCGGTGGATGATGAATTTTATTTGAGGTCTGATACTTCTCACCACCATGCAAACGATTTGGTATACTCATGACTACTTTTTTCTTTTCTTCAAATAATATATGTTAAATGATTATGCTTATGAGGTTTGTTTTGTTATATGTGCATTTAGTCATTTGGAAGTAAGGAGGAGGCAAATGAATGGCTTATCAACAAGGCAAAAGAGAATATGTGCGTGGTAGTTCAGAACCGTTGCGTGAAGAATGGGAAAATTTCTTGTTTGGTCCTAAGCCCATAAGGTTATTTATAGTCGGGTCCAACAGGATTTTACCCTTATCTTAGGGTCCAAAGTTCTTTGAAAACATGGAAATGACTAATATACCCTACTGTTTAAATACGTGTGAAATAACATACTTCTACCAAATCGGGATTTTATTTTATCTAGAGGTCCAAATTTAATTAAAACATATAAAGGACCACAAATTTGAGTACATATCTGCTACACTATTTACAAATTTGAGTACATATTTGCCACACTGCTTACAAATTTGAGTACATATCTGCTACACTGCTTACAAATCTGAGTACATATCTGCTACACTAGTTACAAATCTGAGTATATATCTGCCGCACTGCTTACATATAGAGTATATATCCGTTGGACATATTGAACCTGTAAATGTGACAAGAATATAAAAATATTAAAACACAATAACAAAACTAGCATCTATTTTATTATTTCGCATACGTACTCATGGATCAAACCAAAATAAAGTGGCAAAACTATGAATAAAACAGAATCAAAAGAAGTTTTTATCAAGACAAACATATACGTCTCATGGATTCATAAACTAAAAACTCAATTGCATGTCAAGAAGTGATGAATCCATGAATATACCGAATTAAAGCACATACTTCAGTATTTCAGATACGAACTCATGGATCAAACCAAAAAAAAAGTGGCAAAACTCTAAATAAAACAGAATCGGAAGAAGTTTCAACCATTACGACATATATGTACTGCGAAATTCATGAACTAAAACTCAACTGCATGTCGAGAAGAAGTGATGAATCCATAAAATCTAACCGAATCAAAGCACATATTTCAGTATTCCATATATGTACTCCTGGATCAAACCAAAAAAATAAGAGAAAACCTATAGATTCATAGTAAACACAAAAAGAAAACAATACGTCATATATGTACTGATGGTTAATACACAAGAGAAAGCTAAAAAACAAACCAAAAACCATAAAACTATCAGATCTACTAATGAAATAAACATAAAACATGATTTTTTATTAAGATCTGAACTTGTTTCATCAAAATCCACCAGTATATCATATACGTATCGATGATTAATACACAAAAGCAACTCAAAAACATATCAAAAACAACCAAAATGAAACTAAAATCAGCTGCATATGAAAACCAAGTAATGAATCTATAAAAACAGAATCGAAACACTCTTTTTTTCAGTATTCCATATATATACTTCAAGATCGAAGAAGAAAAATATCCAACACTACAAAAATAACTAAATTAAAGCATACTTTTTCAGTACACCATATATGTACTGCTGATTCATAATCTAAAATTTAGCTGCATGTGAAAAACAAGTAACGAACCTATGAAAAAATAGAATTGAAACACTTTTATTTGAGTATTCCATATATGTACTTCTGGATCAAACGAGAAAAATCTCCAAAACTATAAAAAAACAACAAAATTAGAGCAGTATATTTCAGTATACCAAATACGTACTGTTGATTCATAGTCTAAAAATCAGCAGCACGTGAAAAATAAGAGAACATCATGAATTCGAACTACCAAAACCGTAAAAAGAAAGTGAAAACATCATGAAATCAATCAGATCTTCATGATTCAGTTGAGAAAAAAAACAAAAACAAAGAAGAACTGGAGAGAAGATTACATAACATACCTATAAACTACGAAACATCTTCGAAAACCCTAGGTCTAACATTCATAAACGGCAGCAGCAGAGAATAAGAGAGGGAGAGAGAGAGAGAGAAAGAGAAAGCGAATCTGAGAAGAAAAAGAATATGGAGAAAAGCTGGCTGATATTTCTGTTATATATAGTGAAGGCTATTTTGGGAATTCTTAAAATGCACGTAATAGGTTACACACGTGTATAAGACTTGGGCTTAAAAAACTTGGTCCATTTTTCTTTTTCTTTTAATTATGGACCACTGGTTATTGGGCTTTAATGGGTGGACCTGCCACTAACTAAGAACACTATAATAATACCTATTGGTAATTCCTACCGAAGAATATTCAGTTTGAAATGATATGTGAGCGAGGTGGGGTGAAAAATAGTCACGAGGGAAAGAATCATAAGTATGTAAGGAAGACGGGAAGAAATATCGAACTTATACAAAGAAGATTGGATGCCCATTTAAGATTATCTTCTATAAGCCCTATGGTAGGGAAGGTAAAGAGTGGAAAATGTCTAAAGTTGCTAATGGTTGTCACAACCACGATGATCCAGATACTCTTATTGGACATGTAATGGTCGCGAAGTTAAAGCCACATGAAATGGATACGGTGAGGTCTATGAGGATTTGTCTACGATCAAGGGGGCCCTAGCTAACGGTTATGCAACATTCCTATAATCGATAGACAAAATAATACATTAACTTCCGATTGTTACCAATCACTGACAAAAAATCTGAAAATTTTCCCAGAATCGGTAAACAAGATAATACATAAACTTCCGATTTTTACCAATATCTGACAAAAAAACTGAAAATTTTCTGGTAGACAAGTTAATACGTAAACTTCCGATTGTTACCAAACTCTGAAAAAAAAGCTGAAAATTTTCCTAGAATCAGTAGATAATAACTTCTGATTGCAACAATCAATCAATCTTTATAATGTTGCCACGGACTTCAGGAATTCATAACTTCCATCATAAGTGAATTCTTCACCATTTTCCACTAAGTAGTGTCTTTTTGTGAGTGTCTCCTACATAAACAAATAAAAAAGAATGCCAAGTTTGTTTTAGTAAGAAAGATTAGCCACCTGGTGTTATGTAAAAGAAATATGCAAATACTTAATGTGTAGAGGTAGCTCATTCAAATAGTCTTTATTTGGATCCTCAAGCTTCACGTCTAGGCAAGATGGTTGGATGGGGCACATTGGAGACTTAAGCTTCACGTCGCCGGAAGATGGTTATCTTGGTTGTGATGGACACATCGAACCCTTTTTCTTCAAAACTCGCTCACTTGTTTCGCCTTTCTCCTCAATACTCCTACCCCGTTTCTTGGTTTTCTCGAAGTACATTGCCGCGGTATACTCATGTCCACAAGGATCTCTAGTATTTGCGTTTTGCTCACTTTTGTTCTTATGTAACACCTTTGCATATTCTCTTAGTTGCTTTTTAGTTTTTTTTTTTTTGCTTGGTCTACCTTTGCGTTTGCCTTTTGCCAGTTCATAGACATTCTCTTGCGTTTGTGGATATATGATTTTCCTCATGTCATCCCAAAAGATTTGTTTTTGGAGCTTGTTCATGCCACGATACATCTCTAGTACGGTTCTACCCATTTCGTTTTCACCAAACTCTTCTTCGGCTTCTTCTCCCTTTGGAGGAGGGATAAAACTTAGATGCTTCCAAAATGGATCAATTTCGCTTAAAGGGATTACGCCATGCTCGTAGTTGATTATCATATGGCGACAAGGGAGTCCCATAGACTTCTTCATGTTACATACAAACACCTCATCCGTGGTTTCCCACTTATCCATCAACTCGACTTCTATAATCAACAACTTCATACATTGCCGAGATACGTTGTAATGGATTCCCTTGAACAATGGGTGGTCGGCATATTTTCCGTTCATTTTGAATATATGGCTTTTTTGGAACTTATCTTTAATTATATCAATGTCGCGCTTGAAGTAACTTTCCATAGCATTCCACACGGTTACGAAATTATCAACACATCCAAAGAGATTCTTCTTCAACCGGTGGTGAGCCGACTCTACTAAACTTGTCGCTTGAAGTGTTTATATTGGTTGGTATAGGCATAAACAAACCTCTTTTTGTGTGGTTCCAACCATTGGCGAAGAACATACGATACAACATCGGGGTAATCGGGAGTATCCCAATGGGCGATAAACTCCGCAAGATTTAGATAATACTCTTCCTCAGTAAGGGACCAACACAATGATTCCCATTCACCGTTGAATGCAAGCCATTTAGAAAAATTTATATCGTATTGTTTTTCAACTTCCTCTTTTGCATCCGCTCGTTCATGTTTCGGTAGCATCTTAATCTCTTCATATCCTTTTTTCTTGGGTGGAAACATTATTTGTGTAGGATCAGAATATCGCGACATCAATATTTTGCGAGATCAATAAACAACAGCATTGCGAAGGTGTCGCAGGGAAATAATATAAATGACGCAATGGATGACGATAAAAAAACATGAGAAAAGTGTGAAGATTTGGCGAGATTTAGGAGTGTCGCGAAGACGAACACTTATACACTTGCGATACTTCGCGAGTTATTCCCGAAAATAAAGGACAGCTTAGCTGTCATCCACTATGTATTACCCTATATAAAGGGTTGAGTAAATCTGTTGTAGGGGAGTTCTTTTTGAATTTTTAAGCAAGTCATTAGGAGAGAGAAAGTTAAGAGTGATTGTAATTTCTTTAGCTCTGTTCTATCTTTCTTTGTAAACATTTCAATAAAATAATCAATAAAATCTATTATTACTCATCTTCAAATGGATTAGTTAAGTAAATTCTAGTGAGGGGTGTATTGTGGGATTTCCTGCAACTACATATGCGCTAGAAACAGGAATGATATAAAAGATTGCAGTTAAAATTATCCGAATCAAGAAAATGAGGGAGAAAGATGTTAAATCAAATGAGATAGAGAAGTTAAAAAGCAAGGAATACAATGAAAATATGGAGTATTGTACAATTACAAAAGCAAGGATTAATGAATTTCATGAAAACATCAGAGGAAGAATACATAAACGAGATTTTGAAGGAAAGAAGATTATAGATGAGGAGAAGACATCGTCTTTGAAAGAGTGGGAAAAGCGAAAATAACATTCACAAAGAGCGGAGGTACCCAAAGAGTGTTTGAGCCATACATCCCCATTGGTGATCACAATAAATGCATGCAAAAATGGAGGAGAACCGCAAAAGCAGCGGAAGAATGGGCTGTAAATAGAACTTTGGTGGATACAGGGAGTTTAGTGAGCATCATGTTTTACCATACTTGCAAAAAATTAGGATATAAAGATGAAGAAATGATTTCCCCAGCGTATTATATCCATGGCTTTGGTAAATCTATAACGAAACCTAAAGGAGAAGTAAAATTACGGATTCTTCTTGGAGAAATTGAAACACAGGTGACATTGAGTGTAGTGGATATGGAATCGCCATACAATGTGTTGTTAGGAAGGCCATGGGTACATGCAATCAAGGTCAGAAGCGTCAACATTTCATCGCTGTATCAAGTTTCCCATGCCGACGGAATTGGTAAAATCGTAGGAGATATTGATAAAGGGAGAATGTATCATCAAGACGAAGTAAAGCATTATGAAGAACGAGTGAATAAGCGAAGAGATCGTAAGAAAATGGTAAAAGCAAACTAGAAAAGAAGAATAATTTAAAATTTACATGATAATAGCAAAAGAAGGAAAAGGAATACCTAGCGAAATCTCGCAAATAAGGAAATGAAAGGACCAACCCCTATGGGAGAACCGAAAGCTAGCTATATCGCAGCAGAGAACAAACAAAAGAAGTGAATGTTGAACCAAGAAGAACCCAAGATGTTAAAAATTGGAACTAAAATGGAAGTAGATGAAGAAAGAAGAACTATTGATTTGTCATGAGACTATAAAGATATTTTCGCGTGGGATATGGATGAAATGCCTGGTATAGATCCATCTCAGGCTTGTCATAAATTGAAATTGACAAAAATATAAGGCCATTCAAACAAAGAATTAGAAAGATCGCAACAAAGATATCATCCTCAAATAGAAGAAGAATTGCGAGAAATGCTAGATGCAGAATCATTAGACAAGCAAAATATCCCGAATGGATAGCAAATATGGTTATAGTCCCAATGAAGAAAAAAGGGATAAGAGTTTGTATAGATTTTACCGATCTAAACAAAGCTTGTCCTAAAGATAGTTTCCCTTACGATATTCCGCAATTGGTTGAAGTCTGCGTAGAAATGAAAGGATATCATCTCTTGATGGATATAAAGGTTACAATCAAATTCCTCTCACCGAAGAAGATCAAGAACATACTCGCTTTCTTTGCTCCAAGAGGCTTATACCGTTATACAAAAATGCCGTTTGGTTTGCGAAATGCCTAGAGCAACATACCAAAGAATGGTGGAAAAGGTGTTCATGAGATGGATACACAAAACGTTAGAATTGTATGTAGATGATATGTTAATAAAAAGTAAGAAAGTAAAAGATCACACACAAGATCCGAAAGAAATTTTTGAACAAATGAGACATTTCAACATCAAAGTAAATCCGTAAAAATGCACCTTTGGAGTTGCATCGGGAAAATTTTTAGGTTACATAGTATCAAAAGAGGGAATCCAAGTCGACCCGTAGAAAGTACAAGCATTTCGCGATATGCCAACACTGCGACAAGAAAAGATGTTCGGTTAAATGGGCTACTAGCTTCGCTAGGAAGGTTTATCTCGCGATCATCTGATAAATGCAAGCACTTTTTCAACATTCTCAAAAAGGGATCAAAATTTAAATGGACAGACGAGTGTGAGAAAGCCTTCCAAGGAATAAAGGAACATTTAATGGATATATCAATTTTACAAAAAGCGGAACTGGGGAAGAATTATTGATCTATCTTGCGACGACCTCGCATGCATTAAGTGCGTATTGTCGCGAGTGGATGCGAGAGTAGAGAAACCAATCTATTACATCAAAGAAACTTTCAATACCGCAGAAAGGAATTACTCAAAAATTGGAAAACTAATCTTGGCATTAGTTTACGAACATTTAAACTTCGATATACTTTCAAGCGCACATTGTTAAGGTAGTGACAAAAATACCAATCGAATCGCAATGAAAATTCAAAATATCGGGAAGAGTAGAAAGATGGAATGCTCGGATAAGTCATTGCAAACTCAAATACGAAATATTATCTTCACCAAAATCGCAAGTTGTCGCAGATTTTTTAGCACTCCCTTTGGAAGAGGATGAACCAAAGGAAGAAATGATGGACATAGAAGAAGAACATGGAGATCCAAAGGATTTGTTAATCGAGCCAAATAGATGGGAAATATTAGTAGATGGGTCGTCTAATGGAGAAGGTAATGGGATTGAATTGTTGTGATATTGCCGTGCAGGCAATAAGATAGCTTTTTCTTTCGTGATTAGAATTTGCGTCAACCAATAATGAAACAGAGTATGAAGCTATAATACATGCTTTGCGATTCGCAATAGAAATGAAATTGGAAAATGTGAGGATTACCAAAGGATTCGCAATTGGCTATTCGCCAAATAAAAGAGGAATACACTACAAATGAACTATCTTTGCAAAAGTACAAGAAACTTGTTGACGAGCTGCCTGCAGATACCGAAAAATAAAATGGAGACATATATCAAGGAGAAATAATAGACTCGCAGATGCTTTTGCCTTTATATCAAGTATGATGACAGATCCGATCATGAGAAATATAAAAATACAAACACTTTTAACGCCGTCAATTAATAAAGAAGAAGAACAGAAATGATGTAATGTTAATCGAAGATGCAACACAAACACTTTGCGAAGAATATTGAGAGCGTAACTTCATGCATACCGACTTAAAGGGGAAACACAAGAAATAGATTAGAGGCACACAAATTAAAAAGCCGTGCAACAAATTATGAATTAAGAGATGGAGTATTGTACCGACGATCATTTAATGGACCTTCATTCATATATGTAACAAGAAAGGAAGGAGAAACCATATTGAAGATGTTGCATAGCTGGGATGTTTGGTAATCATAGTGGTGGAAGATCTTTAGCACATAAAGCAAAAATGCAGGGCTATTATTGGCGTATATGCATGAGGACGCGAAACAAATATCAAGGCTAAAGATTGCCAAAGACATGGGAAGAAGATACATGCACCGGGAGCGCCATTAAATTCTTCAACAAGTGTGTGGCCTTTTGGAAAATGGGGCTTAGATATTGTGGGACCATTCCTACCAGAATGTGACAGAGAAGATATCTAATTGTCGCTACCGATTATTTCACAAAATGGGCAGAGGTGAAAGCGGTTCAACACATTCGCGATAAAGATGTTTTTACTTTCATATTTGAGAACATTATATGCAGATTTGGGATTCCAAAGACAGCTTGGTATCCGACAATGGGAAACAGTTTGAAGGACAAAATATAGAATCTGCTACTTAATGCATTTCGTATACGATGCGAAAATCAACTCCTCTATACCCGTTGTGCTAATGGCCAATTGTAATTACAAACAAAACAATTGCAGACATATTGAAGAAGAAGTTAGAGGGATACAATAAAGGATGGTGCGAACAAGTGCCCAATGCGGTATGGGCTTACAATACAACTAAAAGAGAAGCTACGAATGTCACCTTTTTGTTTAACATATGGGGTTGAAGTCGTACTCCCGACGTGTTATGATTCCAACAACAAAGAAAGAAGCTTGGGAGAAAAATCTCAAAGGTGTAACATTTTAATCAAATTAGATGAATTAGAAGAAAAAAGAGAGAGAGCACTACAACATATGGAGAATTATCAGCGAAGATTGGCCAGAGAATATAACAAACGTGTCAAGATACGTGAATTTCATCCAGAGATCCTGTGCTGCGAGAGACACCAATATATCAAGTGTGAAAGTGGTGGCAAATTGGCAAGAAAATGGGATGGACCCTATATCATTAAGGAAATAGTTGGCACAGGGGCATATAGATTAATGGATCCTGAGGGGAGAGATGTAGGACAAAGATTGGATAGACCATGGAATAGGTTGTATCTCAAGAAGTATTATCCATCAAAGATGGATGGAATGAAATGAATTTGGATGAAATGTTTTTGCGATGCAGATGATTGCGAGGTTGAATAAAACAAAGAAAGATTATGCGAATGTCTCGCAAGCAATACATTACGTAAAATGAATGATTGAATGAATTAACAAAAATGAATGAGTGAGTGAATGGGACGAACCTTTATGGCGTACACCCTAGTTCGCGAATGATATTTCGCAAGAGGCAAATGTAAGACCTAAAGTGCGTCATATAAGGGGGTATCTCTTGACATGGCTCAGGGAAAGGTTACACCGCCCCTGGAACCTGAGTCATGGAGATTTGGGGCCCATGAAAGCCTATCCGGAGAGATACCTTGGATTTCCAACTATATATATATAAGGTTATACCTGGTTGGACGCCCGAGGGTCTCTTCCAAGGAGTCGCTGTATGCTCAAGGCGCCGGGGTACACGGTTGAGCCAAGAGTGCATGGGGCATTTGAAGTGTCTCGGCCATTCTTGGCAAGTCTTGGTATATGGCCGCACTCGGCCCGAAGAAAACTCCACTTAGAGTGCGCTCTCGTAACCATAAACCATATAGGTATAAGGGATAAGAGGCTGCAAAACAACCGGTTGTTGTTAAGACCTGGATGGGAGGAGCTAGTCTTGTATGGCCGATGTACGCCTCCTCAAGGGGCAACCAGGAGAAGATAAGGGAGGCACCCTCCATTAGGGAGCCGATAAGTGTCAAAAGACGAAATGTCATGAGGCTTTATTTTCGCAAGGAAATTTAGGCTTGTCATATTTGTGCGATGATCCCGTAGAGGCAATAATACTAACGCAAGGATAAGGCGAGATCAATGGGTTTTTACATGAAAATGTAAAGACGTCCTCGCGATTTCGTCGCGAAGACGGCAATGTCATGGGATTTTACATTCGCAAGAATATTTAAACCCGTCATATTGTCGCAAATAAAATATCCTGCAGAGGCAAAAATACTTAAGAAATGATAAGACAAGGTCAATGGGTCATTACATGAAAGTGTAAAGATGTCCTGCGACTTTGTCGCAACGAGGGGTGGCGAAATAAGACCTTTAATTAGGAAGGCAAAATAAGACCACACAATCAATGATAAGACAAGATCAATAGATTTCTTCATGTGTGAGGATATCTTGCGATCTTGTCGCAATAATAAATTTCAATATAAATAAAGGTAAGCGAATAAGCTTGCGAGATTAAAATTGTAAATCTAAAATGAGATAGAAAGAGAATATAAGGGATTATTCATCAAGGGACTTGGTCTTTCCAATTAAAAAGAGTACTTCAACAGAAATTGAAAAGCATCACATACAAAAAGTCATCCAGAAAAAGAGACTGGAAGATATAAAATTGCAGGAGTAACTTAATTTTCTACATCTACATTGACATTCTCAAGAATGGAGATGATAAATTTTCTTCAAAGAATTTTATCGCCACCTTCGCCAGTTGGAGGATTTTCATCAGAAGATTTTTCATAAAGGTCCTTATCAACAATTTCATTGTTCGCGATATCTTCGCAGCTTTCATAATCGTAATCACTATCAGGAGAATTAGGAACTTCATCATCTTCAACTTCCAAAGGTTCAACAGAGACAGGTTCAAGGGATTTAGAGAGTAAGATCTCATTCACAAAAACTTCAGCTTTGGGATGAAATTGACGAAGAAGTGCCTTCGTTGATTCCTACTTTGGATATCTTTAAGATGGCCGAGATAATTAAGCCTTCTCGCGCACGATCACGAGAATGGGCAAGAGTAGCTACAAGAGTTGTATTTTCCTTTGCGAATCTTGGCATGGGAGGATTCCAAAGTAGACATAGAAGTGCGAAGATCTTTCTCGTATTCTCGAAAATATATAAGAACAAATCGAGTTAAAATTAAAAAGTAATGAAAGAAATTAGAAAAGGAAAATCTACGGTTGAGGCGCTCAAATTTTATGACTACCTTCCTTTTTTTGAGATAAGATGTTGGGTCGTGGCAAAGCAACTATTCTCCAAATGATCCATGGCAAGATCAAAATCATCACCGACAAGACCTTTTAACCGAGAACGCAAGCTTTTTTCATTAGAAATCAGTAAATTATTCTCCTTCGCAAGGGAGGAATGAGATTATTTTAGTTTGGTATATTCATCCTTGAGCTGATTTGTTTTCAAACTTAGGGTTATTCTACCCTGAATAAGCTTATCTCTTTCGGTAGTGGTTTCTTTGAGTTTATTTTTCAAAGAGCAGATAGATTGTTCTTGCTCATTCAATGCTTTCCGACAAACATCAAGTTGTTGCGAGGATATAGCCACCTTATCCAACAAAACTCGCTTCTCTTGGGACAAAGTTCCATTTTCATCTGATAAGGTTTCCAATTCCAAATTAGATTTAGTCAAAGAATATGACAGATGCGACAATTGCTACTTAACAATTCTTGTTTCGGACTAGGTAGGCGTTTTCTTGGGTAAGATTATTTATCTCGGTCAATGTAATATGTATGGAGGTTATCTAATCGGTTATATTGCTCCATCCAAGCATCTCTTTCTGTCAATTTCTTCCACGATAGATTCCACTTGATATATCTCCATTTTACGTTTCTGATTCAAAGCTTGAAAGGCGAACACAGTCTTCCAAAAAAAAAAAAAAAGAGGGAGGGGAGGGGAGGAAAATGATACCTTTTAGCTCTTCATTCTTCTTGCGAAGATTGTCACGATCCAGAGAAGTGTTATGAAGGTTATTCTTTAAGATCTTAATTTCTTGTTCCAAGGATGCTCGCGACATTGTATCAGAACCAAAATGCTTACTCAAAGATTCATAAACACTAGATCCGATAGATCAAGGGAGATTTTCTTAACATCATCCATGGTAGCCGATAAAACTTTAAAAGCTATATCTATCCCTTCTAAGTTTTCTTTGGTAAGAGAGATAGATTCAGAGGAAGAGGAAATGATGGAGGAAGAGGCAAAAGTTGAGTCATCCTTAGTCATAAGAATGCCAGTCGGAGGAACTTGACCAACAAGGGGAGACGATATAGAGGTATTAAGAGTAAAAGTGGAGAGGGGTACATTTTGAAGAATCTCATTAACGGAAAATTCAGGGACTAGTTTATCATGCGAGATCATCGCAGGAGAAGGTGATTTGTCATGAGAAGAAGGAATTGATTTATCTTGCGAAGATGTCGCTAGAGAAGATGAATTATCTTACGAAGGTATTGTAGGAGAAGCAGCAAGTTTAAACCCAGGAAAAGAAATCGAAGGCGCAACAGATTTAGAAGAGCGAGGTTTCTTGGGGGATATATCAGTGTCTTTGTCATCCTGCGAATTACAAGTTAAATAAGAAACAGAGGCAACAATATTGTTATTAAAAGGTAAATGTTTCTTAAATACCTTGTCATTCGCAGTCTTTCTCTTAGAAGCAAAGGATTTCGGCTGCGAGCTCTTGGGAATATTAGGGTTTGTAACGGTGAATTTGGTGCTAGACTTGTTCTTGCTAAAATAAAAATGGCAGGAAAGTCATTAAAAAAGAGCAGTATCAGAACAAAACTACTTTATTAGGAAAGATCAATCACAAAATGATTAAATTTAGCAAAGTTCACAAACCTTGATGCCATAGAAACAGTAGCAGAAGAATTATAGCAGAAAGACGATGAAGAAGACGATGAAGAGAAACGGCAGAGAAAAATTGCAGACAATAAAGAAGATGAAGTAAAAGAAAAGAAGAATTTTCATGAGGAATTCTCCTTTAAATAGATGGAAAAAGGGTAACCGGATAACATTAAATGTGCCGGTAAAAAGTGAAAATTTAGATACGTGTAAACAAATCATTCATAAATTCACTAATCTTGTCTCGGAAAGAAAACAAATGGTTGCGACATTTCAAAGTGTTAGTTCTCATGACATTCTCTTCTTCGCAGAGAAGACATGAGAAGAGGCAAGATGTAGGATCAGAATATCGCGACATCAATATTTTGCGAGATCAATAAACAACAACATTGCGAAGGTGTCGCAGGGAAATAATATAAATGACGCAATGGATGACGACAGTCAGAACATGAGAAAAGTGTGAAGATTTGGCGAGATTTAGGAGTGTCTCGAAGACGAACACTTATACACTTGCGATACTTCGCGAGTTATTCCCGAAAATAAAGGACAACTTAGCTGTCATCCACTATGTATTACCCTGTATAAAGGGTTGAGTAAATCTGTTGTAGGGGAGTTCTTTTTGAATTGTTAAGAAAGTCATTAGGAGAGAGAAAGTTAAGAGTGATTGTAATTTCTTTAGCTCTGTTCTATCTTTCTTTGTAAACATTTCAAGAAAATAATCAATAAAATCTATTGTTACTCATCTTCAAATGGATTAGTTAAGTAAATTCTAGTGAGGGGTGTATTGTGGGATTTCCTGCAACTACAATTTGCTTGCACCTATTCATCAAATTACACCATATATGGAACGTACAAAGCATATTATGTGCTAGTGGTTCCTCTATTGCATTCATCAATGCGACATCATTATCCGTCACTATAACCCCGGGAATATCATCACCTCGGAAGATTGCCTTAACTTGTTGTAGTGCCCAAATGTAACTAGGTTCTTGCTCGTCCCTTAAGAAACAAAACGCCACGGTAAACGGTGACTTCGTCGAAGTACGCCCAACAATATTCAACAATTGCATCTCGTACTTGTTCGTCTTATAAGTGCAATCCATTATTAGAACTTCATGAAAGCATTGAGCCAATTGAACACTAGTTGGATGCGCAATGAATAGTTGTGTTATCTCTCCGTCCGAATCCACATCCTTTTGAACCGCGTAGTCTTTCTCTTTATCCAAAAAAAAAATGTTGCATCACTTGTCTATCTATCCATTCCTTGTTTCTTATTGTCTCAATTGCATTGTAAATGGTGGAGAAAGATGAGTGGTTATCCTTGTTATCCTCCTTTAGTATTTGGAGCATTTGAACCGGTGAAAGAGCCATTTTCCTCATATTAGCTACCTTGTCCATCTCTTGAGGAGTTAGCTTGGCCACCATGAAATGTCCTTCAAGATGCTCCGGACGAGGGTGGTTATGACGACCTTCCATAACCCTGTAGACAACCCATCCCTGCAATTCTTCGTTGTAATTAAATGCAAGCTTGAATGGGCTTTAATCTTCTTTGAGAAAGTTTTGTTTTTCCTATTTGTCATTCCTTTATAAACATAACCCTTCCTCTTGTGGCTTTTATCGGGATCACCGCTTCTCTCACAAACCATTTCAAAGCGAGTATTGCTTTGTCTCCCATTCAATACTAATACACACATGTCTTTTTGTGCATATTGTCTAGCCCAACTCTTTGCATCTTCCGGATTTGTGAATACCAAGTCATTCATGTAGTGATGGGATGTGTCATCGTACAAAATACCAACTGGGGAAGGTTGGTTTTGCATTGGTTCTATTGGATCACATGGAACCTACAAGTTATAGCACAACGTCAATACCATAAAAAAGAAACACTTACAAGTTCGGTAATGTGAAATTTTTTATCGATCCTACCGAACAAAGAGCTCGGTTATGTAGTTTCCAGAAATAAATTGGGGCCTTACAGAACTCGATCTTTAGATTGTATATGCAAAATTTCGGCCATGAAAATTAAAAACTCGACTAAACCGAACATAGGGGTTCGGTTAGCAACGCTGTATATATGTATTCTACGATCTTTCCGAACAAAAAGTTCGGTTACAAAG
Source organism: Papaver armeniacum (assembly GCA_023531295.1). Taxonomy (NCBI): domain Eukaryota; kingdom Viridiplantae; phylum Streptophyta; class Magnoliopsida; order Ranunculales; family Papaveraceae; genus Papaver; species Papaver armeniacum. The sequence goes on along the minus strand of JAJJWW010008026.1, from coordinate 552,893 downwards.
AGACTAAACTCGACTAAACCGAACTATGAACTGTAAAGTCTATAAAAATAGTTCGGTTATATCTTCTGGAAAAACATAACCGAACTCTAGAAAACGACCATCAACATGTAGTTCGGTTACCTGCGTCTGCAAGATTTAGTAACCGAACTACACCTTCAGAAACGTTCGGTTACCTATGTTGTTAAATTTGGTAACCCAACTAGGTTGACCTAGCCGAATTTTTTTCCTGAAATTTTGAGTTTGCCCAATTTTTTGCACAATTCAAGCTACATTAACTAAATATGAGACATACCTGAGTACCCATATCTTCATCTTCAGGTTGTGGCTGATAAAATCCATCATTTGGTTGGTTAGCTTGCCTTTGGGGCAAAAAGTTTTCATCATCTAACAAATAACTCATATTTGGATCATTAGAAGTATTGACATATACACTAGGAGGTGAAAGGGGTTCTGATTCTGATTCTGAGGTATCATCACATGAATCACTCATATCACAATTACTAAACTCAAAAAAAGATTTTTTGGGTTCACCCATCTTCTTCTTCATATTTCCTTCTTCTTTTTCTTCTTCTTCTTATTCTTCTTATTCTTCTTATCTCTCAATAATAATGTTTAAAACAAAACAATCCCACTTATAAATCACTAATCACTAACTAATCAGTTATTAATCATTAGACTAACTAAGTTTATCATCATGGGTAAAGTTGGTATTAAAAAAAATGATAAGGGGTGACTCAATATTACTTCCAATATCCACCCTAAAACTTAAAAGTAGTCCCACCATTTTTTGAGTAGTCCCCAAAAAATGATTTCAAAAGAAACGAGAACATTCTTTCACTGTATAAGCTCATATACCTATGACAGGGACGATACAATGAATCACATCATCGCGAACATTTTATTATGAAACTCATGAGATTTGACCAAAAGCTCCTGACAAATGGGATGATAATAGTGAACTTATGTTTCTTTTACTCCCTCCGTCCCATTAATAAGTGACCTAGTTACTTTTAGATTTTGTCCCACCATTAAGTGACATATATCACTAAATAAGGAGATATTCCTTAAATTATCCTTTTAATTGATTATAAAAAATATAAGAAATATGCATAATTTGATAGTCATGTTTATATTCGTTACGTAGGTGTTTTAAAATGCTTTTCAATGGTACGAAGTTTGCGGACATCCGTGGTGTAGTTTGAGAGGTAAATCATTTCAAAATTTCACTATTTATTATCCTTAAGGGTATAATTGTAAAAAGTGCTTAAAAATACTTTTCCCCTTGCTTGCCTTAAAAATTGTGCAAACTTGAACTAGGTCACTTAATAGTGGGACAGAGGGAGTATATAACAAAAATTACAAAAATGCCCCAGCAGGTAGTCTGCTGCAAGGGCATCATCAATAATTACCAATATGATGAAATTCCCAAAAAGGGGGAGAAAGAAAATTATACGAGGCGCTTAGTGCACACAAGGATATTATTGCCGATAAATAAGCATCGCTGACCAAAAAAAAAAAAAAAAATCGAAAAGTAATATTATTCCTAATGTTATAAACCAAGTTTATTTACTAAGATGCTCTTCGTGTCTAAATTTAGGGTTTACATATCTTGGACACCAAGTCTTCTATCTATATAAATAGAGGCTTAAACATTGTATTCTATACACAATAATAATAATTCCTCTCTTCTTTGTTCTCTATTTTCTGTTTCATTCCCTATTCACAAGACGTTATTAGTGTGATGCTTTACCGGTTGATAATCTTTGGGAACTGGTAAAAAAAAAGGGGCATGTTAACTTGTATACCCGTATACAAGTTAGCATGGGTATAATTGACATTTAGTTGCATAGGAAATTGAAATAAATTATCAAGGTAATAATTGTTTAATTTTCTTTGTAATCGTGATTGATGTTCCACTAATACCCTCAGGTTTGTTATTAGTGAAGAATAAAGAGAGTTAAAAATCACGAGCTTCTCTCCTCTTTATCTCGCTCTGTTTCCTTTTGACTTCTTCTTTTCTTTTTATGTTTTTCTTTCTCTGTCTGACTCTATCTCTCTAAGACTATCTACAGTTTTTTTTTTCTTTTGCTATTTTCAATTGTTCTAATCATTAAATAAATCTTTACCCAATCTTAAAACGTTATGGTCTTTGAATAGTTTTTCACCCAATCTTAAACCATCAGATGAACAAAAATTGTGAAGGAGGTGATCTAATGTGAACATAATGAAGCTGAAGGAGCAATCAAATGAGTAAATAACACATCAGAAGATGGTTCTTTTATCTCTTTCTTAGGATTTTATCAACTATGATTTTTGGAAAAAATTAATTTGGATGATTAAACATCATGTTCTTAATCTATTTTAGGGTAAAGGTGCGGGTAGAATTTGATTACGAGAAACATAATTTATAGGTTCAAATTGAACGCGCAATTGGGGGATAAAAAAACTAATTGGGGGATAGAGGAAAAAGACAAGAACTGGATTTAAATATCAAATCGTGTCACCCCTTATCTAAGCATTTTATCTAATTCCTAATCTACCCTTACTAATCATGTTTAGTGGTTAAATATAATTAGTTAAGTTAATAGATTAGTTTGATAATCATTAGAATAAATCATTATCATTGAATTTGTTGATGCAACAACATCAAATCCAGATATTATGATCATGAAGGTTTTCGTGAAGAACCAACCCAGGAAAGTAAACTAGCTGAACATATAAGTGCTCCAATTACTCATATATAGGTACTAATGTATTGAAATTTGATTTTTTTTCATTGAATTCTCCATTGTTGCGCCTGAAAAACTTAGTGCCGGCATGGTAAAAGTACGAATACCATGCCGACAGTGACCAAACCGACATGGTATTCATACTTTCACCATGCCGGTACACAATATCCCCCAATTTTAAAAATTGGAAGTACACTACCGGCATAGAAAGTTCATTATCGAGCATGCCGGTAGTATTGCCGGCATGGTTGATTCCCAAGTGTATCGTGCCGGTTTGAGGACAAAAACATACAGAAAACTTGTCTGAAATAGCAAGTACCGGCATGGTATTCATCTTAAAAAACCATGCCGGAACTAGTAACGGCATGGTATTCATCCTAAAAAACCATGCCGGAACTAGTACCGGTATGGTATTCATCGTAAAAAACCATGACGACACTAGTACCGGCATGGTATTCATCCTAAAAACTACGCCGGAACAAAAAAAATAGTAGGGTATTCATCAACACAAGCCGAAAGTGGATTGAAAGTTTATGATTCTAACCCAAACGAAGTTTTAAAACAACAACACTTTAAATATGTTTAGGAATCATGTACCTTCTCAATAAATCCATTTCTTCTTCATCTTCTTCATCTTCTTCTTATTCTTCTTTCTCAAGAACAATTCAATTTAACCTATCTTTAAGAACTTGTTAGGGTTTGATTTTAATTTTGATCTTTAGTTTTAAGTTTTAATTTAGATGGAAGGGTATTTTAGTATTTCCGCCCCCAAAAAACACCCCTTAACGTATATTATTGGATGGGGTTAGTAATTCATATCCCCCAATTAGTTTTTTTATCCCCCAATTGCGCGTTCAAATACTCTCCATAAACAAAGAAAGGAGGAAGAAAATTAGTAAGAAGACCTGAGAAAGGATCAGATCATGGCCGGATCTCAAGTAGGGTCCACGAATATATGATACTTAAAAAGAAAATCTACATTGGTGATATGGTATATACTAATCACTAATCCAGGGTCCGTTGCAAGATCAAAATTAAGATGCCCCAAACCAAAATCCAAAGGAGTATAGATGATTTATGATATAGGTTCATCTACTCTACAATCTACATAGATTGTTCTTACGAATAAAGTGCTAACTGGGAAATCAACACGGTTTTATAGAAAGTCTTTTTTCGTGATTCGCGAAGAAAGGTGGGTCTAGCAAGACTAAATGATTAATGCTGCAAGCATAAGGGTAATAAAGGAAAAAATATTTTGTGATTCTTATGTTTTTATACTACCGAAACTTTTATAAACCCAACAGAAAAGTTATAAAATCAATATAAAAAAATGGGGAAAAATATATGTGACCCATTTTGTTTTTTTATGTATTAATAGCCCACCATTAAGATATTATATATATAGAACCCAAAATTAACAAAAGTAATACTAGATTTACATGAATGACCTTTAACTAATTTAGGAGAGTAAATTCGAATTTTATTGAGTCACAACTTTGAAAAGTCAACAAAGATAAACCTAAAACGATCCCTAAATTAACGTCTTAGTGTCGTTAATTATATATATACGGAATCTTTCCGATTAATATTGGGTCCGGTGAAATATTTAATCTTATACCACGTTTCTCTTTCGTGCTTATTGAAACCGTTGTTTTCAATTTCATTATTGTGAAAAAATTCTTTACCCGATGAAATTCGCAATTATCACAATTTAGGATAATCGTCATTATCACCTATCTTATTGTGAAAGATACAGTTTCCTTGTGAAAACCGCAGTTATCACATGATACGATGATTGCGATTATCACCGATTGATTGTGAAAAATACAGTTATCCCCTGTGAAAATAGCAGTTATCACAAGATAGGATGATTGCAATTATCACCTATCCCAGTACGATATCAAGTTAAACCCTAGAAAGAAGAAGAAATAATTTGAGTTAAATGATTTTATTGATTTACATAACTAAATCGGGTCATGGAATTTCATTAAACACTTTCGTAGCATCTCGGCCCTAAATATCGAGTACAATCATAAGTTAGTCTAGAGGAAAAAGCAAAAAAAAAAAAAAAAAAAAAAACTCACATTCCTACAGCATCACATATTGTGACGCTTATACTGTTGTACTTACCCTTTTCAAACTCAACCATGTTTATGCAGCACTTTAGTTACGGCAGAAACAAAGATCACCAGGTTTAATGTAAATTGTTAACTCTTGTTCTTTGCTTTGTTCTTTCTTTTATATGTTTGATATTGATCGGGAAGAAAATGATAAGGACTAAGGAGAGAAAAGGGGAGAATCCCTAGTTAGCCAGCTGGAAATAACGGAAGGGAAGAAGAGAATCGTAATATTCTCGTAACCGAGCGGAAATTTTGGTAAAGTGGACCGGTTAAATTGGCAGATAAAGGTTAATTAAGTCCACTTAAAAATTTGAAAACACAAATCCGATAATAAACTACTAATCTTAACCGTAGATCATATTTTTTGGGCTACATATATATATATAGCATCATGATGGGTTTTTAAAAGAGAGAGGAACCAAACTTGGATTCGTCCGAAATTTCCATATAAGAAAAATACAGCTCATTTAATGCTGGTATATAGGATAAAAGGACCGAAAAAAAATATAGGAAAATAGCTCCGGATGAAAAGTCGCGGAAGCCGTTTACACAATCATATATAATCCATATATTACTCTTGTTTTCCATTGATTGGTTTTAATATTTGTGTTTTGGAGATGTACGTGGCATGACTTTTCCATTACTGATCCTTTTACCTCTTTGTTTCTTATGCAGACTATCTAATCATCTTTGGTTGGACCGAAGTAAATCTAATAATTATGATGGATGATGACAGCATCCGTATACAGATGTCGCAGCCCATCAAAATACTAACGCTTGCTTCTTTCTTTTTTGCTATCTATGTCATATATTTATCTGTTATTCTTTTCTGCATACATAGAGTACGTTTATTTTTCCTCTCCCGATAATGCTTCCTTTTCCATCTTAAAGAGATGTAATGCGTAAGATAAATTTACCATGAAAGTAAGATGATTGATTGGTATTGATTTTTCTCCATCATTTTTATAAGATGAGAGAAGATCGTCATATTCTTTATACTTCCTCCGATACTGGTAACCTATTCCGAAAAATTCGATTTCCTTTTCTTTTCTCTAATTTCTTACATAGAGAAAGAAAAAAAATAAGAAAAAAATCCATCAAAAGATGGTTTACAGTTTCTATTTCTTTAATCAAACTGTAATCACCAAAAATTGGTGTTACCGCAATCTAATTACTTTAACAGGTAACCAATCATGTGCATGGTTGAAAAAACCTCTGGCCAATTAATATTGGTATCTTTGTCCATTGGACAATGATCATGTGATTCGTATTTGGTTTCCATTCTTTACAGAAACCATTCTTTTACCACACAATTTATTTTTCATAGCAAGTGGCATTTTTTTTTCCGATCGACGGTACGATTTTGGTATATCATTTTACCAATTGGTGCTAGTTTTCTCTATAAATTCTCTACAATGAGAAGTAAAATTGGCATTCTAAGTATTTTTAGCCAATTTTGGTTTTTGATTTCTATTTCTCTAGAGAAATCTTCATCAACCAAAAAGTATATATATATTTTTTACATAGAAAAACGACTAAGATTTCTTTATAAACCAATTGGAATTGGTATTCTGTCAGTACTACGGAGATTGGATATCGTTATTACGGTATTGATAGTTGCAAATACCAATAAAACGAGGAATTGCTGCATTCTTGTTGGATATATTTGCAATTTAATTTTCCTCGTGGTAATTATCTCCAATTTTTTGGGATTGTTCCAATTGGAATTAGAATATAACTGGACACTGAAGATCAATGGGTGCACACCCGTCTTGTTAGCCTCTTTTAGTCCTTGTAGTGACTACATTGATCTTGATTTAATTTTCTTTTGATAAATAAAGTGTCCAATAACTTCAATCTAAACCATTATTTGCATATTTTCAATTCTTTTGGTTTTGACATATCATCTTTATTTTATTTTTGTTTCTTTTCCAAAAGTAATCCATGGTTGGTGTCAAATTTGTATGTCAAAAATACTACAATTTTATTTTATTTGTAGGACAATTCTTATGGCTTTTGAAGTCATTATCTACAATCCAACTGGTATTCTTAAAATCCAGAAATTATTATGAGTATATGTCTTTGATTTAATAGGATAATACTCTACGAAACTTGTTTTCGTATATGAGATGACTATTTCCGCCAAAATCAGGGGGAGACTCTATGCTATTAGAGGTTGGCATTAATTAACTTAAAGGTTATATCATTTCTCTCCCATCACGATCAAATCCAAAAAGGATGTCTACTAGGCGTGAAAATATCTCATATAGATTTTATATAAGCTTATGACGTCGTTTGAAAAAGAAAAGTCAATCACATATAGCAAGAAATTAGCATTTTTATATAGGCCACAGATAGCTCCAACAGAGTCTATCATAATACGATTCACATTCTCAAAATTCGTATCTCCTCATTTGAATAGTAGGAGATTATCATGCCCGTGGGCGCTGGTACCAGTAAATTTTGAATTTTTCAAAGTATGCATACACTGGAAGTTGTGTGAGATCGTGATAAGCTAATATGATTGTCGAATATTCATTTATGGTAGCTACTAAAATAATAAAGACGGTGGTTTTTAACCCCTCTACAGAGGAATATCGACATATGTGATTGGTTGGCATACAATCCAATTAGGTTGGATTAATTTCTCGATTGATGCAATTTTGGATCCAAACTTAACACCTTAATTAACATGCCAAGCCTATTAATTATAGGTTGGTGTAGTGATATTGTGTCTTCATATGAGAAATATTTTCGTTGTAAAAACGATTTGAGGGTTTTATATTTTTTATCAAACCCCATGATTGGTTTAATAATTGTTCTCTTTATATGATGCATTTGGCGTGGTAGTCTTTGAATGACTCGTATGTATCCAGGGAACATATTCGTATTTTTAATCCTTGTAGAATTCAAATTATATTCTGGCAGCCATCTGACTCAATTATCAGGTTTAACAATCCTTTAAGTGTTTTTAGAAATTTGGTACAAAACCAAAAATCCGGATTAATCAGTTGAAGATATCAACTTTATAGGTCTCTTGAAGGGTCTTTAAAAACACAAAAATCCACGTTTTAGCGGCATAAATTCTATTTTCTTTCCTTTCTTAAATCTGCAGTTAGAATTATGCTAGCATAAACTCGTCTTTAGAGTTATTATTTTGATGCTTATTTTTTTGAAAACTCATGTAGTTGAGTTAACATCCATATTTACGTCAAAAGTTGTACTCTTTTCCCTTTGTTTCAGGTTTCGTCCCATGTGGTTTTGCTGACAAGGTTTTAATGAGGCAACATCTCATTGACGTTTAATTTTCTTTCAAAATGTTGATATTTATGTTTTTTTTTTCCTTCGCCCAATTTTTTTCCCATCGGGTTTTACTGGCAAGGTTTTAGCAAGGCAATTTAACTCAACATGATGGTCATATAAGGGGGAGTTGTATCAATTTTGGTTTTTAAGTGGATGCCCACATTTGATTAAACCAAATCAACTTACTCATCTCCTAATAATTTGGATTTCCTTCTCACAAATACTATTTTTGTTCACGTATGATAAGGTATTCATATATTGAACTTTGTTGAAGAAACTACATCAACTATTTCTGCAAGTCATCTCCAAGAAATTAGCAATCCAAGACATAAGTACTTAATGTATTGAAGGAAACATGAAGACTCGAGAACACTACTATTAGAAGACTAACACAAAAGAAGACTTCATCAACGGCGATTTCTCACGAAAGCATTGTGTCTCCGATTCAAGAAATTCGTTTATCGAAATCGGAAGTGTCGATCAAGATTTGCTAGCCAAGACTTAAATGAAGTACTTTTCAGGGGGAGCGCCATCATCAAATTAAGGTGCATTCACTGGACTTTATCGCGTTGTACTCTTTTTCCTTCGTCAAGGTTATGTCCCACTGGGTTTTCCTTGTCAAGGTTTTAACGAGGAAACATTTGCGTTTCCAACACTGTATCGAGTCTTTACATGCTTATGCAATTTCAGGTTTTTCTTTTGAGTTTTCCTGGTATATTTGTAATGACTTAGCCACAGTGGTCATCAGGGGGAGTGTTATAAACCAAATTTATTTACTAAGATGCCCTTCGTGTCTAAGTTTAGGGTTTACATATCTTGGACACCAAATCTTCTATCTATATAAATAGAGGCTTAAACATTGTATTCTATACACATAATAATAAGAATTCCTCTCCTCTTTGTTCTCTATTTTCTGTCTCATTCCCTATTCACAAGACATAAGACTTGCTTGAGCGTGAGGTTCATTAGAAGGATGCTGCTAACAACCCGTTCGGTTGGGAGAATTAGAATCCTAGGAATTCAATTATGAGGTAATCCAATTCTTAGAATTAGATTCCAATCCAAAAAATTTATGTTCGGTTGAGGTAATTAAGTTACCTTTGTTTTTACCCGGAATCCAATTCCATTGCATCATTGGACCAATGCAATGGAAATCTATAATTTTGGAAGGGATTGGATTCCTAGGAATTTAAATTCCCAATTACATAGAGTTCATTTGTCCCGTTCGGTTCAAGGAATTGGACGCATTCCCTAGGAATTGGATTACAAGGAATACAATTCCTTGAAACGAACAGGATGTAATAGTAAACATCGGAGTAGCAAAACCTCCGAAAATAAAGAGGAGGGAGAACCATATGGAAAGTACTTGCGTACGTAGTCCGCTACAAGGATGCTATTAACATTGAACATTGCGGCAGCCAAATTTCATAAAAAGATCCAGGCAAGAGCGCTAGTAATAACAAAATAATGAATGAATGAGCAAAACAATTTACAAAGAAATGATATACCATATTACAAAGGCAACACTAAATGCCAATGTTATGATTTGTACACAAAGTGCTTGAATGCCCAAGTCCGTGACAAGACAAAAAATAGTAGAGAATGTTATGTTCATTCATGTTTGTACCCAGAAATATTTCCAAGCACTAAACACGATGATTTTGGTTATTGATGTGTAATTGGGTTAAGTTATTAATGAAAAAAAATAAAGAAGACGGATTTAACGTGGTTCGGCGATTGATGCCTACATCCACAGAAGAAATCCCCTTAGGGAGAGATATTTTATTGATAAGAATTACAATATTTTTCTCTACTTATCCAAAACCTCCCCCTTTTTCTTCTACCAGGGCATCCCTATTTATACAGATGAATAATTAATTTCGAGATAAACCTAAATGGCATTAATCTCTCTGCATGCCTCCTGGAATTAATTGTGCATGAAACTGCCTGCATGTCTCCTTGAATTAACTCTGCATGAAACTGTCTGCATGCCTATTGACTTGCCCTGCATGCCTCCTGGCATTAATCTGCCCTGTATGCCTTCTTGTATTGATTTTCGGGCCTCCCGTGTATTTTATACATGGTACAAACATCGCCCCCTCTTAACCTCCAACTTGTTGGGGTTAAGAATTTTTTTTTTTCCTTCGCGTCGATCGTCGATGACGTAACTCTCCAGTCTCCCCCAAGCGTGAGTAAAGATATTACAAAGACGCCCCCAACTGTGATAACCTGCAATAAAATTTGCTCACGTGCTAGGCGATACTTTTTGCCACGTGGTGGACTTGTGATGCTCGATAGCTAGTCGAGTCTTGAGTACAATGTAGTGTGTGCTTGCGGATGGGGCAAGGCTTTTTGCTCGCAATGTAACAAGGCTAGCGCTTGCTGCTCGGGCAGGATGGTTGTTGCTTGTGTTGAGTACGAGTCTTTGGACCAATATCGGGCATTGGGCTCGTGGTTCAGACGATACTTTATGCTTGCCAAGATGCAAGTCTTTCATACTCGCGTGCAAGACGAGATTTTATGCTTGCGATAAAAGCAAGACTTATGTGCTCACGTGCAAGGTGAGGCTTTAGGTGCTTGCGAAGTGATACAAGGCTAAATATTTAAGGGTATATGCAATCCTCATCTCGAACTCGATCATGTCGCTATCCATGAACCACGAACTAGATCATGTCGTTATCCACGAACCTCGAACTCGATCATGTTTCTGCCCCAAGTGCATATAAAAGTTTCTCGAACACAAAAATTTTTGCTTCCATGTTGTAGGGAATTGAAAAAAGTTTCTAACGAGCCAAAAATCACTCAATTCGGACTTCAAACGAATAAGTTATTGACGAAACAAGATTTGGATGAAGCGGGTGCATTTGCTGGCGTGGCATGATGACAGTGCAGAAAAGATGACGTGTCACTATTGACTGGGAAGACATGGATGACGTGCCACCCGAACGGTGCTTATTTTTGCATGGAAATTCGTGGCATGATTTTTGAGCTTTTGACACACCTATCTCAATGATAAAACACGATTGTTTTACACGAATCCCCTTAGTCGGCGCCAATGTTTGTACCCAGAAATATTTCCAGGCACTAAACACGATGATTTTGGTGATTGATGTGTAATTGGGTTAAGTTACTGATGAAGAAAAATAAAGAAGACAGATTTAACGTGGTTCGGCGATTGATTCCTACATCCACTGATGAAATCCACTTAGGGAGAGATATTTTATTGATAAGAATTACAATGTTTCTCTCTCCTTCTCCAAAACCTCCCCCTTTTTATTTTACCAGGGCGTCCCTATTTATACAGATGAATAATTAATTTCGAGATAAACTTAAATGACATTAATCTCCCAGTATGCCTCCTGGAATTAAATGTGCATGAAACTGCATGCATGCCTCCTTGAATTAACTCTGCATGAAACTTTCTGCATGCCTCCTGGCATTAGTCTGCCCTGCATGCCTCCTTGTATTGATTTGCGGACCTCCCATGTATTTTATACATGGTACAAACAATTCATATGCAAAGCGTCAGAGTTCATAGTCCATGACAGGGACGATACAAACAATAAATCACGTCATTGCAAACATTATTTATGAAGCTCACGAGAGTGACCAAAAGTTCATAAACCCATAACAGGAACATGTACAAATAATAAATCACGTCATAGAGGAATCTGAAAAAAAGAAGAAGAAAGAAAGAAAGAATGAAAGAAAGGAATCAGCCACAATCATGCAGATAAGAAATCTAATTGAAACAATCTATTACTCCGATGTAGAAAAGAGAATGAATCGCGAGTAGTTCCCCTCCGGGGTGCTCGCCTGGTTGCCGAACGAGATCAAGTCAGGTTGGTGTTTTCGTAATTAGGTAAGCTTAGCAAATCTGCGAATGATGGATTAGATTGCCTTTGTTTTTCTCCACCAGGGAGTAACGCTTCTTCTTTGATTTTGTTTAAGTAATTGGTGGTAATGCTTTCAGATTAATTTCCTTTTTTATTTTTAGGGTTCATTCTATGGGGTTAGCTTGATTCTTTTGGGTTGTTCATTTTTTGGGTCGTTATAGTTTCATCCTAGAAAATGGAGATTCCAGTTCTTTGTTGGGTTTCCATTTGATGTTTCAATGGTCTTTCCGGTGGCCGTTAGAATTTGTGTATATTGCATCCGTGGTGGTTTTGATATGTTAATGAAGTTTCATTTTTTGGATTTAGAAGTTAAGGTTAATTGTTTTAGTGCGATGGTGAAGATTTATTTAGTTTCCCCGTCCAATCGCCGGAGAAGAAGATCTTTTTCATTCTCCAGGGAAGAAGTGTGTTTCAAGTCAGCTGTGTTAGTGTTTGATGAATCGGAAAATGGTTGTTGTTTTTCTTGGTTACAAAGTTTTGCCTCGAAGGAAACAAAAAAAAATGCCTCTTAAGGTTTTTGCCACGTATTGGTGCTTTATGCGGGTAAAAAGAGCTCTTTAAGTTAACCCATCCTGTTTGATACTTGTTGCGCCCTACTCTCCGTCGGTTCCTACGTGTCGTATGTGTGGCTTGCTTAGCTGTATAAAATGCACGTGATTTTGTCTTCTTCTTTTTTAAATTCAAGTTTCTTTTCCTTCATTTTTTCTTTCTTCTTCTTAATCCTTAATAGTTTTATTCGGTGATTACAAGTGAAGTAAAGATTCAAGAACAATCGAAAATTGAAATGCAGCCTGGGTTAATAAAATCAACCTCTCGGTAATGAAGTGCAAAAATTTCATTAGATGATAATTGTGTAAGTTCGATTGAAACATCTAGAAGCCCCATCTGTGAATAAGGTTATTAAAATCTCATGGATCCAACTGGTTACATGAAATTTTAAAAAACACACCTTTTGTTTCACCGATTACATCAACCATCAAATCCAAATTTCAAATCTACATTTACACCTTTAAATCGGTAAATACTAACCCATGACATGAATCAAAACAGGGTTTTCGAAAAAGAGATCATCTTAGAGCATCCACAGCGGTGCGACTAAACCCAAAGATCAAAGACCAAAAAAAAGACCAAATTTTAGTTTGGTCCATCGTGTATGACGCAATGGTGGCGAGTAAATTTAGTCGAGCGGGGAAGATAAGTTCGGCTTTGGTGTGGGGCGTAAACTTTATCCCCGCCCCTAAAAAATAAAAAATGGGGCGAACATATAATGTCCGCCCTGGTGTGGGATCACATATAATGTTCGCCCACACCAGGATCACATATAATCTTCGCCTCAACAAAAAAAAAAAAAAAAAAAAAAAAAAATGGTGGGGCGAACATTTTACCCCCGCTTGGTGTGGGGCGTAAACTATATCCCCGCGGGTGTGGGCGTAAACTTTAAGTTCGCTGGTTTTGGGACGAACATTATATGCACGCTCGACTATATTTGGGTTTAGTCTTTGGTCCCCGACCAAATATAATCGCCCACTGTTCATTTAGTCCGGGATTTGGTCTTTGGTCCGTCCCGCTACGCCTGGTTCAGAGACCAAATAAATGGGTATAGTCGCCCACTGCAGTTGCTCTTAGTTTACAATCGAATAAAATCGGCAAGGATTTTGTTTAATTTAGATTTGTATTATCAGACATTGGAAGCTTTTTACAAAAATGGTAATACAGAGAAAGTTCTGTTCTTATTCAAAGAAATACAGATCAAAAATTTAATAAGAAAAAAAAAGTGATTTTTTTACTTCAAATATCGGAGAAATAATGTTTAAGTTAAACAAAATTGGGACTGAAATCTCACATACTGAACTTCACTTGCTGAGTTTTTGTTATCATAGTGATCATAGAGATGAAAGAAAAAAATAGGTTAATCATAGAGGAAGATGGAAAAGATAATTCGAAAAAAAAAAATTCAACTAGATTATCACAACCGCTGAGAAGGGGCCGACAATAAACATATGACAATACTTGTTTACAAATTAAATTGGGCAACCGATGTGTAAACTATCCTGCCGAGATTGGGGTATACCCAAACTAATTGGGGTATACCCAATAAGACAAAATCTGGTCATTATAAAGTAAAACCAAACCACCCCTTAACCTTGTATTTTCTAAATGGCTAAAATGCCCCCACAATGATTAGCATTAATTTAATTAAAATGATTAGATTAGTTAAATTAGTTAGTTGATTTATAAGTTGGGTTTTAGAATAATTTAGAGATAGAAGTAGATAGAAGTAGTAGAGGAAGTTTTGGGGGGGAAAGTTAGGGTTTTTGAGAAATTTGTGATATGAGTGATTCAAATCCTGATTTTGAAGTGGGGAGTCTTCTAACTTTCCTCCTACATATGAGTACTTGTATGATGATCTACCAGACCATAATCAAATGGATTACATGCATGACCCTCACTTTTATTTTCCTCAAACTCATGATGGGTATGGAAGTGATGAATATGTTGAGCCAAACGTAGAATCCAATGAGAAAGAAGAAGAGAATGGAGCTGCAAGTAATCAGGTAGACAACCTACGTGGTGAAGATTGTGATTTTTCCATGCAAATGATGGATTTTGGATTTTTTTTCTTCAGTTTTGCTTCCTAGGGTCGGCAAGAGCGACGCTTGTCGATCATGCCGACCAAACACGCCGGCGTGGTTTGTAATTGAACAACGTTCCAACTTTTCATGAGCAGTATCCGTGTCGGCAGGGTAGAAAATTGACACCATGCCGACTTTCAGTTTTACAACACAGGAGTCGTTAATTGAAAATGCTTAAGCCGACATTTTCAATTTTTCGAACCTTGCCGACTCTAGTCTGGTCGGCCATGTTAAATTTTTCTTACATGCCGGCTATTTTTTTGTCGGTAGGGTTTTATATGTCGGCCTTGCCGACTTTGGTAATACATATAAACTAACTTTTGATGTTTTGTAGATTGTTGTATTGGTACCGATGACGGATCAGCCTCAAGCTCAGAAAATTAGGGGTCCTGATACTTCCGCACATTACGCTAATGATTTGGAATGGGAGGATAAAAATGACGCGGTCAATTGGATTGTTGAGAAAGCCAAAGAGAAGATGTGCGTTCTAGTGAAAAACACCCAACAAAAATCTACGCGTTTTGAAATGGTATGCGAGTGTTATGGGGTGCCGGAGGAAAGTCACAAGAGAAAGGGTTATGTGTATGATAAGAAAACGACTAGGGTGTACAAGACGAAGTCAAAGAAGTGTGGATGCCCATTCAAGGTTATTTTTTGGAGGAACAAAGAAACCGACAACGTGTGGAGAATGAGTAGAGTTGATGTTGGTTGGCATAACCATAAAGACCCGGAAACTCTTGTTGGGCATTTTCAAGTTGCCAAGTTGAAACCGCACGAGTTCGAACAAGTAAGAACAAGTTAGGGAATTAAACCAAGTAAGCTCCTAATTAAGTTCAAGAGGGATGACCCGCGTAACCTTTCTTCATTGTCTACAATTTATGCGGCCAAGGCAACTATTAAAAGAATTGAATGGGATGGAAGAAAGGTGATGGAAGAATCACAATGGTTAATACACAAATATAACTACACGGTGAGAAACCATGAGTCATCGGAGGGGAAGGTGGATCGTATTTTTATTGTGCATCCCGATATGATTCAATTGGCGCGTTGCTTTTACCAAGTTTTGTTCATGGATTGTACTTATAAGACGAATAGGTACAACATGCCTTTGTTGAACATTATTGGACAAACCTCGGATAAGCAATCGTTCACGGTGGCATGGTTTTTTATGGATCGTGAGAAGGATGATAGCTATATTTGGGCATTGGAAACTTTGAAGCTTCTCTACCACGAAGACGAGACTCCCGGGGTTATAGTCACCGATAATAAGCAAGCAATAATGAACGCCGTGAGGATAGTATTTCCCAATGCACAAAATTTCCTTTGCACTTGGCATATACAATGCAATCTTAGAAAGAATTGTAGAAGTCATATCCAAAAACCGAAGGCAAAGAAAGGAACTAAACGTGTCAAAGAGGAAGATGAACGTTTCAGCAAACTAACTAAAGAGGAGCGAGAGAAGGATAAAGAGAAAGAAGACGAAGAATGGAAATAAGGTGAGATCAAGTTTGGGTTATTCATGAAAGCGTGGGATAAGGTGGTTTGGTCGATGAGTGTTGCAAGATATGAGATAAACTTGAAGGAGTTCGAGGAAGATTGGGGGACTAATTACCCCAAAGTAGTGGAATATTGCAAGAAACAATGGTTAAGGCCACACAAACAGAGGTTTGTGTATGCTTTTACTTACGACTATAAACATTTCAAACTTGAATCCACAAGTATGGTAGAGCAAGCTCATGGGATACTAAAAGGTATACTTTTCACAAGTCAAAATGGGATTGTGAAGGTGCAACATGCTATCCATGAGTACACTAATAATGATATCAACAAGATAAAAAAGCAATTCCAAGAAAGTAGCTTCCGGAAGTTGAGGGAGTTTAAGGAGGATACTTGGATGCTTGTTGGTATACATTGCAACGCCTCGCATTGGGCAATACGTTTATGATGAAACATCTCGCTTTGTTTAAAAAGTATGACGACCCGAGCACTCCTTGTAAGTGTAGGATAATGAAGGCTATCGGACTTCCATGTCGTCATATGCTTGGTAGGTATAAAACTCCCATTCCTCTTGATGATGTTGATCCTTATTGGAAGCAATTATCTTTCAAACCGGCTCTAAGAGAAGATCCCGGTGAAGTGTTTGGCGACATGGAACTTGGGAGAATAATCCTCGAAAAGTACCCCAAGTTGAATAGGTTGGACAAACAAACTATGACGCACAAGTTGATGCCGATTGTTTACCCTTTTATGGAAGAACTTCAAGAACCGGAGAAACAAGATCCAACGGGTAGACCACCTACCACAAAGAAGAGGGCGGAAGAAAGAGAACAAATTAAAGAGTATTTGAGTACAAAATGTGATCAATCCGAAAGGGAACAAATTAAAGAGTATTTGAGTACAAGTGTGATCAATCCCGAAGGAACAAATTAAAGAGCATTTGAGTACAAAGTGCGATCCATCGTGACATGTTTATACCGAGGTGCAATACAAGGAGGAGCCTAGCTAAAAATAAAAGAGGTCGTCATGGAAGAAAAAACTACACCAACGGTTTCCAAACTTGAATACAAATGGCACTCCACTTCTGGAGAGTCAAGCAAGTGTGGAATTTGTTGGAAAGAAAAGGGGTCGGCCAAGGAAGGATTCAACTACACCAACGGTCTCAAACTTGAATCCAAATGGCACTCTACCTCTTGAGAGTCAAGCAAGCCAAGGAGATGTTACGAAGAAAAGAGGTCGTCCAAGGAAGGTAGCACAACCGGTGTTGCAAGAGTATCGCGTACAACTCCCTCCAATTATTCAAGAGTTCGTTATTAGTACCGATGACGTCCCAAAAGATGGAAATTGTGGGTTTCACGTTGTCTCGCAACAATTGGGACACCAAAGTTGAGTGGTTGAGGAGAATCTCACCCAATGCCAATACATAAGAAAGAAGATGGCCGCCCGACTAGAAAACGACAAGGAGTTTCATATCTCAATGATGCTAGAAGGTTCCATGGAGGACAAAGAAGCAACTTTTAAAGATTTGATAACTAGTGTTAAAGGCCCTGAGGGAAATGCACCGGTCAAATGGGAGCATTGGTTGAGAATGCCGGAGTGTGGCCATCAATTGGCGGAAACGTGGAATTGTGTGGTACATTTTTTTAGTAAGGGACTATCTATAGCATTTGCATCGAAACATGCGGTTTTGCGTGGAACAACCTCAAGCATAGAAGAATTGTCATGGCTTTGGTGGATAAAAATCATTTTATTGGTGTACAACTTAACAAGGAATGTCCATTACCTCCTCTTTGTAGGTTTAGTTTTTGGGAGAAGTTCACAAACAACAAGAGCAATGAATGGATGAAACTTTATGAGGACAACATGGACCTTTGGAATGTTTTAGATGAGTCTAGGGAATGTCCCATAGATTTGACTAAACTTCATCCAATAGATTTGAGTGATGATTGATTATGGTAGGAACTAAGGAATCTTTTTGGAGTACTTTTGTAATCGCATTCGTGTTTTGTGTAATGTACTTTGTCGTACTACAAATGAATAAAATGGATGTGTTTTTTTTTTGTGTATACTCCTTTGGTCGGCATTGTATTTGTCACACGACCCTGCCGGCCCTCCAAGGGTCGGCATGATATTAATTATTCAGCTTTTTGGCCGCACCGCATCAAAGCACAGGAACATGGCACGGGACGGTCAGTAAAGTTTTCCCTTTGATGACTTTCCCAGGGTCGGCAGGGTCTTGGTTTCGTCAGGTTGACGACTATTATCTGTTCGTCATGGTTTTTGAGGTTAACAATGCCGACCAAAACATAAAAAAAAAAAACTTGTTTCTGGATGTTCTCATGCATTAAGTCGGCAAGGTTTATAAGGAGACACCTGCCGACCATATATTCACCAGAATTGTGTGTAAAATCTTGAGTGCCAACTGTGAAGAACCCGACACGCTTTTAATTTAGTACAATGCCGACTGTACATCGAATACAAACCTTAATTAAAGCATACAGACGTTAAAAACTTAACCCTAACACATTTGGGACATAGATAATATCTTTTTGCGGTACACAATTTCTTAGGAGAGGTAATTAGCTTCATCTTAACGTCGCAAAATGGATCTGTGCATGGTAGAAGGTTGATTTTAGCAACTTCATCTTCATACGGAGCTAGGCACTCATCTATCCAATAGAAAAACCCACAACAAGTGTATTTTGAAGCATACGGCTGATATACATCTCCTACTGCAGCTTTCATGAGAAATAAGAATCCCTTACAACCTTCAATAGTGCATTTGCTTCCTTCAAAGGGATAATCGTTTGCAAAATGACCACTTAGTGTACAAAGACTACAAATATTTGGTGTGTTGCACTTGAAACTTCCATTCTTTATGCAAGGTTGAAGATGAAGTTGAGAATGATTTTATAATAAAAACACACCTAATATCTTGATTTTGAAATTTATAGCCGTTGAGCATTCAATTGCTTGTACTTTGTACCTAAAAAGTGCAACTAACATTTACACACCATGCCGACTCAGTAAAACTCTAATATTGTCTAAAACTGCACAAAAAATAATAAGTTCTAAAGCAACTGAAACTAAAAATTAACATAAGTTTAACAAGTCTAAAACCACAATCTAAGAGTTTAAAACAAACATAATGTAAGAGTTCAAACCACAATATAAGTTTCTAAACCAAGTGAAATATAATAAAGTTTAAGAATTTCATGGTTCCTTCTCATTGTTGTTATCTTCCTCCCCATCACTAGCTTTTTCACCATCACTAGCTTTTGCACCAAAGATCAACTTTTTGCTTTTCCCTTATCTCCGGACCTATGTAGTCACCCGGCCTCATTGTAATAGGGGGTCACTCCGTAAAAGTCATATGCCACGAAAAATGTTCTTGGATCAACCTCCTCTTCTTCCTCCTCTGATGATGTGCATTCAACATAGTTGAGGCGATTGCTAGGACTGTGCATAAACCTTAGGAATTCTTCAGGATCTTTCTTACCCATCAGAAGTAACTTTCTTACGGGGCAATTCTCTTCAGTTTCATCTTTAGGATCTTCTAAATTGGGATAAATTCCGTCAATAAATTCTAATAGCTCTTCTGCAGTTACCTTATAAGGTAGATCTTCTTTTTTTCCCTATGGGAACCTAAACCATGCACAAATAAATATATGAAATTTTTACACACTGAAAGATGGTTCTGGTCATATGGTCGGCAAGGTCGAGCATATATACATTGCCGACTAATACTTACTCGGCATGGTTGTAATCATATACCAAGCCGACCAACACAGAGTCGGTAAGGTCCTATATAAGAAAGACGCCGACGGTTAACTTAGGAAATTAAGGTTTCTGTGACCTAAAGTCGACATGGTACAAGTCCAAGACAATGCCGACCAGATGTAAGTCGACATGGTTTGTTATTATACCCTGCCGGCCCTGGTTATTGTCCAACAGTCGCCATGGCTGATATGAAAAGTCGGCAGGTTATTCATCCTGATACCATGCCGGCGCTTACAAAACAAACAACAGTCGGCATGGTTTTAAATTACCGACCTTGCCGACCAAAAACCCTGAAAATCATAATGTTCGAATTCTAACCTAATATAACAATCATATAACACATAAGAATAATGGGTTGAGTTTAGAAATCACTTAATATTGTCTTCTTTTCACCGGTGGAGGGTTTTTTCAACATTCTCAGGGATTGGATTTTCGGGTTTTCTAGTTCCAACTTTTTCCTTACCTTTTCCCTCTGATTTGGATCTTCTCATGTTACCTGTTGAATCTCTCTTGCTACTGGATCGAACCATTTTTTTGTAGAATATCAAAATTTAAATTTTTGCTTGATTTTGGTTAATGGAATAAGATGAAGGAAGGAGAAGAGGAGAGGGATTAGAGACGATAGATTAGGAGAAGATTAAACGTTTTTTAGTTTTTAAGTTTGGGGTTTAATATTAGGTTAATTAGTGCAGGGGGACTAAAGTAACTTCATCCTGTTTTGACCTCCCCTTAGTAAGGGATTAGAGAAGATAGATTAGGAGAAGATTAAATGTTTTTTAGTTTTTAAGTTTAGGGTTTAATTTTAGGTTAATTAGTGCAGGGGTACTAAAGTAACTTCATCCTGTTTTGACCTCCCCTTAGTAAGGGCACATGTCCATTTAAATTTGGGTATACCCCAATTACTTTGGGTATACCCCAATCTCGCCAGGTAAACTATGTCATAGAGAAGGGTGGGTTAATTCTAAGAAAGAAATTGTGTACTAATATCTATGCCTGAATGGTTATAGAATTGTTCTGGTCGATCACTCATTTTCAAGTCCGTAATATAAGTCTAGTCCATGCCAAATAACTTATTGAAAAATAGGCATGGGTGAATGGGTCAGTGAAATGTGCGGGTCAGCCACTAATATACCTCATATAACAATGTAGGAATTACTATTTAGTCCAATTTTTCATGACCAAGTTAATGGCTAGTCCACCCATGAAAAACATTTACTCGTTAGTCCAATTATTTACTCGCTAGTCCAAAAACTTTGTGGAGATTATAAAGTGTGTTTTCTAAATGCCTAAAACACCCTTACAGATCTAATTAGTATCAACACATGCAAATATTACTAGTAATATGTTACTACATACTAGTAGTATCAATATGGTCATACTACATATCAATATGTATTATATTAATAGTAAAAAAGAATATGTTACTCGTAAATTAAGTAACTACTCTACTATACTAGTAGTAACATGTGTACTAGTAACTAGTACTATACTAGTAACATATTAATATGTAATATCAATATATAACATACTACATACTAATATGACACTACATATTAATATGTAGTGTCAATATATAACATACTACATATTAATATTAATATATAATATCAATATATAACATACTACATACTAATATGACATTACATATTAATATGTAGTGTCAATATATAACATACTACATATTAATATGTAGTATATCAATATATAACATATTGCTACTAGTAACATATGTTACCACATACTACATATTAATACTAGTATACTACTAGTTACTAGTATTGATACTAGTATGTTACTACATACTACATTTGTTCAATATATGTTACTACATATTTTACTACATACTACATATTAATACTAGGATACTACTAGTTACTAGTATACTAGTAAACTAGTATTAATACTAGTATATATGTTACTAATAACATACATAGTATATTATATGTTTAGGTTAGTAGAGTAATTTTACTCTTTTCAAATCTTTTTTGGACTAGGGAGTAAATGTTGTTTCCCGCTGGACTAGCCACTAATCCGGGTCGGGTTTAGTGGACTAAACAGGAAATCTCTCTTTAACAATTTGTTCTCTTTCCACTAGTATGCGTCAAGCGAATCGGGCGGGTCAATCGCTAACACAACTCATTGTTCTCCTCCCACGTAATGAACAGGTGAATTTGCCACGTCGCGATTGAGGGAAGTAGAGGGACACATGTGGTTAATAAACACCACACCTTTTTTTCTTTGTGGTAATTGAATTTTTGTCCCTACTTTTGATGGTCTATACAATTATCCTTATCACACAATAAATATATACCTGATGGCAAAATTGAAATTTTATTTAAAGATTTATTTCATGTGTTTCCATTTTTTAACCTTTTATGCGTTATATACTCTTATTCTTCTTCACTTCGGATGAAAAAACGAGCAACACAGTTTATCATGGCTGCCGCCACCACTACCATCTCCGACGCCACCACAACCAACACCACCAGTACTATCACCATAACTACCACCACCATCTCCTTAATCACGATTTACATCTCCATCTTTCTAGATCGAAAATTACTTTCTCCATCTCTTCTTAAAACAGCCATCGCCACCACCACCACCTCTGCAACTACGACCACTTTCTTGTTCTTCTTCTTCTTCTAAAAACTGAATTTGAAATCTGATTCAAATAAATCGAGATCTGTTTTTATGTTGCAATTATAGATCGAGATCCGGTTAGGTTACGATTTATGGTGGTGGTGTAGCAATACGGATGAGGTATGTTTCTTTCTTGAAGACTTGGTGGTATTGTGAGTGATTGTGACGTAGATTAGAATAGTTTAGAACTAAGAAATTGATGATGTAGACGGAGGTGGTTTTGGCTGGAATGATAAAATTGGTGTTGGATTTTGGTTCTGGTTGTTTTGGTGGTGGTGGTGGTGGTGGTGGTGGTGGTGGTGCTGGAGATGAGTGATTTGTTGGTGGCAGTTACAGAGATTGAAGCCTGTTGCTAAATGAAATATGGTGGTAAACTAGGTTGAAGTAGGCAGTGATATTGGATCAACTATGGTTGTTGATCCATATATTTTGGATCAACTCCTGTTGTTGATCCAATTTTTTATTGGATCAACTATGGTGGTTTTGGTTGGAATGATGAAATTGGTGTTGGATTTTGGTTGTGGTTGTTTTGGTGGTGGTGGTGGTACTGGAGATGTGTGATTTGTTGGTGGAGGTAATGGTGGAGAGGTACGAATGAGAAATTAGTCATGGAAATAGTAGTAGAATGGTGGTTCTGGTTGTTTATATGTTTTTATGGGATCAATTGTTGTTGTTGATCCATTTTGTGGGATAAACTCCTGTTGTTGACCCAATTTTTTATTGGATCAACTATGGTTGTTGATCCATCTATATGGGATCAACTAATGTTTTTGATCCTTTGAACTCCTATTGTTGACGATATTTCATTGGATAAGTATAATTATGCTTGTAGTTTAAATCATGCTTTGTAGTTTAAATCATGTAAAAATGTTGAACTTGTGGTGCAATGGTAGCATGACTGACTCCATGTCAGATGATGCATGTTCGACTCACGCTAAGTTCACTCCATTTTACATGGATCAACTTTTATTGTTGATCCAATTTTACATGGATCAACTTCCATTGTTGATCCACTAAAATTGGATCAACTTTTACAGTTTATCCTTTTTTCTTGGATCAATTATCGTTGTTGATCCCCTAAACTAATAAACTTCTACTTTTGGTTCTATTTTTATTTGGATCAACTATTGTTGTTGATACAAAAATATTTGAACCAGTGGTGGTGGCGGCGGCGGCGGCGACGGTGGTGGCGGCGGCGAAGAACTAGTGGTGGTGGCGGTAACATACTAGTGGGGGTGGAGGACTGGTGGTGGTGTAATGGTGGTGGTGAAGGAGTGGTGGTGGTTGGTAGGTGTTGGTTGTTGAACGGTGGTGGTGGAAAGGTAGTTGAATGTTGGTGGTGGTGGTGATGTAGTTGCAGGAAATCCTACGCTACACCCCTCACAATATTCCACACAACTAAGACATTTTTTGGATGAATAACAATGATTTTATTGATTATTTCCTTGAAGATTCACCAAATAAAATAGAAAAGAGTTAAAGAAATTACAATCACCACCAACTTTCTCTCTCCTAATGACTTGTCTAACACTCTCCAAAGAATCCCCCCCACAACAGACTTATTCGACTCTTTATATAGAGTAGTATACAATGGATGACAGTTAAGCTGTCCTTTATTTTCGGGAACGACTTGCGAAATATCGCAAGTGTACAAGTATACAATATCGCAACTCTCATAAACTTCGCTAGATCTTCACACTTTTCTCATGTTTTGGCTGTCGTCGTTCATTGCGTCATTAATGTTATTCTTCTGCGACGCCCTCGCAATGTCATTATTTATTGATCTCGCAAAGTATTGATGTCGCGATATTCTGATCCTACAGGTGATGCTAGTGGTGGTGGTGAAGTGGTAGTGGAAGAAATTTGTTCCATTTTGAAATGAAGAAAAAATATTATATGGGTGAGGGCATTAAGGTAATCTAATATTAAATGGATAAGATTATTAAAAAAGGAGGGACATATTTATTGTTGCATAAGGATATAGTTGTAGGGAGTTAGGGACATATAATTAATATACCCTTTTTCTTTTGACTTTTCTTCCTCCACCTTTTCTTTACTCGACCAACTCCTACAGACTACAGTCCTGCTCTCACAGTCTCGCTCTTCTTTCTTCCTCCGCTAAGACAACTCTTTCTCTGAAATTTAAAATTAATTGACGAAGGTCGATCAGTAATGGTTTGAATCATTTGGAAAGAGAGAGCTAGCTTAGGAACCACCGTTAAAGAGTGGAAGCCGTTCAATGGAAGTTTTTGAAATTAAGAAATCAGGTTGAAAGTGTGGATTGAGTATGGATAGGGCATCCGTTATATCTGCGAACTGCATCCATAACCCGTCGTTGATAAGCACGTAAGTGCTACATTTTATACCCATATTTATATTAGCTAGGACTCAATATGTTGGCGAATAACACTATTTTAGTGCTTCTATGGAAAGTACGAGAAAGTCCGATCATTATAAGAGAAATTAGCCAAATGAGAAGATAAATGGCGTTTGGAACTACAACAACCAAAGCTACTTCTCACTGCACCAAGAAAGAGACCCGAATTTGATGCATTGTCACTTCTGGAGCACCACCTTGCCGGGTCAGAGAGCAGTCGTAAATAAGGATGGAGTGAACCTTGGTTTCAGCTGCGAGTTGTAAGGGTTTTGTTGCGCTCTGAATTTGGGTCTGATTAGAAGTTAGTTCTGCTGGCAGTGGTGGATTTGAGCTTGGGGCGGAATTATGTTGGTTGCCGCGATTGGTTTTGTTTATTGAGGATGGAAAAATAAATGGCAGCAATAGTCGATGGGAGTTGGTGACTGAGACTGAAACGGACAGAGAGAAGAAGTTGCAGGCAGTAATATTGGTCGTTCTTGGTCTCTACACCGGCAACAACAACAATGGTTATGACCGGTGTTGACTGGTTGTCGACTGGGAAAGAATTGGCATGCAGAAAATGAAAGTTGCAGCAGTGAACTGGTTGTATCTGTAGCTTGGATCGAAGCTGGTATGTGAATTGAGTAAGAGGCTGGAATGGGTCACGAAGAAAACAGGGAGTGCAAGAGAAGATGGTACTGGCTGTTAATGGTGTTTCCCTGGAGTTCCTTGCAGAAACAAAGAGAAGAAGAAGCTAGTGCTGGTGATCGACTGCATGGCATTGGACTGTGAACATACGGACTCGAGGAAGTGGAGATGCAGAAAGAGTTGCAGGTCTGCAACCGCAAGGAGAGATGAAACTTCTGGCGGTGATGAATGTTTGGCCGGACATAAGAAGAGAACTGACGCCGTGGAAGATATTTTGGCTGAATCGATTTGACCGAGGAATGGTGTCCATTGTTGGTACTATTAATGGAGTTAGTGGCTGGACGAACGGACAAAAGTCAGGGAATGGCAGCTGTTCGTGAGAATTGTTTTGATGCCGTTCGAATTGTTGTTGAAAATGTAGACGCAAGTATTGAATGGATGGGTCGTGAGGTGATTCAGGTTTAGAAAGATATTTGCTGCCATTCTTCCATGGAGGTGTTGCCCAGAGTTGGGACTCGGATAAGTGAAATGGGTTTCGTATTTTCATACCGTGTATGCTGTTGCCGGAGTTGATCGTGTATGTTGTTGAATCTGTGGAAGAAGGTGTCCGTTGGCTAAATGGGTTTCGTATTTTCATACCGGTGTTGGTCGTGGTAAAAGATGAGACGGAGTTAGGCAGTGGTTGGACTTTGGCAATGGTTTCATTAGAATCCGGTGCTGTGGGTTAAGTGCGGCAAGAGAAGTGGGCCGGGCCTTGGCATCTGCTAGGTCTTCATTTGTAGCGGACTATATAAAATCAAGAGAATCGCTGAAAAGAGAAGAAGGACGGAGGCTGCTACACAGCCGTTTGAGAGAGCCGAGCAAGAGGAAGACGAATACGGTTTGCTGTTCTAATCGTTTTCATTGTCGATTCATATTGAGATTTATTTATGGCTTTTGAGAAAGCCATGTCTTGCTAAGTATTTTGTAGCTAGGGTTTATATGTTGAAGCCACATGGAGTTTTAGGCTATTCTGAATAAAATTGAATAAAATCTAGCAATAGACTATTATGAATTGAATATGATTAATTCTTGATTTTGTTTATTGATTAATCGAAAAAAAACATGTTGTTGCTTCACCGGTTTTGAATACAATAACCTTTGTGCCTAATCATTTGGTTCATAAATATATTTTTGTCTTATTATTTGATAATTTCATGCTTGGATTAATATCTTTGATGGGTTATGCTTAGAAGAGCCATGTAATTTTTGTGAATCAATATTTTAGATTCGTATAATTTCTTCGCTGATGCAATTTGATGGTGCATGCTTTGGTTTAATCTTTTGATGTGCCATGCTTAGGGTATACCAGTGATATTTGCGATTGTAATACATATAATAGGTGATGTCGATAGAACGAACAATGAATAAATATTCATGAATTATGTTTCATTTCAGTAATTGAATAGAAATTGTGGTGGATAATATAAACTCTGGTTACCGACTTTCTCATTGGAATCATTTTATTTGTTTAGTTTAATTTTATTATTATTATTTTAATTCTAAAAAAAAATCCAAAAATATCATTGCTGGTTAATTGATTGAGAATATTGATTATTGGTATTTCCACCGCTCCTCGTGGGAACGACCCGTACTTGCCTCTGTCTATATTGTAAACACCGTGCGATTGCGGTTATTACACATAGGCATCTCCGGATCCTATCAATTTTTGGCGCCGTTGCCGGGGAGTGGCTGAGGAATATTGTAATTAGTATTTTTGATTTTGTAAATAGTTAAGTTTTTATTTTATTTATTTATATTTTTGTACAGTATTTTTATTTTAGCGTTTCTTTTTTCCTTTTGACTTGTTTTGTGTGTCATAATTTTATTTCAGGTACCTTTTTGAGAACGATGAATGCTTTGCGCGAGACGTCGTCTATGACGCTTGGTGAATACATGTATGGGTCAGGGCATAAAGAAGTTCTTGCTTATAATCGTCTCAGATATGGAACTTGGAATCCACGTAATTTTTCTATGGGTGGTTATTCAGATGAGTATCAACCCCAATACCATGAGGGTGAAAATGAACTTGACACTAGAAGTGATTTTAGGAATTATGATACGGATATAATATCTGAATCTATTGTATCTTACTCAACTCATGATCATTTAACTGATTATTTGTCTATTCAAAAGGACGAGATTTGTGTTAGAGACGCCATTTATTCAGATAACGATGATTTAGAAGATCATGTTTATACAGAAGATACTATTGTTGAGTCTAATGACTTAGAGACAGTAGACGTTCATAATGAGGTACCTTCTAGTCATTCGAATAGTGAGATTCTAGTTGCAGATAATGATGAGTCGATTCATGATATTGTTTTCCCATTAAGATCCTCTTTCGCTGATCCATATTGTGATTTTATGAATGTTGATGTGAATGTTGAACATATTGATATTGGTCAGATAACTTGTACCGATGATTTTGAGCCTTTATATGTTTGTTTAGCACACTTTGCTGATTCGGATGACCCGATGCTTATTGATATTGTCAATGCATTGCGACTTCCAATAGTTAATCAAGGTAACTCACCAACGGAAGTTATTTCCGCGGACTTAGAACCAGACTTAAGAGTTACTAATTTTGACAAACTTGAATCACCAGATGCATGTTTAAACCATTACGTCGAGTTAGATGATTTTGTGCCTTTTTACGTTGTCAATGCATTGATTCCTATAATTTCTAGTGAAGATAATGTGTCGACCGAACGTATTTCAGCTGATTTAGAACCTGATTTAGAGCGTGTTTCCGAAATAGAAAATAATATGCTTGTTTTCCATGAGAGTGATATGGTTATCTTGACTAAGGATTGCTTTCTATTGAGAATGGATTTACACGTTTGTTTGGAGTTTTATAATGTTTGCAGGTTCATATTCGCGGTGACTGATTTATTGGATTGATCCCCAACTTTTCGGACTTTATATATATGATTTGCTTGCTTACTTTGGTGCAACCTCACCTTGTTTGAGGTTCTTTATGTGCGCAAACATGGATACAAAGATTATGCTTTATGGGAGTCAACCCATAAGATTTCGCTTCATGGGAGTCAACCCATCAGATTTGTTTTCTTTCCTCTATCTTTTATTTGTTTGCTTGAATTTCCCATCTTAATTTCTACGTTGGATGACTCAATTACATTGAGAACAATGTAATGTTTAAGTGTGGAGGAGTGGCGCTTTCGTTAGAAATTGTGATTTAAAAAAAAAAAAAAAAATGACCAGCTGCTATTTTATGGTTCTTATGACCAGCTGTTGAGCGGGTCTATTTTTATGTATTTTCTTATCATATTATGACCAGCTGTTGAGCGGGTCTTAAAAAAAAAAAAAAAAAAACAATGATCAGCTGTTGAGCGGGTCTTGAGGTTTTACATATGACCAGCTGTGTAGCGGGTCTTGTTCTGTTTTGCTCGAGGACTAGCAAAATATAAGTGTGGGGGTGTTGATAAGCACGTAAGTGCTACATTTTATACCCATGCATATTTATATTAGCTAGGACTCAATATGTTGGCGAATAACACTATTTTAGTGCTTCTATGGAAAGTACGAGAAAGTCCGATCATTATAAGAGAAATTAGCCAAATGAGAAGATAAATGGCGTTTGCAACTACAACAACCAAAGCTACTTCTCACTGCACCAAAAAAGAGACCCGAATTTGATGCATTGTCACTTAGAGCACCACCTTCTTAGGTCGAGAGCGATCGTAAATAAGGATGGAGTGAACCTTGGTTTCAGCTGCGAGTTGTAAGGGTTTTGTTGCGCTCTGAATTTGGGTCTGATTAGAAGTTGGTTCTGCTGGCAGTGGTGGATTTGAGCTTGGGGCGGAATTATGTTGGTTGCCGCGATTGGTTTTGTTGATTGAGGATGGAAAAATAAATGGCAGCAATAGTCGATGGGAGTTGGTGACTGAGACTGAAACGGACAGAGAAGAAGTTGCAGGCAGTAATATTGGTCGTTCTTGGTCTCTACACCGGCAACAACAACAATGGTTATGACCGGTGTTGACTGGTTCTCGACTGGGAAAGAATTGGCATGCGAAAAATGAAAGTTGCAGCGGTGAACGGTTGTATCGCGTAGCTTGGATCGAAGCTGGTATGTGAACTGAGTAAGAGGCTGGAATGGGTCACGAAGAAAACAGGGAGTGCAAGAGAAGATGGTACTGGCTGTTAATGGTGTTTCCCTGGAGTTCCTTGCAGAAACAAAGAGAAGAAGAAGCTAGTGCTGGTGATCGACTGCATGGCATTGGACTGTGAACATACGGACTCGAGGAAGTGGAGATGCAGAAAGAGTTGCAGGTCTGCAACCACAAGGAGAGATGAAACTTCTGGCGGTGATGAATGTTTGGCCGGACATAAGAAGAGAACTGACGCCGTGGAAGATATTTTGGCTGAACTGACGGACCGAGGAATGGTGTCCATTGTTGGTACTATTAATGGAGTTAGTGGCTGGACGAACGGACAAAAGTCAGGGAATGGCAGCTGTTCGTGAGAATTGTTTTGATGCCGTTCGAATTGTTGTTGAAAATGTAGACGCAAGTATTGAATGGATGGGTCGTGAGGTGATTAAGGTTTAGAAAGATATTTGCTGCCATTCTTCCATGGAGGTGTTGCCCAGAGTTGGGACTCGGATAAGTGAAATGGGTTTCGTATTTTCATACCGTGTATCTTTGTTGCTTAGAGTTGATCGTGTATCTTTGTTGAATCTGTGGAAGAAGGTGTCCGTTGGCTAAATGGGTTTCGTATTTTCATACCGGTGTTGGTCGTGGTAAAAGATGAGACGGAGTTAGGCAGTGGTTGGACTTTGGCAATGGTTTCATTAGAATCCGGTGCTGTGGGTTAAGTGCGGCAAGAGAAGTGGGCCGGGCCTTGGCATCTGCTAGGTCTTCATTTGCAGCGGACTATATAAAATCAAGAGAATCGCTGAAAAGAGAAGAAGGACGGAGGCTGCTACACAGCCGTTTGAGAGAGCCGAGCAAGAGGAAGACGAATACGGTTTGCTGTTCTAATCGTTTTCATTGTCGATTCATATTGAGATTTATTTATGGCTTTTGAGAAAGCCATGTCTTGCTAAGTATTTTGTAGCTAGGGTTTATATGTTGAAGCCACATGGAGTTTTAGGCTATTCTGAATAAAATTGAATAAAATCTAGCAATAGACTATTATGAATTGAATATGATTAATTCTTGATTTTGTTTATTGATTAATCGAAAAAAAACATGTTGTTGCTTCACCGGTTTTGAATACAATAACCTTTGTGCCTAATCATTTGGTTCATAAATATATTTTTGTCTTATTATTTGATAATTTCATGCTTGGATTAATATCTTTGATGGGTTATGCTTAGAAGAGCCATGTAATTTTTGTGAATCAATATTTTAGATTCGTATAATTTATTCGCTGATGCAATTTGATGGTGCATGCTTTGGTTTAATCTTTTGATGTGCCATGCTTAGGGTATACCAGTGATATTTGCGATTCTAATACATATAATAGGTGATGTCGATAGAAAGAACAATGAATAAATATTCATGAATTATGTTTCATTTCAGTAATTGAATAGAAATTGTGGTGGATAATATAAACTCTGGTTACCGACTTTCTCATTGGAATCATTTTATTTGTTTAGTTTAATTTTATTATTATTATTTTAATTCTAAAAAAAATTCAAAAATATCATTGCTGGTTAATTGATTGAGAATATTGATTATTGGTATTTCCACCGCTCCTCGTGGGAACGACCCGTACTTGCCTCTGTCTATATTGTAGACACCGTGCGATTGCGGTTATTACACATAGGCATCTCCGGATCCTATCAGTCGTCTTCTTCCTTGAAGATTTTTGTAAGAGTTCAATACTTTATCTTTTTTGCAGGGAAAAGTGATTTTGTAAGTCTTAAATTTGTTAGGATTAACTCAAATGAAGTTTCGTAATTTAGAATGGAGACCTTTTATGTTGTATTTGCATTAAATTGAAATATATTTTCCATTATTGATCCTTCAAAGGGATTTCCAACATTGAGAATTTGTTTCTTATTTTATATTCAGTGAATATGATAAAGAAATTGACCAAATCTGAACAATTTAATGGTGTTTTTGATTAACTTGAAACTAGAAATTTGTTTCTTAGATTTCAATCTGTTTAATTATCTCACGTTTAATCTCAATTTCATGAGATTGTAAAAACAAAAAAAGTTAATTTTGAATTTCTTGGACATTCCTTGTGACGGACAAGGAAACATTTTTTTCATCGTATAGAAGGCCTTCTTTCAGTCGGACGAAAAAATAAGAAAGAGGGTAAATATCACGTGAATTACACGTTTCGTCCTAATCAGATTGCCACATCACTTTGGGCGCAGACTTGGGCGTTGAGTGGGGCGCTGAATAGCAACGCCGTGAATGGGGCGAAGGAAATTAATTTTAAAGTCTTATTTCAAGGAGGTGTTTGTTTTGGTCCATGGAGAAGGAATAGTTACTTTTATTTCATTTTATCGAATGGTGCTTCATCGTTCTTTATCCATCGTTCTGCTAGGTTTTACCCTTATGCATTCACAAATGTTTTTGGTCTCTCTTTTGGCCCAGATGATCGGTTGTCAGCCGTGAAAATATAATTTCACTTTCTTACTACTCAAAATATATAATGAAGCAAGGGCAAGAAAGGATCGTTCCCACAGAGAGGTCTTGGTTGTCAATATGTTTCGATTTCTTATAATAACACCTGGGGGTTTTTCTGATTCTTATGTAACTAAAATAAATTAAAAGCAAAACAAAGAAATAAATCACGTAATTCAAGGATGTGAAATATTGGGTAAAGGTTTCATCTTCAATTGTAAACAAGTTTTTGAATATATGAATAGAATTCCTATTTAATCTCGCCATCATCAAAATCCCTAGAATATCTTATTGCAAGAATACTCCATAAATTTCCTAAGTCATCAACACACACATTAGAGTCAGTATGTGAATTCTACCTAAAGAATAACCTAACGCCTTGCGCTAATTAAGTTCAATTCCTAGGAGCATTAAGTTTCAGAAATAGGCTAATCAATGCAATTGTAATACATTTCGCACACAATTCGAACAAAGGTCAATTTCTACATATGACTACAAGAGTGTATCACTACAAACCGTAATCATATCATGCTACTCGTATTCAAGGTTATCGCTCGATGATGAACCCTAAAATAGCTATAGATATGGATGTGAGTTCAATCAATTCTAGACTTAACTAAACAAACATTCAATCATATTGCAATACATCAATCATGCAATTATTATAACTCGTAGAAATCAAACGATAATATTGAGAGAAAACTAATTCATAAAAATCATAACTTGTTTTCAAAATCCAACTACATCTTTAACCAATAACAATAAATCAACTACTTGGATTTTTGGAAATCATCACAAAGAGTTTAGAAGAATCTATCATGTGAAACCCTAGAAAACAAGTAGAAGCCTCCCTCATGGAGATATCTCTAGGTTTAGTGAAAGACTTTTCTATTTATATGCTTCTCCCATTCCAAAAGGATACTCTTTCCAATATTAGGTCAAATCTTCTCAAAACCCCTCTCACAGTGGTCCACCAAGCCCATGAGTGAAAATAAATTTCTGGAAATTCTGGGTCCAAAAATGGCCGCCGTGTTGCTGAGGTCATCGCTGGAATCCGGTAACCAGTCGCCGGATTCCGGTCACCTGGAAATTATCTCCGACCACCTGAGCTTGTATCCGACTATTGTAACTCCCAGCAACTCACTATCATTCTCTGCAGTTCATACACTCACAATTCAGAGCCATATTTCACAAATGCACCATCTAAACTAACTCTTGGATTCTTGCGAAAATGCGCCCAAAAGCGTGACTCATAGCTCATATACCCGGCCGCCAAATCTTACATCTGACTCGAAACCCCTTCATGATTCAGTGAAATATTATGATCCATATTCTAACTTCCGAAATCCGACAACCGGAAGTAGCACCACCGGCTCGCCATTTCCGCTCACTTTTCGCACTGTTTCTGCAGCTTTCATTCCATCCTCAGGCCTGCAAATTCTCCTAGCATTCATCTAACTTCTCAGGCCATTCATCCTTGCACATTCAACACCTCAGCTCCAGAACAATTCAACTCATTCATCCATCAGTTCTCCCCTGTGTAATTCAATCTTCATCTGCTTCACGTCGAACCACTAGTGCCATTCAATTCCATTAACATTACCAGCCTGGGCTGCTTCTTGCGCACCTATCTCTACTAGCTCACATCATCAATTACTTAGTTCTGCAACATAACCTAACTGCAACCTAGCAATTTCACCACTCTCCATACCTGTCTCCAAGCCACCAGCACCAACTCCCACTCTCAGATTCATATCTGCCAGATTCAAACTCCATATCGGCATCACCTGTAGCTTCGTCCTGCAACACTATCTCATAATCACTTCCTTGTTCCAATCGCAGAACATGCTCAACTGATATCTCCCCGACCAATACTCATTCTTCTTAGATCTCAAGCCAAAAGCTGCACCAGACCGACATCTCTTTGACTCAGTTCATTTGCAGCTTCAAATCCATCTGCAGCTGCAAATTTCAGTTCACCAGTACCAGCTCATTTTGAGCCATTCTGTCACAACCAACTTTCTTGCATCTTCCTTTTGATGTGAGACTCACACAAATCAGCTTCATTTTGTCAGTCTCTTCTGGCCAACAGCTGCAACAGCATTTGCATCACCAGCTGCAACTACTCCTATGTTGTAGCTTGTCCTATACACAGCGCATACCACCAGTTCCCAAAGCACTAGCGGCATCTCAGCTCACCTTCAATTCCATCTCAATTGAACTGAGACAACACCACCACTGCTTCACCTGTGAAATCTTGTCTTTACCAAAGACCGTGCACAAACCCATAATACCCTTTTCTGAGATTCATCACCAGCACTTTCTCATCCACAATTACCACCAGAGACTCGATCTTGAGACAAACCCATGTCTTAATTCACCACAGACCCAGCAATTCATTATTCCTCCATCTTCGTTCATCATTCACAGTGACTGCAGCTCCTTCTCGAGAGTTTCCATCTCTATTGCTTCCCGACAACATTGCCATGAACCACAGGTGAGAATACCACCTTTTCGATCACCAGGAACTACCAATTTCCTTCACTGCCTTCTAGCAAGGTTGCTTGATCCAACTAGTTGCACCAACTTGAAATCGAACACAATCGTGCAAACCGGTGGCTCGGGATTTTTGTTAAACACACTGCTAGGCGTATTGCAAAGTGGAGATAGATATAGCTCCGTTGGATTTGCAATCTTCCACAGCTCCTTCCCTGTGAGCATTCACATTCAATTCCGACAATATCCCATCAATATAAAACCATTCAGGACTCAAAAACATTCATAAATCTTCACACTTAACTAACAAAACTCAATGGCAGTAGCTCCTT
Organism: Papaver armeniacum; assembly: GCA_023531295.1. Classification (NCBI taxonomy): domain Eukaryota; kingdom Viridiplantae; phylum Streptophyta; class Magnoliopsida; order Ranunculales; family Papaveraceae; genus Papaver; species Papaver armeniacum. The sequence goes on along the minus strand of JAJJWW010008026.1, from coordinate 517,813 downwards.
CTTTTCTCCCTGATTTGTCCAGCTGAAATGAACCCAAGTCCTCTTGACTCGAGTTTGAGCATAAATCCAATTCCTTATTCTTATCAAACCTTCAAAACCCATCTTAGTCTTCTCCGTTCATGGCTACAAATCGACGACAGCAGTAGCAGGTATTCTTCCCTGTCTTTTCTCAGCTTGGAACTGGACTTCAAAACCAAATGGATTTGAACTCTGTGTCCATCTTGGCTTCCATGAGTTCTATCATCAATTCAAACAAAACCCATTCAATCCCTTGTTTAGATCGAGCCCTCAATTCTTCAAGAACAACACCACCAGCAAACAACCTCTTGGCTGATTTCTTGACTTGAATCTCTCAATTACTTTCCGGTCTGAACCTCGATATCAGCTTGAAACTTTGCCCGGTTCGAAATCTGAATTCTTCAGTCGCCATCCCAGTTCCTCTCTTTTCTAAATCAGACAAACACAATAATGATAATGAGAAGAGAAATTGTTTCTCTGGGTTTTGGGTTGTAGTGAATAAAACAACTACATGCACCCAGCCATTGGATAAGGGCCACCAGTGATCTTCTTGCCTTTGTCGGTCCTACGGGCCCGACAAGCTAATCATTCATTTTGCTCATAACTCTCTCATTGGATGTCGGAATGGCCTCATTCTTTCGCAGCTAACTTCGTCTTTTCGCTCTCTTCAAGATGATTGAAAAAAACCTCTGGATTTAGACGAGTTCCACTTCCTTTTACTCAAATGACTCCAAAACACCTATAAAACTCAAAAGCAAACATAAGATACATAATTCACACGAAAAATAACAAAGAAAGCATAAACTCTAGATAGTAAATACGGTGTATTCTGCACCTATCAAATTCCCCCACACTTAGACTTTGCTAGTCCTCGAGCAAAACAAACAAAATAAATTCTTAAACATACATACAACTCCGTGTCGTCGAGGCTACGATCACTTTTAGCATAAATAACAAGCCTTTAAACCCCTAGGTGTCCCTAGTGGACGAGTTTTAGTCTCGTGAGGGTTTACTAGAGATATACCCACAAAACCTACTTTTTCAACTTACTAGTTCTCCGAAATGATAGCATCCAACGCGCTAAGAAGACATAGAAATTCTGCACACTAGTCATAAGAAGTTAGACACATAAATGAACACAATCTCATCCTTAAAAGTTGAGAGAGGAATAACCATCCCTTATCGAAAGAAATTCGGGTTCGGAGTGATCAAAAGTCTCGACTCTGCCTCACAAGAAAGGGTTTTATGAATTTGCTCTCAATAATAAACAAATTTTTTATGGGTCACACATGTGTCCAGGTAGGAATGAAGAGAGAATCCTGCGACACGTTGAATAGTAGGAAGGCAAAACCCTCCGAATTGTTTTGAAAACCCATATCTTTTATAATTTTGAAAACCCATTTTTTTGACGATCTCTACGAAAGGAAATCAACCATTTAACGAAGGTGGGAATATGCTTACTTACCTCGTTATCCGTTCGACGTGCAGCTAGCACCACTCTCACAGCATACATAGAAACGTCTTCGGTCTTCAATCGGTGTCTTCATCTTCGTCTTTGGTCTTCAACTCTTGATGATAACTCTTGAACTTCTTAGAATCTTGACAATGTGATTATTTCCTCTAATTCCTTGTTGCTTGAAACTTCTTTGTAGATATTCCTTCTTTCCATTGGCTTTATTGAAAGAATACATAACTAAAAACGAACTATACAAACCCAAAATATGATACAATGAATTTTTCTTATCTCTCTTTCCTTTTTCTTTTTTTTTTTTTTTTTTTTTTTTTTTTTTTTTTTTTATCAATTTTTTTTTTGATTAATAAAAAATAAAACAAATATAAAATAAAAACAAAATAAAACAATAAAACTAGTAATGAACCTAAAGAAATTTTCTCTTGTCTCTTTTTTTTTATCAAATTTTTTTTTTCATTTTTTTTTTAAATTAGTTGAGACGAGAGAAAAATAAAATACAAATAAGATAAAATAAAATAAAAATGTAAGTACAAAGGTAATGGTGTAAGTACTTTACCGCTTGATTCTTCACAATTCGTATGTCTCGGTATCATAAATTTCTCGAACTCTCATCTTTATAATCTTCGCTCTTGCACAATAGTCTTCAACTTGTAAAAATTATGCTCCTTGTCTTGTTGCTTTACTTGAATCTGAAATCTGCTCATTTCTGTACCGTTGCTCGTAAACCTTGAGCGTGTTCAACTTTCCTTCAAATTTGTTATGCTCCTCTTGTTGATGATGATGGTGTTTCTATGGACCTGTTGGTGTAGAGAGAGATAAATTGGATGGTGCTAACTGCCAACAAGATTACAAGTGGTATGTAAGTTAGCAATTCGATGTCACCATCATGGTTGATAAAAATAGCACTCAAGAGATCAAAATAGTGCTTCTATGGTGGGAGGTTGGGTAGCTCACCATTCTACCCGGAATTTACGTGCGGTGACACACACTCGAAAAGAACAAATTTAGAAAGATACAAAGAATTGAAGGTTGGTGCCTCACATTATGTAACATGGGTAGTCTCCACTATAGGGGACCACTACTCTAATACCGAATTCAGTCTGCACCTTATTTGCCACTGGCATGGTTAAATCCAACTTTAACTCTCATACAAGTAAGAACCCGATCACGTTCTCTGTCATCTCTAAGTTCAATCACTCTTATGAGATTCTCGATGTAATCTTAGCGACATGTATACTATGTGACTCTAAACTAACTACAAGTTGGAGTTTTTTTATTCACTATTTTACACAAAAGTTGAAAATTTATGAAATTTACAACACAAATACTTAACCACTCCCCCACACTTAAACTTTACATTATCCTCAATGTAATTGAATCGTCCAAAGAAAGTCAAGGTGGGAAATCTTATAACAATATGCGACAAGAAAAAAAAAAAACTAAAAACAAGAAAAGAAAAATTAAAAGATAAGAGATACAAACCTATGGGTTGCCTCCCATGTAGCGTGTAGGATCAGAATATCGCGACATCAATACTTCGCGAGATCAATAAACAACAACATTGCGAGGGCGTCGCAGAAGAGTAATATAAATGACGCAATGAATGACGACAGCCAAAGCACGAGAAAGGTGTGAAGATCTAGCGAAGTTTATGAGTGTTGCGAGATTGTATATTTGTACACTTGCGATATTTCGCAAGTCATTCCCAAAAATAAAGGACAGCTTAGCTGTCATCCATTGTGTACTACCCTATATAAAGAGTTGAATAAGCCTGTTGTAGAGAGATCTTTTTCGGAGTGTTAGACAAGTCATTAGGAGAGATAAAGTTTGAGTGATTGTATTTTCTTTAGCTCTTTTCCATTTTATCTTGTAATATTCAAGGAATTAATCAATAAAAAATCATTGTTATTCATCTTCAAATGGCTTAGTTGTGTGGAATTTAGTGAGGGGTGTAGTGTAGGATTTCCTGCAACTACATATTGGCGCTAGAAACAGGGACCAATTGAAGAGAAGAGATTGGATATTGTCACTAAAATTGTTTAAATTAAGAGTATGATGGATAAATTGGAGAAAATTAGAATCAAAGAGAGTAATGAAGAATTGGAATGTAATATGATTACAAAAGCAATGGTTAATGAATTTCATGAAGGTATCAGAGGGAGAATACACAAAAGAGACTTTGAACGAAAGAAGATTATAACAGTAAAGAAAGCATCATCCTTGAAAGAATAGGAAAAACAGAAGATTATGTTCACTGCAACGGAGATATCAGGAGAGAATTTAAATCACACATCTCCATTAGTGATTACGATAAGTGCAAGTAAAGAGGAAGGAAAATTAACAAAAACAGTGGAAGAATGGGCAATAAATAGAACTTTGGTGGATACAGGGAGTTCAGTGAATATAATGTTTTATCATGCATATAAAAAATTGCGGTACAAGGATGAAGAAATGACTTCCGCAACATATCATGTCTATGGTTTCGGTAAATCAATAACAAAACCTAAAGGGGAAATAAAAATACGAATTTTGTTGGGAGAAATTGAAACACATGTGATGTTATGTGTAGTGGATATGGAATCACCATACAACATGCTGTTGGGGAGACCGTGGATACATGCAATAAAAGCTGTAGCGTCAACATTTCATCAATGTGTCAAATTTCCTATACCGAGTGGAATTGGCGAAATCAGAGGTGATACTGATAAAGGAAGGATATATCATCAAATCGAAGTAAAAAATTATGAAGAACAGGTGAAGAGGCGAAAAGATCGCAAGAAGATGGCAAAAGCAGCGAAAAAGGAAGAAGAATTTAGAGCTTACATGATAAGAGCAGAAGAAGGAAAAGGAATATATGGTGAAGAAAACGAACTTGCGAAGGAAGTAAAAGGACCAACACCCATGGGAGAATCGACGGCTAGTTACACTGCGGCAGAGCCAACAAAGGAAGTGAATATCGGAACTGAAGAAGAACCCAAGATGTTAAAAATTGGGACTAAAATGGAGGCAGATGAGGAAAGAAAGACTATTGATTTGTTGCGAGATTATAAAGACATTTTCGCGTGGGATATGGATGAGATGCCTAGAATATATCCATCTGTAGCATGCCATAAATTAGAGATTGATAAAAATGCAAGACCATTCAAACAGAGAATTAGAAAAATTGCAACAGCATATCATCCTCAAATAGAAGAAGAGGTACAAAAGATGCTTGATGCTGGAATTATTAGACAGGCAAAATACCCCGAATGGATAGCGAATATGGTCGTAGTCCCAAAGAAGAAAAAAGGGATAAGAATTTGCATAGATTTCACCGATCTAAACAAAGCTTGTCCAAAAGATAGTTTTCCTTTGCCGGATATTCCGCAAATGGTTGAGTCAAGATCGAAATGAAAGGATATCTTCTCTTGATGGATACAAGGGATACAATCAAATCCCTCTCGCTGAAGAAGACCAAGAGCATATCGCCTTTTCGCTCCAAGAGGATTATATTGTTACACAAAAATGCCATTTGGTCTGTGAAATGCTGGAGCAACATACCAAAGGATGGTAGAAAAAGTGTTCGAAAAATGGATACATAAAACACTAGAGGTATACGTGGATGACATGTTAATAAAAAGTAAAGAAGCAAAAGATCATGTACGGGATTTGAAGGAAATTTTTGAACAAATGAGGCTTTTCAACATCAAAATAAATCCGGAAAAATGTACCTTTGGGGTGGCATCTGGAAATTTTTTAGGATACATTGTGTCAAAAGAAGGGATACAAGTCGATCCGGAGAAAGTACAAGCAATTCGCGATATGCCGACACCAGCAACAGTGAAAGATGTGCAAAAGTTAAATGGACTATTAGCTTCGCTAGGAAGATTCATCTCGCGATCATCTGATAAGTGCAAGCATTTCTTCAACATACTTAAAAAAGGAGCGAAATTTAGATGGACAGATGAATGTGAAAAGGCGTTACAAGGAGTAAAAGAACATCTAATGGATATATCAATCTTACAAAAAATAGAACTAGGGGAAGAATTACTAATTTACCTTGCGACAACCTCGCATGCACTAAGCGCAGTATTATTGCGAATGGACGCAGGAGTAGAAAAACCAATCTATTACATCAGCAAAACATTCAATGCCGCGGAGAAAAATTATTCAAAAATTGAAAAACTAATTTTGGCATTAGTTTACGCAACATTTAAACTTCGTATCTACTTCGAAGCACACACAATTAAGGTAATGACAAAAGTACCAATTGAGTCAGTCATGAAAAATTCAAAAAGGTCAGGAAGGGTTGAAAGATGGAATGCTCAAGTAAGTCATTGCAAACTCAAATATGAAGTGTTATCCTCACCCAAATCACAAGTTGTTGCGAGACTTTTTAGCAGAATTTCCATTGGAAGAGGATGAAGCAGTGAAAAGAAATGATGGATATAGAAGAAAAACATGGAAATCCAAGGGATTTATTAACTCGAGCCAAACAGGATGGGAAATATTGGTAGATGGATCGTCAAATGGAGAAGGTAACGGAATTGGGATCATTTAATTTCGCCAGAAGGCAATAAAATGGCTTTCTCTTTCAGATTGGAATTTGCATCTACCAACAATGAAACAGAGTATGAAGCTATAGTACATGCTTTGCGATTTGCAATAGAAATGAAGTTGGAGAATGTAAGAGTTACCAAAGGATTCTCGGTTAGCTATTCGCCGGATAAAATAAGAGTATACTACAAATGAAACATCCTTGAAAAAATACAAAAAGCTTGTTGAAGAATTGTCGAAAGATACCAAAAATAAAGTGGAGACACATATCAAGAAAAGACAATAGACTCGCGAGATGCTTTTACTTTTATATCAAGTATGATGACAGATCCATCTGCGAGATGCATAAAAATACAGACACTTCTATCACCATCAATCAACAAAGAGGAAGAGGAAGAAGCAGAAGTAATGCTCATAGAAGATGAAACACAAAGACCCCATTGCGAGGATTGGAGGACATAACTTCATGCTTATCTAATGAAAGGAGAAACACCAAGAAATAGATTAGAGATGCACAAATTAAAAAGCCGTGCAACAAATTATGAATTAAGAGATGGGGTATTGTACCAAAGATCCTTTAATGGACCCTCTCTTAGATGTTTAACACGAAAAGAAGGAGAAGCAGTGTTAAAAATGTTACATGTGGGGATGCTGGCAATCATAGTGGCGGAAGGTCTTTAGCACATAAGGCAAAAATGCAAGGTTATTATTGGCCATATATGCATGAAGATGCGAAACAAATATCAAGACGTTGCGAAGATTGTCAAAGACACGGAAAGAAAATACATGCACCAGGAGCACCATTAACCTCTTCAACAAGTGTATGGCCTTTTGGAAAGTGGGGTTAGATATTGTAGGACCATTTTTACCAGTACAGGGCGAGGAGATATCGATTGTCGCTACAGATTATTTCACAAAGTGGGCGAAGTAAAAGCGGTACAACACATTCGCGATAAAGATATTTTTACTTTCATATTCGAAAACATAATATGCAGATTTGGAATTCCAAACACATTGGTATCTGACAATGGGAAACAGTTTGAGGGACAAAATATAGAATTGCTGCTTAATGCATTTCAAATAAAATGTGGGAAATCAACTCCTTTATACCCGCAGGTCAATGGACAGGCGGAAGCAACAAATAAAACAATCGCAGATATACTAAAGAAAAAGTGAGAAGGACATAATAGGGCATGGTGTGAACAAGTACATAATGCAGTATGGGCTTACAATACAACAAGGAGAGAAGCTACGGGAATGTCACCATTTTGTCTAACTTATGGAGTTGAAGCTGTACTTCCGACAGAAGTTATTATTCCAACAACAAAGAGAGAAGCTTGGGAGAAAAATCTTAGTGCGGGTAACATCCTGGTTAAATTAGATGAATTAGAAGAAAAGAGAGAAAGAGCACTACAACATATGGAGAATTATCAACGAAGATTGGCCAGAGAATATAACAAACGTGTCAAGACTCGCGAATTTCAACCAGGTGATATGGTATTGAGAGAAACACCAATATATCAGCGAGAAAGTGGTGGCAAGTTGGCAAAAATGTGGGATGGACCTTATATCATCAAAGAGATAGTTGGAACAGGGGCATATAGGTTAATGGATCCTGAAGGCAAAGATGTGGGCCAAAGATTGAATAAACCGTGGAATAGATTATATCTCAAGAAATATTATCCATAGAAGATGGAAGGGAAATAATAGGTTGCGAAATATTGAATGGATGAAGTGAAATGAATTCATATGAAAAGTTCTTGCGACGGATTGATTGCGAAATTGCATAAAATAAAGAAGGAATGTGTGAATATCTCGCAAATAAAATAACAAGAGATAATAAAAAATGAATGATTGAATGAATTGATATAAATGAATGAATGAGTGAATGGGACGAACCTTTATGGCGTACACCCTAGTTCGCGGATGATATTTCGCAAGAGGCAAATGTAAGACCTAAAGTGCGTCATATAAGGGGGTATCTCTTGACATGGCTCAGGGAAAAGGTTACACCGCTCCTGGAACCCAAGTCATGAAAATTTGGGGTCAATAAAGCCCATCCGGGGGAGATACCTTGGATTTCCAACTATATATATAAGGTTATACCCTAGTTGGACGACCGAGGGTCTCTTCCAAGGAGTCAGTGTATGACCAAGGCGCCGAGGTACACGGTTGAGCCAAGAGTGCATGGGGCATTTGAAGTGTCTCGGCCATTCTTGGCAAGTCTTGGCACATGCTGCACTCGGCCCGAAGAAAACTCCACTTAGGGTGCGGTCTCGTAACCATAAACCCTATAGGTATAAGGGATAAGAGGCTGCAAAAACAACCTGGTTGTTGTTAAGACCGGGATGGGAGGAGCTAGTCTTGTATGGCCGATGTACGCCTCCTTGAAGGGGCAACCGGGGGAGATGATAAGGGCGGCACCCTCCATTAGGGAGCGATAAGTGTCAAAAGACGCAAATGTCATGAGGCTCTATTTTCGCAAGAAAATTTAGGCTTGTCATATTTGTGCGATGATCCTGAAGAGGCAATAATACTAACGCGAGGGTAAGACGAGATCAATGGGTCTTTACATGCAAGTGTAAAGACGTCCTGCGATTTCGTCGCAAGACGGCAATGTCATGGGACTTCAAGTTCGCAAGAATTTTTAGGCCTGTCATATTGTCGCAACAAAAACATCCTGCAAAGGCAATAATACTAAAGAAATGATAAGACAAGATCAATGGGTCGTTACATGAAAGTGTAAAGACGTCCTGCGATTTTGTCGCAAGACGGAAATGTCATGGGGCTTCAAGTTCGCAAGAATTTTTAGGCCTATCATATTGTCGCAAAAATGAGGGGTGGAAAAATAAGACCTTTAACTAGGAAGGCAAAATAAGACCACACAAGAACAATGATAAGGCAAGATCAATGGGTCATTACACGAAAATGTAAAGACGTCCTGCGATCTTGTCGCAATGATGAATTTCAATGTAAATAATCGAAAAAAAAAATATAGCAATTATTAAATACCAAAAATTATACTCATTGAAAGAAAGAATAGTAATAAGCAGATGAACACATCAAAAAGATGGTTGAAATACATAAAGAAGTAACAGTACAAGAAGAAAGATTACAAGAGAAAGTCAATTCTCAAATATCAGTTTTTTCACCAGAAGGAAATACTGGGTTTTCTTCAATAACTTTATCTATATTTTCGCTAGTTAATATATTTCCACCAGATCCTTCTTCACCTACATCTTCATTCGCGACATCGTCATTGACAGTTTTATTGGGAGAGATAGTCTCTTCATTCGCGAATTCTTCGCCACTATTATAATCATAATCGCTGTCGGGAGGATTAGGAACTTCATCATCGCTTACTTCCAGAGGTTCGACAGATACAAGATCAAGAGATTTAGATAGTAAACCATCATTCACAAGAACTTCGGCTTTAAGATGAAATTGACGAAGGAGTGCTTTCTGCTGATTTTTACTTTCTATATCTTTACAGTCACACATATAGTGAAATCTTCTTTCTGCTCTGTCGCGAGAACGAGCAAGGGAAGCAGCGAGTATTCCGTTTTCTTTGTGAATTTTTGAGTAGTCGGATTTCAAAGCGGTAATGGAGGAGTGAAGATTTTTCTCAGACTCTGCAAAAACAAAGAACAAAAGGAATTATACAAACAAAAAATATGAAGACTTGATAAAGGAAGAATAGATGAGGCAGTCAATTTCTATGACTACCTTCCTTCTGTGAGGTAAGATATTGGATTAAAGCCGAATAACTATTCTCCAAATGATCCATGGCATTGTCAAAATTATCTCCAATTAAACCTTTCAGTCGAGATCGCAAGCTTTTTTCGTTGGAAACAAGTAAGGCATTTTCTTGCGCAAGGGAAGAGTTGGACTTTTCTAACTTGGAACATTGATCCTTGAATTGGTTCGCCTTTACACTTAAGATTATTCTACCAAATAAGTTTATCCTTCTCGTGAGAATCCTTCAAGTTGATTTCTCAATGAGCAAAGAGATTGTTCTTGTTCTTTACATAATTTTTGACAAACATCAGACTGTTGCGAGTAAATCGCCACCTTGTTTAACGAGTTCGCTTTTCTTGAGAAAGAATTCCATTCTCATCTGATAAAGTTTCCAACTCTAAATTAGCTTTAGTCAAAGAGTAAGAGAGGCGAGATAATTCATTACTTAATGAGCCTTGTTCCTGTACTAAGTCAGCATTTTCTTTAGAAAGATTATTTATTTGATCAACAGAGTATGTATATGAAGATTATCTAATTGGTTATATTGCTCCATCCAAGCATCTCTATCAACTCGAACTTCTTCAACGGTAGATTCCAACTGGTATATCTCCATTTTTCGCTTCTGGTTTAAAGCTTGAAGGGAGAACAACGGCTCTTGGTTCAATAAAAATATATATATATATATATATATATATATATATACAGAGGTAAGAGTATACCTTTCAATTCTTCATTCTTCTTGCGAAGATTATCACGATCCAGCGAAACATTTTGAAGTTTTTGATTCTCAAGTTGGAGAATATTACATTTTGCAGTCATAGCTTGGAGATCATTCTTCAAAATATTAATTTCTTGCTCCAAAGATGTTTGCGAAATTCTATCATGGCCAAGGTGTTTGCTCAAAATCTCGCAGACATCAGATTTGATAGGATCGACGAAGTCTTCTTGACATCGTTCACAATATCTGATAGAACTTTGAAGGCCACATCTATTCCTTCCAAATTTTCTTTAGTAAGAGGGATTTGCTCAGATAAGGAAGTAACGGCGATAGAAGAAGGAAGAGATGAGTCATATTTTGTTAAAGGAATATCATGAGAAGAGGAAATCTCATGAAGATTAATGACTGGAGAAATGGTAGAGGCATTGACAATAGAAGAAGAAATAGGCTCATTCGCAATGGGACTGTTATAAGGGATTTGATTTATGAGAAATTCAGGCATAAGAGTGTTATCATCAACGGTATTTTCGCAAGAAGAAGCAGTAGGATTATCTTGCGAAGATTTCGCAGTAGGAGTTGTAAGTTTGAATATAGGAAAGGAAACATCAGGTGCAACAGGTTTAGAATGGCGAGGCTTCTTGGGGGACCTATCAACATTTTTGTCATCCTACGAATTACAAGATAAATAAGAAACAGAGGCAACAATATTGTTATTAAAAGAGTAAATATTTCTTAAATACCTTGTTATTCGCAGGCTTTCTTTTAGAGGCAGTGGATTTCAGTTGCGAGCCCATGGAGATATTAGGGTTCACAATGGTGAACTTGGTGCTAGATTTGTTCTTGCTAAAACAAAAATGGTAGGGGAATCATTAAAAGAAGAACAATATCAGAATAAAACAACTTCAATAAGAGAGATCAATCACAAAATGATCAAATTCAGCAAAATTAACAAACCTTGATGCCATAGAAACAAAGAGCGAAGAATAGTAGCGAGAAAAATGATGAAGAAGACGATGAAGAAAAGCAGCAGAAAAAAAAGTTGCGATTTATGAAGAAGACGAAGTAAAAGAAAAGAAATGCTTTCACAAGAAATCCTCCTTTAAATAGACGAGAAAGAGTAACTTGGATAACATTAAATGTGCCGGTAAAAAGGGAAATTTTAGGTACGTGTAAACAGTCATTCCTAAATTCACGGAACCTTGTTGGCAAAAAATTGATGGAAAACAAACGATTGCGGCATTTCAAAATATTGGTTCTCATGACATTGTCTTCTTCGCAGAGAAGACATGAGAAGAGGCAAGATGTAGGATCAGAATATCGCGACATCAATACTTCGCGAGATCAATAAACAACAGCATTGCGAGGGCGTCACAGAAGAGTAATATAAATGACGCAATGAATGACGACAGCCAAAGCACGAGAAAGGTGTGAAGATCTAGCGAAGTTTATGAGTGTTGCGAGATTGTATATTTGTACACTTGCGATATTTCGCAAGTCATTCCCGAAAATAAAGGACAGCTTAGCTGTCATCCATTGTGTACTACCCTATATAAAGAGTTGAATAAGCATGTTGTAGAGAGATCTTTTTCAGAGTGTTAGACAAGTCATTAGGAGAGAGAAAGTTTGAGTGATTGAATTTTCTTTAGCTCTTTTCCATTTTATCTTGTAATATTCAAGGAATTAATCAATAAAAAATCATTGTTATTCATCTTCAAATGGCTTAGTTGTGTGGAATTTAGTGAGGGGTGTAGTGTAGGATTTCCTGCAACTACATAGCGCTTGGTTTAAAGTTGTAAGCCCGACTATATCCTTGCAAGATTCATTCCCCATATACCAATAATCTGAAAAGTTGAGGATCCTTCCATAGAACCTGTTTTGCAAACACTAGCTTCACACAAATATTAGTAATATAAAACAGAAACGAAGCTATGAACCGATAAAAGCTTCCTCCACACTTATTCTTGTCCACACTTGGAAGTGTATAAAGAATATAGAAGTCGGGTACTTCCACGGTTTCTTGTTTCAAAACCTGCTAAGTATGAGAATCAAGTATCTCTAATGGCGGAAAACGAGAAACAAAGTCATTCAACAATACTCTCGAAGCACATATATTCAAACCAATAAGAGGTAAAGGAGAAGAAATAATATGTAACGGGTTAGACAAACCTATCACAATATCTTGTATCACGGAATCCTTTTCATCCTTGAAAAACTCAAGTGAATTATTCACCTCTTGTATATCATGGTCCTCTATCAAACCTTGCAACCATTCTTCGTCCGTTTCTGCCGTAACCAAAGTCTCGACATAAACATCATCATTACAATCATTTGCAAGCTCAATTGGGTCTTCCACAATTTTGGTTATACCGGTCACATTCTCAACACACTCCTCTTTGTTGTAAGGCACATACTCTTTTGCGGATGCAATATTGTCCATAAGAATTTCTTTAGAACACTCATTGCATCATCCTCAAGCTCTACCTTTTGAATAGGTTGTTGATCGTTATAAAGATCAATTCTTGAGTAAGCTACACTAGTGTCATCATATTCCTTTTCAACTTCACCTTGGTCGCAAAAAGACTCCATTGTACACCCTTCGGAGATGTCACCATGAGTTGGTTCAAGCAATGTATCATAATCACCGTCACTATCATAGTCAACATAAGATTGGTCCTCGCTGAATTTAGTGTTGCTAATCTCGAACTCATCCTTTTGAATAGGTTAACGATCATTATTACGATCAAGAGTTGAGTTAACTACACAAATATCAACGAAAGTCCCCAAAGGTTCGCCTTTTTCAACATAATTATTCATTTCCTCTATGTATTCATCAATGCCCTTTCTTACGTCGGAAACACATCTTTGAAGCTCTTGGAGTGATCCATCCAAATTCTGGATATAGTGTTCCATTTGTTTGTAAAGCTCATTCGACAAGGAAAAAGTAGAATTACTTACTTGATATTGCTAGGCCAATTATATTCCCTTTGAATGGGTGAATGATCATAACTACGATCGAAATTGGGCCAAACATACTATGAGCACATTCGATCGATGAAACTGGTTCCATGCTGACCATAAATTGTTGCATTTCATCTACCAAACTAGAAGAAATATTAATAGGAGCACAAGTATCATCCCCTCTTTGTGGTTGCTCACTTACATACCCACCATAAGAAGGTTGGAATGTATGAGAACAACTAAAAGGGTACGTGGAGTATGGACCATAACCAAAGGATTGGTTTTGATTGTACTTCCCGTAAGGGTGATAGTTGTCATATTGTTGAGGTTGAAAGCCGTATTGATTGCTCCAATATGCTCCGTCCATATTGGTACCTGAAACGAGATTCTCGAAACTTGGTTAAGAACCAAAGAATAAGAAAAAGTAAAACAAAACTTAAAAAAAAAACAAAAATAAGAAACCAAAAACAAGTGACAACCGCTGCCTCCCCGGCAGCGGCGCCAAAATTTGATCGGTTGTCAGCTGTGCAAATATAATTTCACTTTCTTACTACTCAAAATATATAATGAAGCAAGGGCAAGAAAGGATCGTTCCCACAGAGGTCTTGGTTGTCAATATGTTTCGATTTCTTATAATAACACACTGGGGGTTTTCTGATTCTTATGTAACTAAAATAAAGCAAAAGCAAAACAAAGAAATAAATCACGTAATTCAAGGATGTGAAATATTGGGTAAAGGTTTCATCTTCAATTGTAAACAAGTTTTTGAATATATGAATAGAATTCCTATTTAATCTCGCCATCATCAAAAGCCCTAGAATATCTTATTGCAAGAATACTCCATAAATTTCCTAAGTCATCAACACACACATTAGAGATGCGTATGTGAATTCTACCTAAAGAATAACCTAACGCCTTGCGCTAATTAAGTTCAATTCCTAGGAGCATTAAGTTTCAGAAATAGGCTAATCAATGCAATTGTAATACATTGCGCACACAATTCGAACAAAGGTCAATTTCTACATATGACTACAAAAGTGTATCACTACTAACCATAATCATATCATGCTACTCGTATTCAAGGTTATCGCTCGATGATGAACCCTAAAATAACTATAGATATGGATGTGAGTTCAATCAATTCTAGACTTAACTAAACAAATATTCAATCATATTGCAATACATCAATCATGCAATTATTATAACCCGTAGAAATCAAACGATAATATTGAGAGAAAACTAATTCATAAAAATCATAACTTGTTTTCAAAATCCAACTACATCTTTAACCAATAACAATAAATCAACTACTTGGGTTTTTGGAAATCATCACAAAGAGTTTAGAAGAATCTATCATGTGAAACCCTAGAAAACAAGTAGAAGCCTCACTCATGGAGATATCTCTAGGTTTAGAGAAAGACTTTTCTATTTATATGCTTCTCCCATTCCAAAAGGATACTCTTTCCAATATTAGGTCAAATCTTCTCAAAACCCCTCTCCAAGTGGTCCACCAAGCCCATGAGTGAAAATAAATTTCTGGAAATTCTGGGTCCAAAAATGGTCGTCGTGTTGCTGATGTCATCGCTGGAATCCGTGAATCCTGGTCGCGGAATCCGGAATCGATCGCCGGATTCCCACACCAAAATTATCTCCGACCACCCGAGCTTGTATCCGACTATCGTAACTCCCAAAGAACTCACTATCATTCTCTGAAGTTCATACACTCACAATTCGAGAGCCATATTTCACAAATGCACCATCTAAACTAACTCTTGGATTCTTACGAAAACGCGCCCAAAAGCGTGACTCATAGCTCATATACCCGGCCGCCAAATCTTACATCTGACTCGAACCCTCTTCATGATTCAGTGAAATATTATGATCCATACTCTAACTTCCGAAATCCGACAACCGGAAGTAGCACCACCGGCTCGCCATTTCCGCTCACTTTTCGTGACTGTTTTCGCAGCTTTTCATTCCATCCTCAGGCCTGCAAATTCTCCTAGCATTCATATAACTTCTCAGGCCATTCATCCTTTCACATTAAACACCTCAGCTCCAGAACAATTCAACTCATTCATCCATCAGTTCTCCCCGTGTAATTCAATCTTCATCCGCTTCACGTCGAACCACCAAAGTGTCATTCAATTCCATTACCATTACCCGCCCGAGCCGCTTTTGCGCACCTATCTCTACTAGCTCACAAAGATCAATTACTTAGTTCTGCAACATAACCTAACTGCAACCTAGCAATTTCACCACTCTTCATACTGTCTCCAAGCCACCAAAGACCAACTCCCACTCTCGCATTCATATCTCGCTGATTCAAACTCCATATCGGCATCACCTGTAGCTTCATCCCGCAACACTATCTCATAATCACTTCCTTGTTCCAATCGCAGAACCTGGTCAACTGATATCTCCCCGACCACTACTCATTCTTCTTAGATCTCAAGCCAAAAGCCGCACTGCATCGACATCTCTTTGACTCAGTTCATTTGCAGCTTCAAATCCATCTGCATCTGCAAATTTCAGTTCACCAGTATCAGCTCATTTTGAGCCATTCTGTCACAACCAACTTTCTTGCATCTTCCCTTTTTTGACAGACTCACACAAATCAGCTTCATTTTGTCAGTCTCTTCTGGCCAACACCTGCAACAGCATTTGCATCACCAACTGCAACTACTCCTATGTTGTAGCTTGTCCTATGCACAACGCATACCACCAGTTCCCAAAGCACTAGCGGCATCTCAACTCACCTTCAATTCCATCCCAATTGAACTGAGACAACACCACCACTGCTTCACCTGTGAAATCTTGTCTTTACCAGCACCAGGCACAAACCCATAATACCCTTTTCTGAGATTCATCACCAGCACTTTCTCATCCACAATTACCACCAGAAACTCAATCTTGAGACAAACCCATGTCTTAATTCACCACAGACCCAGCAATTCATTATTCCTCCATCTTCGTTCATCATTCACAAATTGCATCTCCTTCTCGAGAGTTTCCATCTCTATTGATTCCCGACAACATTGCCATGAACCACAGGTAAGAATACCACCTTTTCGATCACCAGGAACTACCAATTTCCTTCACTGCCTTCTAGCAAGGTTGCTTCAGTCAACTAGTTGCACTGAACTTGAAACTGAACCTGAACTGTGCAAAACTGGTGGCTCAGGATTTTTGTTAAACACCTGCTAGGCGTCTTGTAAAGTGGAGATAGATATAGCTCTGTTGGATTTGCAATCTTCCACAGCTCCTTCCCTGCGAGCATTCACATTCAATTCCGACAATATCCCATCAATATAAAACCATTCAGGACTCAAAAACATTCATAAATCTTCACACTTAACTAACAAAACTCAATGGCTGTAGCTCCTTCTTTTCTCCCTGATTTGTCCAGCTGAAATGAACCCAAGTCCTCTTGACTCGAGTTTGAGCATAAATCCAATTCCTTATTCTTATCAAACCTTCAAAACCCATCTTAGTCTTCTCCGTTCATGGCTACAAATCGACGGCAGCAGTAGCAGGTATTCTTCCCTGTCTTTTCTCAGCTTGGAACTGGACTTCAAAACCAAATGGATTTGAACTCTGTGTCCATCTTGGCTTCCATGAGTTCTATCATCAATTCAAACAAAACCCATTCAATCCCTTGTTTAGATCGAGCCCTCAATTCTTCAAGAACAACACCACCAGCAAACAACCTCTTGGCTAATTTCTTGACTTGAATCTCTCAATTACTTTCCGGTCTGAACCTCGATATCAGCTTGAAACTTTGCCCGGTTCGAACTCTGAATTCTTCAGTCGCCATCCCAGTTCCTCTCTTTTCTAAATCAGACAAACACAATAATGATAATGAGAAGAGAAATTGTTTCTCTGGGTTTTGGGTTGTAGTGAATAAAACAACTACATGCACCCAGCCATTGGATAAGGGCCACCAGTGATCTTCTTGCACTGTCAGTCCTACGGAACTGACAAGCTTAATCATTCATTTTGCACATAACTCTCTCATTAGATGTCGTAATGGCCTCATTCTTTCGCAACTAACTTCGTCTTTTCGCTCTCATCAAGATGATTGAGAAAAACCCCTGGATTTAGACGAGTTTCACTTCCTTTTACTCAAATGGCTCCAAAACACCTATAAAACTCAAAAGCAAACATAAGATACATAATTCACACGAAAAATAGCAAAGAAAGCATAAATTCTAGATAGTAAATACGGTGTATTCTGCACCTATCACCAGATATGGCATCTCGGTATTGCATCAACAGTTTCCATATACGTATTTTCAGCCGTTAGCATATTTTTCTATTAAGCTCCTCATTGCTGCTATTGTGTTCTATCCTTGTAAGTGATATCCTATAAAGCATCTTTAGGCTGCGTTTTGATGGAAGGAGTTTGAATTCTTGGGAGTTCCAACTACCTAGAATTCAAACTACCTAGAAATTGAGTTCCATCATTCTAAATTTATGTGTTTGACATGATTATTAATGAAATTGATAATTACGTCATTCTCCTTTTTCAAATGTTTATTTCTCCAAAATATTTATTTATTAATATATTATTTGCTGGTAAATTTATTCATGAATCACTGAATTTCTTTAAAAAATTATATTTAATTTAATTGTCATTAATAATGTATATTTTAATAAATAACTAAATAAAATACTAGTAAATTAATAAATGCGATATTAGTAATTAAATAAATATAATATTAATTAAATATGACATAAATATGACATAAATATAATATAATATTAATTAATATGACATAAATATAATATAATATTAATTAAATATATTAGCATATTAATATAATACAGTATAATATTAATATTAATATAATAAAATATTAATTAAAAATATTAATATATGATAATAATTTTTTTTTTGAAAGAACTGTTCACATTTTATTCATTAACAAGGAACTGTTCTGGGGTAAGTTACCCCCTAGCATCATTCATTACAATTACATTTAGAGATTCTGGACGGGATTTGTCCCAAATTCGTGTGTGATTAAGTTTTCTCGTCTGTAATTGTGCTTGAGTCGCCATGTTTGCCAATCCATCCTCCACTTGATTGGCTTCTCTATATACATGTGCTATAGAGTATGAACCAATTTGTTGGAGATGGTTGTGAATTTCGTGTACCATTGTACGAATGATCCATGGGTTATCTTCAATGTTGCTGGTGAGTATAGTGGCCAGCGTTGTTGAGTCAGTCTCGAAGATGATGTGAGTCCATCTTTGCATCGTTTCCATTCTTGTGGCCAAAAGGAACGCCCACGTTTCAGCCACCATTGTTGTGGTTGTCCCGATCGGCGCTGCTATTGCCATTATCACTCTACCATATTTATCCCTGCAAATCCATCCTGCACCTGCTATTTCCGGGCTGCCGTCTGGCTTTCTTTTGATGGCACCATCAGTGTTGATTTTCATCCAATGTGTAGGTGGTGGTATCCATTTTACCCATATGATCTTGGTATTTTTCCCTATTATGTTGCCATTTCGGTGTTGTTGTTGTTGTACTGTAGTCATTGTAAATAGATTATGCCGTGAGGCCCAATCGTATTCCTGACTTAGTAGGATGGCTATCTGGCTGGTTTATTGCGGTGTCTGTATTTTTTGTTTGTAGACCTTTCCTAGCCAGCCAAATGTTCCATATTGTGTAGCACCACATAATGTGGAATTTTCCTCCCCGTTCAAGAGCTGCATGAACTCCTTGAAGTCAGCTGGTTCCTTAGCAACAATTGAAGATGTGGCGGGCGCCCTCCCTTGTTGGTTTTGCCATTGTGGGGTTGTGGTGTTGGTGCTACTTTGATGTTGTGACACCATATTGGGTATCGGGTGTGGTGGCAGTACCAGTCTCTCATATGGGTTGGTGGAATCTTGTCTTCTGTTGATATGATAGCAGATCAACTTTCAAGTCTGTTTAGCCCTTGCACATTGAAATAAGCAGTGTTGCATAATTTCCGGCTGTTGTTTGCAGAGGGGGCAGATATCCGTATCTATGATATGCATGGTATGAAGGGTTTTGAAGGTTGGTAGTCCTTCATGGCTGACTTCCATATGAAAAGTCGAATTTTTTGCGGGCATCGAGCTTTCCAGATTTTTTTGTAGTCTTCTATAGTACAAGACTGTGAGTGTGTTTGATGGTTTACCGGGTATCCCTGTTGGGGGGTTGTGGCTAGTATTTGGTTGCCACTTTTAGCCGTGTAATGACCACATTTTGTGTATGGCCAAATTGGTTTATTTGGGATTGGTGGGTTTAGGAGATGTATGCTCCTGATTGAGTTGGCTATATGTGTTGGAAAATGTTGTAGCGGACTTTCAGCAATCCAATTAAAAGAGTGTGGTTCAATCAAAGTACTTACCAAGAGATCTCCAGCTGGTGTTGTTGTCTCCAAATTTGCATGGTTAGGAATCCAGTTCTCTTTGATTCTGGTGGAGTGTCCATCACCAATCCGAATTGCATAGTTCTTCTTAACCATTTCCACCGCTTTGTGGATATTTTTCCATGCTTGACTGGCCGAATATGGTGGTTTAAGATTATCGGTTAAGATTGACCTTTGTTGTAAGTATTTATCCCGATACATGCGATTACAGAGTGTATCCGGCTTTGCATGAATCTGCCAAACTCTTTTGCCTAGCAACGCCAAATTGTGGTTTCGTGTAGCTCTTATTCCCAATCCTCCTTTACCTATTGGTAGATTGATCTTCTGTCTTCCTATCGAATGCATTTTTCTTTGGTTTTTGTCATGTCCCAAGAAGAAGTTTCTAGCAATTCTGTCCATTTTTTGGTGGACATGTGCTGGAAGTAGTTGGGTTTGCATAACATGGTTTTCCGTTAGGATCAGCGAAAAATTTATGAGTAGCCATCTGCCTGCCTGGTTTAGATATTTCGCCATCCAGCCTTTTGCTTTTCTCTCCATTCTTTGTAACAGTTGTGCAAAAATTGGGGATGAGTTCCGTCCCTTCTTAAAGTGGACACCGAGGTATTTTAGAGGGTAATTTTTTGTGGGGGTGTTGAAGGTTTTTCTCAGCCAATCTATCATGGGTTGTTGAAGTTTAGGGTGGTGAACCAGGATTGATTTTTGTGTGTTGATTAACTGCCTTGCTGATGTAGAGTAGGCCTGCATGATGTTATTGAGACTTTCACACGTTGTTGGATCTATCGAGCATGTAATTATCAGGTCATCTGCATACATCAGATGTAAGAAAGGTTGTGTTTTTATCGAAATTCTCAAACCTTTTAACTTTCTCTGGTGTTCCAGCCTTGCCAGGTTAGTTGATAAGATTTCTGCACAAAGAATGAAGATGTAAGGTGATAGGGGATCTCCCTGGCGGAGTCCCCTGTTGGGTTTTATGTTTCCTTGAGGTGTTCCATTTATGTTCACTGAGTAAGTTACTGATGTTATGCATAGCATTACATAATCTATGAACTTACTTGGGAAGCCTAATGAAATCAGACTTTGTTTCACAAAACCCCAATCCAGGTTGTCATAAGCTTTTTTGATATCTAATTTGAGGGCAATTTTTGGATTTTGTGTGGGAGATGAAGTTCTGATATGATGAAAAATTTCCGTTGCAATGAAAATATTGTCATGGATGGCTTTATTTGGCACGAATGCGCTTTGGTAGGGGCTGATCATGAATTGGAGTAGGTGATACACACATTTTTTTGTCTAACTTGTCCTCAATTTTCTGCATTGTTGGTACTCGATTTTGTACTTATTATGGTGTTTTATGTGTTTGTAGGTATTTTTGGGAAATAAACATTTTTGGAAAAAGTTGCTCGAAAAGTGCTATTTGGACCCCCGGAGGAAAGTACTAAAGGCACCCTCATTTTGGATAAGCGCACCCCCAGGCGCCCCTCAAGGCATCCGCTATTCGCACCCCCATATCTGTTAGGGGGAGGTCATCTTCTTCTTTTCAAATCTGAAAAATGGCGGGAATTTAATGGCAGCAGCGAACCAATTTTGGAGTTGGATTTCTCGGCAGATTTGAAGAGATTCAATTGCGTATTTCTTATGGGATGGACCTGTTAGAGCATAGAAGGGTTGGTGTGTGTGTTTGGATCGATTAGAATAGGCTGCATGATCGTGTTGGAGCAGAACAGAAAAGCAAATATCACGGGATTCAGTAATAGGTGGACTTTTTGTTTGAATTGGATTGGTACGATCCTGTTATTCCATTACAGGCGAGGTACGTTCACCAGTTTCGGAAAAGAAGGGATGATTCATCACTTTTGGAGTAAACAGAGCACGAGATATACTCGAGTCTTTGTTGGATGAGTCTATCGAGATTATGTGTCTGAGTGTGCGGTTATCCCCCTTGCATGAGTTTGACTCAACCCTGGAGAGTTTGACGCATGTTTTGGAATGTGTCAGCGACAATCAGGCGCGTGTGAAGATAAAACAAGAAATTATTTCTCGGAGAATAAAAGAAAATATGTTCGATTGATTGCGAGATATTTTGATCCTGTTGAATATATATAGTGTGCTAGGGACTCAGAGAAGGAGATAGAGACTTAGGGGTAGGCTAAGGACGAAGAATCAGGCTGCACGAAGAGTTGTAGCAGCATCAGGAAGAAGTAGTTGCAGACGACACATAAAGAGTGTCGTTACAGAGAACACGAAGAACAGACACAATATAACACGGCTTTATTTTGAGTTGTAACGTAATCTTGAGCAACAATTCTTTAGGTTTTTTTTGTAACAGACACAATATATTATCTTATTTCCTCAATAAAAACACCATTTGAGCTATGAATTATCTTTTTGAGTGTGTTTCCACCATGTTTATGAACACCCATAAATACATTGGTTTGTAGGTGATAGTGGAGAAAGTTGCTCGAGAAAATTTGTAAAGGGACACCTCAATTACTAAGCTTTATTTTGAGTTGTAACGTATATCTTGGTTAGCAACAATTCTTTAGGTTTTATTTGTTTGAACTCTGAGTTTAGGGTTTGGATTTTGGAGGTGTTATAACAGACTCAAAGGCTGAAACTTATGGAAACCATGTGTTCTTGAATTTGGCTGCGTTACGCCCATACTTTGGCGGATTCGCATTTGGTAATCCGAATCTCTATTTCAGTATTATCTTATTTCCTCAATAAAAACACCATTTGAGCTATGAATTATCTTTTTGAGTGTGTTTCCACCATGTGGAGCTAAACAACGCTTATAAACAAATTCACTCATTTTCTCTTCTTTGTAAACACTATTTGGGCAATAACAATGAATTTTGAGCGTGAGAAAGCCAAACTTCACGAATACGGTTATTATATTAATTCTTGTTATGACTAATTGCACAGTTATTTAATTGAATTATGATTATCATTGAATAGTTGTCATTTCAATTGATGGGTTATGCTTGCTTAATTGTTTTGATATCCCATACTTTAGATTTACAACCATTCTTTTGATTGAAATCTACTTTAGGCAATGAATTAGAGTCAATGAAACTTTATATTATAGACTTCCAAAAGTTGCCTAATTTAGCTAAAGTGTTGTTGGATTACTTTGCATCTAAGTACCCGGAGGATTTGCCTATTTCTAATACCATGCATAGCTTCCATGTGCGTAAAAACTTGGTTTAGGGTAAATTTTTGTTTTTAATCGTTTGGTGTCCCCATTTTTTTCATAAATAATTGTGGAAGTGTGTTTGTAAATATTGTATTTTGGGTCGATCCCCAAGTTTTTCGGGTTATTGTGTATGGGGATCCGTTTTTGCTATTTTATTTTTAATTTCCCATCTTAAATTTTACGTTGGATGACTCAATTACATTGAGGACAATGTAATATTTAAGTGTGGGGGAGTGGTTATTAACTTTTTCTTTTAATTTTTTGGGGAATTTTCTTGCGTAGACCATGATAGTGAGGACTAGCAAAATGTATGTGGGATTTTGATGAGCACGAAAGTTTTCACCCATAAATACATTAGCCTCTTATGGAGAAAGTTGCTCAAAAGTGGTTTTGTACCAGGAGAACACATGTTATTCGGACTCTCATTGTTGTTAAGGGACACCTCAAAATTTCAGAAATTTTGTGGGTATTCGGCTTTATTTTGAGTTGTAACGAGCTTTGGCGGATTCAATATCTTGGTTAGCAAACAATTCTTTAGGTTTTATTTGTAAATGAAAGGATAAGATTTATCTGCGACATCAAGCGTAATTCTTTGTAAGTGAGTTTGCAACGCTGTTGCAAATTCCCGGTTTAATTTGATTTTCTCATTTTCTCTTCTTTGTAAACACTATTTGGGCAATAACAATCGTGTCTACATTCCTAATCAGATTTATCTTATTTCCTATTTAACTTTTGCACTAAAAACACCATTTAATCTATGAGGGGATACAATGAATTATCTTTTGAGTGTGTTTCCACCATGTGAGCTAAACCCCAACACCTAGAACGAATCCTAATTACTACCTACTAAAAAGCCAAACTTCACGAATACGGTTATTATATTAATTCTTGTTATGACTAATTGCACGGTTATTTAATTGAATTATGATTATCATTGAATAGTTGTCATTTCAATTGATGGGTTATGCTTGCTTAATTGTTTTGATATCCCATACTTTAGATTTACAACCATTGCTATTGAAATCTACTTTAGGCAATGAATTAGAGTCAATGAAACTTTATATTATGAGCTATTATTGTTTAGAATTGGTATTTGAATTGCATGAAATTGAAGTCTGGTGGAATCCTGAGTCCCGATCATCTCTTTATCTTGTCAAATTTTGTATATATATTTTCTTATTTTTAATTATTTTCATTATTTAAACCTGAAATCAATCTCATCAAGTCTGAGTGAACGACAACCTTTCTTACTACAACATCATTGAAAATAACCATCAATTTTTGGCGCCGCCGACGCGGACTTGTTTATAGATTTGTTTTTAGGTTTTTTTTTAATTATTATTTATTATTATTTTTGTTTTTTTACGCGTTTTGGTATTTCTGTTTGCTTTCAGATTTGGTGTGGAGCGAAAGAAAAAGAGAAAGTGTTGAAAAGAAAAGCAAAGCCAAAATAGGAAAGAAAAGAGAGATACGAACGTAGTGAAGAATGAAATTTTGAATATAGTGTTATTATTATTAATTTATTTTTTTAGAAACTGTAATTAGGTAATTATTTTTGTAATTTTTATTTTTGGACTTTTTTACTTTTTGGACTTTTGGACATTTTTTTTTTAAAATAACCCCAAGGAAGGGTTAAATTAAATATAAACTGTTTGCAGGGAAGGACGACAGTTACGATACTGTCTCGGCCCCTCGGGTTCGTACACTGACATAGGAGTCAGTGGCCCGAGTCGACTTCAACGGTTCATCCCCCTGTCCGGAACGGGAGGTAAGAATTCTAAACACCCACGAATCCCCCGTCAGGCGGGTTTCTTGGATGATTTTGTATGCGTATATGTTGAGGTATTGAAAACTCGCTTTAATTTCCTAGTAAAGGGCAAGGCCTGGCCATACAAGATAAGGGTTTGGATTTCATCACCGTTCTCTTCTTGCCCGCCTTAGGAAAACGATACCAAACGCGTACCCAAGCTTAAAATACTGACTAGAACAAGATCGATAGGGTAACGAGCTTAATAGGAAAGTCATTCGAAAAATATTGGTTACTGTTTTAAGACTACTTCGAAGTTCATGACGGTTTCTGTGAGTTGAATGCGTGACTGCGCCGCCTTGTGATACAGTGAGGCCTTAGGTATCAAATCTCCACGCAGCTTCCCTCGCCTCTATTCAACTTACTTCAACTTGGATTGATTCCAGAGAGGTTTGCTCAGATTGTAACGAGTTCCTTTTCGAAAGATTAGAAGCTGGTCTAGAAACAATCTAAGTGGAGCCATCATGCTTTTTGTTTTCTAGAAATCAGTAGGTTTGTTGTGGTCGAGTCAGCCTTGTTTGTGTTTGTGTAGAATTCCCTTGCAGTTAGGATGTCAAACTGGTATTATAATAGCCATCACAATGAATATGAATATCCAACTGAACAATACGGACATCACTCTTTTTATGACCATAGTGTGAATAGTTGTTGGGAACGCCAACCTTTTGAAGGTTATGGGTCATACCATGGTGAGCCCAATTACTATCCACACGTGCATCAGTATTACGAGCAAGAAGATTATAATACTAGTTCTTCGTCTCTAGAGGATACAATCAAACTTTTGAAAAGTAGTCCTTTTTATGATCCTTATGTTCCTACTCCTTCTTTAGAAGAGTCCCTCAGGGATTTAGCTAAAACGACATATGAGTTAGCTGAGGTGAATAACGTAGTTATGGACGAAAGCACTGCAACAATGACTGAATCTTCTTTAGAAGACATCCTCAATAGATTAACTCAAAACTTAGATCCAACACTAAGGAAACTTTCTTTGGAAGAGACCCTTGAGAGGATAGCTGAGTCGACACGTAGACTTGAGTTAGAGACGAACGAAAGTATTGCTCGAAATAACTGGAATTGCCAATATAGTGTATCCATTAAGACCCTTGAGAATGAAGATAGTTATTCGCATAATCAAGATGACGAGGTTAGGATTGGTAACACTACTTGTTTAGATGAGGTTCGATCATTTTCATGTTATTATAGTGATGATCATGATGTGGATAGTTTTGATGAAGAATCTGAAGTTTTTAGGCATAGTGATCAGGAATTTGTTTCTCCAATTGAGCTTTATAATGATAGTAATATTTCTTGTTTAAATCCAAATAATTTTAATAATTATTCACCTATTCAAAAGGATGAGGATTTGACTAGAAGTATCTCCGTTTTAGACGATGTAGAATTTCCTAGTTACAAAGACGATAATGGTTTAGAGGAACGGGTTTATCCTGAGAATACTGTTTTAGAGTCCAAGGATTTAGAAACAATAGTCTTAGACGAAGAAGATGAACTCGTAGAGCTTTTAAATATGAGTAAGGATGCATCACCTGAGTATAACCTAGAAGAAGCAATTGACCATTTTCAGGATTCCCATGATCTAGAAATTAAAGAAATTGTAGCTAGTCTATCTAGAGACACCCAAAACTCTAAGTTTGGGGGTGATTATCATTCTCTTTGTGCCTTACCTTTAGCTCTTACAGAGATCCCTCACTTGGGACTTGACATATGTGCCTCAACCATTTTACAAGATTATCTTCATACATGTTTTCCTGAACCTAATGATGTCCAGAAAGAAGTTCAGTCGTTAGAAACCCATACTCTGGTTGATGTGGTTAACCCAGGCTACGATACCAAAGTTGACTTTGTTTTCCCGCCAAATATTTTCAACCAAATATGGGAACATATGAGTTACAGGTGTGTCAGTTATTAAGTTTTGAGACTAAACCTAATTACTTTAGGAGATTAGGGTCGACACATTTGTTTAAGATTGACCATCACTCTCTTTGTGGTCAGCTGTGTGAGTCAAATCTGATTGACTTAGAGGATCCCCAATTATTCAGGTTATTGTTATGTGCTTCTAAGTTCCTACTTGAGTATTTCCAGACTCTAGAACCTGATCTTCAGGATACTTCCTTTGAGGAAATCCAGCCGATGAAAACGTTTTATCTAGACCCTTTTATAGAGCCTGAACCCGAACCACAACTAGATGTAGTTATCTTAAACAAAAAAATAGATAAGGGTGTGTTGGATATCTTCCTGGCCTGTTGCAGTTTCCTCTTCTTGTGGTTAGCACTTTTTGATCCAGATGACCCGCAGTTATTCTGGCTGCTACTATATGATTCTTTGAGGTGACTAATCTCTTCCATTGTATGGCTGAAGACTTTAAACTTAGCACTTATTGGGAGGTAACCCAATATTCATGCGACACGGTAATATCTTTCCTTATCTCTTTTGCTTCAAATGGTAACAGTTTCTCCTTGTTCATGTTTTTAATTTCATCTTTAGAACATTGAGGACAATGTTAGGTTTAAGTTTGGGGGTATGGGAGAAACTTTTTAGTTGCAATAAATAAACTCCAGAGCCTAGAAATTTATGCCTATTAAGGATAGCACTAACCAATCTAAGTGGATGGAAGCATCTTGGTTATAGGAGTTAAGGAACCAATCTGATTAGATGGAAACATCTAAAGAGTCTATTCATAAAAGCACAGAGCTCATGTGTTAGAATTGAAGAAAACATGGTAGTTTCGCCATATCTCGTTGAATCCTTTTCACCTTCTGTTTTTATTTTTCTTTTCTTGATTGGGTGAAATAGAGTGATTGAGATCCCAAAAAAAAAAAAAAAAAAAAAAAAAAAAGAGAGAGACCAGACCATCAGACCAACCAGAATAAATTCAATAAAGTCGACCATTGGTGCCCTTGTATATGCAAGTTGTGTTGACCTAGAGTTAGGATTATCACCCGCTGGTTCCCTTGTATATGCCAGTTGTGTTGATATTAGTCGTGCCCGTATCTCAGTCCATTAGGATAGGTTCACCTTAGTCAACATCAAAACCATCTACGTTTTTCTCTACATTCATCTTCTTAATATTTCCATGTGATTGGTCGACTCCGGTTATGATGTACAGAAACTATCTAAGTAGAGCTCCGTGACTTATATATGAATTTTAGTATGCTTGAGTGCAAACTAGTGTACAACAATTGGAATTTCGCATCAGGGTACTTCCTCCTGTAATCAATAAGTATGCCAACCAAGGAGATTCTTTAGTGCCTTCCAAGGTTCTTCGTAGATAGCTAGGGTATGGAGTAAAGGTTTTATGGGTACACCTATGGTAAACCCTCCCGAGATTAACTCGGTCACTAGGGCCAGTTAGGTTTTTATTTTAGATTTGCTCGAGGACTAGCAAATAATAAGCTTGGGGGTATTTGATAGACACATTTTTGTGTCTAAGTTGTCCTTAATTTTCTGCATTGTTGGTACTCGATTTTGTACTTATTATGGTGTCTTATGTGTTTGTAGGTATTTTTGGGAAATAAACATTTTTGGAAAAAGTTGCTCGAAAAGTGCTATTTGGACCCCCAGAGAAAAGTACTAAAGGCACCCTCATTTTAGATAAGGGCACCCCCAGGCACCCCTCAAGGCATCCGCTATTCGCACCCCCATCTCTGTTAGGGGGAGGTCATCTTCTTCTTTTCAAATCTGAAAAATGGCGGGAATTTAATGGCAGCAGCGAACCAATTTTGGAGTTGGATTTCTCGGCAGATTTGAAGAGATTCAATTGCGTATTTCTTATGGGCTGGACCTGTTAGAGCATAAAAAGGTTGGTGTGTGTGTTTGGATCGATTAGAATGGGTTGCATGATCGTGTTGGAGCAGAACAGAAAAGCAAATATCACGGGATTCAGTAATAGGTGGACTTTCTGTTTGAATTGGATTGGTACGATCCTGTTAGTCCATTACAGGCGAGGTACGTTCACCAGTTTCGGAAAAGAAGGGATGATTCATCACTTTTGGAGTAAACAGAGCACGAGATATACTCGAGTCTTTGTTGGATGAGTCTATCGAGATTATGTGTCTGAGTGTGCGGTTATCCCCCTTGCATGAGTTTGACTCTCAACCCTGGAGAGTTTGACGCATGTTTTGGAATGTGTCATCGACAGTCAGGCGCGTGTGAAGATAAAACAGGAAATTATTTCCCGGAGAATAAAAGAAAATATGTTCGATTGATTGCGAGATATTTTGATCCTGTTGAATATATATAGTGTGCTAGGGACTCAGAGAAGGAGATAGAGAGTTAGGGGTAGGCTAAGGACGAAGAATCAGGCTGCAGGAGGAGTTGCAGCAGCAGCAGAAAGAAGTAGTTGCAGACGACACATAAAGAGTGTCGTTCTGAAGAACACGAAGAACAGACACAATATAGCCATCGTTTATGAACAGTGATAGTGGCAGAAAATTTGTAACGCTTTATTTTGAGTTGTAACGTATATCTTCGTTAACAACAGTTCTTTAGGTTTTATTTGTAACAGTGTGTTCTGTGACGCCCATACAGCGTTCCAAATCTCTGTATTATCTTATTTCCTCAATAAAAACACCATTTGATCTATGAATTATCTTTTT
Organism: Papaver armeniacum; assembly: GCA_023531295.1. Taxonomy (NCBI): domain Eukaryota; kingdom Viridiplantae; phylum Streptophyta; class Magnoliopsida; order Ranunculales; family Papaveraceae; genus Papaver; species Papaver armeniacum. Next base: position 488,360 of record JAJJWW010008026.1, on the reverse strand, counting down.
GAGTGTGTTTCCACCATGTGGAGCTAAACCCCAACACCGGGACGACGGAGAAAGCTAAACTTCACGAATGCCGTAATTATATTAATTCTTTTTATGACTAATTGCACAGTTATTTAATTGAATTATGATTATCATTGAATAGTTGTCATTTCAATTTATGGGTTATGCTTGCTTAATTGTTTTGATATCCCATACTTTAGATTTACAACCATTACTATTGAAATCTACTTTAGGCAATGAATTAGAGTCAATGAAACTTTATATTATGAGCTATTATTTTTTAGAATTGGTATTTGAATTGCATGAAATTGAAGTCTGGTGGAATCCTGAGTCCCGATCATCTCTTTATCTTGTCAAATTTTGTATATATATTTTCTTATTTTTAATTATTTTCATTATTTAAACCTGAAATCAATCTCATCAAGTCTGAGTGAACGACAACCTTTCTTACTACAACATCATTGAAAATAACCATCAATTTTTGGCGCCGCCGACGCGGACTTGTTTATAGATTTGTTTTTAGGTTTTTTTTTTAATTATTATTTATTATTATTTTTGTTTTTTACGTGTTTTGGTATTTCTGTTTGCTTTCAGATTTGGAGTGGAGCGAAAGAAAAAGAGAAAGTGTTGAAAAGAAAAGCAAAGCCAAAATAGGAAAGAAAAGAGAGATCCGAACGTAGTGAAGAAGGAAATTTTGAATATAGTGTTATTATTATTAATTTATTTTTTTTAGAAACTGTAATGTTGCATTTGTATGAAAGAATCTTGTGTTGATGTCTCCGTTGGTAATCCATTCTATTCGCGACCTTTGCTTCCAGTAAGTGTCCTGGCAATGTTGCAGCATGAGGTGTGTATTACGGGTTTCCTTTTCATGTTCAAGCCAGAACTAGAGTTCATTTCCAACTGTAGTGGCGCATTTTGATTGTGCTAGTTGAATTTGAAACTCCGCTTCTTTGATAATCTGTGGGAGATTCCCAAAGGTGTGTTTATGCATTGTAGGAGTGCTTTAGCCATATGTTGCATTTTCAGCAGTAGATTTTTTGCAAGGTCGATGGAGTCTCGTTGCTGCCATGCTTCGACCACAATGTTTTTCATCTCTGGGTGAAGAAACCACAAATGTTCAATTCTGAAATTTATTGTTCTCTTCCTCAGAATTGCTGTAACTTCCAACAACAAAGGTGCATGATCCGAGCCAATTCTTGGTAGGTGTCTTATTAAAGCTTGTGGATGGAGGTCAAGCAATTGATGTGTTGCCAAACCTCTGTCCAATCTTTCCATAATGAAATTTTCATCAACTTGTCGATTTGTCCAGGTATATACATCGCCTTGAAAACCTAGATCAATCAGTGCATTTGAGTTGATGAAATTGTTGAAGGGTTTTATCTGAGAATTTGTGACTGGGTTGCCACCTTTTTTTTTCATGTTGTGCAATGACTTCATTGAAGTCACCCATTAGGAGCCAAGGTAAATCTGGAGTTGTTATGGAGTTGCTAAAATTCCTCCACAGGTCTTTTCTTGCTGCTGGCTGCGGGGGTCCATATATTCCAGTAAACATCTATGGTTGTGCATCTTGAAGCTGATTGTGGCAGATGTAACATACTTTGGTTTGCAACTTGAACTGAGACATTGAGGTGGGATGTCCACATCAGGCAGAGGCCACCTCTATGTCCATTACATGGAATTGAAAAGGAACTATTAAATCCTAAACTGACTTGTAAAAAAGACATATGTTCTACAGTAGCCAAAGTTTCTGATAAAAACAAAAGATCTAGATTAAATCTGTGTGTGAATTCACGCAGTTTGGAAACTGTCAACGGATTGTGTACCCCTTGACAGTTCCAAGCCAAAAAACTCATGGCATTTGCGAGTGTTGGGACTTGCCAACAACTCGCGGACGGTTTGAGGGGCCTGCTGTGTCAATCACTTCATCGAAGTGTAGTATAATATTAATATTAGTTAATTAAATTAAATATAATATTAATTTTAAATATAATACAATATAATATTATTAGCATATTAATATAATATATTATAATATTAATATAATAAAATATTAATTAAAAATATTAATATATGATAATATTAATGTAGTATAATATTAATATTAATTAATTAAATAAAATATAATATAAATTTTAAATATAATACAATATAATATTATTTTAAATATCATATTATTATATATAATATAAATGTGATTTTTGAAGTGAAAAAATTATTTAAATTATTAGTTTAAGTAAATATAATATTAATAATAGTCAGTCTTGGAATTGTTTAAATAAAACTACTATTTTTTAGTGAAAAAAATAATTTATCAACAATAATAATTAATTATTTATGTAAATATAATTTTAGTGGAAATAATTTTATATTTGAATTGAAAATTTATTTAAATTATTAATTTAAATAAATATAATATTAAATAATAATCAGTTTTGGTATTTTAAATAAAACTATTATTTTAAATTTCAAATTTATCAATAGTACTAATGTATATTTAAATAATAAGAAAATATAATTATTTTCCATTTTTGAAAACGCGAAAAACAAAATATAATTAAAGTATTAAATATTACTAATTAAAAAATGAAAATACTATAACCCCCTTACTATATGGGTTCAACATATAGAAGCCCCACAAAATGGATCCTTCACTATCAACTCCATTCTTTCACATTTAGATATTTCTAGGCCCAAAATATCGCTTTCTCTCCGATCTAGCCCCGAAATTTCATTTTATGTATTTTCGTAATGGCAATTTTACCCTTTTCTATATATACAAGAGTAAAGTCAGAAGATACATTTCATTTCTCCATTCTCTTTCTCTCTCTTCTCCAATCTCTTTCTCTGTCTCGGCTTTTCGAAAATGATTTCTAGAGATTGGTTTTCAATTTCTGAAACAGAGAATCGATTGAGTGTTGGACGGTAAGAAATCAAATTCTAAAACACAACGACGTCGTCAACAACACTTGTTCTTGATGTTTCACTGCAGAATCGATGAACAAAACTTGATGAAAATTGTCATCAACAACTGGAAATGAGGATTTAATCATCAAATCATGACAAGCAAGATAAGTAATATTCCTACTCGTTTCATTTGATTAAATCTATTGATTCGTTGATTTCCAAATCGATTTCAGAAAAAGTATTTACGGTGTATTTTAAAAACCTAATCGATCTGATTTCATCAAAAAATCTTTATTCAAAACATGATTAGAATATAGATCTGTAAGTATTTCATGTTGTCTCTCTTTTGAGAAATTTTGGAAAATTATAACAACAAATTTTATAGGGTTTCGAACTGAAATTCGAGCTAACTTTTAATTTATATTGTCGATCGAAAATCTAAGTTTGTTTATGAACTCAAAGCATCTTAATCTTCGTTACCCGTAAAATGAGATTTGATTTTCTTATATTTCAGAATTTGATCTAGTTTGAAATCATGAATGTTCTCCATCAGTGCTCCTTTAATTGTCACTTTCAATTTTTGATATTTAATGGCGAATATATGGTCTGATTTTTTTGTTTGTTATTCTCATTTCTGATATTTTTTTATTTTTGTTTGCAGAATACTGATAGGAGGTACTAGAGATGTTAACAACGGGATCTAATTTGGAATTGAAACAAGTTGGAAATGTGATTTATGTTTATTCCTTGTGGTTAGTGTTTTAATCATGAACTAATGTATGTATAATTTGTATGCTTATATATCTGGTCATGGTAAGAAGAAAGTGGTCATGTAACTGACTGCGTATGATCATGTTTTGTATATAGTGGCCTGCAAAAATATTTGAACTTATAGTGTTGTAATATTTTTCAAAATTGCTGCATAACGTTTAATTCGGGTGAATACGAGGTTGTTGCTTTCACAATTTCAGAAATGGTAGTATTGTCATTTCGATTCAACCTAAAATACTATTATGATATTATTACTTCTGTTATAGTTTTGTCGTTTGTTGAGAACTTAGGATTTTAAGGATTATTTTCAAGATGTTTAGTAGGATGTTAAAGTCGTAAGTTCCTTGCCTACAAAATATTTAATTTTGTAACATACATATTGAATTGATCATGATTTGGTTTTTACATTACTTTCTTAGGGTGGAGGACTAATGTCGTTGCGGAAATATTTGTAGCAACCGTGGCTTATTGTCTTGGACTTTAAACTTAGTTATGAAAATGACAAATTTGATGGGAAGGTTTGTAAGCTTTGGCTGAAATTCTCTTAAAATATTGCGCTTGTAGTTAAATCTCTTGCTGTTAATTTTGTAGTTAATCTCTTGTGGTTAAATTAGATAATAATTGGAATCTAGACTTGGACAAAGTTGAACTAACTTTTAGTACGAGGTTCTAAATGCTTTACTTTCTTGTAATCATTTCGTTAAGTTGTCTTTCATGAGATCCCAATATTGCTTGTGGATTAAAACTTGAATATGCAAGGGCAATGACCGCTCGAGATTTTACAATACTGGATTTCCTTCTCTGTTTCAGGGGATAATAATCCTGGTCATGACAAAATGTTGCATGCCCAAGGTCGGCAATGGCTTAATCAGCATCGCACATTGTGGGAAGAGCTGCGAGATAGGTAAGCACATTTGCTATTGAGGAACAAAGTAATGGTGTCGACATTTTACTCATTTTTCTATTGAGGTGTACGTCTAACTCAAGACTTTGGAACTAGTGGATACTAGTTGGTGGATTATTATTTTTGGCTCAAGTCTAATACTTTGGGTCTTGGTAAAAATTGTTTATCCTCAGACCTTATATTTGGCATACAAACGGTTTAATGCCTAGATCATTTTAGACAATATCTCGCGGACATATGAGATTCAACTCCCACATCTTTTTTTATTATTTTTTGATCATGTGTTAAAATAGAAATTAACTTTATGTTTTTAGATGTTAATTGTTTTGTTGTGGTTCTTCTCTTAGATTTTTATTTGGATCCATATTAGGATAGATTTTTTTGTAAACATGTGTTGCTGCAGCTATCAACAGTTTCTAGACTAAAAAATCATCACTTTATTGCTAACTTTGGTAGGACAATACCTTTTACTGTAATTAGGAGAAATAACTATTCCTAAAAGGGTTTAGGAAGAGAAATGTCTATTTGTTGTAAGTTATCTGACCTTTTTTGGATGTGTAGATATTAGTTACACATGCTAATTAGATTTGTAACTTTTAGGTACACAAGTTAAATGGATGTGTAGCTACTAGTTACACATGCTAATTAGATGTGTAACTTATAGATACACATGCTAATTGAATTAAATGGGAAACAAAGAAAAAAAATTGTACAATGATTAGAGGAATTTCTTGGGACATTTTGATTTATTTTTGAAGTGCAGGATGAGGGTTACTGTCTTGGAGGAAACTGAAGATGCATTTTTTTGTTTTGAGTAATTATAAGATTTTCAATTATTTAGTTGTTGATGGTGGATTTTCATTTAAGGCTAAAATTGTAAAAGCCAAAATTATGCGCTAACATCTTGCAAAAGATAAAGCCATTAATGAGTGATGAATACTTCTTCACTTTACTAATTCACCTAGAATGGAGCATGTGGCAACAATCTCAGTATTCGATGAATTAAATACACGAAATTCATCCGAGGTTGGAGAATGTGGCAACAATCCCATATACCCTGTGAATTTACATCATTATTAATTAATGCATAACCAGACCTTGTATTTCTGTACTCATTACCAGTGCGGCATGAGGACTGAGTGTTGTTCTCAGCAGAGCAACACAAACCTCCAAGCATTAATAATGAAGCATGTACGAAATACCCGTACAGGCTATAACTCTCGTGTGTTATACTATCCCGATTGAGCATACAACTCTCGGTGTGTTATACTAGCCCGATTTAGCATACAACTCTCAGTGTGTTATACTAGCACGATTGAGCATACATCTCTCGGTGTGTTATACAAACCCGATTGAGCATATTTGAATCTGGATTGTCCATATCAGTCTCAGAAACGGTCACGACCATCCAACTTCACCAGCATGATTGGATGACTTGGATTGGCTCCATAACCCCCAAGCAGGTATTAGAATATTCACCACCGACCCAACGCGGGCCCCACATGGTCGGCCTCCCCAAAAGGGTGTCATAGCTTGCCAAACCGTCCAAACCAGAGAAGTATGGACGAAAAATCCTAAATTAGGGTTTGTGGCGCATTACATGTATTGCAAAACGGTCTCAACCATCCATCTTCGCAGGCATAGATGGAGGGTGTAGATGTAGATTCAAAGGGCCCAGAGCATGTCAACACAAACACCGTGGGCCCGTCTACATACCTAACTGATTGGTCAGGACCAACTATGGTTGGTCGTCTTGATTAGTGCGCCCCAAACTGGGTATGACACACGGCCGGCAAAACCTAATTAGGGTTTGTTTCGCGATCACGAGCGTCCTTTTTCTCCTGCTTGGATGAAGGGTCCAGGAATAGACTAAGCAGGTCCGGTAAGTATAAACACGATTACTACGGGCCCACCTATATCCATACCCGATTGGCCAAGTCCAAACTTGGTTGTGCACCTCGATTCGCACGCCCAAGCTAGGCGTGGTTACACTTCCCAACCACAAACTGATCTCGACCGCTCAAATTTTCCGGACAAATTGAGTGGCTTAGATCACGTTTCTATGGGACAATGAAGTACATGCGTGTACACCATCCCACCGTATGCACGCCGGACTGATCGGCCAAGACCGACCAGGCTTGGTCATCTTGAAACGCGCGCCCGAAGTGGGCATGATGCGCGGCTTTTGCGGCACCAGATTTCTGTTGCAAATTGATCTCGACCACTCAACTTCGCCGGACAAATTGAGTGGCCCAGATCACACTTTCATGAGACAATGAGGTATGGGCGCCTACACCGTCATGTCGTCTACACACATGCACGATCGGCCCTGCCAAATTTGTATCCCAAGCTTGGATTCGACCAAGCTGAAGAGTGATGCTTGCGCACCTCTTCAAAAACCCTAATTCCACCAACGGTCGCAGATGAGTGTCTCAAAGATTATCTCGTCCGTTGAACTTCACCGGCTTGGTTATACGACCCTGGTCAAGAGTTAATTGGTCAGTGAGGCGTCATGTTGATCACCACCCGTCACTTTACCACGCCATGATGCAGTACCTGCATAGAATACATACGGTACTTCACAAGTATCGACTTCCTAAATAACTTAATTATTTAATCTAGCATTACATGCTACTTTCTGTGGGTCCCACGATCTTCACACTCGAGACATCAATCATGTCACAAACTGGGGGATACATACTGGGGTATTGGTCTGGCGGTTTACAGTGTGCAGCGTGCAACGCGCCATCACAAGAGCGTGTCAGGAAGTCATGGACGGTTCGAGATGACAAGAGAAGTGGGCAAGACTGGTCGTGTAACACTAACACACAACTCCACTACTCCATCACTCCACTTCCTCCACTTCCAACGAGATACGTGAATAAGTCTCAAATGACTTGTATAAATAGGTTCTCCTCCCTATTTCCAAAGACAGAACAGGGCAAGTCCAGACAACAGAGGCAAGTGTTGATACAATCGTATTCAAACACCAGAACTGATAGCTTACATCCTGCAAGCCAGTCCAGCATCTGATACAAGTCATACATAGCCAACACCTTCACAATCTCAACACCTTCTTCGCTTTCCTCCCTAAGATCGACCCCATCTCCTTCACTTTGTGACCAAAACAAGTCTGGAACGGTCATTTCTTAGTTTAGGCCGGATTTTCACAGATTGATTTCTCGAATCTACAAGCACTCCCGTGTAGTGCATTTGTTTTGGGTTTAGATTCATTTCTCATCCACACACACCAAATTACCAAAACCGACAGAAATAGTTTTCACCCATAAACAATTGGCGACCACAGCGGGAGGTTAATCTCTCGGTTGTAAAGTCAATTTCTTCAAAATCCGATTCAATTTTATCAATTTCAAAAAGGGTAGATCTTAGGACCAATTCAATCATCAATCCATTTCAAGATGGTAGAACTCAGTTCTGGATCAGCAATCAATTCTGATGGAGCTAGTGTGGATAACACTCCCAGTGTCGATGTACCTGTCAGTGGAGCTACCGTGGTCAATACATCTTATGGAGCCGTCACTTCTACCACCAGTGCCAGCGTAGCAGGAGATGTTCCAGTAAGTGTAACACCTCCCATCACCAAAGCCAGAGCAGCCGCAAATCCCGGCATCTCATCAAGTGTAACACCTCTGGTAGTCACCAGAGAAACAACTTCCACTCCTTCATCAGGACGAGGAGCCGGATGGACGAGAGAAGGACCATCCCCCATTACCATTGAAGACTTGATGGAGAAGCATGAAGTTCTTTGTAAGACTCATATGGATATGGCCGCAACTCAGAAAGAGGTACCCACTTTTCTTAAGACATTAAATGATCGATTGCCATAAGAGCCGCGACATCCCCTGGAGCAAAAAAGGAACGCATTCAACGCACCGGAGAAGGTACTTTAGCGGCGCGGACCTTCATGGACCTGATCAAAGAAGCGACATCAGATATGAGCGATCCTGTCATGGAGACTCCTACACTGGGGACTGATCCTCACAACGATCCTCCTCAATTCAATAGTTTCACTATGAACCAGGAGGCCGTGGATCGGGAAGCGGTTTCTCTAGTGGAAAGTTTATGCGAACTTTTACACCTCTCGAAGAATCAGCGCGCGGAGACGTTTTGCTGCAATCAACCAGAGGAAGGTCACGACCGTGCCCTACATGTCACCGCACGCATCAAGGATTCAGAGTTCAAGACGGCCCTTATCTACACAGGAGCGTCTTCGAATGTGATTACTCTCAAGACTCTCAGGACATCCAAGGTTCTCCCAGGAAAGGTCGTACGGAAGCCTACCACAATGACGGACTTCAAGGGAAACCAAACCATCACATATGGGAGAAGCTCCGCGGAAAGAATCAGACAAGTTCATTGCGTCCCACTCCCCGCGTGGGCGTCAATTCAGGAAGAAGACCGGCTTGCATCATTGAGGGCTAAAACCCACGATGCATCTTTGCTAACGAAGCATTCTTCTCCATCCTGTGAAGCCACGGCCCACGTTCACATGAAGAGGGAACGAACTTTTGTGGCGAGTCGTGACCGAGAAAGGGAAAACGGTATACCGACACTTTGCCATTATCAATTAGAAGGGGAGACTCATACCCGGTCTCTCCACCCAATGGAATGCTACAACAGCAACGAACCACAAGAACAAGTTCTAGATACTCCACAAATGTTTGCAAGATGGCACCAACTCCACAACCGATGAGATTGAAATCGTTGAGGAATATCCTAGGCCTATCTCCATCGAGGTAAACCTTGTGTACGGATAAACGCATGAAGCTCGTGGAACTTCTCAAAAGAGTACCGGGACATATTCGCTTGGAGATATGAAGAAATGTCGGATTTAGATGAAAATTGGTCACCCATCATCTACATGTCATACATGGATCCAAGTCGGTTAAACAGTTGTAGTTCAGACACCAGGAAAATGGATATATCAGAGTGCTGCATAGACTTCGAGAGACTTGAACAGTCTTTGCTCCAAAAACGATCCTCCTCTACCTAACATCGACATGTTAGTAGATGCAACCAATGGACACGGCATGTTCTCCTCCATGGATGGATGTAGCGGATACAACCAGATAAGGATGTACGAGCATGATGCAAGTAAGATAGCTTTTCGAACTCCTCTCGGAAATTTTTATTATACCATACTGCCATTTGGTTTAAATAATGCCGGTGCAACGTATCAACGATCTATCACGGCAATCTTCCACTGGAGACAATACCTCAAGGGAGCAGCCTCAAGAAGATAACGATATCCACGCGTCATATCGAGCAAGATCCGGGCGAGTCACTCTATCAGACAATGGTCGAACAAGATCCGAGCGAGTCACTTTATCAGACAGTGGTACATGTCTATCATGCTATGTTGGAGAATCCGCGCTTTTGGTCATCCTCTGGAGCTGTTGAACGCTCATCTACAACATATGCCCTGATAGAAAGAACCAGCCTGCCGTAATGAAGAGCCTCATAATGTTTGTAGGGGAATATATCTCACCAACAAAGCGATACAACCTTGACCTTCTCATAGCGGTTCCACAAGCGGAAGAGGAAAACCACCGAGATACAACATCCTGCGCGTCCGTCAACTCCAATTCCAGTACCACATGCATGACTCCCACAATGATGAAACAATGTCCAAGATATTCCATATCTGGCTCGACAAAAACCACTACGAACAAACCATGTAAACCACGCTTGGGGACTGAGGATCAGCATGAAGTTCCTTCATCGTCAGTCAAGGAATTCTTCAACATGAGAGAGATGGTCAGTCAAAAATCATGGAATTCACAAGGGTAAATCGAACTGAAGAGGGAAACACTTCTATGCTCCCTCTAGCAGAAGATGCTTCAATGGTCTATTCAAGAGCCGCCTCAACGCTCTCTCCAGGACCCACGTTCGCTTCAGAATCCTTCTTCAACACTCTCTCCAGGATCCACCTCAACGTTCGCACCAGAAACCACTTTAACATCCTCTCGAGCCGTTTCAACACTCAAGCTGCATCAATAATCTGCGCTCTGGTCAAGTTATCTTTGATGTACTCATTGCTCAACATACGTCTCATCCATCCTTCATGAGGGCCCAGCGGAGCATGAAAAACCTTGAAGTCGATAGGAGAAGGGTTATCTTGTGGAACGGATATTTTCATATAGTTGAAAGGGCGCGGTGAACAACTCATCATCAATGTTCGACATATCTTTGACGTTGTCAACACCTCCTGACTTGGAACCAGCATTATCCCCAGAAGACATCTCAACAGGAGTTCTTTTCTTCATTCTACAATAAAAGACATGAGTCAGTACTTGTATAGAAACGCGTGAGATGTGTAGTCACACACACGACAGAACACACATTCACGTTGGAGTACACAAGGCTGTTATTGGGTCCAAACACCGGTATTGATCAAGTTTCAAGTCTGGTGTTGATCAAGTCACAAGTCCTGTATTGATCAAGTCACAAGTCCGGTATTGCTCAAGTTTCAAGTCCGGTGTTGATCAAGTCACAAGTCCGGTATTGCTCAAGTCTCAAGTCCGGTGTTGATCAAAAACAAGTCCGGTAGTGCTCAAGTTTCAAGTCCGGTGTTGATCAAGTCACAAGTCCGGTATTTCTCAAGTCTCAAGTCCGGTGTTGATCAAGTCACAAGTCCGGTATTGCTCAAGTTTCAAGTCCGGTGTTTATCAAGTCACAAGTCCGGTATTGATCAAGTTTCAAGTATGGTATATCAAGTCACAACTCCGGTATTGATCAAGTCACAAGTCCGGTATTGCTCAAGTTTCAAGTCCGGTGTTGATCAAGTCACAAGTCCGGTATTGCTCAAGTCTCAAGTCCGGTGTTTATCAAGTTACAAGTCCGGTATTGCTCAAGTTTCAAGTCCGGTGTTGATCAAGTCACAAGTCCGGTGTTGATCAAGTCACAAGTCCTGTATTGATCAAGTTTCAAGTCCGGTGTTGATCAAGTCACAAGTCCGGTATTGATCAAGTCACAAGTCCGGTATTGCTCAAGTTTCAAGTCCGGTGTTGATCAAGTCACAAGTCCGGTATTGCTCAAGTTTCAAGTCTGGTATTGATCAAAGTTACAAGGCTGGTATTCGAATAAAATAGGCGCACGCAGCAGGGCTGGTTTTCAGTCGAAACACAGGGTCGACGTTCAGTCAGGCACGCGGCGGGTTTCACTTGATCCCAACCCCAGATTGGTCGAAGCAGACATAGCCGTCCCCAATCAAAGCTCTCTCTCCAGAAGAAGGCGTTTCAGCTCCAACACTTCAACGCTCTCCCGGGACTGCTCCTGAAGCTGCTTCAACGCTTTCTACAGGACCCCACATTTAAATTTGAGCACACAAGGTTCATTTTTAAAAAAAAACAAGCTTGCTCACATCGGGTCCCACGTTCGAGCAAAGCAAACAGCAAGGCCGGTGTTTGGTCAAAGCATCAAGTCCGGTGTTTAGTCAAGCTAGCCGGGTCGGTGTTTGGTCGAAGTAGCAAGATGACACTCGAGCAAGTACATCAACCGTACAGTCGAAGTAGGCACAGGACATGGCCGACGTTTGAAACATGTACACGGTGGTCCCGCGTTTGATCGAAGCATGCATATCTGCCCATGTTCGAATCAAGCATGCTTACATCGGGTCCCACGTTCGATCAAGCAGACGCAGCGGACCCACGATTAACCAAAACAGGCACATCAAGCCCACGTTCGATAAAGCAGGTACAGTATCCCCACGAATGAAACAGTCGTAACAGTCCATCGAAGCAGGCAAGACCGACATCATGCTAGGGGAACACTCGCCTGGACGCCTCTTGAACGTGACATGATCCAAGGACAGGATGAACCGTCTCTCCTGGTAACATCTAACTTTGTCTCATAAGCTTTGTCTTTAACTGTCACCATCTCATGCCTACCCCACAATGGTGTAACCATTACGTGCTAGGCAGGGGACTTAATGTTGATGGTGGATTTTCATTTAAGGCTAAAATTATAAAAGCCAAAATTATGCGCTAACATCTTGCATAAGATAAAGCCATTAATGAGTGATGAATACTTCTTCACTTTACTAATTCACCTAGAATGGAGCATGTGGCAACAATCCCAGCATTCTGTGAATTGAATACACGAAATTCATCCAGGTTGGAGCATGTAGCAACAATCCCATATACCCTGTGAATTTACAACATTATAAATTAATGCATAACCAGCCTTGTATTTCCTGTACTCATTACCGGTGCGGCATGACGACTGAGTGTTGTTCTCAGCAGAGCAACACGAACCTCCAAGCATTAATAATGAAGCATGTAAGAAATACCCGTACATGCTATAACTCTCGGTGTGTTATACTAGCCCGATTGAGCATACAACTCTCGGTGTGTTATACTAGCCCGATTGACCATACAACTCTCTGTGTGTTATACTAGCCTGATTGAGCATACATCTCTCGGTGTGTTATACTAACCCGATTGAGCATATTTGAATCTGGATTGTCCATATCAGTCTCAGAAACGGTCACGACCATCCAACTTCACCAGCATGATTGGATGACTTGGATTGGCTCCATAACCCCAAGCAGGTATTAGAATATTCGCCACCGACCCAACGTGGGCCCCGCATGGTCGACCTCCCCAAAAGGGTGGCATAGCTTGCCAAACCGTCCAAACCAGAGCATTATGGACGAAAAACCCTAAATTAGGGTTTGCTGCACATTACATGTATCGCAAAACGGTCTCAACCATTGATGTGACTCAATAATTTTGTAGAAAGTGGTAGTAAGGTTGTCGTTCACTCGGACTTGATGAGATTGATTTTTATGAATTAATAAAAGAAAATAATAAAAATACAGAATATATACAATTTATGTCACAAGATGAAGAGAGTTACTAGGACTCGGGATTCCACTAATTATCATATTCATGCGGTTCATCTATTAATTCCGGACAATTAAGGCTCATAAAATAACAAACATCGACTCTAAATCTTTGCCAAGGTAGATTTTATAAAGAATTATATGTAACTCACAAGCATGGCGCATCTAAAGTACCTAAGACTAAGCATGCGACATCTAACGAATTCCCAAATAGTCAAGAAAAATCATAAATCAATTATAATAGTGCAAATAGTCATAAAGGAATTGAATAGAATTACCACATGGGTGCAAAACAGCTTCCTCCGTCGTCCCAGTGATGGGTTCTAGCTCATCATGTTGGAAACACGCTCAAAAATCATTTTTATTGCTCAAAGGAGGTGTACAAATGATGATATGGAGAAAAAACTATTAAAACCGGGTGTTTGCAACGCTTATAATTGTTGCAAACACCGTTACAGAGAACGATAACGAAGAAGTGTGGCTGTTGCTGTATTTCTGCGACCCGCGAGTGGCAGTCGCTGTCACTGTTGAAGAACGACGGTCTTCGGCCGTCTGTTCTTCATGTTCTTGAGGTTCTTCACAGCAGCAGCAGCAGAATTCTCTGCAACTTGATTTTCTAAGCTCTGTAACGCTCCCAAACTCTCCTCCCGTTCTCTGTGACCTCTATCACCCTTTTTATACTCGACAGGTCTCATCAAATCTCGTAGTAAATGCCAATAATCCTCTCATAATTCTTTCATCAATACACGGGTTTTATTTCCTTATCTTTCACTTTCACGCGGTAACTCGCAGTAGACACACTTCATCACGTTGTATATTGATCACAGACGGAGTTAGAATTCTTGCAGACACATACAACTCCCTTAAATAGAACAGAATCAAACAAAATCTCGGGATTTTCTCTCTTTCCCTGTTTTACGAGAATCATAGAAATCTTCTTTATTTATCTTCAATAACTGCTTTACCAATCCTGTAACACGCTGTAAGGATGAAAACGAACAAATCCCATGAATTTCTCCCATAAAATCACGCTTAGAAATCTTCGAGTATTTCGGACAAGTTTTTCCCGCCAATTTGCAGGTTTGAACGTGAAGATGGTTGCCCCTTAACAACAGCTGGGGTGCGAATATCACTTGGGTACCCCTTAGCGATTAGGTTACCCCTTATCCAACAGTGAGAGTCCGAATAACACGTGTCCTCCGGGGTGCTTTAGACAACTTTTCGAGCCGATTTTTCCAAAAATGTTTATTGCCCAAAATACCTACAAACACACAAAAACCATAATTAGTACAATATCGAGCACTAACAATACAGAACATTGAGAACAAAATAGACACAAAAATGTGTCTATCAAATACCCCCAAACTTATTATTTGCTAGTCCTCGAGCAAATTTATTCTAGAAAATAAAAAACATTTGAACCCCTAGGTGGCCCTAGTGGCGGAGTGTTGTCTCCGGGAGGGTTTACCGAGGTGTACCCACAAAACCTTTACTCCGGACCTAGCTATCTACAGAGAACCTTGGAAGGCACTAAAGAATCTCCTTGGTTGGCATACTTATTGATTACGGGAGGAAGTACCCCGATGCGAAATTCCAATTGTTGTACACGAGTTTGCACTCAAGCATACTAAAATTCATATATAAGTCACAGAGCTCTACTCAGATAGTCGCACTATGGACATCAATACCCGGAGTCAAAACTAATCACATGGATAGATCAAGAAGATGGATATAGAGAAAGACATAGATGGTTTTGATGTTTACTAAGTGAACGGTGTTTCCCATATCTGTCTGAAGGCCTCCGCCAAAATGAACCTATCCTAATGGACTGAGATACTAGTATGACTAATATCAACATACTGGCAGATACAAGGGAACCAGTGGTCGATAATCCTAACTCTAGGTCAACACAACTGGCATATACAAGGGTTCCAGTGGTCGACTTTATTGAATTTATTCCGGTTGGTCTGATGGTCTGGTCTCAATTTCATCATTCATTCTTTTCTTTTTTTTTTTCTTTTTTTTTTCTTTTTTTTTTCAACTTTTTTTTTCAACTGTTTTTTTTTTTTTGAGTATCTCAATCACACTAATTCATCCTAGCATTGGTAACAACTTGATTCGTGGGCCCCACCTAATCACTTAGAGAAACATAGTTTCAAGAACAAAACAAAATAAAAATAGAAGTGAAAAGGACTCAACGAGATATGGTGAAACTATCATGTTATTTCTAACACCTGAGCTCTGTGCTTTTATGAATAGACTCTTTAGATGTTGCCATCTAATCAGATTGGTTCCTCAACTCCTACAACCAAAATGCTTTCATCCACTTAGATTGGTTAGTGCCATCCTTAATAAACATAAATTTCTAGGCTCTGGAGTTTAATTATTGCAAAAAAGTTTCTCCCATACCCCCAAACTTAAATCTAATATTGTCCTCAATGTTCTAAAGATGAAATTAAAAGCATGAACAACGAGAAACTGTCACCACTTGAAGAGTAAGGAAAGATATTACCGTGTTGGAAGAGCATGGGTTACCTCCCAAGAAGTGCTAAGTTTAAAGTCTTCAGCCAGACATTGGAAAGGATTAGTCACCTCGGAGAATCATATAGCAACAGTCGGAATAACTGCGGGTCATCTGGATCAAAAAGTGCTAACCACAAGAAGAGGAGACTGCAACAGACCAGGAAGATATCCAACACACCCTTATCTATCTTTTTGTTTAAGAAAACTACATCTAGTTGTGGTTCGGGTTCAGGCTCTATAAAAGGGTCTAGATAACATATTTTCATGGGTTGCGTTTCCTTATTAGTTAGATCCGAATGTTCAGGTTCTAGAGTCAAGAAAAACTCAAATAAAAACTTAGAAGCACATAATAATAACCTGAATAATTGAGGATCTTCTAAGTCAATCAGTTTTTACTTACACAACTGACCACAATAAGATTGGTGGTCTTCCTTAAGCAAATGTGTCGACCCTAATATCCTAAAGTAATTAGGTTTAGTCTCAAAACTTAATAATTGACACATCTGAAACTTATACGTTCCCACAATTGGAAGGAAGGTTTTTGGTGGGAAAACAAAGTCAATCGTGGTATCATAGCCTGGGTTAACCACATCAACCAGAGGATGGGTTTCCAACAACTGAACTTCTTTATGGACACAACTAGGTTCAGGAAAAAGTGTATGAAGATAATCTTTTAAAATGGTTAAGGCACATATGTCAAGTCCCAAGTTAGGGACTTTTCTAAAAGTTAAAGCACATGGAGAATGATAATCACCCACAAACTTAGAGTTTTCAGGTGTCTCTAGAAAGACTAGTCACAACTTCCCTAATTTCAAGGTCATCGATTCCTGAAAATGGTCAATTGATTCTTCTAAATCGGGTACATCCTCACTCATCTCTACGAGTTCATTTTCTTTTTCTAAGTCTATTGTTTCTAAATCGCTAGACTCAAAATATACTCGTTCCTCTAAACCATCATTGGCTTCGTAATTAAAAGGAAATACTACATCGTCTAAAACGGGGTATCTCTAGTCAAATCCTCATCCTTTTGAATAGGTGAATAATTATTAAAATTATTTGGATTTGAACTAGAAATATTATCATCATTAAGCTCAATTGGAGTAACAAATTCACGATCACTATGCCTACCGATTTCAAATTCTTCATCAACACTATCCTCATCATAATCATAACATGAAAATGGTTGAACCTCATCTAAATTAGTGTTACCAAATCTAACCTCGTCATCTTGATTATAAATATCCTCATTTTCATGGGTATTATTGGAAACACCTGTATTGGGAATTAAGATTATTTCGAGCAAGTTTTTCGACAATCCTATTTGTACTTTCAAGAAATTGCTTAAGAGTCTCTTCTAAAGACATCCTAGTTGACTGCTCTAGGGACTCATCTGGAATATTTAAGGTTTCCTTCACAAATAAGGAATGACTCTTGAAAGCCTCTTCTAGAGAAATAGATGAATTGTTTTGCTCATAAGACAGATGCACGTGTGGATAGTAATTGGGCTCACCATGGTGTGACCCATAACCTTCAAAAGGTTGGCGTTCCCAACCACTATTCACACTATGGTCATAGTAGTACTGTCCATATTGTTCTATTGGATATTCGTCGTATTGGCTATACCAGTTTGACATCCTAACTGCAAGGGAATTCTACAAAAACACAAACAAGGCTGACTCGACCAAAACAAACCTACTGATTTCTAGCAAACAAAAAGCATGATGGGTCCACTTAGATTGTTTTCTAAACCAGCTTCTAATCCTTCGAAAGGGAATTCGTTATAATCTGAGCAAACCCCTCTGGAATCAATCCGAGTTTAAGTAAGTTGAATAGAGGCGAGGGAAGCTGCGTGGAGCTTTGATACCCAAGGCCTCACCGCATTACAAGGCGGCGCAGTCACGCATTCAACTCACAGAAACCATCATGAACTTCGAAGTATGCTCAAAAGAGTAACCAATATCTTTCGAACGACTTTCCTATTAAGCTCGTTACCCTATAGGTCTCGTTCTAGTCAAAATTTTAGGCTTAGGTTCGTGTTTGGTTTCGTTTTCCTAAGGCGGGCAAGAAGAGAACGGTGATGAAATCCGGACCCTTATCTTATATGGCCAGTCCTTGCCCTTTACTAGGAATTTAAAGCAGCCGTTTTCAATACCTCAACATATATGCATACAAAATCATCCAGTAAACCCGCTGACAGGGGATTCGCGGGTGTTTAGAATTTTTACCTCCCGTTCCAGACGGGGGATGAACCGTTGAAGTCGACTCGGGCCACGACTCCTATGTCATGTACGAACCCGAGGGGCCGAGACGATATCGTAATCGCCGTCCTTCCCTGTGCAGTTTTTATTTAAATTACCCTTCCTTAGGGTTTAAAATTAATAATGTCCGATAGTCCAAAATAAAGTCCAAAAATTAAAAAGTCCAAAAATAAAAATTACAAAAATAATTACCTAATTACAGTTTCTAAAAAAAATAAAAATAATTACACTATATACAAAGTTTTCTTCTTCACTTCGTTCGGATCTCTCTTTTCTTTCCTATTTTGGCTTTGCTTTTATTTTCAGCACTTTCTCTTTTTCTTTCGTTGAGACTTGTGAAAGCAAAAGATTTTAGACTTATAAAAATTAATAATAGAGAAAAATTAACACAAAATTGTTTTAAGATATGAGAGAATAACCAAGACACTGATTCCACTATAACACATGAATGAAATACGGTAAATAACCCAAAACTCTAATTATCTTTTAAATCCCTTGTTTCTTAATTCACAAATAATCAGACAAATTCTCAAAAATTAATTGTATCCCTAAGCATAGATTATCTTAATACAAAGCATAACCTATCTAATTGAATCACAACTAATGAAAAGAATTTTTGCAAACAATTAAAACTCTGCAAAAGCAGTGATTGAGTGAATTATAAATTATAAATTAGGGCAAATAAAATGGTTACCGCTTATTCATGCGTAAATAGCTTCCTCATTGCCTTGGTTGTGGGAGAATTAGCCGCTCATCATGTTGGAAACACGCTCAAAAATCATTTTTATTGCTCAAAGGAGGTGTACAAATGATGATATGGAGAAAAAACTATTAAAACCGGGTGTTTGCAACGCTTATAATTGTTGCAAACACCGTTACAGAAAACGATAACGAAGAAGTGTGGTCATTCTTTGTATTTCTGCGACCATGAGAGGCGATCAGCCATCATTTGTTGAATAACGACGGTCTTCGGCCGTCTGTTCTTCATGTTCTTGAGGTTCTACACAACAGCAGCAGCAGAATTCTCTGCAACTTGATTTTCTAAGCTCTGTAACGCTCCCAAACTCTCCTCCCGTTCTCTGTGACCTCTATCACCCTTTTTATACTCGACGTGTCTCATCAAATCTCGTAGTAAATGCCAATAATCCTCTCATAATTCTTTCATCAATACACGGGTTTTATTTCCTTATCTTTCACTTTCACGCGTAACTCATGCAAAGAGACACACTTCATCATGTTGTATATTGATCACAGACGGAGTTAGAATTCTTGCAGACACATACAACTCCCTTAAATAGAACAGAATCAAACAAAATCTCGGGATTTTCTCTCTTTCCCTGTTTTACGAGAATCATAGAAATCTTCTTTATTTATCTTCAATAACTGCTTTACCAATCCTGTAACATGTTGTAAGGATGAAAACGAACAAATCCCATGAATTTCTCCCATAAAATCACGCTTAGAAATCTTCGAGTATTTCAGACAAGTTTTCCCGCCAATTTGCAGCTTTGAACGTGAAGATGGTTGCCCCTTAACAATAGTTTGGGGTGCGAATATCACTTGGGTACCCCTTAGCGATTAGGTTACCCCTTATCCAACAGTGAGAGTCCGAATAACACGTGTCCTCCGGGGTGCTTTAGACAACTTTTCGAGCCGATTTTTCCAAAAATGTTTATTGCCCAAAATACCTACAAACACACAAAAACCATAATTAGTACAATATCGAGCACTAACAATACAGAACATTGAGAACAAAATAGACACAAAAATGTGTCTATCAACCATCCATCTTCGCAGGCATAGATGGAGGGTGCAGATGTAGATTCAAAGGGCCCCGAGCATGTCAACACAAACACTTTGTGGGCCGTCTACATACCCGATCGATCGGTCGGGACCAACTATGGTTGGTCGTCTTGATTCGTGCGCCCCAAACCGGGTATGACACACGGCCGGCAAAACCTAATTCGGGTTTGTGTCGCGATCACGAGCGTCCCCTATTCTCCCCGCTCGGATGAAGGGTCCGGGAATAGACTAAGCGGTCCTAAGTATCAACACGATCACTACGGGCCCACCTATCTCCACACCCGATCAGCCAAGACCAAACTTGGCTGTACACCTCGATTCACACGCCCAAGCTAGGCGTGGTCACACTTCCCAACCACAAACTGATCTCGACCGCTCAAATTTGCCGGACAAATTGAGTGGCTTAGATCACGTTTCTATGGGACAATGAAGTACATGCGTGTACACCATCCTACCGTGCGCCGGACTGATCGGCCAAGACCGACCAGGCTTGGTCGTCTTGAAACGCGCGCCTGAAGTGGGCATGATGCGCGGCTTTTGCGGCACCATATTTCTGTTGCAAATTGATCTCGACCACTCAACTTCGCCGGACAAATTGAGTGGCCCAGATCACACTTTCATGAGACAATGAGGTATGGGCGCCTACATCATCATGTCGTCTACACACATGCACGATCGGCCCTGCCAAAATTGTATCCCAAGCTTGGATTCGACCAAGCTGAAGGGTGATGCTTGCGCACCTCTTCAAAAACCCTAATTCCACCAACAGTCGCAGATGAGTGTCTCAAAGATCATCTCGTCTCTGTCCAACTTCACCGGCTTGGTTATACGACCACAGTCGAGTTAATTGGTCAGGTGAGGCGTCATGGTGATCACCACCCGTCACTTTACCACACCATGATGCAGTACCTGCATAGAATACATACGGTACTTCACAAGTATCGACTTCCTAAATAACTTAGTTATTTAATCTAGCATTACATGCTACTTTCTGTTGGTCTCACGATCCACACACTCGAGACATCAATCATGTCACAAACTGGGGGATACATACTGGGGTATTGGTCTGGCGGTTTACAGCGTGCAGCGTGCAACGCGCCATCACAAGAGCGTGTCAGGAAGTCATGGACGGTTAGAGATGACAGGAGAAGTGGGCAAGACTGGTCGTGTAACACTAACACACAACTCCACTACTCCATTACTCCACTTCCCACGAGAGACGTGAATAAGGCTCAAATGACTTGTATACATAGGTTCTCCTCCCTATATCCAAAGACAAAACATGGCAAGTCCAGACAACAGAGGCAAGTGTTGATACAATCGTATTCAAACATCGGAACCGATAGCTTACATCCTGCAAGCCAGTCCAGCTTTCTGATACAAGTCATACATAGCCAACACCTTCATAATCTCAACACCTTCTTCGCTTCCCTCCCTAAGATCAACCCCATCTCCTTCACTTTGTGACCGAAACAAGTCTGGAACGACCATTTCTTGGTTTAGGCCGGATTTGCACAGATTGATTTCTCGAATCTACAAGCACTCCCGTGCAGTGCATTTTTTTAGGGTTTAGATTCATTTCTCATCCACACACACCAAATTACCAAAACCGGCAGAAATAGTTTTCACCCATAAACATTAGTACTGTATGAGCACTATGAAATTCTGTTTAGTTTTAACATGTTAAAAATGCTCAATTATTAAAAGTTTGATACTGTCTGAGGCTTTTGGCTTTAGAAATGTGTCTTTTTTGTTTCTATAATGTTGATGGGCTTACATTTGTTTTCTGCAAAATTAACTGTTGGCCTCTGCAACTGCATGCAATTTGTTGAAACATAGCGAATCTGATGAAACAGGGGCTGCGATATTAGCTCCTGCAAAATGTGTAAGGTATCTGCCAAGCACTTATATGTTAAGCTGAGAGCCATTTGTTTTATGGTTTCTGCTATCTTATCTTACTGACGCTGCATGGTCCGCACCAGAATTTTTGTTGCCGGGAATGTTGTGCTGCAATTGTCTACCTTGGGTAATATTTATATTTTGATTTAATTTACTTTACTATTTCGTTTCCTGTGTTCCAACAATTGCTCTTAATATAGCCCCACAATCTGACGATATGGAGACACGTTTTCTAGATGTTGCATATAATGTTATGAGATTCAAACCTGATCCATGTGTCTTTCATATTGTTATCGTACAGTTCTAGATCTCATAAGTAATGAAATGGCAGAAGATGTCTGCACAGTTCTAGATTTCACATGTTTTGATTTTGTTTTTGTGATATACGCATGTGTAACTTCTCCTTACACAACTCAGTTGCATGTGTAACTTCTCCTTACACTAGACAGATGCATGTGTAACTAGAAGTTACACAAGTTAGATGCTTGTGTAGCTCCTTGTTACACATGCTAAAATAAAAATAGCTCATTCTCCTTACATTAGGCTTCAGAGATAAGTTATCATGTGCTTTTTATGTGATTTATGGTCTATAATTTTGCCTTGCAATTATTTTATAACTTTGTTTTTTTATTTTTTGTCCATCCAACCTAATTCCATGGATGTTTATTCTTCTTTGCAGATGTGCAAATATATAAGGAAACATTTCTATTATAGGATATAGTGGATTATCTCTTGTTTTAATTCGTTTATTGTGTTCAAACAACCAATTACTATTATTGTAGTAATTGATGAACGGATAAATTATTGTAAATGAAAATTAAAGTAATGCATGTATTTTATGATGAATAACTTGAAGATAACCTTACATATAGCATGCGTAATAAAAAGTTACACATGCATATGGAATGTGTAACTTGTAGTTACACATTCCATATGCATGTGTAACTTCTGCGTACACATGTGTAACTACAGAGTACACATCTATATACAAGTGTAACTTTGCACTACACATTTTATATGGATGTGTAACTTCTGGATACACATGTCATATGCATGTGTAAGTTCTGTGTACACATCCATATGTTGGTGGTGGTCGGCGGTGGTGGCGGTTGGTGGTTGGCGGCGGCGGTGGTCGGAGGTGGCTGGCGGTGGTGGTCGGAGGTGGTTTGACTGGCGGTGGTGGTCGGAGGTGGTTTGACGGTGGTGTTTGGAGGTGGCTGGCGGTGGTGGTCGAAGGTGGTTGGTGGCGGTGGCGGTCGGAGGTGGTTAGCGGTGGCTGTGGTGGTCGGAGGTGGTTAGAACATCATCATATAATATTTTAATAATTTTGGGCTTAAATTTAAATTTTATTTAATTATGGGCTTGACAATATGAATAATGGTATCAAGGTCTTTCAATAATTTGGGGCCTAGATTTAAACTTCTTTTAATTAAGGGCCTCATATTATGGGTTATCCATGGGTTGGGCTTTAGCCTAATTTTCCCATAAAAAATATTATAAATTCTAAAATAAAATATAATATAATTACATTTTAATTATCATAGTAAATTTATAAGTATAGGAAATTAATCGTTGTTTAAAGAAAAAAAGAAAGTAAAATGTCAAAATGGTCAATGGGAGGAGATGGAAGGATGGAGTTCGAAATTCCATGGGGGAGGTGTCATTTGATTTTCCACTGAATGAAGGAGTTTCAACTCCCTGGAGTTTCAATTCCACCCATGCCAAACAACCTTGGAATTCAACTCCACCCTTGACTCCTCATCTTGACTGAACTCCGCCCTCAACTACCTCTGTGCCAAACGCACCATTAGTCTTTTTCGTCATCAGTTGTTGTAATCTAGTTGGTGTCTGTAATTCTGTTTGTTTCTTAGTTACACTTTAGTAGCTTTAGTAATAGCATTATTAGCCTTATCCTTCAAGGGAAGAGATTAGAAAACGCTTTTCAGAGTACTTCTAGCTACCTCGGTAATAGCATTTTAGTACTATTAGCTTTAATCCTTCAAGGGAAAAGAATGGATTTACCTCAAGACTCAATCTAAGTTAAAGATTCATTGAAGTTATGGATCGAGCCGAAAAATCAAAGGAGTAGATTAATATCACTTGGGAAGCTCATCACAACATCAAGATACAAAAACATGACTAGCAACTTCAATCAATTGCATCGAATAACTCTACCACCATTTGAGATTCTGTGGACACTGTTGTGTTCATCAAAAGTACAGCTTTTCTTGTGGAAAGCATTGACCGAAGGCCTTTCGACTTTCGACACCAATATCCGCCCTCGATGCAACTCCGATCCGAAGACTGTTATTATGTTCTGGTATCATGATACTGAAGATTTATGGCTTACCAATCTAATTATAATTGATGAATCTTGGGGTATCATATACCCTCCTGTAATAGTCCCTTAGTAGTTTAATGAATTTCATGCTTCAAAAAAAAAAAAGAGTCAATTGCCCAAATATTTTTAAAACATGGTTCTAATGGACGAGTAAAAATTAGTATGGGTGAAATGGACACCAAAAAAATAGCAAAAATGAATCTGGATTCATCATGGCTTAAACTTAAAAAATAGAGCGGGTGAAACTGGATGCATCCTGATGTAAATTAAAAATAAGAAAAAGTATTTCAAAATGGATAGGATGAAACTGTTTACATCCTAGCTATTTTTACATTTCCATATTTAAACAGTATCAAATTTTACATGTCTTTTTCACCCAGAAATTGTCGATATTGGGTTAATTGACCAATTTTGTGAAAAAAAGGGGTGGAGAAGGGTATGTTGATTCATCCCAAGGGATAAAGCGATATGAATCGATCTCCACCATCCAATATGGAGTTTACGACCCTGTAGTGATTGAATAAAGTAGAGAGTGATGGTATATATGAATCTATACGTGCAACTTGGCTTAAAATCACAAATCTTTCTATCTTTACTTTGAAACGCTCCATAAGAGAACTAATAGTTGATACAAGAAGACAATCTTCCACCAATAGAAGCACAGTGAAACTTCACACCACCACTTACACGCCCTTCATATATATATCCTTACATGAAGAATTAACACCGATGCTGAGAATTATCAGATTAAAGAAAAGTAAAGAAAATTGAGAAGAATTGTGAATTGATGTTCAAAGAAAGTTACAGGACAAATTGTTTTCAGACTGACAGATTTATGACCAATCACTGACTAGTATTTATACCCAATCAATGACTGCCAAACAATAACAGAAAATCTGTTGACTTTCAAGTCATACTGACTTGACCAAGACTACTTTGACTTAAACTAAAATACATTCTTAACATCCCCCCCCTCAAGTGGATACTGTCATGCACAGTAGAGACTTGAAACACAAAAGAACAACTGAAAAATAGTGCAAACTAAAAGCTGATGTAGTGTCAGGTGAAATTTTTTGAAAAGCTGACCAAGTAGAAGTATCACTGAAAAGCTAAACTAGAAAACAAAGAAGTAGTGACAGGTGCATCTGTAACTGCAACAGTTGAAGTACTTGAATAGATATTGTCTGCAATAGTTGAAGAATCTCCCAGTAATTGATGTAGTAAGGAAGAGAAGTTTGGTGAGCATAACCCCTTAGTAAAAATATCTGCAATCTGATTTTCTGAGGAGACATGAAAATTTTTGATAAAACCTTGAACCACCAGATCCCTGATCACATGATACTGCACTTCTATGTGTTTATCCCTGGCATGAAACACAGTATTAGAAGTTAAACAAATTGATGAAGTATTTTCACAAAACATTTGTATTGGAAGAGTAACTGAAATATGCAATTCCTTAAAATTATTTGACAACCATTCTAACTCAGAAGCAGCCACAGACAAGCATTTATATTCAGCTTCAGCTGAAGACCTAGACATTATTGGTTGTTTCTTGCTAGACCAACAGATCAGAGAATTTCCCATAAAGATAGCATAACCAGATGTTGATCTTCTTGTATCTGGGAAGCCAGCCCAATCAGAATCATTGTAAGCTTTAACAGAAGATATATCACCTTTTCTCAGAGTAAGACCAAGACCAATTTGTTCCCTTTAGATATCTCAGAATTATTTTAACCAACAAAAAATGAATGTCAATGGAAGCATGCATAAATTGAGACACATAGTTTACTCCAAAATCTATGTTAGGTCTAGTTATTGTCAAATATTGAAGACTACCAACTATTGTTCTGTATTCTGCAGGATTCTCTAACAACACACCATCATGTATTAAGGCTCTAGATTCTTTGACTACTGGAGTGTCACATGGCTTGCACTCAAGCATATTAGCCTTAGCAAGAAGTTCTAGAATATATTTCTTATGAGTCAAAACCAAAGAATCTGCAGTTCTGTAAGCTTTAATACCAAAGAAATAACTTAGATCTCCTAGTTGTTTCATTGCAAACTCTGCAATCAATGCTTGAATTAACTTGTCCATAAAAATATCAGAATTCCCAGTAAGTATAATTTCATCTACATATACCAGAAGTATCATCATAACAGAAGAAGAAGTAAAGATAAACATTGAATAATCACAAACTGATCTGACAAAACCAAATCTGATTAAGAAATTACTAAACCTCTCAAACCAAGCTCTGGGTGCTTGTTTAAGCCCATATAAACTTTTCTTGAGGTGACACACATGTTTTGCAAAATCAGGATTCACAAATCCCTGAGGTTGAACCATATAGACATCTTCATTCAATAAACCATGTAAGAAAGCATTTGAAACATCCAACTGTTTTTCCAATTATGAGTAATAGCTAGAACTAATACAACTCTAACTGTGGTTGACTTCACTACAGGACTAAATGTTTCACTGTAATCAACACCATCTTGTTGATTATAACCTAAAGCCATTAGTCTCGACTTTAGTATGTCCACTGTACCATCTGCATTAAGCTTTACTCTATATACCCATTTACAGCCTAATACATTCATATGAGGTTCATATTTAACCAATTCCCAAGTATCATTGTCTTATAAATCTGTATGTTCTTCCTTCATATAAACTTGCCAATCTGGTATTTGCACAACACTCTTAAAAGTTTTTGGCTTAGTAGGAATAGCTAATAAGGAAGAGAAAGCAGCAGGAATAGGATGTTTTATAGTAGAAGAATGCATAACATGATCTGTATAAACTTTTAGTTTAACTACACCTCTCATAGATCTTGTGACTATAGTAGTTGATGGAGCAGAAGAAGTATTATTTGTAGATAAATCAGGTAAATCAGAGGATGAAGGCAAATCAATAATAGTAGACTGATCAGACGAAGAAATAGAAGAAGTACTCTCTTTTGAATAATAGAATTCATTCTCAGAGAAGACTACATGCCTAGAAATATGAAGTTTTCTCAATAAAGGATCATAGCATTTATATCATTTATGAAAAGGACTGTAACCAATAAAAACACACTTCACTGACTTAGGAGAAAGTTTATCTGATCTAGAATGACCCAAGAAAGGATAAAAAACAGTACCAAACACCCTGAGAAAACCATAATCAGACAAGGAATTATGAAGAACTTCAAAAGGAGATTTATTTTTGAGAATTGGTGTTGGTGTTCTGTTAATAAGATAGGTTGTTGTTAAAAAAGCATCATACCAAAAAGACTTAGGACATGAAGCATTGAAAAGTAGTGTATTTCCCATTTCTGTAATATGCCTATGCTTTCTCTTAGCAAGGCCATTTTTTTCTGGTGTTTTAGGACAAGATATCCTTAAATGAATGTCATTTGAAGATAGATATGAACCTAAAGAACCCTTGAAAAGTTCACTAGCACCATCTGTTTGAAAACTTTGAATTTTTGTAGAGAATAGAGTTTCAGTCAAATTCTTGAAATGAATAAAACACTTTAAAACATCATTTTACAACTCCATAGGATATATCTAATGAAACCTACTGAAATCATCTATGAATAGAATATAAGATCTGTAACCTTGTAAAGAAGAAACTGGACAGGGTCCCCATTTATTACAGTGAATTAAAGACAACGGAGTAAGAGAATGAGATAGAGAAAGTTGAAATGGCAGTCTTTTGATTTTAGCTATTTGACATGAATGACATAAAAAGTATAAGATTTGGAAGAATTAACCACAATTTGTTTGGAGGAATGAAGTTGAGCTATGATTTTGTTTGAAGGATGACCCATTCTGTTATGCCAAATTTCAGAAGAAGCATGTAAAGCAGACAAAGCATGATGCAGACTAGAAGAGGAAATATGATATAGATTGTTAACTATTCTTCCCTTAGCCAAGAGTGCATCGGTAGTCAAATCCCTAATCTCATAACCCGAAGGTTCTAGCTTAAAATAACAGTTGTTATCATAAGTAAATTGACCCACTGATAGTAAGTTATGTTGCATAGCAGGCACATGAAGTATATTTTGTAACTTAAAACTAGCACTTTGTGTATGCAAACTAGAATTCCCAGTTAGAGATATAGGTAAGGAATTACCATTTCCAATTTTGAATGCTTCTTTTCCTTTGTAAGTAGAAGTATTTTGTAATAAAGATGAATCCCTAGTCATATGAGCTGATACACCAGAATCAGATAACCATAATGTTGAGCTTGAAGGATCATCACTGATATTTACTGAATTTGTATGATGACTGGCAAAAGCTTGAGGAGCAGTAGAAACATTTACATTGCTAGTATTTGGTTCTTAAGTCTCAAAAACACTCAAAAATCCTGAATTAAAAGGAGGATAAAATCTAAAATGACATCTGCTAGCATAGTGCCCTTTCTTTCTGCAAATTTGACAATCAACCTGGGACAAATCAAATCTTCTTGACTCTCCAGTTGATGTAGAACTAGTTCTTGTATCATTGCTGCCTTCAGAACCATAAGAATTACTACCATAATGATAGTTAGAACCATTATTTCTATTTCCATTGCCTCTGCCATATGAGAAATTTGATCCATTTTTCTTCTTGTTTTCATTTGAGTAATTGTTATAGATATTTCCAGATGAAGTATTACCACCTCTTTCATAAAGACCAGAAGTATGGTTAGTATCAAATGTAGCAGCAGTATCATGTTCTTGATCATATAACCATTGTTCATGAGTAAGCAATCTTGCCTTTAGCTCACGAAAAGTATAAGGAGTATCTCTATTTTGTGCTAAGATGACAAAATTATCATATTCCCTTCCTAAACCATTTAGAACATGCATTATTAAATCAGAATCACTAACTTTCTCTCCAATGGCAGCCAAAGAATCTGCAATATTCTTGATCTTCTGAAGATAGACTAAGACACTCAAATTTCCCTTCCTCATTCCAAACAGTTGTGCTCTTAGCATATTCTTTCTTGCTTTATATTGAGTTTTAAAACTAGTTTCTAGAAAATCCCAAATTTCTTTTGATGTAGTAAGACCAAGAACATCTCCAGAAATAGTTGAAGTGAATGTGGCTTTTAAACAACTAATCACAAACCTATCCATTTTCCTCCAATGTACCCATCTTGGGTTTAAACTAAGCACACCATTAAGCATAATTCTTTCTTGTGGTTCTTGGATTTCACCATTAACATGGCCATACAAGTCAGTTGTAATCAAAACAGACTCAAACTGGTCACGCCAAAGAATACAATTTGTATTGTCCAATTTTAATGAAACAAAATTGGAGATGTTTGTGAAAGGGAGAGTAAAGTTGGATTAATTACCATCAGAAGGTTGAATCACAGCGGAAGACATTGTTGTTGCAGGAGTTTCTTTAATATATTGATTAATACGTTTGCTTTTGCGAACCATAAAATTGTATAAACACCAAAACACCAGTATCAAGATCCAGTTAATCTTGATGAAAAATTTATTGAAAAAGATTATTTTGATGTAAAAGTAATGGTAACCTAGATCGAACTGAAGATCGATTTGATTGACACAGCTATGAAAAGGTATTGTAAAGATTATTGAGCTGAGGGTTTGAATCAAGGATCTTTACCTATCTGATACCATGAGAATTTTCAGATTAAAGAAAAGTAAAGAAAATTGAGAAGAATTTTGAATTGATGTTCAAAGAAAGTTACAGGACAAATTGTTTTCAGACAGACAGATTTATGACCAATCACTGACTAGTATTTATACCCAATCAATGACTGCCAAACAATAACAGAAAATCTGTTGACTTTCAAGTCATACTTACTTGACCAAGACTACTTTGACTTAAACTAAAATACATTCTTAACAGATGCTTGTACACACACAATCTGATAAAGCGTCCCACACATAAGGATATCGTCTTTGCGGAGAAATTTAGTTCCTAATTAACCAAGTCGTTATCGAAAAGTTGATGTAATGAATCTTTGCTAGCCAAGAGATGTCAGTACAGTTACAAGGAACTAAAATTGATTATAAGTTGAGATAGTTAGGCTTCAACTTGGGGACTAATCCCTGATCATGATTATAAGTACGAAAATACATTCTGACGTCAGAGATAGGGGACTGAGATTCTCCGGTCTTATATTATATAATTACCCTATTTTTCGAGTTGGTGATGATTAATCCCTCAGTTGATTAATTCCATATGTATTGAAGATCACTAGCCAATCTTCACTCTGGAAGAAAAATGTGGCTTCGGGATTCGGGGCTTATTCCAAGTAGGTATTATGAGGAGATGTTATAATACTTAAAGCTAGTGCAAATTAAGACGACTAATTAAGTTTGGAGTTCACTGACCGGTTGTCAGCCGACACAAATATAAATTACACTTTCTTACTACTCAAAATATAAATATAGCAAGGGTAAGAAAGGATCGATCCCACAGAGAGGTCTAGGTTGTCAAATTTTTCGGTTCCCTATAAATAACACCGGGGTTTTGTGATTATAATAAACTAAATAAAACAAGTAAAGAAATAAGCAAACAAGTCAATTCAAGGATAAGAAAGTATTGGTTAAGGATTTCGTTTTCATTCACAAACATGTTTTCAACACAATAACTAGAATTGATATTTTAATCTCAACTTTTATCAAAGACCCTAGAATACCTTGATCGCAAGAATATCCCGCTAATCTCCTCTTGTCATCAACAAACACATTAAAAGATGCGAATATGAATTCTACCTAAAGGAACAACCTAACGTGTAAAAGCACTAATCAAGTTTAATTCCCTAGATGCATTAGGTTCTATGAAATCAGGCCAATTAAAGCAATCGAACGTGGAAAGCGCACTAATCCGATTTAAAAAAGGTTATGACTCACATGTGACTACTAGGATGTATCACTACAAGAAATAATCACAATTATGCTACTTGTAATCAGGAATCTATCACTTTTGCGTATAATAAATCCTAATCTAGCAAGAGAGATGAAAACAAACTCAATCGATTCGCGACTCGACTAAACAAGCATTCAAATCATGTAACAATATTAATGGTGAATCATAAACGATAATATGAGAGAAAACTAATTTATTGAATTAAAACCCATATTTGGAAATCCAACTTATTCCATAACCAATAATAAAAACTCTAGCTCATATTCATGGAGTTCATAACAAGAAGAAAGAGAAGTCTCATGTTTCTAAACCCTAGAAAACAAGGTAAAGGCAAAGGAATCAAAGATAAAGATCAAAGATAAGAGATACCCCAAATTCTACATAAGCTTCCCTATTTATAGAGTTTTGTAACCTCCTCTTGAAGAAACTAGGAAACCTAGATAAAATAGGAAAGTGCACCTCCTCAAAACTGTGTCCCGTGTATTATACCCCGTGCAAAGTAGGTTGCCAAACTCGCCTAAACACCAATATCCCACGTCCAAAGTCTGGTTGTGTAAAGAATTTCATCCCAAGCTAATGGGTTTCGCAAACTGTTAAGTTCAGCCCACTTGGTAGCTAGTAGTTACTTGGAACCGATAGTGTAACTATTATCACGTTCAATCTCATCCATTCATTGCCATCATCCGCAGCAGCTTAAACACGTCGTCATCTTTTCTCAGCAAATCCATGACCATCCTCCGATAAGCCGCAACCGTCCCAGGAAACTCGAGCATCACTTCCATCTTGTTCTAACGCTGGCAGTGCTCGAAAAATCCTAACTGCCAAGATCCATCAATCCTCACTGCTATCTCTCTAAGCCATCATTCACAGCTTCGAACTCCTCTCCATCTCTTGCTGTTGTCGACACCATTAAACCATTCTCTAGCCTTCATTCTCAGCAGCCGCCAGCATCATCATTGCATGTGCCATCAATGGCAGAACCCAGACTCAACTCGGTCCATCTTCATGCCTTTGCCAAGCTCTATGGCGGCATCCAACCATTCCCTGTTCTTCAATGACAGCAGCCATCTCGTCGTCCTTCACGCATCATGCAGTCTTCTTTGTCACTTCATGGATGAATCCATCAAACTCCACCGCTGCCAACTGAGTTTCATCTTCCCTGACCAACAACCTCCACCATCACGAGCTCTTCACCACGGCCATCAATGGCAGCAACACCGAACTCTGTCTGTATCTTCTTCCGTTTACGCCATGATCAATCACCGTCAATCTTCATGCTACTGCCAAGAACCAGCACCTAATTCCTCGTCCCTGCTCGAACTCGACCTGATGCTGGAGAAGACAATGGTGCCCTTAGTGAAGCAACGGGTGTTGTTATCACCATTTGAATGCCGACCTCCCCCCAGTAAATGGCTCGACTGCCTTTAGCAGTTCCTTTGAAATAGTCCACCCTTAACAGAATAACTGCCCCTTACCGTATAGTGGGGTTCCAATAGCACTTGTACTGGAAAATGACCCTTTTAGCCCTTAGTCCTCCAAGTTCTTGTTTTGCTCATAACTTCTTCATACGAACTCGGAATGACTCTGTTCTTTCGCCATTGTCTTCATCTTCTCGTCCTCTACACAATGAAAAGTAGAAATCTTGTATTTGAACGAGTTCCAATGGGTCTTTGGCCCTTCTTCACTTGTGAACTTCACTTTTGTAGCTATTTCCACTTCTTTTTGCTCCAAATGACTCCATTGCACCTGATAAACTCAAAAGTAAACATAAGATACATAATTTACAAGAAAACTCGCAAAGAAAGCATAAATACTAGATATAAAATTAGGTGTTTTAGAAACCTATCATTCACCCACTAGAACCACTATCTTGTTATATTTGTGATCTATTATAGAAAACTGTAGACGTCATAGTTGTATCGCAATCGTCAAAGAAACAATAAGTGGTATCTAGAACACTTGACCGCCTAGTAAAACTACAAGGCCATTTATACCGACCAGCATCTATATCACAACATGAAGAGAAGCTCGGATACAATCCCTAGCAATAATACGTACTAATTCACAACACTGCGCATGAAGGTCTGAAGCATAACTACTCCACATGTAAATGATCATGGATGAAAATTACAACAATTGGGGAAACAAGGAGGTGAAACCACCAAGATTGGGGACTTCCAGTACGTTCCAAATCGGGGACTTCCACAAGAGAAAAGGGACGTAATGTCAAGAGGATTTTGGAGCATGTGACTGCTGGATAGACTGAGCGTCTAACCAAACAGTCATCGGACTTAATGTAGATACCCAAAATCAAAAGAAGGGTGTAAGAGTAATTATACCCACGAGACTAGTCATAGTGCATAAAGCGCTGAAATTATACGTCATTGTAAAGGATTTATACCAGTCAAAAGGTTTTAGTCAAAGGGTCAAAGTGCCTTGAGAAACAAGAGATGTCGTTTTTGTAATTAATTATATCTCAAAGGCACATCTCAATGATAGTAGAGAGAAAAGAGGCTATAAATAGAAGAAGCCAAGGTACAAAGAAGGGGGTTAGGTTTTGGTGATCTGTGTACTATTTTCTGAAGTAGGCCTGATAACCTTTCCAATTTTAAGGGTTTTACAAACATCAGCTTGTACTGCCCGGTTTTTATACAGAGGATTGTTTCTTTCAATCTAAGATGAAAGAACCGCGGCACATCTTTATTTCTGGTGATGATGACAATATAGATTATCAGCTGCACCGTCATGAGGACAACTTCCTTTCTCTGCAAACCTTCACACCAGGAGGAGTGGAAGGAGTTGATGCTGATGTTTTCTATAGTTTAGATTTGAAGAGACGAGGCTGTCCATATGTGTCTATCTATAGAGGTTCAAGAGTGTTTTATCTTTTTTTATATAATTGGCAACTTTCATCGGTTTACTGGTTAAGTTTTAGAGTTACGGGCATGCTTATTTGTTAGGTTATATCCCCTTATAAATCATGAAAATAATGGTTCACATAAACACAAAAAGACTATTGCTACGGGTTCCCATTTACATCGAGCTTAAACCCACACTTCCTCTGGAGATGCCTTTTAGAAATTTCAGGCAACGGATTGTCAAAGCGGATTACAAGTTACAACATGGCCTTTTGTTGGTTACCGAGTTGACTATATTTTTTGTTCTCCTCGGATCCGTTTTCCTCTCCCTTTAACAAAAATCCTAAAAAAATTGTTCCGCGTAGAAACCGTGTGATATTCGAGTCCAAATTTGTTCACACTCCTCTAACGAGTGTATATTTCACATAGTCTTCCGATTGGTTGATTATTTAATTAATGGTCCCATTACCCTCCATGTTTAGAATCACGACCCTCGTTACGTAACTCCCTAAATATAAGAAACCTATTATAGGGGCTCCAAACATTTGGTTTTGAGGGCTCACAAGATGACAAAATCGGGTTATGAAATAGTAATCAACAAAACCCCATATCTAATTATATTTTGTAATGACTAAAATACCCTCCATGAATTATAAAATTAAATTTATTATGTTTTCTTTCTCTTTTCATTCATAAATCATGATGAAGATGATGATCTTATACAACAAACTAAATTTATTGTCTTCTCATTCTCTTTTCATTCATAAATCACGATGAAGATAATGATCATAAAAAAAAAACCTATTATTTTTCTTTCTCTCTTCTTCTTGTCCGTCATGATGAAGATGACGATCATAAAAAGAAAAAACTAAGAAAACCCATCACTTATTTTTGCAAAAACAAGTTTGATCGCCTTGTCTACGGTTGGGAAAATTCATATTTCCCAACCGTAGACAGTCTACGGTTTGGAAAATTCATACTTCCCAACCGTAGACAGTTCTGAAACTGTTTTTTCAAAAACCTAATTCGATCGATTCCGCTTATCCATGCATTGAAACCAATTAAATAAGATGGGTTTTTGATTTTTACCTTATTGAAGTCATTGCGGGTGGATTAAATGGTGTTAATCGATAATGAATTACTTTGAGAATTGGCGATTAATCGAAGAAATAAGCGATGGAGGTGATGGGGAAGAAGAAAATGGAAGAATTAAAGGAGAGCAATGAAAACAAATAAGTTTTAGGTTTTCAATATTTAATAGGTTAAGGGTATTTTAGTATTTTTCTTATGAATTAGGTCCCCTTATCTTCATCGTAGGATATTTGAATCCTTAGGAGCCCTCAAAACTCTTTTCTTGAAGCCCCTATAATAGGTTTCAAATATAATTAATGGTTGAGATTAAAATGTTAAGGAGTGTGCACAAATTCGCACTCGTGATATTCTAGCACTAGCAGGGCAACATTGTACTTATGACTAAAAAGCCCCTTGTCTGACTTTCCAAAGCAGGGCAACATTGTAAGGGTATAATAGACAAAATCACACCTACCAGCCAGTACTTGAGAGTTGTCGGAGACTTCATAAATGTTCACTTATCAGAAGAGTGTCATCTAGTTTCAAATTCTAGGGCAAGATTGATTACTGAAATGGAGGCTCATCAGATTTGCAGTAGAAAAACTGCAAGATGGAGATGCAAGAATATCAGTGGTGATAATGAAGTAAAATATTGTGAAAAACATTACAAGAAGATGGAGGAGATGGAGGAGAGGAATATGCCTTCAGATGAACAGTTTTGTTGTTTAACTGGTGGTGGTGGATGGAGATGCAAGAATTTGAGGATGAGTCACGGTGCTGCTGCTGATGGTCATAATAGTTTTGTTCCTAAGACCAAATTTTGTGAAAAACATTACTATTATTATGCAGAGAAAAATAGAAGCATAAGAAGTGGAGATAGTGGCTCGAAACGGAGGAAGAAGGTAGACGATGAAACCGAAATTCAAAAACTAGGGGCTACTAGAGAAAATAACTGTGAGTATTTCTTTCTTATATCTTCACTTTAGTGATTTTTATGTTTCGATTGCTTACATGTTTAAAATTATGATAACTAATTGAACAAATTTTCATAGTTTCATCTCTTCTTGCCGCTGTTGTTGTTGTTGTTGTCATTGTTCATTTTGTTAAAATTATGATCATTGAGAAATTTCATGATTTCATTGTTAAATCCTCCGGAGGAATCATTGCATTGCTTTGTCTAACTAATTGAGGATTTTCAATCCAGCTGATACAATTATGGAAAAAGGTGGTACTGCTAATACTAGGAGGAAGAGGAAAAATGTTGAAAGAACAGAAAGTTCCGCAGAACCAGAATCATCGACGAGAACTAGAGACACTGCGGTTGAATTGGAGAGTCTGGAGCATTATAAATCTAAGTGTTTTGAACTGTCTGTGGAGCTTGAGAAGAAGAAAGTCGAAAAGCGCTAAACTCCAAGGTGAATTAGTGGATGTTGTAGAAGCTAGAGAGACTTCTGCTACAGAGGAGATGAAACAGACACCAGCTGATTCAACTCAATGTTGGAAGAAGATGTTTTCAGATTTGGAAAGTCTAGTCCTGAAGATTCAAAATGAAATTTCAACAATGGTGGGATGTGTAGAGACTCGCATGTCGAAGCTGGAGAACCTAGTCCTGAGGATTGAAAATGAAACTTCAACAGTGATGGGATGTCTGGAGTCTCGCATTTCGATTTTGGAAAGCCTACTCCCGAGGAGTACAAAGGAAGGTTCAATATTGAGATATATTGATTTGTGTGATTCTGTAAATATAGAGTCCCAAGCGCGGGGTTTGCAAAATGATGTTACTCAAAGTGGTGAAAAGCAAAGAGGTGAAACCAGCAGTGGTCGGAGGGAGTCTTTTCATCTGTATGACTTGAAAACCAAAGAGGATGTGCTGAGTATGTATGAAAACGTTGAAGAAGGGAAGGGTTGGGGATGTTCGGAGGAGAGACCATCTCAACATGGATCACCATCTCAAGATCATTTGGAAATGAGTAACAAGCCTTACGTGAACTTGGTCCTAGATGACGGTGGTGAATGTCCTGGTGAATCTGAAGATTTTAATACTTCTGCTGATTCAGAATTTTCTCTTGGTCTTATGGACATGACGGCGATGAATAATTGGAATTGGAACATAGACCAAGAAATAAAATGGGAGTTTGAGGCTGATATGCTTTCTTCATTTGAAGAAGATACTGAGCTCAGTATGAAAGCCGTATGTGCTCTCTATCGACAGCATATAGCTAAGGTCGAAATATCAACCAAGGGGTTGTTCCACGACAACGATGTGCTCAGGTATGTGACTGATTCTCTATGCATTTCCTTCATTTCCAAATCGCTATACTTCAAAACTGGATGAAATTACAGTTGCAGTTATACATTGCCTTGTTCAATGTTGCAAAAATATGAACGCTTGTTGGTTTACATTTTTTTACTGTCTGTGGTCAATTACTACTGTATGCACTCTATGACTCTATCATATGGAAGACGCAATTCGTTCACTATTTGGCTTTACTTTAGAATAAGTATCCTCTAATTTTGGCAGTAGTTAGAGAAAGATTTGTTTCATATAACATTGACTGAAGACTTAATTTGGAATCAAAATGCGTGCCAAGAGGAATGATCATATCATACATTTGTTCTTTTCTCATATTCCAGTCAAGACATCCTATCTCTACTGGAAGCTTGTGGTTGTAAATTCTCAATACAGGTAGTGGAGATATGATACTGCAAATAGCTTTAATTGGCGATGACACATCAATATGACGTACTTCACTCCTAAATATGGATTTAAATATGCGGATGTTGTTTATCGATTACTGAAGGAGTCTGGTTGCAAAAGAAAAATTACTGGTCGATATTCAGTAATTGTCAGATAAAGAATTTTCTGGCTTCCCCAGATTTCATAGCTGTAGTTGTTAGTTGAACTGTAGGACAACCAGTTGTTCATGCTTGTGGCTGCATAGGACAGGAAAGCAAGCCTGCAAAATGTTCTTAGTTAGGGCGAAGAACAATGAACAAAATGGAAATGAAAAGAATCAATAGTAGTATCATTTTCATGGTTTTCCGTCTTCGTACACTTTTGTCCTTGCTGATATTTTTTCTTAACAGGGCTACTACTTTGGCGAAATTTCTAATGGATGGGGACTGCAAAGGTGGCCTTATGAAGTCTGCAAAAGAGTTGGAGAAATTCGACTCTGAAGGGGTTGAAGACTGCAAGAGGCTTGCTAGAAGCTACTCGAAGCAGTTATTCAGCATCTACCAAAGCAGAAATGATCCTTTTTTCCTTCCAGCTACAACTGCCAGCGATGGAGATCAAACTGCCCAGTGAATAGATGGCTTCACTTTTTTGACTAGGCATTGCAATCTTGCATGTCCTCTAATTTTGTACACATGAAATGGAAACTTTGTCAATATACCAAATCGTAGATTAAATGTGTAATGCTCAAGTAATATTTTATGGTAGTAACACCTCAGATTGTTTTGATAGGTGTACATGGAGAAAAAAAAGAACCCGTTTTTAGCTCATGGAAGCATAAAATCTAATTTTTGAAATTAAAGCTACATTACCCCTCCTTTTTTCTATTGTAGTCTCCTTTGTAATAGAATTAGTAAAAAGGTACTAGCCGACTGTGTTGCAAAGTTACTGCTAAAATTGCAAGATTGTGTACTTTTGAATAAATCCTCAACAGTCGAGACAATTTCATCTCTATTGCTGGAGAACATTTGCAGTAGTCACCCTATGCTATTGAGATTTTCGGCAGTGGAGTCTCTCCTTTTCCATTTCGGAACCATGTACTTGGATTTTGGAAAGAAAGCTTTGAGATCTTTCATCAAGTGTTGTTTCTAAAGTAAAACAATTTGGAAAAACAACCCAAAACTCAACCCAGATTTGTAGCTCAATTTTCCTAATTACAAAACATTCAGAAGGTTGGTCCTTTTTAGAAAAGATTGTTATTGGAAATGTACAGATCGCTGAAATGGAATGTTTGAGCACAATATATTTTTTTTTTCTTTTTGGAAAATGAATACGTTGAAGCCACCAATGGCTAAAAAGAACAGTCTTGAATTAACTCAATCAAATTTATTCAAAAAATAAGGGTCTTCCTTTATGTATCCCTAAACCTAGTTAGCAATTCGGGATTCGGCAAACGTACGGAACGACAAACGTACGAGTATTATACGGTTTTGTGAAACCCAGATTCGGTCCAAAATTCGGTCAACGGGACGTGATTCGTCAGTAATTCGAAACGGCATACGTACGTGTATAATTCGAATTATAAATGTGAGTTCAGCTCTGAAAATTCGGTATCTATATATAACAAAAATTTGTATTTATAAGGTCATAGACCAATTTTTATGCATATGTGTGAGTTATTTAAAGAAAAAATAAACTTAATATGATGATATTAATAATTTATACAACATTAGTCATCCAAGAGGACGTGGTATAGTGGTTTAGATGCTTGGTTAGTGAGTTAGAGATCTCTCTCACCTTCACCTTCAAATCTCTTCAGTCATTTTTGTTTCATAAAAATTACAACGTCTAATATTGGGTCGTGTATGCTCGGGAGGCAGTAAAGCCCAAATAGTGGGGCCTTTGAAAACGTAAAAGTTAAAGAATTTATGGCGAATTAAGTGGACGTATCATTCGGGATACGTAAAATTCGTGAACGATTCGCGAATAATCCGGAAATGCCACATAATACGCGACTTGGGTTCGGAGTTGCAAACGTACGCGAATAAGATGGTAAAATTCGTGATACGGAAATATTCGCGAATGATTCACGAATCATTCGCGAACTTACTAACTAGGCCCCTAAAAACACTAATGGTACCCCTTTACTCTAGTACCCATAAAACTATTCTATCTACCCATCAAATTTCCAAGTTTCACATAATTTTTTTTTCTAGGGCAGCAAAAATTGAGGCGATGATCAAATATTCTAAATTAAATCAAAGATGATTTCGTTTACAATCGATTGATTCTTTGTCGTTCTCATCAAGTTAGTTTAGTTTCTGAAATAAAAATCAAAATATCAAAGATGGGGATACGGAGTTGAAAATCAAAAAACCAAAAAAAAAAAGTCTCTCTTTATGTGAATCTTTAACTGAAGGAGTCGGATGCAGCAAAAAATCGAAAGGACAAATTATAATCTTTTTCATTTTTTTTACGAATTTTCATCTCCTGTTCAAAGCTTATTTGACCCGACACCATATTTTATAAAAATGGATTCTAAAATCCAATCCCGTTCTATTTTGAAGATGATCCCGTTCTATTTTGAAGATGAACATATGCAGGCAGTTTAAATTTTTTGAATCTAACCCAATTCATGAACTTTTGAATCTAATGTAATCTTATTCATTGATCGGAATATGCAGGTAGCCCACAGAATAAATCTTTGAACTAGTTCAGTATGAATAATAGGGAACAAGGAAAAAAAAAAGTAGGGATTTCGATCTGATAAGTCTTTGGACAAGATTTATGTTTATGTTTTAAAACCTGTTGATTCTAAAGCCGACTGTAAAAGGAAACGTTAAAGAGCAAAATCCAGAGATGTTGTGTCATGAAACAGAAGGGTAGATGTATAAATAATTTCAGATTTTTCCTCAAATTTCATAATAACTGAATACTAACTACATTTTTAACTAACAAGGGGTACCGCTAGTGTTTTGAGGGGTATATAAAGGAAGACCCAAAAATAATAGAGATGATCACATTATTTGTTTTACATAGTATAATATATATGCACAACTTAATTGGTAAGAATGAGATTTTTGTTCCGGACATTTTCTGCCTATGGATCTTCAAGTATCTCCATTGTCTTTCTCAGCATTCCTTGCCGGTTTAAATAATTTCATGACAACATGTAACATTTTTTTGGCATGGCAAAGTCTTTGTCACAAGAAGTTGTGTCAAAATTTCAATACTCGATTGAGAAATCCTACATTGTTCGGGCCATGCAGGTGTTTGTGCATGGGAGTTACCGATCATCATTGGTGCTTGTGAAATAGAGCCTGTGAGACTGACCCACTTATCCTTTAACAAAAACAGGGATATTTGGATCTTTAATAATCTCCATTATTTTTTCCCAACAATACCTAGTAGTTTGTTCAATTTCTTTGCAATATACAATATCTGTCGATCAATCAATACAATAAGGTTAACGTACATTTTCCACAAAATGTGCACATGGTCTCTAATCCTACATTGTTCTGGTAATGAACTTACCCAAGGTGCTTTTGAGGAGAATTGCTATCATATTCCTCTCGCTACTTACTCCAATAAGCCCTAATGCACAAACAACAAGAGAAAAGGCAACAACCAACCGAATATTGACAAACTTTATCATAACTAAATTCTTTTCTTCTTACTATCTTGTTTGAAATGTCTCAATTGGTTGATGTAGAAATGCATTCTTGTTCTTCCTATTTATACATGAACTCATAAAGATGAAGAGCAATGCTCTCCCGCGCAGCTTTGCGGGGAAGCTCAATAAGCAAGCGGGACATGAGCCGTTAGATCATATTATATACGGTTGGATTTAATATATGTCATCTTTCTCAAGAAAGTTACAGTTGGCAAACTTTACGTATTTGAAAAAAGTCCTTTTAATTTATTTTCTATTCATTTAAGTCCTTATAATTTTTTGATGTTTAGGGCCTTAAATTCGTTGTACTTGCAGATCTCTCCAAGTCTGAAATGTTCACTTCCAAACACAAGCTAACCTTAACAAAGTATACGCACTTAAAAAGATGTTTTGTCCATTTCATTTTGTTCATTTCATTATCGAAATATTTGCAGGACATGGATGAGTTTGCATGGATGGGTAGCTAGGTATGTAAGTCACACGATTAATTTTCTTATAATGGATGTGATGAAAAATTCTCATTTAGATCTCTTTTGTTATTTAATGGTGAAAATCAATAAATGGGTTTTATTGACAAAGTTAATTTCAATATGGATTCTCGATTTGCAGTTGATATTTGGTCATGCCCTAGATAGTACTTGGGCATCTTTTGAAGAACTCAAATTCTTGATTAGGGATGTGAATTACTTTTATTTTAAGAAATTTGATTGGTTTATTTAGATAAAGAAGATTAGTTAAGCTTCAACATAAATAAGGGAGATTGATTAATAGATAGATTTATTTCAATTTTGTAGATGGAGATTGATTTTGTGTAGAGGCAAAGACATAGGCGAGGAAGATATTCTTCTAGATGAGTTGATGCATGCTCAAGAATGGTAGTACCCAATGTTCGAATTTCTTGGATAAGAACATGGGTCGAGGAGATTCATCCATTTATCTCTCTAGTTGCAGTTGACAAATATGGAGTTTTGACAACTTCCAACAACGGTAGGACCTTAATGATGTAGGTGAAGAAACAAAAGGGCATAAAATGAATATAAAAGAAATTTAAAGGTGTTTTTTATACTCCCTCCGACCCTAATATATAGGCGGAGTTTTCAATTTTTATAGTCCCATTAGATAGGCGGAATATCAATTCCAAGATGGGTTTTTCTTATATATGTCCTTATTTATTGTACATTGAAAATTATGTTGGGAGTGAGACAAAGGTTAAAACAGGAAAATAGATGGATATTTAGGAAATCAAGGTAATTTCTTAATCTAAGAGATTTTGCAAAATCCGCCTATATAATAGGGACGGAGGGAGTAATATATTAAATCTGCCAGCTGTAACTGTTTGAGAAAGATGACATAAATTTAATCTAACCGTATATGGTATGATCTAACGGTCTATGACCCGCTTGCTTATTGAGCTTCCCCGCAAAGCTACGCGGGATAGCACTGCTCAAAGATGAAAGACAAGTACTCCCTCCGTCTCTAAAAGATAGGCAGGTTTGTGTGTAATTTTACATACAAACCTGCCTATCTTTTAGAGACGGAGGTAGTACTAATCTAAAGCCGTTTCATTTTTTTTTTTCCTTCCCTATAACTGGAGCGCACATTTAGGGATGGAGATACTGAAATAAATAAATACAGACATTATGAAGTAAAATCAATAACCCTATATATCTTTATATCGTAGATAATGGCAAAACCTCCCTTGATTAATTAGATGTTCGTAAATTAATAATTAATATAGTTTTAATAGTTAGATTAAACTGATGATTAGAGCTAATTTTTGTTAGTAATCAGAATTGTTTGTACCCAAAATTATTTTTAGGCATTAAACACGATTGATTGATGATGTGATGTGAAATTAGGGTTAGAAGACGACTGAAAATAAATATGAAGACAAGAATATAACGCAGTTTCGGCGAGTGATGCCTACGTCTACAGATAAATAGATAGATCTTTTATTGATTGAGAATTACAAAATTCTCATAGGGGAACTTTTTTTCCAGCCCAAATTCTCTTTTTGTTATATATGAAACCCACCATTAAAATTTCATATATCAAGAACCCATATTTATTTATAAATAGGAGTTGATTACATAAATAACCTTTAATTAAGGAAATTAATTTTAATTTTATAAATTAAAAAACGGTTGTAACAAATTATATTTATGAAAACGTCTCGTTTGACTTTCCTATAATGTTTTTCTCCTAAGAAATCTCCATCAATTGCGTTCATCATTCTTTTGACTTTCCTCCTAAGAAATCTCCATAAATTACGTTCATCATTTTTACTGTTTTAGTTTATCCAATTTATTTGGTCATCCCTTCAAAAATAAATTAATTGCAACGACCAAACAAAACCAATTATTGCCATGGAGTTTTAGGAAAATTCCAATTTTCAACAAGGACAATCAGTGAAGTTTTCGGTTCTCACACGTAATTATATTTGTGATAATTCTAGTTTTCAGTGAAGTTTTTAGTTCTAATCCAGAATAATCTTGCATGATTAGTGAAAATTATATTTTTGATGAAAATTCTGGCGTTCACCCATTGATAATCGCAATTATCATCTCTAATAATCGGTTGCATATAGTGAAAACAGTTTTCCTCTATAATACTCGTTCGCGTCGCGATGAGAGAAAATCACCACTATCACCATTTTTTTCTTTCACCACAACTAAAAAAATCAAAAGACAATAATAAACATAGAAAAAAAAAAAAATCAAATACATTGTTCTACACGTTTCAATTTGCATTCCCATGCCCGCCACAAAAACGTATCAGTATAAATAAGACGGATACTTATTACTATCTTATGTTGATTATGCGAACTCCAATCCAGGACCTTCTAATTGGATATGATAATAAAAAAAACTCTTATTCTTTTGAGAACAATTGGTTGTTGCGAACTAACAGTTGTTTAGATCGATGATCTCTGTAATTGCAAAACCACCATTATACCTTTAGACTTTTTTTTTTTTTTTTTTTTTTTTTTTTTTTCAGACTTCTTCTTTCCCTCTAAATCTAATGTTTTTTTTAAGGAAATAATCCAAAATGAAATGTCACGAACGTACGCGAAAAAAAAAAAAAAAACAAAAGAAAAAGAAAAAAATTTTGGAGTGATAATTAGGGGAAAATCAAGAAGCAGAGAGAAAAAATAGGGTT
The DNA here is from genome assembly GCA_023531295.1 of Papaver armeniacum. Taxonomy (NCBI): domain Eukaryota; kingdom Viridiplantae; phylum Streptophyta; class Magnoliopsida; order Ranunculales; family Papaveraceae; genus Papaver; species Papaver armeniacum. The sequence continues at coordinate 443,780 of JAJJWW010008026.1, read as the reverse complement.
ACATGGAACAATCCTTTACATATATGTGGAAGGGAATACCAATAGGCTTCCGTTTTGGACCGTACATCCATGGGCATGGGCCCTTTAACACTCCCCCTTCTGCGGTTCAATAATGGAACTCCCAGGATGTACCGCCACATATAGTGCTTTGAATGTAGTTCTTCAAATGTTGTTCTCTCCTTGATGACATGTGCCAAATCAATTGTCGTGTTAAAACTTTGACAAGGAAAAACCCAAAGGGATAAAACCTTGGTACAACTCTTCAAATGTAGTACTTCACATGTTGTCTCATACTTTACATGTAGTTCATCACATGCAATACGATCTTCAAAGATCGACGAGTCTAAGTTAATTGCCTCGTTAAAACTTCGTCAGGGAAACCCAAAGGGACAAAACCGAACTAAAGAAAAAGAGTACAATATTACGTAAATGTAGAACATAGTTAGACTTGAATATGTTGCCTCATTAAAACCTTGACAAGGAAAACCCAAACCTTTGGACAAAACCTTGACGATGGGAAAAGAGTACAACGTGACGAGATGTAAGTAAAGGTGATCCATTGCAGATGATCACTTTTCTCCGTTGAAGTTGACTAGTTTCTTCACAACTCCCAAGGCAAAAAATCCTCGTGGGAAAGATAATAGCCTTAGCTGGGAAATTATATTCCCGGTGTTTGTTGTTGTCTCATTAAAAACCTTGCCGAGTAACAAAACCCTGTGGGAAAAAGTAACCTCGGTGAAGGAAAATAGTTCAACACACCTGTTGATGGGTGAAAACTACTCCTGCAGAATTTGGTAATTTGGGGTGTGGATGAGGAATGAATCTAAACCTTCAACAAATGCACTTTGCGCGGTGAGTGCTTGTAGATTCGAGAGATCAATGCTGCAAGTCCGGCCTAAACCAAGAAATGGCCGTTCCGGACTTGTTTCGGTCACAAAGTGAAGGAGATGGGGTTGATCTTAGGGAGGGAAGCGAAGAAGGTGTTGAGATTGTGAAGATGTTGGCTTGCTTATGACTTGTAACGAGAAAGATGAGCGGGCTTGCGGTTGATGCAAGCGAGCTCGGGTGTTTGAATACGATTTGTATTAACACTTGGTTTTTCTCTGTCTCGTCCGAACTTGTGTTGTTCTCCGTTATTCCCTTGTTGTTGGAAATAGGGCGGAGACCCTATTTATACAAGTCATTGAGCCTCATTCACGTTTCTCGTGGGAAGTGGAGGTAGTGGAATGATGGAGTAGTGGAGTTGTGTGTCGGTAACACACGACCGCCTTGCCCACTTTTCCCGTTCATCTCTAACCGTCCATGACTTCCTAACACGTTCTTGTGATGGCGCGTTGCACGCCGCACGCCGTAAACCGCCAGACCAATACCCCAAGTATGCATCCCCAGTTTGTGACATGATTGATGTCTAGAATGTGGATCGTGGATCCACGAAAGATAGCATGTAATCTGAACCGAATAATCTGCGTTATTCGGAAAGTCGATACTTGTGAAGTACCGTGTGTATTTTATGCGGTCTTTGCATTACGGTCTTGATACGGTGATGGGTAATGACTCCTCACTAACCAAATAACTCCCGACCCCGGGTTGTATAACCAAGTCAGAGGTTGTACGGACGAGATGATGTTTGAGACACTCATCTCGCGACCGTTGATGAAATTAGGGTTTTTAAAGAGGTGCGCAAGCATCACTCTTCACTTGGTCGAAACCAAGCATGGGAAGGATTTTGTAGAGGACCGACCATACATGCGTGTTGACGGCATGATGGTGTACACGTCCATGTCTCACCGTCTCATGAAGATGCAATCTAGGCCACTCAATTTGACCGTCAAAGAGGAGTGGTTGAGATCGGTTTGCGGCGAAATCCCTTGCCGCAAAGGAGTTGGAAACCGCATGACATCCCAAGTTTGGGCGTGCGTTCCAAGACGACCCATCTTGGTCGGTCTTGGTCGATCATACCAGCGTGTAGGTGGTAGGCTAGTGTTCACACCTATACCGATTATCCCATGAAAACGTGATCTAAGCCACTCAAATCATCCTAGGTGAAGTTGAGCGGTCGAGATCAGTTTAGGATTTGGGAGATGTAACCGCGTGAGTTTGGTCGGGCCTTTTGGATTAGCCGGGCATGGTATGCCTTGGCCGACCGCAAGAGGAGGTAGATGGGCCCACGGTGGTCATGATGGTATGACCGGCCTTGGTTAATCCAATCTGTGACCCTCCATTTGTACCTAGGAGAAGATGGACGCGCGTGATGACTTGAAGCCCTAATTTTGGCTTTCAAAGCCGCGCGACCATGCTCTTTTGGGCGGACGAATTTGTTGTAACCAACCATGGTTGGCTTTGACCGATTGGTCAAGTGTGTATGTGGTCACACGGTGATTGTGTCGACATGCTCCGGCCCTTTGAGTCTACATCTACACCCTCCATCTATGCTGCGAAGATGGACGGTTTGAGACCGTTTTGCGACACATGTAATATGCCGCAAACCCTAATTTAGGGTTTTCCGTGCTTGGTATGGACGGTTTCTTGGCAAGCGAAGGCCAATGGTCGACCATGCGGGTCGGGCCGTGTGTATTCCATACCGCTTGGGGGTGATGGAATTGATCTGTGGTCATCCAATCATGCTTGTGGAGTTGGATGACTCGCGATCGATCATATCCGGCAAGCTAAGGCCGTGGGTATTCCATACCATGCTTAGGGTGATGGAATTGATCCGTGGTCATCCAATCATGCTTGTGGAGTTGGATGATCTGCGATCGAATCATATCCCAGAGACCGATACATCCAAGTCCGGATGCTCAATCGGGCTAGTATAACACACCGAGAGGGCTCAATCGGGCTAGTATAACACACCGAGAGGGCTCGGGCTAGTATAACACACCGAGAATCAGCACATGCACGGGTATTTCGTACATGGATTCATTATAGTGCTTGGAGGTTCGTGTTACTCTGTAAGAGTAACACTCGGTCGTCATGCCACACCGATAATGGGTACAGAAATACAAGGCCGATATGAAATTCACAGAAGGGATTGTTGCTTTGCATGCTCCAACCTCGGAGGAATTTCATGTATTCACGTAATGGGATTGTCTGCTACATGCTCCATTCTTGGCGAATTAAGTGAGGAGTATCCGTCACTTATAAACGGCTTTATCTTTTACAAGATGTCAGCGCATGATTTTTCTCGGTTACTTACAAATTTAACCTTAAACGAAAATCCACCATCAACATTAAGTCCCCGCCTAGCACATAATGGTTGCACTATTGTGTGGTAGGCATGAGATGGTGACATACGAAATGACCAAGCTAGAGTGAATACATATTTACCGGATAGTTTCACATTGTCGCGTTTCCTGAACTGGTCGGTCTTGATTAAGGATGCGAAGGAAGCAGGACTTGATCCGGTGAGTCGCTTTGGTTCCTCTTGTACATGTATGAGCTCGGCCGCTCCTTCGTGTGTACTTCCTTAGTTATGCACGGCCTTCCTCGGGTATATTTGATAAGCCTTGTTGATTGTTATCCCGAATTAGTAGCCTTCATAGGTGGTAAGTAGAGACTTCTCTTCCTTCGGGATTACGTCGACTTGTGAGATTATAAAGAATCATCTCAACGTGGTCGTTTATTCTATATCCTGGTATCTCGTGCACGCTCGATTTTCTCGATTAGTTGATCGATAGTTTTGATGATCCTCTCTTTTTTTTTTTTTTTTTTTTTTTTGTGTGCTCATAACCTCTTCTTCTCTGCAGATTATCATGGAAGCGGTAGACGCTCATTCTGTTGCTTCCCGTAAAGAAGTTTTGAAGTTGACAAGCCCGAAAACCATGCGCATGGAGAAGTGATGGCTAAGATCGATCTTCCTCTTCGTGAAGTCGGCATGCTATACGGGTATGTCTATCTCCCACCTTCGTATTGTCGTAGGACGTATCCGTGCACTTTCACCGCAATTGACATGGAGGAGCGGCGGAGGCGCGAGGAAACGCTGCGGAACACTAGTAAGCGCAAGGGCGAGAGATTTGCAGCGCGTTGAAGAGGCGGAGAGTTGAGCATGAACGACCCCGAATGAAGGCAAGTGTGATTACCCGGTTCGGACGGGCGTGATAATCCTTGATTCTCGATACGACGAACCCGAACATTCGAAGGCAATTTGCATGGCCCCCGGTGTTGCTATGCCCTTTGATGCTCCCGCCGAAGATGTTGGGATGGAGTGCGCTCGCTCGCTGCGGCGGGGATGCCCGATGCGAAGTTGAGGAAGATCCTAAGGAGGTGCATCGACAGTGACTGAGCCGACGGTGATGTGGGCGAGACCGACCCTCTTGATGATTGAAATTTCTTTTGTTTTGTTTTTCTTTCCAAGTATATTCTGCATGCTCGAACATCTTCCTTGTACTCGGTGGCGGTGAGTTCAAGGTTTTTCTTTTGATTATTTGAATAAAGCTTTCCTTTACAATCCTTTGCCAAGACTGTAACCGAACCTTCTCAGGCGCAAGGGTGCGCCTTCATACATAATTCTTAGTGATAAAAGAAGTTATACTGTAATGGAATATCCACGGACCTGTGATGCAATATCTTCCCTGGCTTTGTCAAGCGGATGGCTCAAATCATTTTCCGCACACGTTCTATTCCCTTCATCCCGTGAGATGTTTGCTTAGGGTTTCTTTTCTTGCTCCAAAGGGACTGATTTAAGCGACTCGGGGTTGGTGTTTTAGGAGTAAAGAGGTTCTCGATGAAAATAATGCTTCAATTGAAAATTGAAAATTGAAACCCTAGCTATGAATGCAAGTATTGCAATCATTTTCTCGGAGGGATTACAAATATGACATGAAATTATAAAAGGAAACACGCTGGAAAAATATATCACAGCGTTTTTAAGGTGTGTAGGATGCTTTGAAAGTGGTAGCACAAAAGTATCTTAAGTTCGGTAAGGTTTGAGCCATCGTGAGTGAACCGTTATGCCCTCCAGGTTATCGGCGTTGATGAGCTTGCATTAGCCACCTAGGATAACATCTCGCTACTGTGTACGGTTCATCTTCTCTTTTGGTGGGTGAGTCGGGTAGAGTGGTCATCTTCACCGTCATGTTTCCAACATTGAATGTAGTCGCCTTCATCACTAGGTCTCCAATTCCGAATGGGTTTGAGCGTGCAGACACTTGGACCTTGGCCTTGTTGTCTTTGACCAAGACAGCTTCTATGCTCCTGATAAAATGTTTGAAAGGGGCGGCTTCCCATTCACATCTCCTAGCCGGGGTTGGTTTGTCGGTTGGAGCCAGTCCCCAGGACTTGTCAGAATGAGGGGCGGTAGTTTGCAAGGAGGGTTGTGTGATGAGACTTACTTGAGACCGGAACCTTTCAGTGTATGCCGACAGGCTCTCTCCGGAAAATTGTGTTACGTCGGAAAGTTGTCGATGCGGCAGCAAACAGTCATCAGGGGGTCCAGAAGGCGTGTTGGAGATTCTCTCAGTGCGACACCGGTAGAGGACAGACCTCCAGTATGGCTTTGTTGTCCTGCATCCAAGAGCTTCCTAGGATCATGTCGTAGTTGGGATGGTCTTTGACTATGTAGAACTTTGCTTGCGTCGAGGCATCACCCAATTTGACTTCAAGATCAATGTATCCATATGCATCTCTAAGCTCTCCTGCTGAATCCCCGACCACAGTTGGATGACGGGTAGCTTCTTGCTTCGAGATCTTTGCCGCTCTCAAGGTCTTGACTGTAATGATGTTAAACTCTGAAGCCGTATCGATCAACGCGTTATCGAACTCAACGTTTCTCAAACGAGTGACGGTTAGGAGTCCCCAGTTTCCATTGCTCATGTCTTTTAGGAAAGACTGGGGCTCCTGGACTGCTACTGGATGCAAACGTCTACCTGACACAACGTGGTTGAGGGCCGCGAATATGTCTTGACGCTGTCCCTTGGAGAAATATAAGATTTCACACATGTGCTCCATCATAGATTGCACGGTCTTGCGAACAGAGTCCCCAGAAATCATGCAGTTCCTGATAGGTAGAGGATCTCTATGAACACCTTCGTTCCCAAGCTGGAGTTCCCCTGTCTCTACCTTTTCCCTGAATATTTGTTTCAACCTGTTGCAATCTTTGGTTGGATGATGGACGAACCTGTGGTAGCAACAGTATCTGGGATCTGCTATTTCTTCCTCGGTCGGAGGACGCCTGATAGGGGGTAGTTTTACGGCATCATCTTGGATCCACGCTTCCAAGAGCTCTATCACTTCATTCATGGGAAAAGGAAAACTCGTGTCTTTGGCGTTTTGTGCAGGAGTTTTGTCTGTTCCTTTTCGAGACGAAGTCTTGTGTGCCGAGGATGTTCGCTTGGTTTGTTGTTCCGTTATCGAAGCTTTCCTCTTTTCTCCTCCGCTACCACACTCACGAAGGGCCAGTGTTGTATTGTTTGTTTGTGAGACGCCCGCTTCCTCGACTTTCACGCAAATCTTCACTTCGAACAACTCGGTTCTTTCCGGTGAGTCTTTGGTGCGATTGTTCTTTGAACGTTTTGCGCCTTCGTGGAGTTCATAGAATGTTTGAAAGCCCAGATTCTCTAACAGAGCGCGGTATATGGGTATCATCCCATTGATGCATGATTCCACCAATTGCCGTTCGGTAACATTCGGGTCGTGACAGTCCGATTGCTTGGGTTCCGAATCTTTTAACGAAGTCGTTGGGATGTTCATTGTTCCGCCGGAGAATTCTTCCCGTGTCTGAAAACGTGATTTGTTCGGACACGAAGAAATACTTCTGTAGAAAGCACCGACCATCTCGCTCCAATTGGATATCTTTGTTAGGCGCAATGTTGTTGTACCAGTGTATGCCCTCCCCGTGAGTGATTTTGAGAATTCTTTTAGGCGTAAAACATGATTGTATTCATGTTCCCCCAAGGCTTCCAAGAATCGAGAAATGTGTTCGCGAGCATTACCAGTACCGTCGTAGAGGGAGAACTGGGGAGAGGTGTAACCTTTTGGTAGAGGAATCCGTTGCACATCTTGAGGGTACGGCGGCTGATGTTGGTGTACGTCCGTTCGGTCCCCTTTTCCTCGATTTTGGAGAAGTCGCTCTAGATCTTCACGCGTAATGAAGTTGGAAGACGGCCTCTCTCCCTTGGCGCTCGGGAGCAACACGAGTTTCTTCATTCATGTGAGTCCGAGTGGAAACACTCGCTCGGGTGTATTGAATGCATCTCTCGCCGACTCCAAGGGTTGCCGTGAATCTTGCGGCAATCGTTCATCAAAGTTTTAAGGAAAGTGAGTACCTCTTTTCCGAGTTGCGGCCATGTCTGTTTGAGTTTTAGCAAGAATTTCCCTGTTTCTCCATCAAGTCTGCAATGGTACTAGACGGCGGTCTTCCTCTTGTGTCTCCGGCTCCTCGTCCTGACGGAGGAGTGAAAGTTGTTGCTCTGGTAACCACCGGAGGCGTTACGCTCGAAGAGATGCCAGGATTTGCGGCTGCTCTGGCTCTGGTGATGGGAGGTGTTACACCTGCTGGGATGTCTCCTGCTCCGCTAGTGTTGGTGACAGAGGTAACGGCTCCTCGAGATGTGTCGGCTACGGTAGCTCCACTGACAGGCACGTCAACACCGGGAGTGTTATCCACGCTAGCTCCGTCCGAATTGATTGCTGATCCAGACCTGAGTTCCACCATCTTGAAATGAATTGCTGATTGAATTGGTTCTAAGATCTACCCTTTTTGAAATTGATGAAATTGAATCGGATTTCAAAGAAATTGATTTCACGACCGAGAGATTAATCTCCCACTGTGGTCGCCAATTGTTGATGGGTGAAAACTACTCCTGCAGAATTTGGTAATTTGGGGTGTGGATGAGGAATGAATCTAAACCTTCAACAAATGCACTGCGCGGTGAGTGCTTGTAGATTCGAGAGATCAATCAGTGCAAGTCCGGCCTAAACCAAGAAATGGCCGTTCCGGACTTGTTTCGGTCACAAAGTGAAGGAGATGGGGTTGATCTTAGGGAGGGAAGCGAAGAAGGTGTTGAGATTGTGAAGATGTTGGCTTGCTTATGACTTGTAACAGAAAGATGAGCAGGCTTGCGGTTGATGCAAGAAGGCTCTGGGTGTTTGAATACGATTTGTATTAACACTTGGTTTTTCTGTCTCGTCCGAACTTGTGTTGTTCTCCGTTATTCCCTTGTTGTTGGAAATAGGGCGGAGACCCTATTTTTACAAGTCATTGAGCCTCATTCACGTTTCTGGGAAGTGGAGGTAGTGGAATGATGGAGTAGTGGAGTTGTGTGTCGGTAACACACGACCAGTCTTGCCCACTTTTCCCTGTTCATCTCTAACCGTCCATGACTTCCTAACACGTTCTTGTGATGGCGCGTTGCACGCCGCACGCCGTAAACCGCTGCACCAATACCCCAAAAGATGCATCCCCGGTTTGTGACATGATTGATGTCTGGAATGTGGATCGTGGTTCCACGAAAGATAGCATGTAATGCTGTTGAATCGAATAACTCACGTTATTCGGAAAGTCGATACTTGTGAAGTACCGTGTGTATTTTATGCAGTCTTGCATTACTATCTTGATACAGTGATGGGTAATGACTCCTCACTAACCAAATAACTCCCGACTGTGGTTGTATAACCAAGTCTGGTGAGGTTGGACGGACGAGATGATGTTTGAGACACTCATCTCGCGACCGTTGATGAAATTAGGGTTTTTAAAGAGGTGCGCAAGCATCACTCTTCAGTTTGGTCGAAACCAAGCATGGGAAGGATTTTGTAGAGGACCGACCATACATGCGTGTTGACGGCATGATGGTGTACACGTCCATGTCTCACCGTCTCATGAAGATGCAATCTAGGCCACTCAATTTGACCGTCAAAGAGGAGTGGTTGAGATCGGTTTGCGGGCAAATCCCTTGCCGCAAAGGAGTTGGAAACCGCATGACATCCCAAGTTTGGGCGTGCGTTCCAAGACGACCCATCTTGGTCGGTCTTGGTCGATCATACCAGCGTGTAGGTGGTAGGCTAGTGTTCACACCTATACCTGATTATCCCATGAAAACGTGATCTAAGCCACTCAAATCATCCGGTGAAGTTGAGCGGTCGAGATCGATTTAGGATTTGGGAGATGTAACCGCGTGAGTTTGGTCGGGCGTTTTGGATTAGCCGGCATGGTATGCCTTGGCCGACCGCAAGAGGAGGTAGATGGGCCCACGGTGGTCATGATGGTATGACCGGCCTTGGTTAATCCAATCTGTGACCCTCCATTCGTACGGAGAAGATGGACGCGCGTGATGACTTGAAGCCCTAATTTTGGCTTTCAAAGCCGCGACCATGCTCTTTTGGGCGGACGAATTTGTTGTAACCAACCATGGTTGGCTTTGACCGATTGGTCAAGTGTGTAGGTGGTCACACGGTGATTGTGTCGACATGCTCCGGGCCCTTTGAGTCTACATCTACACCCTCCATCTATGCTGCGAAGATGGACGGTTGAGACCGTTTTGCGACACATGTAATATGCCGCAAACCCTAATTTAGGGTTTTCCGTCCATAATGCTTGGTATGGACGGTTTCTTGGCAAGCGAAGGCCAATGGTCGACCATGCGGGGTCGGCCGTGTGTATTCCATACCGCTTGGGGGTGATGGAATTGATCTGTGGTCATCCAATCATGCTTGTGGAGTTGGATGACTACGATCAGATCATATCTCGGCAAGCTAAGGCCGTGGGTATTCCATACCATGCTTAGGGTGATGGAATTGATCTGTGGTCATCCAATCATGCTTGTGGAGTTGGATGACTGCGATCGAATCATATCCGGAGACCGATACGATCAAGTCCGGATGCTCAATCGGGCTAGTATAACACACCGAGAGGGCTCAATCGGGCTAGTATAACACACCGAGAGGGCTCGGGCTAGTATAACACACCGAGAATCGGCTGCTGTACGGGTATTTCGTACATGGATTCATTATAATGCTTGGAGGTTCGTGTTACTCGTAAGAGTAACACTCGCCGTCATGCCACACCGATAATGGGTACAGAAATACAAGGCCGATATGAAATTCACGGGAAGGGATTGTTCTTTGCATGCTCCAACCTCGGAGGAATTTCATGTATTCACGAGAATGGGATTGTTGCTACATGCTCCATTCTTGGCGAATTAAGTGAGGAGTATCCGTCACTTATAAACGGCTTTATCTTTTACAAGATGTCAGCGCATGATTTTTCTGGTTACTTACAAATTTAACCTTAAACGAAAATCCACCATCAACAACACCATTAAATTCTCCCCCTGATGTCAGACAATTTTCATTAATCTAAGGCATTCAAAAGGAGTTTATCACACTTTACTTTTGTGACTTGAGTGTTTATAAGACCATGTTGTTGATTCTGGAAGTTACATTGCTTAACATACTATCGCGTTTTATTTCTTTGATTCAGATATTTCAGTAATATCAACGCGATCTTTATGTCTTCAACGCTCAACATACTTGATGCTTTCAGTGTTGTCTCGCTAAAAACCTTGTCGAGTAACAAAACGCTTTGGGAAAAACTATTCTCGATCGAAGGGAAAAAGAGTACAACATAGCTTCAATTTCGAAGTAAAATATGTCGACACCATATCCTTGGATCCTCCCCCTGATGCCGGCATCTCCTCCTGATTACTTTCAGAGTTGTTCCAGACAGTTATTTGGTCATGTATTTTTCGAAACTTAATATTGGTAATGACTTAGAAAATAATCTACGATATCTTCCTTTGATTACTTTCATTGGAGAAGAGATTATTGTTCCTTCATAATCAACAACTTTTGGATTGCAATTTCATTAGCATTCCTTTTAATGTCTTTGTAGGGATAAAACAAATTTATGTCAATGGTTACCTTTAAGTACATGATTACATTCACTATACCATTCCAATGACGTTGCGTTGGCGCTGGGCTATATCTAGCTAACAAGTTACCTGAGGATGTAAAATTTAATCGAGTACATTATTATACTAAGTACAACAATGCGTCTATTGTACTTAGATATGGGAATTTCATCTCCCAACACATATTCTTCATCTTCCTTTAGACGAAATGGTCACTTACTTACATTTGAACCTCGACTAATCATGGGAGTGCTATCATGATGCATGTCTTTGTTAAATTGCCTGAAAACTTTAGACATATGCAACTGGTGGAATAATATCCCACAAGCTCAATACTCGGTCGAGCTTCCCTAGATTTTTCATCTCAAATTCGGATTCTTAAATAGCTTTTAAGGTCTCTTATTACATCAAGAGTACCCATCATGTCTGTACCATCGACATAAATAGCTACAATTCCAAATCAGGAACTTTCTTGTGAATACACAAGGAAAAATAACTTACTTGTTTATCCCCTCCAAATCGAATAGCCACTTAGACGAGTATACCACATCCGCCTGATTGCTTGAATCTATAAGTGAGCGTTCTATCTAACCGTAAACGCACTCGTGGGTTTAGAGTCATTTGATTTGGGAAACAAAAGTCTATCAAGTACTTTTGTAAAAATCTTCTATCTCTTGATTCTTTCAGAGATACGTAACAACCACATACATATGCTGCATTTCAAGTCCTTTTGAAATTACCAAGCTAACTAAGTAGCAAAATGCTATAATGCTCATTATGACAAAGTAAACAATTCCAGGGCTTTGTGAGATACCTCGCGCCACAAGGAGAGTATTTATACCATTACGACTTCATTATTCTCACTGTGCTTTGTGACAAATAATTATGCATGTCCACAGGCTTTACACTTGGTTGGTTAGCACTACCACACCAAATACCTATATATTTGTCAGAGAATCAAATTCTACCTGGATTGTGTAGGCCAAATATGCTCTTTATTGTTGATATTCAAACAATAAGAAACATGGTTCGATCTCATCGTGCTCTATTTCCTTTAGCAAGTGTATATGAAAATAATAATCATTAATATGATCACACGATCTTTCCATTGACTCGTGTGTGTTCTCATAATCCACTTGGGATGTCATTGTTCTCTGGAATCGTTAAACTTTGGAGCGTCCTCCAGTATTGATTCATGGACATAGTCAGAGACAATCAAATGAGATGATTTCATTAATGATACAAATTAGGTTGTGCCTTACTCATCTACTTCCTTTCTAGGTGAGCATTGATCGAACCTAGTGGCATCTCCATCTTCCTTTATGGAGGCACGGCCTTAACTACACTTCCACCAAGTGTAGTTACAACACCTTAGTCTAAGGTGTACCCCATACTGAGGATTTCTAACCTTGCAGGGAATATTTGCAAATGGTATGTGTGATCTTGTCACTTTAGCGACATCAGTGTACATTCTGAAAATCGATTATTCTTTGTCACTTCACATTTACATTTGTGGAGTACAAGAATCAACATGAGACATAGTGGGAACACACCACCATAATTCATGTCGTTCCCTTAGAAAATACTTTTTCTTATCTCCCCCTAACGACGGGAAGAATGTCTCATTAAAATGACAACCCGCAAATCTAGCGGTAAGAGATCTCCTGCCAAAAGTTTTAAAATGCGGATAATTGTTGGTAACTCATTTCCAACATAACTACTTAACAGTTTTGAAGACCCATCATAGTACGAAGTGGAGTCGTAATGGCACATATATAGTGTAACCAAAAATGCGTAAAAACACGAATGTCAGGCTTAAATCCAGCTACCAACTGGTACGCAGAAAAGGTTGACTAATATTGGGTTCTAAAAACAAATTAAGTAAGATGCGTGTAATATTGCATATCCCCAAAGCAATAAAAGATAGGTTGGTACGCATAACCTATTCCTTAGACACCATCTGTAACCTTTGATGGTAGCCTCTGCGAGACCATTGGGTATAGATGTTCTATATTGATCTTATTAAACATGCAATATTCATCAAGTCCTTTTGATATAAATTCTCTAGCATTAACAAGGGTGGTTAGCCTTTGCACTTTGCATTGTGTGGTATGTGCTAGTAGTTTTCAAACGCAAATTTCTTAGGAACTATAACTAGTCCAAAAAGTCAAAACATTCACCAGATCCATCAGTCACTTTAATGGTCCGCATTCTGCATGAATATTTTTCTAAAGTTCACCTTGTTTTCTTTGTAATATGGAATTTTTACCATTTGCATCTTAGGATGGTCTCGATCCTGTTTTACTGAAGACTTTGTAAAAATGAGTGATATTCTTTCTTACCTAAAAGCATAATGGGAAGGGGGGTTGTGCATTCATTAATTTAGAAAAACACTTATTGAGAGATATGTCGTCACTTTGCATTCTGTCAATCTTTTTCCCATTTTCGTTCACTCAATTAAAGTGATATTTGTATGAGTTCTTTCAAAACAATCATCATGTCACAACCAAAGTTTCTTTATGGTTATGCCCAAAGCCTGTATGAGTCAGTTTCCAACATTTCATCGTCGGAGTCAATATGATTCAATAATCCAAATATTATAGTGAATTACATTGCACTAGATTGACTCATTAGTCTCTCTAAAATATATTTCCTTCCAAATATATTAGAGACTATAAAAGATGCAATCAATTACCTTCTCATCACCGTGAGTTTCCATATGATATCCACTCTCATGGTTTTTTTTTTTTTTTTGGAATTTAACAAGGTGATTAGCTCTCAGTATATATAAAGCTTTTGTGACTTTGTTTCATCTTGGAAACAAATTTTGAACAATGCTTCGCTCAATGATCCAATCATCGTAGTCATATTATAAGGAAGTATTTCAACAACTAGTTTAAATTCCTTAAGATAATGGAAGAAAAACAATTATGAGTTAGACACTTGGGTCTTGAGAGTTTTAACAGGTGGTGTGGCCTTATTACGTAATAAAAGTGGGATTCAATTAAAGTACTTTAGAGTGAATATATATTACGTGTCACCCAATATATCTCAAGTTCTTTAGAGAATTTATGTCTCGTGTTTTCATTCCATAAGTACAGACATTGGATCTAGTTCAACTGAATAAGATAGTCAATTGGCTAGGCAAATTTCTTGTTGCCATTAAAGTTGATGTGAAAATTGGTTGCTAATATGATACACGCATTACATTGTATATATCAATACCTATGACCAAGTGCATTTCCCTATGACAAGGTGCATTTCAAACTTTTTCATTTATGATGGAAGCTAAAATACATTTTAGCTTCATCTCATGATATATATGTCCCTTTTCTCATGCTTTATATGAGTCATTACGTCTAACCCTTATTACTTTGGGGTTCTTTCCATTTTCATTTTTGTTACATTTAGCTTAATTTGAGAAATTTCTTTATCTCAACGGGCCAAGAGAACCTCACTACACATGTCAACCACTTACTTTAGGTTGAATATATTAATAAAGATAGTTCTCTTGTTTTCATACTTCAACATATGCCGGTTCGTTAGTATGATGGATGAAGTAGAGAAATGGAAATTTTTTTGACACATATCACTTTTTGTGAGTTCTTCCACAAAAAATTAGAATACATGTAAAAGTCGAGTAAGTGGATTATATCCCATCGAACATTCAAATTTGGGGAGAAAATATCACATATGCAATAATGGTGTTCAAGTACTTCTAAACCCCAAATACATACATTTGAATCAAGTTGGTACAACCAATTCTAGAAAAGACATCATTCAACTATACCCAATATCATATTCAAGAGAACTATAAAAAAAATATTAAGACCAAAATTCTTAATGATCTAGATCAGCGCTCATAAGTTAAATTGATTGTTTACGGACTTATCTTAAAAAAAAAATAAAAAAATATAGAACTAGACATGTTCTAAAAAATAAATAAACAAGCCCAACAGGTATTCAACGTAAAAACACACATAACATCAGTTAAGTTACATACCTCAAATCAATCATACATTGGTTCCCGCTCTATATAAACAGAACCGGAATAGCCTTGATCACGCACAGCCCGAAACGAAATGTGACACTCGCTGGAACAGACAGACCGGGTTGACTCAAACCGGGTGGGGCAGGACCGGGTTGACTCGAACTGGGTGGGGTAGTACCGGGTTGACTCGAAACAGGTGTACCGGATCGGATCGGGACTTGCATTCCCCTTCCGCGAACAGAAATTCTTTTCAGATTCCAAATTCTCAAATTCCCCATCGGCGGAATCCGGAGGCATAGATTAAAAATATACAGAACATGTATCAGTAATAATTTATAAAAAAAAAAAATACAGATTTAAAGAAGGGCAGTAGGAGCAAGGATGGAAACCAGTAATGGAGGCGCACATGATCACAAACAGACAAAGGGAAGAAAACTCTTGATGTACTCATCAGTCAATCATCAAAGCATAGTAACGTAAAAGGGAAGAAAAAAAAATTAGAACGCCATTAATTATCTTCTAGGTCAAATAACCATAAACCACAATGAAATGCAGAAGCAAATCAGACGAAACCACACACTCTGCTCTAGATCTATGTGAGATAATAAAAATATATATAATAATAATATAGTATCATTCATGATTAAAAACAGAGGTACATGGTAGAAAAAAAATGAGAGACAAAATTCAATAGAGATCGTGTGGGTATACCTCTTGATGCGCCGTACTTGCTAAGAACAAAAGATCGGAATTTATTTTATTTTTTTTGAGAAAAACCGTGCGAAGGTAATAAGCTTCTTAACATGATTAAAAAACCAAAAGCAGATGTACCAGAATCATGTTACTCCCTATACGTATTCAGTGATTTCATAAGAACCCAAAAAAAAAAAAAAATCAGTGGATGAGCTCGTGGTGATAACGTTTTGGAGTGATAATTAGGGGAAAATCAAGAAGCAGAGAGGAGTTTTCATTGATAAGAAAAAATAGGGTTACATGGAACAATCCTTTACATATATGTGGAAGGGAATACCAATAGGCTTCCGTTTTGGACCGTACATCCATGGGCATGGGCCCTTTAACAAAAATGTATATTTAAGACGAAGAGAAGAAGAGGGGAGTAGATAATGGCGGAAAGGATTCATGTAAATTAAATTGAGATCCTGAAATAAAACCGTTGAATTGAGATCCTAAATATTCGCATCTATCTTACCATAAGATAAAGATTACGTAATTATCTCTTTAATAACGGAATTAATTAGTTGACCGTAAATAGTAATGCCGCCGTAATTTATGCAATCATTAGTTAACAATAAAAAAAATAAAAACTAATAAATTTGTTAATATTAGATAATGGATAAAGGTTACTTTAGTCATGCAGAAATTTGTAAATATAAATTTAATCTAAAACTATTTATCTTAACCGTAGATCTTATATTCTGGGCAAGGCATATATACAATCTTATTGGTGGGTTCGTGAAAGAGAGAGAGTTTAAACTTGGGTTCTTCGGAAATTTCCACATTCTCATATGGTTAGCTAACCTAGAATTCCATGTCCTTTTAGGGTTTAGGATATGTATTTATATAGTCTATAATGTAGCCATAATTCTGATATAAACTTGATGTGTAAACAACTTGGCAACAAGACTTCTGAAAACTTCTGAAATCTTATATACGTGCTAAACGGGCTTGATTAGCGGGCTCTCCATCTATTTTATAGACGATACAAATTAAACATCGCCCCCTCTTAATCTCCAACTTGTTGCGGTTAATAAGTTTGTTTTTCCTTATGGATCGACCGTTGATGACGTAACTCGCTCCCAAGCGGATAATTTTTCTTTACACCAAATTTTTATATGTAGTTGAATATTAAAATTAAATAGTGGTAGTGCATCGTTAACATACACTACACCAAAAATGGAGTTTTGCAACAGGCTCCCGCTGTTGCGAAAAACTGCACAGAGCCGTTGCTACAGGGGGCGACTCGAATTTTCGCAACGGACAACGAGCTGTTGCTAATTTCGAGTCGCAACTGTTTTCGCATCATTTTCCAGCTATTGCGAATCCAAACTTTAGCAACAGCTGTTTGACAGTTGCTAAATTTTTACTATTGATACGAATTCTTGACTAAGTCAATGGAATTGACCCTCAAAGCCGCGGTAAAAAAATTAGCAACATTCTGCCTGTTGCGAAATATCACAGCAGTTGCGAAATTCTTTGACTAAGTCAAAGAAGACCCACTTCCATTTTTGTGGCACAGATTTAGCAACAGATTCTAACTGTTGCTAATTTTTTGCAACAGTAAAAAAAAGTAGGTCTTCGTTGACCTGGTCAAAAATCCCCCACCCACAGTTCTATTTATCCTGCAACTACCCATAACCCTGTGAATCAATCCAACAATCAATCATATTCTGCAGCACTTATATTGACATTGATATGTTCAATTATATATAAGAAGAACATTTAAGAAAATTACTAAAGAAGAGAAAGACCATTCAATTATATGTTCATCAACACATGGTATACATATGAGTTACTCTTGATTTTGATAAGACTCTTAGTTTAGTTTCAAACTCTAACAACAATATGTTTATCTATACATGGTGAGTGTGTAAGATACAAATTTCTGAGTTATGCGACAACCTAAATTCCAATAAGAACAAGCACCTGATATCAATGCTAGCTTTGCACATGTTCATCTCATCTGCATTATGCGACAATCCCTGTAACACAAGTACAGACCATATTATTAGATATGGAAAATGCAGAACTGCAGAAAACAAAAGCACTATCCCTGCAACTCATAAGAAACAAAACCAAATTCTGGACAAAGTATCTAAGATACAAATTTCAAAAGACCACGCAGTTATGTTGTTGTTTTGTTTCTATTTTTATTTTTATGTTGAAGGGGAAAAGGACTCAAAAGAGTCCATTTATTAAACTACCTCAGTATTTGAGGTTTGCAAAAATACAAAATGGTGGAGAATTTGCATTCCACAATCTGTTTACACTGTCATTGATGGTGTAAAATGAGCCAACCAAAATATATAAAATTCCTGTAAATCTGCCGTTAAGGGGGACGTGTACATCCCACCAGAGGAAACTGTAATTACTCGAGCATCTGGTATCGCTTTCTCCAGCAATGGCAACATCAACTCTGTTATACAAAAAGTTTCTGCTACATTTATGGCGAAGTTCATCTCCAGTCTGGCAAAAAGTACAAACAAAAATACACAAAATGCATCAATTTTCCCTGAAGCATAAATATAACATATTTGTTTCTAAATCCGTGCTGCAAAAGTAGAACAGAAGTAATTGAATAAAAGAATTAGCGCATAACCGAACATTCTAAGTCATACCAAGTTGCACTGCTGCATGCCACAATTACATTTATCATATCACAGCAGGTCATATTATAACTTATCAACTAACATGTGAATTGTTTATATCACTTTCACAGGCACAAATCATTTTACAAACCTCCAATTCCAACATCTTGAAAGGTGTGCGCAAACTTGTTAACATTTATAGTCAATTTATCTGGCATGAGAATGAGATCAAGCACTACCTTCAAGTGATTAGACGCTACAGGTGAGCCGTGAGCTATTTCTGCTACCTACAATAGGTGCAGGTCCTTACTAGTAAGTGACTTTCATAAACGACTAACCTAATCTCACTTGATCCGAAGAGACACATATGAGGACTTCAACAACGATGTATTCACAGTAATATTACTAAATTTTCCGCGAGCATATAACACAAAAATTAAATGAAGATGCAATATAACAGTGGAGAAGCCTAGAGAAGAGAAAGTTCAGAGCCTAAAGTTCAATGGAGAAAAGAACGAGACTCAAACAAAGAATAAGAGATACAAACTTCCATGATATGTAACATATTATAACTTTGTCGAGGAACATGATAACCAACTATTCAAGGTTTTTACATTTTCTATCGGCAAAAACAACAAAGACTAAACGCCAGAAATTACAAGCACTTGAAATACCTTGCTCAAAAGGGCAGTGTGCAGAATCTTCTCCGAAATAAAGAGCCAATACATCTGCTAATCTACCCTGTAAGTCATCCGATTACAGACATATGTCAGACGCCTAGTATAGATAAACATACTGAAAAAGTTTTGATATACTCTTGAAACCTGAGACATACCACCACAGAGTATAATGATGCCAACGACCTCACTTCAGCTTCAGCAGCAACAGAAAAGTCCTTCAGTACCTGATTGAGATCATATTATATCTTATTAGATAGAAAATTATATAGTGCCTACACAAGCAACTGACAGTACGATTTATTTGTCTTATAAATATGTATTACTAAAAGAATGGAGCACCATAATGGTTCTTACAATACAAAATCACCAAAGCTAACAAACATCGACTTTCATAACAAACACGTCTGAATGAAGTCTTTCCAACCTGTAATCAACTACTCAAAATAGAACCTTTACATAGTACAATCATTTTTGCATGGCATCTATAATCTGATCAAAGTGAGTTGTAAAAATTAACTCTCAACAGCATTAAAAAAAACACCTAAGTACCTTGCGAAATGAATGAGACACAGGACCATCACTTTTACAGGTAGCCAACTCCCATTAGAGTCGTCATGCTTTCTAACAATGCAATAATGATACCCATATCATTATTTTGGTGAAGAAAATGTTTGGACAGGACTGGAAAGGGAACAAAGCTAAAAACTGGATGAACTGAGCAGTTGTACTTGCCCGGGTATGGGAGATTTCTAGGCTATGTATTACATGTTTGAACTCCAGCATAGGACTGAGGAGACACTGAAAGATATATTGAAAGTATGTGATGTTTCTAAGCCACAAGGTCTAAAAGAACTATTAGGGGAGTTTCTTTGTAATGTTTATAAAGATATAAACACACTTAAACCCCACCAGATGAACACAACTTATAATATTAACTTTGGTTTACAAACTAATCAATTTCCTCGATCAATCCCAATCGATATAACCCAATACAGAATTCTCAAATCACATATAGAGCAAAGCTGAACTTGGTTGAGCTCTAAGAAATAAGATAGAGATAAGTTGAGCTCAAAGAAATAAGATCGAGCTAAGATGGGCTCGACTATTCAGGAAAAAGAAATAAAGCCTAGCCCATGTCAACAAATGGGTGATGGACACAATATATGAATGATAACATACCAAAAAGAACATAATATTAAATATATGTAAGGTGTGGATCTTACAGTCATGTCCATCTGTGAAGACTGCTTTTGGAATTCCTTAAAAACTTTAGCTTGTTTCGTTGGTGCCATTTGCTGAAACAAAACAAGATTACAAAAAGTAAATCCCTACAGGTATAATGATAAAACCATCTAAGAAAAACTTGATAACTACTCTGGTATGACTTATGAGTTATAAATCCACAGACGAAATATACATACTCTATTCATAGCTGTCATTGCTTTAGTTGCCCCTTTCATTCCAGTTGAAATTGCAGTACTAGCATACATTGCCTGTCAGAGTAAAAAAGGTTTTAACGAAATGCAAAAGATAATTGAAACTGTGAAGTTGAATTTTCTAAATTCTGGTAAGACTAACCTGTGTATGAGTTGCTACTCCTCTGATTTGAGCACGACTGCCTTGCAGGTTGGTTATTTGTTGCCTTAAACGGACAAGTTGACGAGCCAATATTCTAGTTGCAGCCTGCATAGCCCAAGTACCAAACAAATTTGTTTAATTTAAACGCTTTCGGATGCATATAAAGTGGAATTCAAGCACATCTTAGACGAACTTGCCTCGTTTCCAAATTTCACAGTCTTTTTTTTTATCTTGTTGACCAATTTCCTCTCCTGCCAAATTCATGCCGAGAATAAGATATCGAATTGTACGCATACATTTAAGAAATCCTCCAAGAAAACAAACCATAACATACCTCAAGTTGCAATAAACCGATTTCCCGTTCAATCCCAAACAAAAATCATACCCAACAAAACACAAATTCAGTCAATAATAAATCTCAAACCACACTCTTTAAAAAATTCACCATCCAACCGTATGAATTCAAATTGGCGAACATCTGATGTTAAAAGTTCAAACCTAAACCCTAAATTGAATCCAACCATGAATTCAAAATCAAATCACACCCATACTGAATCCATCATCCAAATTAACAAAATTAAGACCCCAAAACAAAACCCCCAAATTTTATTACCTCTTGTAGCAGTAGACATCTCTCTTTTACTCTCCCTAAGTGCCTCTGCAACAAACAACACAAAAACACAGAAAATTTCAATGAAAACCATTTCCATTCATGAATCAAATCAAAACCCATCTTCAATTACACAATCAAACACCAAACCCCCCAAAATATTCAATCAATTAATCACTAGAAACATAGTAAAGATCTTACCTTTAGGTGCAGTCTTCTTCTTAAAAATGTTTAAGATTCCGTTCACCATCTTTAAAATTTTCTGGTTCTTGTCTATGAATCAGAATGAATTGAAGATGTTGAGATCCAAAAGGCTGGTTTTTGAGGTCTGTAGAGATGAGGAGATCTAGTAAATGGAGGAGGAGAGTGAAGCAGTAGGGTTTTTTTCTAGTGAGCCAAAAGGAGCCTCCTTTTTTTTATCCGACAGTGATCAGATTACTAGCCGTTATAATGACAAATGCAAAAAAATAAAAAATAATCCAAACCCATAAACTAAATCATGAAAAGATAAGATTTTTCTTTCTAAAATGACAATTTGAACAATCTAGTAAGTGTCTAAACCTTTTTCGTGGTTACCAAACAACTAATAATTTTTCAAGACGTTCTAGTATACCATCTAATCATATTCATATAATGAAATTTTACACAACAACCACATAGAAACATAACCGAACATATTCATCGCCTTCTAAGAACAAATAAATTCAAACTAACAAATAGACTAAATTGCAGAAGAATCATATATAATCAGATATCAGCTAACGAAATACAATCTAAAAGAACAATTAAGGGAGTTTCTTTGTAATGTCTTCTCAAACATAAAAATGAAACCTAAGTATCTATGTTTAACTGATTCAAACAAAATACATCAAACCCTAAGTATCAATCAACCAAAATACACAAAAAACTTCATCATTAATCGATTTAATCAAAAAGGCACAAAACCCTAATTTTCAATCTACCAAAACCTAACTATCAAACCCTAACAGAAATAGCATCATCAATCGATTCAAACAACGAAATAATAGATATAACATCATCAAACCCTAGTAATCATCATCCATACCTTACTTGCTTGAACGGAGGAAGAGTTTTAATGACGGGAGAGGTTTTATTCCAGAGCTTTATCTGAGAGAGTGGGAGAGGACAAGTGGTGGAAATCTGAGAGAGTGAGAGAGGAGGAGTGGTGGAAATGAATCGAAGAATATTTTGTCATAGGATGAGAAGAGTAAGCAAACGCGACATTCGCATGCTCGGGAAAAAAGTGTTCCCAGGTGTTTTTTGTCACACGGGTATTTCGCACGCCTAAAAGAAAAACAGTTGCAATTAGCAAGACACAACAGTTGCGAAATTAGAAGCAGAAGATGGCTATTGCGAAATTTTAGCAACAGAAATTCGCAACAGCTACATTTCCCTTGCGAATCTGAGTTGCTATTTCCTGAATTTGGTGTAGTGATAGGCCGTATAAGAACCAAAAAGGCACAACGTCTCTTAGTGTTAATAATAATTTCCTTATAGGCCATGGACTATCTTTGTCCTGTAATAAATCTTTTCATATTGATAAGTTAAGTTCTCTGCTTCTTTTCTTTTTAGCGTAACATAGATTTATAGCGTGTTTGGATAGATATCTGCTTCTGACTTCTTCTTCTGGAGAAGTAGAAGTCAGAAGCAAAACTATTTTGCTTCATAAAAAACTGACTTTTCTACTTCTAGAAGTCGTTCTGAAAAACTATTGCCAAAATGACTTCTGACTTTTCGACTTCCAGAAGTCGAAAAGCAACTTCTTAATTAGTGTACATCCACACGCCCTACTATAAACCATTTCCCTTAGATAGTTTTTAGATGTCCATTTTTCTTTTATTAGAATTGGGTCTGTAGTTGACACGTGCAAGTTGGTATAATGTTGTTAGTCAATTTATAGTAGTACAAAGCTGTTGTCAGTCAGTAGTTTATATATATAACATAGGTTAAGATCGGTTCTAACAAGTCTCCAAAAATAGGTAAGGATCGGTTCTACCATGACTCCCAATATAAGCTAGAATCGGTTATACCAAGTATCCTAATATAGGTAAGGATCGGATCTACCATGTATTGTAATGACCCGACCCTCCACCGATATTGTCCCCACTTAGCCACTACAGTTATCTATCACTGTGGGGTTTTCAACGGGCATCGCTGCGGTAATCCATCAGAAACTTTTCGGGAGGTCACCCATCCCTGGATTTCTCCCGCCCGAGCACGATTAACTGCAAAGTTTTCTGCCAACTCTGGAGCCAATTGTACTGAAAGGCCTCAGTGTTATGAAAGGAAAAACCATTACCTATATTCCATTCCATTGGCGAACCACTGTCGAAATCGTGGTATTACAGTACCACCACATTAAATTGGAGCCGTCCTCAGCTCCAGAATATATTTTGAAGCCCAGATCTCCGACGTTCCCTGCCCCTCATGAGAGAAACACCTGGACTAACCTCTTCCAGCATACCTTCCCACCCTCGACCGGTGACCCGTCGTCGGCTCTAATACCATTTGTAATGACCCGACCCTCCACCGATATTGTCCCCACTTAGCCACTCAGTTATCCGGCAGTGTGGTTTTCACGGGCATTGCTGCGATAATCCAGCAACAACTTCCCAGGAGGTCACCCATCCCTGGATTGCTTCCCCAAGCACGCTTAATTGCAAAGTTTCCTACCAACTTTGGAGCCAATTGTGCTGAAAAGGCCTCGGTGTAAGGAAATGATAAATCATTACCTATATTTCATTCCATCGGCGTACCACTGCCGAAATAGGGGTATTGCAATACCACCACCTTAAATTGGAGCCATCCTCGACTCCAGAATACATTTTCAATCCCATATCTCCGACGTTCCCTGCCCCTCATGAGAGAAGCACCTGGACTAATCCCGTCCAACGTACCTTCCCTCTCTCGGCTGGTGACCCGTCGTCGCTTCTGTTCAGATGAAAAAGTATGCTAGGATGTTAAGCTAGATACTGGTCTCACAAGAGGCAATGAACGTCTACATTATGCTAGGATGAGAGCACAATTGGCTCCAGAGTTGGCAGAAAACTCTCCAGTTAAGCGTGCTCGGGCGGGAGAAATCCAGGGATGGGTGACCATTCAGGAAGTTTTTACTGGATTAACACAGAGATGTCCGTTGGAAAACCCACACTACCGGACAACCACAGTAGCTAAGTGGGGACAGTATCGATGGAGGGACGGGTCATTACAAATGGTATCAGAGCCGACTACGGTTCACCTTCTGAGGGTGAGAGAGTACGCTGAACGGGATATGTCGATTCATCGCTCTCATGAGGGGCAGGGAACGTCAGAGATCTAGGCTTCAAAATATATTCTGGAGCTGAGGATGGATCCAATCTAAGGTGGTGGTACTGTAATACCCCGATTTCGGTAGTTATTCGCCGATGGAATGGAATATAGGAGATGGTTTGTAATTTCCTAACACCGAGGCTTTTTCAGCACAATTGGCTTCATAGTTGGCAGAAAACTCTGCAGTTAAGCGTACTCGGGGGAGCAATCCAGGGATGGGTGACCTCCCTGGAAGTTGTTGTTGGATTTGCGCAGCGATGCTCGTGAAAACTCACACTGCCGGATAACCACAGTGGCTAAGTGGGGACAATATCAGTGGAAGGTCGGGTCATAACAAATGGTATTAGAGCCGACGATGGGTCATCCGTCGAATAGTTATCACAAACTACAAAAGAAAAGTATTCATAAAGAAGCAATATAAAAGGTACTCACGCGTAAACAATAATAACCATCTTAAATTTTGATAAATATATTTTTTTCTTCGTATATGTATAACACATAATTGCCCGAGTGGTAGAGTCATGGAAAGACTCGTCTTTAGTTGGGACGATATGCTACTGCCAAAAGATTGAAATAGTTAACCAAAAACACTGACGGTATGAACAACAAGCACCCATATTCCAGAGCGAATTACTCACTCGCAAGACCTTCTACTTCACGACGAAATATCACCCATCTAACTATCTGTATAATTTGTACATCAGATAGAATCACTTTCTTATCTCCATATCCCTGAGGGCCTTCATCACTGTATTCAGAATCGGCATCCAATAAAGCTTCACGTGTAGCTTTGTGATTGCCATCCTTTGAGTTGTTTCCCACGTGTTCCATTGCATGCACCACACCTTCAGATACAAGCTGATTTTCTTTAATCTAACCTTCCACATAACGCTTGTTGCTTGGAATGTTCTTGTAAAGCTTCATCGCCCTGCGTAACAACACAAACTACATGTGAACAAAACTTGGAGCTTAGCTCCACCTAAGTTATACATGAAACTATTTAGCTGATGCATAGTCTATAGATTATGATGTCGATTACCAATAACTAAGTTCAAACATGGTTCAGTTCATGCTCCATTATCAAAATACTTTAAAGTGATTACCTTTCAAATGGATACATCCATCGAATCTAACTGGTCCACAAGTTAGAGCTTCATCAGCAAGATGCACCACCCGATGGATGCTGATAACGAAAAAAGAAGGCGGAAAATACTTTTCCAGAACACACAATGCCTCGGAAACCATGTATTTTGCCTGTTGAAGTTCACTTTTGGTCAGAACTTTTGAGCAGAGTATTATAAAGAACAAACTAATCTGTTGAAGAGCCCTCCGAAGGTCTGGGTAGCGCGGGAAAGCATGTTGTAACAGAACTGGTAGCAAATATTCCATAATCATATGAAAGTCATGCGACTTCAAACAATGCAGACCGGGAGGTTGTAGAGTGACATTGTTTCCAAGATTTGAGGAAAATCCGGTCGGAAACTTCATGTCTTTCAATATCTTCAAAAAGTCATTTCTCTCCTTCTTGCTCAAAATATAAGGAGCATCGGGTACGATGTCTTTACCAGTTTCAGGATCTTCAGTAATCCATTGACCCCTCTGAATATTCAGAGCCTCCATATCTTTCCTAGCACACACACTATCTTTCGATTTCTTCTTTAAGTCAAGAAAAGCATCTACAAGATGTTCAATAACATTCTTCTCAACGTGCATTACATCTATACAATGACGATATTCATTATAAACCCATGTTGGAATATCCAGCAGCCTCGACCTTTTGTAAAAGGCTTTAGTTGGTGAATCAATATCATCGCAATCAACTTCATAAAAATCTCTCTTTCTCTTCTTACCGTCTTTGGAAATTAAGCTTACCAGGAACATAATGAACATGACTGGTCTTCGTCATTACTTCTTGTCCGGTTATGGTGCCAATCCCTTCTCTTTTGTTTGGAGTCCCATATACTTGCCTGACCTGAAAAGAGGACACTAAAATCCTCACTACCAATGCAATTCCTTTTCAATTGAACAGTCAAAATTTCAAAAATTAAGAACTGAACTGATCATATATGACCAAACCAAGCTTGACAAAAAATGAAGAACTGAACTGAAAATTAAGAACTGAAATAAATCATATAAAACCAGTCAACATGTTGTTTTAACTCATTTTCTTATTAAGAATATCTAGTCCTAGCTGTCAACACTATCATCGAATCACTTACTGACTCACATTAGAGGAACATTCGTATAATTATAAATTACAGGAAAAGAGAAAATGCTTGTAATACAAGAAACGGTAATAGAAGACGAAGAACATTCTGAGGGCTCTAATGGAGGTTTGGATGTTGATAAAAGTAATGGTGGAAATAACAACTTTAAACCAACTCCCTTGGAAATTATTGAACATGTTAAAATCAACATGATCCAGAAACTCCAAAGTCAAATATAAAAGCCATGCTTAGTTATCTGTTTTGCAGGAGTATCAAATTCATGCGACATTTCATCATGTTAGATAATCAAAAAGAACTAAGGAAATTTTCATCATGTTAACTAACCTGAAAGGATGACTCGTTTTCAGAAATCTTCGGAAATTTCTGTGCACAATCTTGCGGGAGTGAGGTAACCAATTACTTTCCATCTCATCCGCACAACCAGGGCACGCTTTGTAACCATGAAATACACATCCAGAAAGATTTACATATGCAGGTAAATCATGAATACCCCACATAAGAATTGCTCTCAACTTGAATGCCTCTTTTAAACGCATAAAATATGCATCAACACCCTCCCAAAGTTGTTGCAGGTCCTCTATTAGTACTTGCAGAAAAAACACAGATGTCTTGTCCCGGTGCTTTAGGCCCTGGTATCAACAGTGACATGATCTGAAACTCTGCCTTCATACATAGTGATGGTGGAAAATTATATATTACTAAGATAACTGGACAGCAACTATAACCGGTAGACTGGATGCCGCGAGGATTAAACCGATAAGTTGAGATGCCAAGCCACACATTATTCGCTTCACTTGCAAACTCAGGCCACCTTTCCTTCGTGTTCTGCCACTGCACAGAGTCTATTGGATGACGCATATAATTATAATACGCCTCTCCTCTATCATGCCACGTCATGTGTTCAGAGATCCAAGGTATTGTATAAAACTTCTTAAGTCTTTCATCGAGCGGAAAATCTCGCAACACTTTCTCTGGCTCTTTTGTTGGCCTTAATATTCCATCTTTCCCCACTTTAAATTTGTACCTAGATGCTCCACAAGTCGGGCATTCTATTGCATTCTCAAGGTTTTTCCGGAACAGCACACAATGGTTAACACAAACATGTATATTTTCAGCCTTCATTCCCAGATTTCTCAACATCTTCTTCATTATCGGGTATTTTTCAGGAAAAGTATTGCCTTCTGGAAACCATTTTCTAAGTAATCCCAAGAGGTAAGTTACACTATTACCTGACCAACCAAAAGTCTTCTTTACATGATGCAACTCTACTATGACAGAAAGTTTTGTATGACCATTCTCACATGACGGATATATTTTCTCCTCTGCTAACTTCTTATACTTGTCGTGCTTCTTACCTAAGCTAGGATCCTGAATAAAGGGATGTTCAGAATCACCTACATCGGCATGCCCGTTTAACCCTTCAAATACCCCAAAAACATTGTCAACAAAATCACCCAACCTGCACCCATCATCTCTACTGTCCTCTGCTACATCTTCCTCTACAGGCTCCACTGAAGTTTCTTCCTGAACGAATTGCTCTACATTTGCGGCAACTACCTTTGATGGTGGTGTCGGCTTCTCTCCATGCAGTGACCAATGTACATATGTAACTAGCATGCCATTCACTTTTAAATCATGCCTTACTTGTTCAAACTTCTTAGGTTTTGCATTACGACAAACACGACAAGGACATGGACAAAATTGTGAGTCTCTAGTTCTGTTCTTATATGCAAAGGCAATAAAAGTATCTACTCCTATCCTATATGAATGACTAAACCTATCTTCAAACATCCAGCCTTTATCAATATGTTGAGACATTCTACAATAATGAAAACAGGCCAGATTATAAAATTGGTGCACTATTTCTGGCTTATAATTCACAACGAAACAAAAACAATCATTCTTATCAAATGACCAGCAAACTGAATCCTAAGAAAACTGGCATAACAAGAAACTGAATTGTAAGCATACGAGAGACGCAGAAAGTACATAACAATAGAAGTACAAACAAGCAGCAAACCCTCTCTGCGATGAACAGGTTTCGTGCACGATACGTCGATACCTAAGTAATAAGCAGCCAACAATAAGACAGTAAGAAGATGAACATACAATCTTATACAAACAATGATAACTAGAGCAGCTAAACAAAAGCTGAACATGTTACCCGACCTTTCAAGTCCTTAGAACCGCAATTTTACTATACGAAACCTGCACCAAAACACAAATTATACTTTAGAATTATCATCTGACAACAACATGATAACAATGATGACCAGAAAAAGTGGGATTTGAGCTACAAAAATGCATAAAAGACTTAACATTTCTTAAGAATTTGCTTATATTAGAGCCACATATCCACAAAAATCCTAACTTTTCCTAAGAAATTATAAGCAACCACATTGTTTACATAAAAAATAACAATTTAAAAGACATTTCTAAAAACATTTCATGGTAAAAAAGAGCTGCCTGAACTGGTTTTACTAATGGGTTCAAGGATTTTTCAGTTATGGACTGGCTTGTTAGTAAACATTTAAATATTGTATGTAAGCTAGCTACCAAGTTGGGGGGGGGGGGGGGGGTGGTGGTAACATATATGCTTCAAAATGAGGGGGGCAATTTATTTATTTTTTATCATAACCTAGTCAATGCGAGAGGGAAACACCAATTCACTTTTAACGCAGTACCTAAATAAGACCACTTGGGAAAAAAAATCAATGTACAAAAATGTGATCAATATACTACGCCTCAGACGAACAGAACTAACATAAATTTTTAGCAACGTTACAGGTTATGCGTAAACAAGAACGTAAAAAGAAGTACAAGGTAATGAGTGAAACAATACCCTGTAACCAGCTCGAACAACAAGTGGCCTTTTGGGAGTGCAAATTCTTGTTTTCTTTAGATGAACTGTATGGAAATACTTATCTACAATGGCAAATTTTCAAAGGATTAGACAAGTGGCTAACATAAAGTTTCCAGTTAGTAACTTTCAAGAACAATCCAATATATGAATGCTTATCAGTTCATTATAAGTTCAAGTGTTGAACAAACATAAATTAGGTGTAACCCGTTCTATCTTCAACATTTGTAATGAGCATAAAGAACTAAAATTAAGATGTACAATTAGAAATCCAGTTCTCAAGCAAATCTTTGGTTTGTCATCCACAATGTCTCGCATATAATCCACAAACCTAGAGAATGAAATCTCTAAAGGGAAATACGAAACTAAAACTAAGAAGACACGAAGGAATATGCTGCAAGTTTCAAGCAACATATCAAGCAGCAATTTCTCCAACCATGGAAGCACCTAGGAACAGCAACAACGTCTTGCATATAAAAACTCCAAAGATCTGCTGCAATTTTCAAGTTATAGTTTGAAAATTCCCTAAGGGGTAAATATTCAAATCTAAATCCTCATCATCCTTGAACAAGATCTTGATCTTTTGATGTCACTACTAACTTGAAAACAACCAACACATACTATTTCAACAACAGCTGCATAAGCCGATATTACTGTTCAAGGGTAATCATTGTATCACATAACATAACCTTCCTAGAAAATAACCAATCTTAAGACAACATATCCAGATGGATAACATTGGCACTGCATTGGAACAAAAAGTCGTATCAAGACTCTAAAACAGGTAAGCTCTAGTTATTACTATGTTCAAACCAACAAGTTCTTTTAAATGGGTCCTGTAATATGAAGTATCAAACTAACAAGTTCTTTTAATTCCAATGGGTCTTGTACTATGTTCAAACTAACATAATGATATCCCCAACAAAAAGTATCAAATTCATAAACAACTAAGAAATCAACCATGTTGATACAGAATTGAAACTACATCCAGCAGTAACAAATCAATCAAGTCACATTTGAATAAAAGCAGCAAGAGATTGATAACTAAAAAAGCAATTTAACCCTAAAAATAGCTCACAAATCAGCATAAACATTTGATGACACCATTATAATAAAACTGAATGTGTTTACCAAAAAAAAAAAAAAAAAAAAAAAAAAAAAAACAGATGAAAAGTAGAACCCCCAACTTCAAAACACAGAAACACCAAAATCTGTACATGCAATAAGACTCGAACTTCACAGAGTTAGTTCAACAAAATCAAAATTAAACAACAGTACTAGTAAATAATGGTTATACCTGATAATAATCAACTATTTGATGAACTGATTTCGGATTTTAGGGATTGATTTTGGATTCTAGGTTTAGGAATTTTTTAGGGTTCTAGAGAACAGATCGAAATTTATAGGTTTTGATTACTGAAATTCAGGTATCGATTTGGGGTTTCATTATGAGAGAAGGGTTTTGATTCTGCAGGAAGGATTTTGGTCTCGAGGGTTTCGAACTTTCTGCAGGGAAGGGTTTTGGCGTTCTGAGGTTTTGAGAGCTTTTTGCAGGGAAAAAATAAAAGAGAGAGAGAGTAAAAACGAGAGTGATAAAAACGTGAAATAAGAGAGAGTAATAAAGATGTCTGAAAATATTGGCTTTTAAAAAATTTGAGGGAAAAATTAATATTTGGTGAAAAATATGAGAGGGAGGATAATTAGAGGGAAAAAATTAGGGGGAAATTTTTGTTGATTTAATTTTAGGAGGGAGGATGATTTTAGTGAAATATTGAGATGGAAATATTTAGAAATTTTAAGATTTTTCTAAAATAATGATAATAAAAAAAATGATATTATAAAAGTGACCAACGTTTTTTTGCGTGTCACAACACGTTGCTTTGCATTAATTTTATTTTACAAATTAGTATTATTTTTTGTTACCAACGTATTTGTTGGTGTGCAACGGATATTGGCGTTGCACATAGTTGCAACGCCAATATCCGTTGCACACCTCCAAAACTGATATGTTGCAAATTACAGGATATGGTGTAGTGTCTTTTCAGTTTGGACACCAAGGAATTTCCAAAACCGAAAATATTCTCAAGATATGCAATGAATAGGAAAATTCGGTTTTCCTAATTCGAATAAATGCTTGTCCAAAATTTTCGAAATCTCTTAATAGAAAATCTCCAATTAGTAAATTCACATTACTAATTTATATTCTTTAGAGATATGCATTTAATTGCTGGTAATTAAAGCATATAAAACCAAAAACCTTAATTAAAAGATTCTCAATTTATTTCGGCACAGGATCTCCTTGAGTACTAAGGAATATCTTTGAACAATAAATGATAAGAGTTATTGTATGTGTTCAAAGTATGTTGACATCTTTTCCCCGTAAATCCTTATTCATATTTACATGGATTTACATACTTGGAATCGGTTATACCACACTTCCAAACAAGTTTAGAATTGGTTCACCTGTATTCCAAGATCACTATTGAAAAAGCGGGGGTCTAACAACCACACCTAATATTTAGCTTAGCAATCTGTATGGACCAACTCCAATATACTTTCAACAGAATCAACTAGACAGTCAGACTCAATCTTAGGAAAAGTATATCAAAGAGTTATATCTCTATTTCTTAATGTAATCAGCAAATCAAACAGATAGAAATCCGCGAGCCTGATTATTATAATAAACAACTTGGACGGTATCAAAACCAATATCCAAGTGTCAATCAATTTAATCAACAACCAAAGTTTGGATTCACGGTTGATTGAACTTACACACAACTTGTGATATTTCAATTATATAAATAAATATAATGCGGAAAAGAAATAACACAGACACTAGAAATTTTGTTAAAGAGGAAACCGCAAATGCAGAAAAACCCCGGGACCTAGTCCGGATTTGAACACCACATTGTATTAATCCGCTACAGACACTAGCCTACTCCAAGTTAACTTCGGACTAGAATGTAGTTGAGCCCTAACCAATCTCACACTGATCAAGGTACAGTCGCGTTACTTACGCCTCTAGAACCATGCCGGATTCTGCGCACTTGATTCCCTTAGCTGATCTCACCCACAACTAAGAGTTGATACGACCCAAAGTTGAAGACTTGATAAACCAATCTGTCTCCTACAGAAAAGTCTATTGTATAGATAAATCTCTCTCCCACAGATAAACCTATGAATTTTGTTCCGTCTTTTGACAAATCAAGGTGAACACGAACCAATTGAAATACCGGACTTATATTCCCGAAGAACATCCTAGAAATATCAATCACCTCACAATAGTCTTAATCGTATGGTAGCGAAACAAGATATTGTGGAATCACAAACGATGAATCCTGTACTCAACTTCTTTCGCTTCAATTATGAATGTTGGTCAATATATTTTCTGATTTAATCCTTATATGGGTATGTTTGATTTTGATTAGATTTTTTTTTTTTTTCACTTTAGGTTATTGTAGGTGTAAATAATCCACAGATACAGGTGGAGCAATCCTAGGAGGCGTGACATTAAATGCGGAAGAAGCGTGAAGCACTTAATCCTACCACTCAGCCTTGGCGCGAGAAAAGAGATATGAAATGAACCCGTGAAGACAATACGTGTAAAGTAGGGACATGATAGCCATCAGGTACATCAACAATAAATGCACTGAATAAGTGGTTGAGAAGATAAGGACGACTCGGTCAGAGTAAGACTCGGCTAAGAGTATCACGGGCGACATCGGCAGCATTCTCCAAAGACACTAACATCGAGTGAAGAGGCGACATGAGGAAACATTACCAAGCTCGGCCTAGTACATCGGGCAAGGCATCAACCAGAGCCGAAGAGAACATCAAAGAAGATACACCATGACATACACTGTAACTCGGATGTATTAGCACTTGCGGCTATAAATAGAGGGCTTTGTAGAGAGTTAAGGGAAAGTATTCAGTAAGGGAGAGAGATCACTAAGAGCTTGTAAGTGAGGAAGACAGAACTTGTGAGCTAGAAACATCCTTGTAACTCCAATTCAAGTAATAAGATCATCAACCCTTCACCCCGTGGACGTAGGTAATCATACTTGAACCACGTATATCTTGTGTTCTTGTACATCTCTTGCTTGTTTGGTTCCTTGTGTGTGTGTTTATGTTTCTTGGATGTAGAAGTAGGATTTTCCACATCTATATTCTGGCGCCGACTAAGGGGAACGTGTAACATCATTTGATACCTTGCAATCTAACCATTTACGAGAAATACCAAAGCTCCTAAAACATCTTCTGATGTTAGTTGATGCTAAGTGAAAGACTCTTGTGGTTCTTAGTTGAAAATCTAGTTTTAAAAAAAAACAATTCTTTTATGAAGTTTTTACTTTCTTAGATTTTCTCTATGAAAATCTTTAGATTTCTCGTTTCGTCTTGAAGTCTAGATAGTTTGCTATTGTTAAAAGCAAGACCTTTACCATCCTATTGAACGAAGTTATTGAAAACACTTTCTTTTCGATTACCCCATCATTTAAGTTTTAACTACGCGATTTCTTTTCGAAAACACTTTCTTGACGTTAATTTCCGGTTACAAATTTCAAATTTTGACTGCGGTTTATAGTGTTGTCTCGATAAGTTGTTAAGATGAGTTGTTAGAAAGTTTTGAAGCTCCCAAAAGATCATTCTTGATGCTTGGTAGAATCTAGAGTGAAACTTCATCTCACGGATAACACCTTGTCGGGGATAGCTAAATTCAACAGCAACAGTGGCAAAACCAGCTCAAAACCATTGAGTTAGGGTTTTTCCAAAGAAAAGACTGAAAAGGGGCAGGATGAGTACTTAGATAGTAGTCCCATCCTAATCCTAGAACAAGAGTCTTACAGCACCATTGGAAGTCCAACAAAGTCGAGAAACTTTACTTTTGGCAACCGGTGTAGTTGATACAACCGGCAAAACAATTGACGAAAGTAATCAGTACAAAAGTAGGTCAAGAAAGAGATTTTCCGGTAAGTTATACGGAAGATTAATGATTTCTGGCACTTGGAATGTAGGACAAATAATGATTAATGCGTAGGGAAAGTACCGAAAGCGACGTGACATAACCCCTTTTCACAAATTCGTCTTGTTATTCAAAACCCCCTAATTTGCTGAGTTCAGCACACTGTAGCAAAAAGGAATCGTACTTGTCTGAACTTTTTCTTCCCTCTGAAGTTCAGATCTGTTGTACTTCATTCTTAACCTTTTCGAAAACAATCCAAAGTGAGGTGTTGTCTGTTTTGCTGACGTAGGTAGGGACGGGTGAACCGAAGAATATCAGCCAAACCTGAGCCAATGGCAAGCACATCGGTTCATCGGGCGAACTCGAGGAACCGTACAAAGAGATGGCACTAGCATGCGGGAAGGAGTAACAGATCCTCAACAACAAAGTAGCCGACAACACCAGCAGGAAGAATCTAGGGCACCAGGTGGTGGCATGACAACTGTTGATGAGGAAGTTGATTTGGGCCGAGATGATGATCTCTCGCCGAGAGGATTGCGGATCAACCCGAGACAGCTGAGGCCAGGAGATATGGTAGATGGAAGGACCGCATCGGACACTGAGGACGATGAGGCAACACAAATTACGCGAGAGGACAGAAGGCGAGCAAGGCAGCGTGCATAGTATCGATTCGCCTTGGAACAAAAAGTAGAGAGGCTTAGGCATGTGCGCTTGGAGATGGGCAACCCAAACAAGGATATTCCACCAGCTGCAGCCACCCCTTCCACTGCTCCTCCAGTAGCTCCACTAACTGCGCCGCCACTAACAGTAGGGAACCATGTGAATGGTCACTCCAGCCACGAGAGTACCGACCCGACATTGATCGCGATCTTGGCCAATCATAAAAGGCAGGAAGATTTCATGAGGGAGTTACAGAGAAGAAATCTAGCTTTAGAGCACGAGAACGACCAGCTCAGGAATCAGAGATCTGGGTCGCGTGGATCTTCGAGTCGAGGAGCCTCTAGTAACCATACCCGATCGATACGTACTCGGACACCGCCTCCTGGCCGAGAACGTGTACCCGATCCTAGCCGAACAAGGGGCGGGTACGAACCACCCGAGAGCTCCTCAACCGAGGAAGAAGTACAAAATAGGAGACCCGACACGATAACCGAAGCTAAGATTAAGCAATTGGAGCAGATGGTCAAGAAGTTGGCAGGCGATGAGGAAGACGACAAGTTGGCGGAAGTAATTAGTGAAGCGCAAAAAACTCAATTTACCAAGGCACTTGAACATACGCCGTTCCCCCCAAGTGTACGCTTCCCACCTTCCCATCAAGGTTTGACGGCACAGGAGACGCAGGAGAACACATCAAGATGTATAGCATGTCTTTGCTGCAATGGAAGAGCTACGACGTAGTCATGTGCAAATTCTTTCCGGCAAGTCTTGAAGGCGAGGCGAAAAAATGGTTCTACACCTTGCCCGATGAATCCATTGGCAACTACGGGGCCCTAGTGGAAATATTTCTTGAGATGCATAATAGCATTGCTCGCCCAAGGGTAAACAGATTATTCACACTGGCCCGACGGTTTCGAGAACCCCTGAGATCTCTGACAGATCGATGGAGGAAATTATGTACTGATATTGGGAAGGTTCCAGTCGAGCAGCAAATATTTGGATTTGAGAATTCATTGGGAAAGTCAGATCCCATCTGGATAGCAATGTACACAGAAAAGCCAAAGACGCTAATAGAGATGAGGAAAATGCAGGAACATTACATAGCATTGGAGGAGATACAAGAAGGAGCACATGATAAAGGAACCCAAGAAGCCAGCACAACAGCGGAGCCTGTCCCTATGCAGGATCTGAGGCGACCCGAGAAAAGGCCGGTAGCCCCACATCAAGTCTCGGGCAAGAAAGAATGGGTTGAGAAGGGAAAGAATCCACGACACGAACCAAGAACCTACACACCCATGAATGCACCATTAGAGGAAATATTCAAGGAAGTATAAAAAAGAAACGACATCAGATACCCGAAGACTAGGGGCATCCAGTTCGACGAAACAAGAAACCATCCCGAGTTTTGTCATTACCACCAGTATCGAGGGCACTCAACTAACAATTATCGAGAAGTAAAAGATATCGTGCAACACTTAATCCGAGACGGGTACTTACGACATTTCGTCAAGACAGCGCCGACACCAATCCAGCCCGATGTTCCCGTGCACCAAGTAAGGATCGACAGAGGAACCCAGTTCACCTGCAACACTATCTCATACTCAGCCACACAAAGATTGGATCTCGGGATGGGTATCACTTCCAGGATTTGTAAGAGGGATCGAGCAGGGAAAGAAATCTTTAGTGTAGCAAAGACATTACCAATGGAACCGTGGATGATGCATCCGATCACCTTCTCAGCTAAAGATGTTCCTTCGAATGGCCAAGCACATGGAGACCCACTAGTGAACACCTTACTTATTTAAGAATGGGGAGTTAAGAGGATCCTGATGGACAGTGGAAGCTCGGTCGAAATCCTATTCTATGATACTTTTAAGAGGATGGAATTATCAGACGATATCTTAATTCCTTCTACTTATCGAATTTACGGCTTCAATGGCACCATTACAATACCAAAGGGAGAAGTCACACTCAAAGTTTCGGACGGAGAAGGATACCTGGACACGCTTACTACTTTCTTTGTTGTGGACGTCATGTCACCATTTGAGGCGATCCTCGGCAGGCCATGACTCGCGGGTATCAAAGGAGTGGCATCGGCGTACCACCAAAGGCTAATATTCCCATCTTATCGAGGAGTTGTGGAAGTATTGGGAGATCCCCAAGAAGAAAGACAATGCATGCAGTTGGATATCCAGCAAAATGAGGAAAGACGATCAAGGCAACGCCGAGAAAAGAACAAAGCCAAGGCCGAAGAAGAACTAGAAAAGGTGCTTTCACAGGCTATTGCAACTTATGAAGAAGGAGAAAAATAGGTCTTATAGAAATCAAAGGAGGCGACATCGGGCGAAGAATCGAAACCTAACTTCTCGGCTTTAGAGCCAACCCGAGAAGTTAACTTAGGTACCGCAGAAGAGCCGAAATTAGCAAGAATCAGAACCTTACTAACGGACGAGCAGACTGAACGACTGATAACATTGTTGAAAGAACACATGGACGTGTTCGCCTGGCAGATGCGTGATATGGAGGGAATTGACCCAGACGTATGCTCACATTATCTAAGGATAGACCGCAAGTTCAAGCCAATCCGACAAAAAATACCGATAATTGCACCCGAGTTGCAAGCAGCGGTGGAGGCCAAGTTGAAAAAGTTACAAAAGGCGTGAATCATTCGAAAGTCTCAATACCCACATTGGATATCTAACATGGTGATCGTACCAAAGAGAAACGTGGGAGTTAGGATCTGCATCGACTTCAGTGATTTGAACAAGGCCTGCCCGAAGGACAACTTTCCTCTCCCCAACATCAATCAACTAGTAGAGTCAATAGTCGGGTATAAGGCAGTCACGCTAATGGACGAATACTCGGGGTACAATCAAATCCCATTGTCCCCTGAGGATCAAGAACATACGTCATTCTTCACACCTAGAGGACTTTATTGTTACACCGAAATGCCATTTGGATTGAGAAATGCGGGTGCTACTTACCAAAGATTAGTGGAGGACATGTTTGAAGACAAGATTCATCAGACCATCGAAGTCTACACGGACGACATGTTGGTAAAAAGCAAGATAGCATCCAGCCACATTGGCGACCTACGCGAAATTTTTCAAACTATGAGGAAATATAAGATGCGAGTCAACCCTGCTAAATGTACTTTTTGGATTACTTCGAGTAAATTTTTGGGTCACATAATTATGGACGAAGGCATAGAAGCAGATCCTGAGAATATTAGGGCTGTGGTAGAAATGCCATCTCTAGTGACGGTGAAAGACGTATAAATACTAAACGGCAACTTAGCCGCACTCGGGCGATTCATTTCTCGATCTTCCGACAAATGCAAAGACTTCTTCGGGACACTCAGAAAAGGGGAGAAGTTCAGGTGGAGCGAGGAATGTGAAGAAGCATTTCAAAAAATAAAACAACACCTAGCGAGCCTGCCGATGCTACAACGACCTGAGCCCGATGAAGTGCTTACCTTATATCTCGGGGAAAAGGGTTATGCAATAAGTGCGGTCCTGGTTAAAAATGTTGGGACAGAAGGTAACCCTATATACTTCATAATCAAGACCATTAATCCAGCCGAGAAGAACTACACCAGGATCGAGAAACTAATTCTCGCTTTGGTATGGGCGACACAAAAACTACGGACGTACTTTCAGACTCATAGGATCCGTGTACTTACGAAGTCGTCCATAGAATCAGTACTCGATAATGCATCAAGGTCGGGACGGATCTCTAAATGGAGTGCTCAAATTAAGCAGTTCGACGTTTTCTACGAAATGAGGACAACATTAAAGGCGCAGGAAGTGGCGGACTTCTTGGCCGATTTTCCTTTGAATGAGGAGGATGAGGTCGAGGATATCTCAGGCATGGAGGGGACCGATAAGATCCGTCCGATCTCCTCGATACATGTGACCCGACACGGTGGGAAGTTTTTGTAGATGGGTCGTCCAACAAAGATGGGTCCGGTTTAGGACTCGTCTTCACTACGCCAAAGGGGAAGAAGATGGTTCAATTGTTTAGGGTCGAATTTAAGGCAACAAACAATGTTATTGAATATGAGGCGGTAATACATGCTTTGCGAATGATAGTCGAAATGGAAATCCACGATGTAAGGCTCACTAGCGACTCTCAACTAGTCATTAGACAGATCAATGGACAGTACGCCATACATGACCCGGTTTTGCAAAAGTATTGGGAACTCTCCCAATTTTACATGGGACAGATACCAAACATTAAGTTCCGACACATCTGCAGAAAATATAATCGCCACTCCGATGCACTGGCCTACATTGCTTCGATGCTAACAGACCCGAGCGAGGAAGGCATTCGAGTTATGCGAATTTTAATGTCATCTATACCCGAACCAATAGACCTCAAGGCATATGTAGCAGTTTCCATGGCCGATAAATATGAAGCTGGGGATTGGCGTAATCACATTCACCAATACTTGGAAACCGGAGAACTGCCCAAAGGGCGACCCGAGATCAACAAGATTAAAAGCAAAGCAACGGCGTACGAGTTGCGAGATGGTGTCTTATACAGAAAATCCTATTTAGGACCGTTATTGAGATGCTTAAGCAAAGAAGAGGGGCACACGATCTTGAATGAATTGCAATACGGGGCAGCGGGTAATCATAGCTCGGGGCGGAGTCTGGTAGCTCGAGCAAAGACCATGGGATATTTTTGGCCTTACATGAATGAAGATACTAAGCACATGTCTTTAATCTATGATGAGTGCCAGAAGTTTGGTAAGAAGATACATGCACCAGCAGTCACTCTGAACTCATTTATTAGTCCCTGGCCATTTGCCAAATGGGGGATCGATATCATGGGGCCATTACATGTCGGGTCGGGACAAAGAAAATACTTGATAGTGGCCACAAACTGCTTCAACAAATGGGTAGAAACGGCACCCCTGAGACATATTCGAGACAAGGACGTATTCCGTTTCATTTGGGAGCACATTATCTGCCGTTTCGGTGTACCAGCTGCAATTGTCTCGGAAAATGGGAAACAATTGCAGGGCAAAAATATCGACCTATTATTCAACACTTAAAACATTCGAAAGAGAATGGCGACACCCATTTACCCACAAAGTAATGGGCAGGCCGAGATTACAAACAAAACCATAGCCAACAACCTAAAAAAGAAGTTGGACGGGGAATACGGCGAATGGTGTGAGGAGCTCTACAACGTTCTATGGGCTTACATGACTACACGCAGAGATGCCACTGGTCTATCACCTTTTATGCTAACATATGGCACCGAAGCTATTCTCCCTACAGAAGCAATGATACCTACAACAAGAACTGAGGCTTGGAGACGAAACATCTCGGCAGACCTGATCTTGGCCAAGCTCGATGACTTAGAAGAAACTAAGGAGATGGCCCTGCAAAAAATGGAAAACTATCAAAGGCGACTACATCGTGAATATAACAAGCGAGTTCGGCCGAGAGAATTTCAACCTGGACAGTTAGTACTGAAAGAACTACCCAGTTATGAATGTGACAAGAAGAGAGGAAAATTAGCGGCGCGATGGGGCAGACCATACACGATTGTGGAAAAGGTGGGAGAAGGGGCATATAAGATATTGAAACCGGACGGAACACCCGAACCGCGGCCGTGGAATACTAGACACCTAAAATTGTATCACCTATGAGGGGTGCGAAAACAGGTATGATATCTTGTCATTTTCGTATCCTTAAAAATCCACGTGGGGTAGGAACTATGACAATTGCGTCTAATGGTCATTCTTACTCGAGGCGACGGTAGTGTGCAAGTGTCGAGGTGACTTACACTCGAATGGGCATTTGTACTCGGGGCGACGGCAGTGTGCAAGTGCCGAGGTGCCTTACACTCGACGGGCTATTCGAACTCGGGGCAGTGGCAGTGTGCAAGTGCCGAGGTAGTCTAAGGGTTCTGGTGGCTGGAAACCAGTGGCCGATTGTCGAGGCATGAGTACTCGACAATCAAGCATACAACATTGCTCCCATCGCAAGTGGCCAAAATCACTTGCCCAAGGTAGCTAATTGATAGCTCCTTGGGGATATTGAGCCAATAAAGCTTAGGAAAGACCAATACCCTACCACTAGATCGAAATGACGGTGATGAGATACCTCAATCGGGACATGGCATTGGGCCCGATGACCCTCTCTGTTGAGTGTGTTCGATAGAAATGGAATTTATACTAAAACGTTAACACACTTTGTTGCAGGGAACAACAAGCTCAACATTAATAAACAACCAAAGTATGAACAAAACGGCATAAGGGAGAATGTCAAGTAACAAGAAAACAACCGGTTGGCGACGCAACACCCCATAAAACAAAGAGTTAGGAAAGAAAATAAAGGTGTTCAAACGAATTACAGCCTAACATAATGAGCAGGATAGTGGCGCGGCACTAAAAAAGGTCCATCTATACATTTGGAGGAACTGATCCTGAACCGGCCTTTTTAGTAGCAGTATCGACTCGCTTCTTATCCATCACCGCTTTAACACCTTCCTTCACTCTAACAACCAGCTCGGAATTGAACCTCTCCTTCTCAGCAGCGAGACTCCGAGTCAACTGAGTCGATGTCGCCTCAGCAGTGGCCACTTTCCCAAGCAGATGGGTCTCCCTCGCCTTCAGTCGGACATTCTCTTCCTCCAACAACTTCACTTTCTCTTGCTCGGCTACAGGGGCAAATACACCGATTAGAATTATTACAAGGGCAACATAACAAAATAACGACTACAACCAAAACATATTACACACAATAACACCTTCAAGCAATGGAAACACTTCTTTCATAGTATCCTCGGACTTAAGTAAACTATACTCAAGGGCCGATATTTTTGCTGTTAGCTCGTTGTAATGCTGCTCATTGAACTCATTGGTGGGGCAGTGTTTCTTATGATCTTGCCAATCAGCCTTTTGTCGATCATGTGTCAGTCGCAAACACGACATCTCTGTTTGAAGCCACTCTAACTCTTGGGATACCTTCTCGAGTTGTCTGAGCTTTTCTTTCAACTCTTGATTAGACAAACTCAGCGTATCTCTTTCCTTCAAAAGCCGCTTACGATCGACGTGCAGATCCCTAAGTTGATATCTGAACTTCTCACATTGACTCTCCAAATTATCGGCCAACAACGTCTTATCGGCAGCAATCCCTTGGAACCAAGATAAGCTTGCTCGGAGATTATCCATATCATCGGGCACATACTCCAATCTTTGAAACTGCTGTAACTCATCTCGAAGTTGTTCAAGCTCGGACTCTTTTCGATCTATCTTTTCATCCTTATTCACAATTCTTTGGCGTAGATTCTCAACATGATCCAGTTCAATGTCTAGTTTTCTCTTTAACAAACGGTACTCTGAAGCGGAGTCGGCATCAATACTAGACACCTCGGCTAAGAATATAATACTAAGCTTAATATATTGGCACTACAAAATCAATCACGAAGATGTGGGTTTCAAGCAAGTACCTTGGGCATCGACCAATCATTTCTCAAGATCTCGGGCCTGTCCTTGCTCACGCTGCAATTGAAGCCGAAGATCCTCCTTCTTTGCTAGCTCTCTCCGACGAATAACAGCATCCAGCAACTCCTTGTTGACCGCCTAAGAACATTGTAAACGTTAGTGATCATTTCATTCTACAAACCTATGGATAAACAAAGCAACTTACAATTCGATCAAATATGCCCTTTAGACCAGCAGAGTACAAAACTACGCAACTGATCATCTCCTCATCGGACAAGGAGCCAAAGTTAGGAGAAAGGAGAGCCCCTAAAGAATTGCACATAGAGCCCGAGATAGTAAAGGAGGTGGTACTGCCCGAGTTAGGAACCACAGGAGAAATGGGCTCCAACAACTCGTTCCCAGAAGTAATATTCTCTTCGCCACGAGTAACCACATTATTTTCACCATCACCAGACTTCTCCATTTGCTTCGGCTCATGTTCATCACCATCGACCTCTTCCTCTCCATCAAAAAGATCTTCATCATCATCACCATCAGATTCAAGATATACAACACCATCAGCAAGAACAATCCCTTTACCAGCTGACTGCTTGCAAGATGTTTTTCCTGTAGGCAGACAAGTCGCCCTTAGTCTCCTTACCCTTCCCCATGGGCTTACCACCTACAATGGCAGAAGAAACATCAGCGGTTTTTTGAGGCGACTTCCCCAGGAAATAAGACAAAGGAAGCCGATCCTCGGGATCCTCACCATCGATCGCAATAGCGTCCTCGGCCCCACCTTTACTAACCCTCGATTTTTGCACATGAGCCTTCGTCAGATACATTCAAGGCAACAAATAGGGGCAAGTACATGTACTGTAGACAAAGCAGTATATTTGTTACCTTCACTGTCTCCTCCTCGGCCCCTGTGCTAGAACCTCTCTTTCGAGGAACGAGAACTTCCTGTTGGGTGGTCTGGGACCTGAACTACAAAAAGCAAGCAAAATTAAAACATTACTGAAAACATGGGCCGACATCGACCAAGACGAAGGAACTTACCCGATCAACATTGACGACCCAGAAAGGATAAGGCTCGGCCGGAGGAGAAAACTTTCCACTATAAAGA
Source organism: Papaver armeniacum (assembly GCA_023531295.1). Classification (NCBI taxonomy): domain Eukaryota; kingdom Viridiplantae; phylum Streptophyta; class Magnoliopsida; order Ranunculales; family Papaveraceae; genus Papaver; species Papaver armeniacum. Next base: position 400,149 of record JAJJWW010008026.1, on the reverse strand, counting down.
GGACCATAGATGCCTAATGGAACTCGATCCCAAGCTACGTTACTGGTATGACGGGCATGCTTGTTAGTCGTCTTAGTAATCTTCTGATGCGTGTCGTAGGTGCAATCAAATTAATCAATGTTTCCACTCAATTAAAAATAATATAATGGAAGTCAAGTTCGTTCCCACGAGGAGCAAGAGATCTTAGTTGTAAAAGTTGTCACGAAAAGGGGGGTGTAAAAAGCAAAAGAAAATAAACAAAGCAATTAAAATCGAAAGTTGAAAACAATAAGAGAGACAAGATCAAGGAATCCTTCTTCGTTACGAAACAATGAATCAAGTTATGTTCTTTTCTACTTGTTATTAGTCACAAATTATCACCAACCGTAGGTAAAGCATCTAGATCAGTGCTAAACCCCTAAATCCCTTCTATCACCGGACACGGAAGTTCTCGACTACCGGATTCTATTTACCAAACCACCTAGTAGTAGATCACTCTAGATGTAATTTAAAATAAACGCATTAAGGTTTATGAACTTATTAGGTCAATATTAGTAGTTGGACTCTTAGATCAAGGTCTACTTGCTAACGTTGTTTTCACACACAATTGCTCCACGGAATCCCTCCGCAAGGTCTTGTGTTTGCTACTTATGTAAATAGTCAAGAAACGATTACTTATCCCCTAACTTTCACTAGCTTTAGATTAAACCGACAAATCAATTTAGTTGGCCACCCAAACAATCTATCAATCAATCATGAATGTCATTAAGATCATTCCTATTAGTAAAAACAAACGATAATTATGTGAAAAACTTCAAGATAGAATTGAAAACAAAAACTTAAATCATATTAAGAACTAGGAATTCATCCTCAATCAATAATAAAATTAGCTACTCATGCTAAAGAGTTCACACAAAGAATAAGAAAAGAAAAGTGTTGTGTGTGTAGAGATGTGTGTGTAGAAAACTTCTCTATTTATAGGCTTCAATATTCTCCAAATCTTCCAAGGATTAGAAGCCTTTTCCTTTTGCAATTCAATTTCCAAATCCAAGCTTTTCTCAACTCTTTCATCTTCTCTTTCCAAGTTTGAGTCCAATTCTCCATCCAATTCCTAGTCCAAGTCTTCATACCCATGAGAGAAATCCATAGAAAATTCTGGAATTTTTGGCTCGCCGGAAAACTGGGATTGTGGCCGGAATCCGGCCGAAAAAGTCGCTGGTCGCCTGAAATTCGTCGTCGTTTGATGGAATATTCCGTCCAAGATTCTGTTACCGTTAGGTCAAATTAACAGTCAACCGTTAGTCAATCGGGTCAAGGTCTGGGTTACGAGTCAGAACCGAGTCAGCATCTGAGTCCAGCTAACTGGGCTGACTCGGCTAAGTTGCCATGGCATAAGCATTGCTCTGGCCAGAGCTGTGTCACGCCTCAGCCATCATGGCTATTATCTTCTTCACTTGTGCAGCTTCAGATTCATCTTGAGCTTAAGAGCAGCACAAACTCCATAACTCTCTGATAATCCATCCCAAGATCAACAACAACAGCAGCACCGTGTAATGCCATCCAATTGCAATCTACCAGTGCCAACCACCAAGCTCTTCACTTCTTCATCGTCACTGCAGCTTCAACATCATCCATAAGCCACCACCTGCAATTTCAGCTCAACTACACAACAAATCCCTCTCTGCATTCCTTCCCTGGCAAGCATTTCAGTCCACTGAAGCACCACTTCCATAAGCACCTTGTCCTGCCACCAGAACCACAACTCCCTGATAATCCTTCCCATTGCAGCTTCATTCTCCATCCAACCCATTGCAGCACAAGCCTTAGGATTACTTTTCCATTCAAAACAGAGAGCAACAACACTCATTCAAACCATCCTATCTCAACAGCATCTCTTCCCTTCTTATCAATCACCTTCTAACATATCCAAACAATAACTCAGACCACCACCCATTCTCAATCAAACCCCTTTCAGTATTCAACTCGAGCTACACGCACCACAAGTGAATTCCATTGTAATTTCATCCAAACCCATCTTCCTAGCTCAGAACAACAACAACCCTCATTCACACAATTTCAATCACAGGGCCTTCCACATAGCAGCAGCTTCTCATAAAAACAAAAGTAGTGACACCATTCCATCTATTTCTCCCTAAATCTCTCAGAATATCACCAGAAGCTTCAATTCCTCCTTCCCTCGGTTTAAGCTCTCGATTTCAGCCAGCAGCCACCAACAGCAGACCCTAATTATTATCTCAATCACTAACAACTCTCGGCTTCAACAGTCGGAGATTCTCACAGAAACACCATCTCTCTGTATTTGATTCAGACAAACCCTCTCCAATTTCTCTCATCTGCCATTAAAACCTACAGATCCCCTTTCTATTCTGCATCTCGCGATCTCAATTCCTCCATGGTCTTTGCGTCTTCCTCTTCTTTCTCATACTCACATCACCATCCTCAAATATCGAACAAACCCATCTCTAAATTCAATCAACATCTGAGTCTTCTTGTTCATCACCGATCTCAGTTGAATCAACCCCTAACAGATTCGATCCAATCTTCTCTGTCTCTCTGAAACACAGCACAGCCGCTGTTTCTTTCTTGATCGGTTTCTATTAATTCTTCCTCATCGATCCCCATTTAGTTATCTTCTCAATCTCTCGAATTTTCAACTCTCAATTTCAGACACAAATGATTGAGAAATAAATCTTCTCAATTAGGATAGGGTTATAACAGCTGGGTCTGGATCCGGGTACGGGTGTGGAGCAGGGTGTGGTTAGGGTATGGAGCAGGGTATGGATCGGAGTTTAGGGTGTGGGTGGATTCAAACACCCACCATAAGTACACCCCAATTGTGCTATTCTCACTCCCTTCTTTTGGATAAGGGACACCTCTTTGACCTCCCCTTAACCTTGGCTGGGCTCCATATAGTATTCCCTCCTTGGTGAAATGACAATTTTACCCTTTTGCTAAAATATGGTGATTTCTTCTCCTTTTCCTCCGTGTGACTCCATAGTAGCTATAAAACTCAAAACAAGCGTAAAATACATAATTTACAAGAAAAATAGCAAAGAAAGCATAAACTCTAGATAGTAAATACGGTGTATTCTACACCTATCAAATTCCCCCACACTTAGACTTTGCTAGTCCTCGAGCAAATCAAACTAAAAACTCACAACTTCAAAGCGTTCAAGCGTCCCAAGCATCTAAAGAGTTATGAGGACATAGAGTTTCTGCATACTAGTAATAAGAAGTTAGAAATACTAAAGAACATATTCTCATTCTTAAATGTTGAGTGAGAAATAACCACACCATAATGAGAGAACGCGTGTTTGAGAAACGATCAATAAGCATTTCGCCTCGACTTCGCCTCACCAAAAAGGATTTTATGATAATTGCACTCAAAAAGACAGCTTTTTATGGTTCTCACATGTGTGCGGTAGGAATGAAGAGAGAATTCCTGCAACACGTTGAATGGTGGGAAGGACAACTTCCGAAATATTTTTAAAAACCCACATCTTTTATATTTTGAAAAACCATTTTTCTGACGATCTCTACGAAAGGAAATCAACCATTATTATCGAGGATGAGATTACTTACTCACCTTCACATCCGATCGCCAATTATGATAACACCACTCTCACGGCATCCAATAGAAACGTCTTCCGCTCTTCGTCTTTAGCTTCTTAGTCTTCGTCTTCGGTTTCAACTTTTGATGATAAACTCACGAATTTCACAAATCCTTGACAATTTGTAACTCTTTTACCTTAAAACCTTGTCGCTTGAAACTTTCTTATAAATTTTCCTTCCCCACGGCTCATTAAATAAAAATAAGAACAAATATTTCTCTTGTTTTTTTCTCTCTTTTTTTTTTCTTTCCCTTTTTTTTTTTTTTTTTTTTTTTTTTCAATAAACAAGAGAACTTAAATACAAAATAAACCATGGCCGTGGAAGAAGTATTTTACCGCTTGATTCTTCATAACTTGTATCGTCTTGAAATCATAAACTTCAAAAATTCTCACCTTTTGATTTTCTTTGCTTTCATGAATAAGTCTTCATACTTGAATATAAAATTACCTCATTGTAGTGTAAGTCTTCAACATATATGTAAAATCCGCTCATTTGTATGTTGCTTTACTTGTATTTGAAATTTGCTCTTTTTCTCGTTCCGTTGCTTGTAAACCTTAAACTTTTTCAACTTTCCTTGTAGATTTTGGTTTCGCTCCTTGTTGATGATGAGAGTGTTTCTATGGATCCGTTGTTGTCGAGAGAGAGAATGGTGCTAACTGCAAATCGAACTACAAGAAGGTGGCTTTCATCTATAGACGTCACCCTCATGATTGAAAAAATTAGCACTCAAGAGATCAAAGAGTAGTGCTTCTATTGGTGGGAGGTTGGGTAGCTCACCATTCTACCCGGAATTAACGTACGGTGACACACACTCAAAAGAAGCTCTTTAGTAGATGGAAGAATTCTGGTCGGTGCCTCTCATGATATGAATACGGGTAGTCTCCACTAATGATTGATCAGCAACTCTAATAATGCCCTTCTCCCTGCACCAAATTCGCATCACCGGCATGATTAAATCCATTATTTAACACTCAAACAAGCAAGAAATCCGAATGTAGTTCTCTAACATTTCCAAGTTCAATTATGTCGGTCAAAATCTCTATGTAAACATACCTAGAAATATGCTAGTAACTCTAAAATCTTTAAAAGTTGGAGTTTTTATGAAAAACTTTTTTTTTTTTTTTTTTTCAAAATTTTTCAATTTTTTTGTAATTTTTGTTTTAAAAACATGCTTAACCACTCCCCCACACTTAAACCTTACATTGTCCTCAATGTAATTGAATCCTCCTAGTAAAGTCAAGGTGGGAAATTTTAACATGATAAGAAACAAGAAAAAGAAATAACAAAAAGCAAAAGGATAAGAAATACAAAACCTATGGGTTGCCTCCCATTAAGCGCTTGTTTTAAAGTCGACGGCCCGACTTGGCTCTTGCATGATTCATTCCCCATATACTAACAATCGGAAAATTTGAGGATCCACCCATAATACCTGTTTTGCAAACAATAACTCCATACAAATATTAGCACAAGAAAACAATAGTGAAATTATCGCTCGATTGAAATTTCCCCCACACTTATTCTCGTCCACACTCGGAAGTGTATAAAGAACATAGAATTTGGGAATTTCCATGTGTTCCTCTTGGCAAACCTGCATAGTGTTAGCATCAAGTGTTTCCAATGGTGGATATCTAGAAACAAAATCATCCAAAAATACTTTCGAAGCACATACATTCAAACCAATAAGAGGTAAAGGAGAAGAATCAATAGGCAAAGGATTAGACAAACCTTTCACAATTTCTTGTATTATAGAATCCTCTTCATCCTTAAAAAATTCGAGTGAATTACTTACCTCTTGTATATCGTGGTCCTCTATTAAACCTTGCAACCATTCTTCGTCATTTTCTACCTTAACCAAAGTCTCGGTATCATCATAATCATTAGCAAGTTCAATTGGGTCTTCCACAAAATCAATGAATGTGGTTTCATCCTCTAGTATTATCTCTTCAACATTCTCATCATCAGAATCGGGCCATTCACTAAAATGATTTTCATCGTTATAGATTGTAAGATCTTCATGTGCGGGTGTTACATCGTTTATAACAATAGGTAAGTCACACCCAATCTCCTCCTTTTGAATAGGTGAAGGATCGTTATTATGATCCGGAGTTGGAATAACTTCCTCATTGTTGCAACGTTCATACACTTCCGCTGACTCCCATCTTTCCCTAAGAAATTTTTTCCAAGCACTAAATGCATCATCTTCAAGCTCTACCTTTTGAATAGGTGATTGATCATTATTAAGATCAAGGCTTGAGTAATCTACACTAGCGTCATCAAAAGTCTCCAAAGGTTGGTCCTTTTCAACACAATCATCTTCACTTTCGGACTCACCATAATAAGAATCGTCATCGGTTTCATTACCTTTATCTAGACGTCGTTTAAGTTCCATATGAATAGTCCTACTAATTTCTGCGACAAGCTCTTCCGAGTCTCCATCATCTTCCAATTTGTATAATTTCTGTGCAAGTTTCCTGACGTTCACACGCTTACCACCGTTTATAGAGTTTCTAGAATGTACCTCCTCTTTTGGAAAAAGTGAAGGAAAAACACGATGAAGAGGAGTATATTCCAAATTCTCTGTCTGCACATTACTAGAAAACAAATTGTTAGATGCATAACTATCCTTCCATCCATGTGATTGTCCACTTACATACCCGTCATAAGGTTGTTGATATGTATGAGAATATCCATAAGGTTCTGTAGGAAATTGATCATAGCCAAAATATTGGTTTTGATTGTATCCTAAGGATGGTTGGAAGTTGTCATAATGTTGAGGTTGAAAACCGTATTGATTGTTGTAATATGCTTGCTCTTGTCCACCATACATGGAAAACCGATACCTGAAATAAGATTCAAAAACTTAAGTTAGATACAAAATAGAATCCAACAAAGCAAGAATAAACCAAAAAGAAAAATAAAAACAACTAAAATCATCCGCTGCTCCCCGTGAATGCGCCAAAATTTGATGCGTGTCGTAGGTGCAATCAAATTAATCAATGTTTCCACTCAATTAAAAATAATATAATGGAAGTCAAGTTCATTCCCACGAGGAGCAAGAGATCTTAGTTGTAAAAGTTGTCACGAAAAGGGGGGTGTAAAAAGCAAAAGAAAATAAACAAAGCAATTAAAATCGAAAGTTGAAAACAATAAGAGAGACAAGATCAAGGAATCCTTCTTCGTTACGAAACAATGAATCAAGTTATGTTCTTTTCTACTTGTTATTAGTCACAAATTATCACCAACCGTAGGTAAAGCAGCTAGATCAGTGCTAAACCCCTAAATCCCTTCTATCACCGGACACGGAAGTTCTCGACTACGGATTCTATTTACCAAACCACCTAGTAGTAGATCACTCTAGATGTAATTTAAAATAAACGCATTAAGGTTTATGAACTTATTAGGTCAATATTAGTAGTTGGACTCTTAGATCAAGGTCTACTTGCTAACGTTGTTTTCACACACAATTGCTCCACGGAATCCCTCCGCAAGGTCTTGTGTTTGCTACTTATGTAAATAGTCAAGAAACGATTACTTATCCCCTAACTTTCACTAGCTTTAGATTAAACCGACAAATCAATTTAGTTGGCCACCCAAACAATCTATCAATCAATCATGAATGTCATTAAGATCATTCCTATTAGTAAAAACAAACGATAATTATGTGAAAAACTTCAAGATAGAATTGAAAACAAAAACTTAAATCATATTAAGAACTAGGAATTCATCCGCAATCAATAATAAAATTAGCTACTCATGCTAAAGAGTTCACACAAAGAATAAGAAAAGAAAAGTGTTGTGTGTGTAGAGATGTGTGTGTAGAAAACTTCTCTATTTATAGGCTTCAATATTCTCCAAATCTTCCAAGGATTAGAAGCCTTTTCCTTTTGCAATTCAATTTCCAAATCCAAGCTTTTCTCAACTCTTTCATCTTCTCTTTCCAAGTTTGAGTCCAATTCTCCATCCAATTCCTAGTCCAAGTCTTCATACCCATGAGAGAAATCCATAGAAAAGGGGGGTGTAAAAAGCAAAAGAAAATAAACAAAGCAATTAAAATCGAAAGTTGAAAACAATAAGAGAGACAAGATCAAGGAATCCTTCTTCGTTACGAAACAATGAATCAAGTTATGTTCTTTTCTACTTGTTATTAGTCACAAATTATCACCAACCGTAGGTAAAGCAGCTAGATCAGTGCTAAACCCCTAAATCCCTTCTATCACCGGACACGGAAGTTCTCGACTACCGGATTCTATTTACCAAACCACCTAGTAGTAGATCACTCTAGATGTAATTTAAAATAAACGCATTAAGGTTTATGAACTTATTAGGTCAATATTAGTAGTTGGACTCTTAGATCAAGGTCTACTTGCTAACGTTGTTTTCACACACAATTGCTCCACGGAATCCCTCCGCAAGGTCTTGTGTTTGCTACTTATGTAAATAGTCAAGAAACGATTACTTATCCCCTAACTTTCACTAGCTTTAGATTAAACCGACAAATCAATTTAGTTGGCCACCCAAACAATCTATCAATCAATCATGAATGTCATTAAGATCATTCCTATTAGTAAAAACAAACGATAATTATGTGAAAAACTTCAAGATAGAATTGAAAACAAAAACTTAAATCATATTAAGAACTAGGAATTCATCCTCAATCAATAATAAAATTAGCTACTCATGCTAAAGAGTTCACACAAAGAATAAGAAAAGAAAAGTGTTGTGTGTGTAGAGATGTGTGTGTAGAAAACTTCTCTATTTATAGGCTTCAATATTCTCCAAATCTTCCAAGGATTAGAAGCCTTTTCCTTTTGCAATTCAATTTCCAAATCCAAGCTTTTCTCAACTCTTTCATCTTCTCTTTCCAAGTTTGAGTCCAATTCTCCATCCAATTCCTAGTCCAAGTCTTCATACCCATGAGAGAAATCCATAGAAAAGGGGGTAAAAAAGCAAAAGAAAATAAACAAAGCAATTAAAATCGAAAGTTGAAAACAATAAGAGAGACAAGATCAAGGAATCCTTCTTCGTTACGAAACAATGAATCAAGTTATGTTCTTTTCTACTTGTTATTAGTCACAAATTATCACCAACCGTAGGTAAAGCGGCTAGATCAGTGCTAAACCCCTAAATCCCTTCTATCACCTGGACACGGAAGTTCTCGACTACCGGGATTCTATTTACCAAACCACCTAGTAGTAGATCACTCTAGATGTAATTTAAAATAAACGCATTAAGGTTTATGAACTTATTAGGTCAATATTAGTAGTTGGACTCTTAGATCAAGGTCTACTTGCTAACGTTGTTTTCACACACAATTGCTCCACGGAATCCCTCCGCAAGGTCTTGTGTTTGCTACTTATGTAAATAGTCAAGAAACGATTACTTATCCCCTAACTTTCACTAGCTTTAGATTAAACCGACAAATCAATTTAGTTGGCCACCCAAACAATCTATCAATCAATCATGAATGTCATTAAGATCATTCCTATTAGTAAAAACAAACGATAATTATGTGAAAAACTTCAAGATAGAATTGAAAACAAAAACTTAAATCATATTAAGAACTAGGAATTCATCCTCAATCAATAATAAAATTAGCTACTCATGCTAAAGAGTTCACACAAAGAATAAGAAAAGAAAAGTGTTGTGTGTGTAGAGATGTGTGTGTAGAAAACTTCTCTATTTATAGGCTTCAATATTCTCCAAATCTTCCAAGGATTAGAAGCCTTTTCCTTTTGCAATTCAATTTCCAAATCCAAGCTTTTCTCAACTCTTTCATCTTCTCTTTCCAAGTTTGAGTCCAATTCTCCATCCAATTCCTAGTCCAAGTCTTCATACCCATGAGAGAAATCCATAGAAAATTCTGGAATTTTTGGCTCGCCGGAAAACTGGGATTGTGGCCGGAATCCGGCCGGAAAAGTCGCCGGTCGCCTGAAATTCGTCGCCGTTTGATGGAATATTCCGTCCAAGATTCTGTTACCGTTAGGTCAAATTAACAGTCAACCGTTAGTCAATCGGGTCAAGGTCTGGGTTACGAGTCAGAACCGAGTCAGCATCTGAGTCCAGCTAACTGGGCGACTCACTTAAGTTGCCATGGCATAAGCATTGCTCTGGCCAGAGCTGTGTCACGCCTCAGCCATCATGGCTATTATCTTCTTCACTTGTGCAGCTTCAGATTCATCTTGAGCTTAAGAGCAGCACAAACTCCATAACTCTCTGATAATCCATCCCAAGATCAACAACAACAGCAGCACCCTGTAATGCCATCCAATTGCAATCTACCAGTGCCAACCACCAAGCTCTTCACTTCTTCATCGTCACTGCAGCTTCAACAGCATCCATAAGCCACCACCTGCAATTTCAGCTCAACTACACAACAAATCCCTCTTTGCATTCCTTCCCTGGCAAGCATTTCAGTCCACTGAAGCACCACTTCCATAAGCACCTTGTCCTGCCACCAGAACCACAACTCCCTGATAATCCTTCCCATTGCAGCTTCATTCTCCATCCAACCCATTGCAGCACAAGCCTTAGGATTACTTTTCCATTCAAAACAGAGAGCAACAACACTCATTCAAACCATCCTATCTCAACAGCATCTCTTCCCTTCTTATCAATCACCTTCTAACATATCCAAACAATAACTCAGACCACCACCCATTCTCAATCAAACCCCTTTCAGTCTTCAACTCGAGCTACACGCACCACAAGTGAATTCCATTGTAATTTCATCCAAACCCATCTTCCTAGCTCAGAACAACAACAACCCTCATTCACACAATTTCAACCACAGGGCCTTCCACATAGCAGCAGCTTCTCATAAAAACAAAAGTAGTGACACCATTCCATCTATTTCTCCCTAAATCTCTCAGAATATCACCAGAAGCTTCAATTCCTCCTTCCCTCGGTTTAAGCTCTCGATTTCAGCCAGCAGCCACCAACAGCAGACCCTAATTATTATCTCAATCACTAACAACTCTCGGCTTCAACAGTCGGAGATTCTCACAGAAACACCATCTCTCTGTATTTGATTCAGACAAACCCTCTCCAATTTCTCTCATCTGCCATTAAAACCTACAGATCCCCTTTCTATTCTGCATCTCGCGATCTCAATTCCTCCATGGCTGCTGCGTCTTCCTCTTCTTTCTCATACTCACATCACCATCCTCAAATATCGAACAAACCCATCTCTAAATTCAATCAACATCAGAGTCTTCTTGTTCATCACCGATCTCAGTTGAATCAACCCCTAACAGATTCGATCCAATCTTCTCTGTCTCTCTGAAACACAGCACATCCGCTGTTTCTTTCTTGATCGGTTTCTATTAATTCTTCCTCATCGATCCCCATTTAGTTATCTTCTCAATCTCTCGAATTTTCAACTCTCAATTTCAGACACAAATGATTGAGAAATAAATCTTCTCAATTAGGATAGGGTTATAACAGCTGGTGCTGGATCCGGATGCAGGTGTGGAGCGGGGTGTGGTTAGGGTATGGAGCAGGGTATGGATCAGAGTTTAGGGTGTGGGTGGATTCAAACACCCACCATAAGTACACCCCAATTGTGCTATTCTCACTCCCTTCTTTTGGATAAGGGACACCTCTTTGACCTCCCCTTAACCTTGGCTGGGCTCCATATAGTATTCCCTCCTTGGTGAAATGACAATTTTACCCTTTTGCTAAAATATGGTGATTTCTTCTCCTTTTCCTCCGTGTGACTCCATAGTAGCTATAAAACTCAAAACAAGCGTAAAATACATAATTTACAAGAAAAATAGCAAAGAAAGCATAAACTCTAGATAGTAAATACGGTGTATTCTACACCTATCATCTTCCCCTCGAGATCCTCGTCCAAAAGAAGATTCTTAAAGCCCTCGGGGATAACTTGTTGTGGTGAGGGCTAGCAGCAAAACCAGCAAGGTCTCCATTAATAGAAGTCCCACTCCGGTAGTTGGCAAAAAAACTGGAAGGAGTATAATCACCCGCTTGGGAAGGATCATATGTCGACCAAGCAGTAGGAGTACAGCTGCCCTGACTTCTCCTTTTGAACTCATTTATGATGAGGAAAGTATTACCATTCCACTGAGCCAAGGCTCGATGAGGGCAGATCTTGGAGAGGGCTTCATACATAAATGGACGACTCGGGTCATACAGAGGAAAGCGCAACCCGAGCTCTAGCTGACCTTTGGTAATGACAGTCGCCTCGGGCGAGTGGGAGAAGTTGGCGACATCACTTCTCTTCAAAACTCCTTTCTGGCCCGATAAGAGAGTAATCTTGTAATCATGAAGATAGAAGTCATCCTTCAATTGTTGAATGAACTGTTCATCCGTCAATTCTTTGGCAGCCTTCTTATTATTCCTACATAAAGATGAAGGAGAACCATCAGAGAAAAGAGAATTCAGGGCGCGGGAATCATGATGGGAAGGACTATCAATAATAAATAAAGAATCGAGAGGAGCACCATCGTCTTCAGAAAAGGTATAACTTACGCACCTTTTTTCTGTCATAGAAGGAGTTGAAGAAGCAGAAGCCATTAAAGAAGCGCGGAGGCGGAACCCAAACTCGAAAGGGAATGAAGACGAACAAATAAAAACACGATAAGCTAAAGAACGGAAGATCAACAAAAGGTTGAAGGATTAAGATTTCCTGAGAAAGATCAAAGGGTAGGAAGATGTCAGAGCAGCGGTGGAAAGGAGAGAGAATGTTACTTTGAAAAAGAAGGCAAAATGAGAGACCAAAGGTTTAAGGGAATGATTTATACCCTAGGAACTATGGCAATCGACGGAGGAGGTAACCGGTCATAAAGACGAGCGGGAGTGGGGAACATCATGGCGTGGAATACATCATGACAAATGACGTGGAAGCCGAGCGGTTTATTCCCCTCGTGTCGATCACACGAGTGAAAGAAGGCATAAATGTAGGTGTAAATAATCCACGAGATCTGGTGGAGCAGTCTTAGGAGGCGAGACATTAAATGCGAAGAAGCGTGAAGCACTGAATCCTACCACTCAGCCTTGGCGCGAGAAAAGAGATATGAAATGAACCCGTGAAGACAATACATGTAAAGTAGGGACGTTACAGCCCTTAGGTACATCAACAATAAATGCACTGACTAAGTGGTTGAGAAGATAAGGATGACTCAGTCAGAGTAAGACTCGGCTACGAGTATCACGGGCGACATCGGCAGCATTCTCCAAAGACACTAACATCGGGTGAAGAGGCGACATGAGGAAACATCACCAAGCTCGGCCTAGTACATCGGACAGGGCATCAACCAGAGCCGAATAGAACATCAAAGAAGATACACCATGACATACACTGTAACTCGGATGTATTAGCACTTGCGGCAATAAATAGAGGGGTTTGTAGAGAGTTAAGGGAAAGTATTTAGTAAGGGAGAGAGAGCACTAAGAGCTTGTAAGTGAGGAAGAGAGAACTTGTAAGCTAGAAACATCCTTTTAACTCCAATTCAAGTAATAAGATCATCAACCCTTCACCCCGTGGACGTAGGTAATCATACCGAACTACGTATATCTTGTGTTCTTGTACATCTCTTGCTTGTTTGCTTCCTTGTGTGTGTGTTTATGTTTCTTGGATGTAGAAGTAGGATTTTTCACATCTACAGTTATGTTATCTTGATTAGATCTTGATATGGGTATGTTTGATGTTTGATTTGAAAAAATGGGTTTGTGAGTTTAACTCTTAACTTGATGAAGAAATGATGATTTAACATTAGAAGTGTTCAATATATGCAAAAACATTAGCTAGAAGTTGAAAGATTTCTGCACTTGTCACTGGGCTAATCTCGTTTGTGGGTCATCCTTGTGGGTATGGGCCGGCAGATAAACCAACTTCGAAAGATCGTCTTCACCACCCGTTTTACTGATAATGTTCTATTTTTTCCGCCAAAAAAATCTTTTCGAAGTCTGAATTTTGTCAAGACTTATTCAAATTCAAATGGAGAATACTATTATTTCTTATTAATGAGATTGAAGTAGGGTTTGTTGCAGTATGCTCTTTGATATGGATATTCAAAATTGAAATTTGATTTTTTTTTTAAATTTTGTTTGGGATTAAGAAGATACTGAAATTAATCTAAAAGTTCATCACTGAGAGAAGTATCCGTGAGTTAGAAAAACTTTTTCTCTTGTACAAGATCAAGCCAAGGGTTTTGAAGATGAAGAGAAGTTAATTAATCACGATGTTTTAGAAAAATGTACTTGTTTTAAAAATGTGTTTCAAACAATGTTTCTAAAAATTCGAAAAAAAACTCATTCAATTTACATTTGTTTTACACATAAGATACAACTTTGCATAAGTAGTTTTATTCATATTAGACTTTGATTAGAATGTCAATAATTTTTACATAGAGGTAAGTTTCTTAAAAAAAACGGATGAATAAAGGTAAGCCATAATGAATTAGTGAACCATCTATTTTATTCAATTAAATTATCAAAAGCATTTTAAAACCAGCTATACTTCATTCTTAAGGGACTATCCAATATTGAGAAGTTTACCATCAATGACCAATGTTTCATTTACCTTGCTCAAAACTATACAAGTAACTGACTACATTATTTGTTGAGAAATAAAAAGTTCTTCTAGAATTGCTGAAATGACGAGGGTACCCAAGTACACCACAATCTTTTCGCATACGAGTAATAAGATGATTTTACAATTAAATAACTTTTAATGCGGAAAAAGTAAAAGCACACAAACACAACAATTTTGTTAACAAGGAAAATTCAAATGCAGAAAAACCCCGGGACCTAGTCCAGTTTTGAATTCTCTCATATCTAAGTCGTTATACAAAGAACAAAACCAACTTAGTATAGTTGAGACCAAGTAATCAACCCCTAGATACTTAGTTCCCTCAGTATCCTTGCACCTAAAACCGTCTGGCCAACGCACGTGAATCCAAAGACATGAATCACTATCTTGAGTTGTTTTACCGATGTAAAGTCTTAAGCACTCAACTCCTTTTGATCGTCTTCCAAACAATAAAGAAACAAAGTTTTTTGGTAACTACTCTATCGATCTTTAAGAATAAAGATATGTTGAGTTTTTGACAAAAGCTATTCCATTTAAACAAGTAAACTCCTTTGTCGGGTAAGATCAACCAAGAACCAAAATAATCATATCTAGATTCACAACTATCATATTCGGATATTAAAGAATACTACCAATGATAGTTGCCGATCTATACAACTACTTGATCAAATATACCAAAGATAAATTAGATCTTAATCGAACCCCAGCCAATCAAGATGTGTGCCTAAATTAATATCACAAGATGCAAAACCAATCAGAAAAATTTTCTTGTCTTCATATCACAAGATGCGAAACCAATCAGAAAAATCTTCTTGTATTCAAATTTTCAGTTGTCTTCAATTGTACCTGCACACAAAAACTTGATTCCACTTATGATCGATCACGCACATAATGGAGTCTGTTAACAATGGATGATCACAACTTTTCTTCAAATCAAATAACAGCTCTGAAGATCCAGTCGATACTTTGAGCTAGTTTGAGTTACCTTATGTCAGAAGAGAAGGATCTTAAGAATAATCAAACTAGGTGCAATCAAAGTTTCAACAACCGTTAGTCAATCTAATCAATAATCACAAACTAAATAACAATGTTCTTGCCTAGTTTCCCACCAATGGTACTTTCTAGAGCTTCTTGATCCCAAAGAAGTCTTTAAATGAGCGGACGTAAGAGATTTCACCAAATCAGGGCACTTTCCTCTCCGGTATAATATTAGTCGGCTCCGGCGGAAACAATGAAGTTCTCCTGGTTAAGGATAGTTTATAAGAAGAACAAACTTCACTATTTATTGACCAAGGTTGTTTGGACAATAAGGAAATTCCAAAACCAAAAGATTTTCAAGATATGCAATAAAGTACCTAATTTCAGTTTTCATATTTCCAACTAATATCCAACATGTAATTCCGAAATCTCTCTTTAGAAAATATCTAATATTAGTTTTAACATTTAACTTATATAGTTTTTCTAGAGACATGTTTTGATTGCTGGAAAATCAAAACATATAATTCGAAAATCTTAATTAAAAGATTCTCAATATTTCGGTTTGGGATCACCTTGAGTATTAAGGAATATCTTCAATGATAAGAATTATGTACATGTTCACATTATGTCGACATCTGGAAATTTCCAATTTAGCAAACCCTAATTCCAAACTCACACAAAACCGTAAAGTAATATGTGAATGTTGAAAATCGGTTTTGCTCTTGGGACCGGTTCTACCATGACTCCTAACATAGATTAAGATCGGTTTTACCAAGTTACCAAATATTGTATAGGACCCTCAATCTCGTCAAAGCTATTAGACCAGTCAAGTGACGAATTAGCCGATAATGACTCGATTAGTATAACTCGAACGTTAATTAATAGAAATTAATCTAACAACTATTTAGATACGAAACCGTTACCACTCGATAGATCTCGAAAAGTTATGCGAGATGAACTACTTGAACGTGTCATTCGGACACTGGACGAAAAAGATATCACCAGATGAGTATGAAGGGAAGATTAGTCATATTATAGACAAACCGACTTGGAAGCCCTTATCCATGGCGTGGGTGCTTCAGTAATTTGGTCATCCTTATCTGCACCATTTTGAGAGGATAAACTCGTATTCCTTGTCTTCTCCTCTTTTATTCTTCTTCTTTCTTATTTCTTCTTCATCTTCGTTCTTCTTCTGTTCTTCTACGAGCGATTCTGAGAGTTTGTGAGAGATCGATTGAGAGAAGTGTTCGATGAAGCGATTAGATGATGGAGGTGTTGAGGAAGTGGTGAATCGTGAAGGAGGTGAGTTAGGGGATTGATATAGTTCTGCTCGAGATAAAATGGGTGTATGAACTGTTATAGGTACAAGGGAGGTTAAGTCTGGGTGTTGTGGAATTGGAACTGGGAATTGGAAATGTGGATGGTGGTAGAAAGAAAGTGTGGGCAGTGTATGGATTGATGAAGGTTTTGCCTGAGTTGAAGTTAGTGAATGCAGATGGTGTTAAAAGTGTTGATTGTTGCCTGGGATTGGAATTATAGTGCAAGTGGAAAATGAATAGAAATAGTGTTGAGGCCGATATTAAGTTTATAGTTTGGTTGATGCTTGGAAACTGCTTTTGCAGGTAAGCATAGTTTGAAGTTGTAACTAGAGATAGAGTTAGAGTTGAAATGGTTGTGTAGTGAGCTAAAATGAATGTTTGTGTGACTGTGTTGTAAGAATGGAGGTCAGATGAACATTGAAGTTGAATCTGTGATGTGAAAGGCTTGCAGTTGCTGCCTAAAGGTGAGTGAGATTGTAATTGAATTTGTGTTATAAAGCTGTTTTAAATAAATGAATTATTCTTTGGCTTGAGAAGTTCAGTCAGTAGGTGTGTTAGTATCAGTCTAGTTATGAAGCATAGTGAAAGTCTGTTGAATCAATGGTTTAAACCTATTAGTCATCCCAGTCAGTTGTCTGACTTAGCTCACTCAGTTAATCTGACTGAGTTGAATCGTGTTGACTCAGTGATCCCGATTTGTGACATGTGTTGACCTGGTTGACCGATTCTAGTCTGACTCATTGACCAGTTGACTTGACCTTGGACTTTGACTTTAGACTTGACTTGGACGTTGACCGTTAGTGACTGTCAGTTGACTAGATGGACCAGGCCTTAGATTAATGGGTCGGATTAATGGACTTGGGCTTAGGCATAGTTTTCATATTTTGATTGTTTGGACCCTTGTTGTCTGATTTAGCCTTTGGCTTCTTCTACAAAGTTGTAGATATTCTTAAGACATATTTAATGGACTATATAACCAATCTAATTGAATTAGTAAACCTAGCTATGCTAAAGATAGAGAACAAAAGGTGTAAAGTCATAATTGGGCTTAAAACCATTAGATAAACTTATATGATTCTTGTGTGAGTCTTTTTGGCTAGATTCTTAGACTTCTTGTGTGATTAACAGTTAGTCTTATTAACAACGATCGATTCGAGGATGAACCAGTGGATCATGGATCTCGAGGTAGGCGAGGCTTGTCATCAAAAGAGGTGGGAATCGATAACGAACTCTCTTGTATTCATTATTATTTTACAAATCAATATTTGTGTTGTGAAATTCATGCATATCTTTGTGTGCTTAGTGTGGTATGAGATGTGTGCCGACACAATATCAGTATTATATGGCTAGGGCGATTGATTGAAGCACAAGGACATATGAAAAGAATTATTATCATTACCAAGCAAGAAAATAGGACCAAGAAGAATTATTATTGAAAATGAATTAGAACTCTCTTAATACACATCATATGGCTTCATCCGCAGCCCTAGTGAAGAGATTATTTCATTACAAATGAAAATAAAAAGAAAAGAAATAAACTAAAACTATTTGCTCCACTAGACTAGAAAAAATCCCCCAATCTTGTAGTCAAGACAACTTATATTTTCTAAATATGCAAATTATTCCCATTATATGATGTCGACACTAGTGGACCCCAAAAGATATATTGATATTTTGAGAATTAACTCCAATTCCAACCGCTCACCCGAGGAATTTTAATTTTCATCCATTTTACGGGCAAAGTACCGTATTTTAGTGCAGCCGAGCTTTATTTATTAAATTATGCAAAATCAAATAAAATTATTAGTATGTACAAAAATAAGGAACTAATAAATATAAATTTGAGTAATAAATATGTAAGAATTAAGCACTTATCACACCCCCAAACCTACATTTTGCTAGTCCTCGAGCAAAACTAAAATGAAAATAAGAATCCTAACTCACTGTCGCAGGCATCGCGGTGGCACTTAGCATGTGCAACAAGTGGCCGAGTTATAGTCTCGGGAGGGCTTACCAGAGGTGTACCCACAAAACCTTTTTACTCCAAACTGGTCACAAGTATTCAAAGAGCTATGAGTACATACATATTCTCAACCTATCGCCAAGTAACTAGAATGCTAAAGATATTAAAAGTATCCGCTCTAAAGCTGAATAGGAAAAGGGGAGACACATCCGCAATACTGCTAGATAAACAGATATCCGCTAAACAACTAGATAAACATTGTAAGATGCATCCGCTTTACAACTGGATAAGATTAGGAGAGAGATAAAGATGAGAGGGACGTCTGCTATACAGCTGGACAAATTACGTGTGATGAGTTGAACCAGTGCTAGAAAGATCTTGTGCCAGATGGAAAGCGGACTAACAAAGCAATCAATATGCATCTCTCTTTGACTCTCTCATAGTGTTCAGTAGAAACAACGTCTTTTTCGGCTTCAATTGTTGATGATAAACTCTTGAACTTCGTAGAACCTTGACAATTAACTCTTTTCTTCGATTTCTTACTTGAAACTTCCTTATAGATTTGTAATTCCATATGCCCTTATTGAACAAAACTAACAACAAAATTTAAATGTACATGATATTTTTCATTTTCTTCTTTCTTCTTTTTTTTTTTTCATTTTTTTTTATTTTTTTTTTAAATGAAAAGTTTAATTTTATTTTCAAAAATTATTTTTACAAGAAGTTAACCGGAAGTCTAGCCACTAGCTGGGCACCGACCCCCTTTTGAATAACTAACCCTATTCTATGAAAAAGGAAATTTCCAATTTTGATGTTGGTGTCGTGGCTAGCAATATAGTACTTCATTCTCTTCAAAAAGTCTATAGTGTCGTCTCCAAGTTCACCCAACGTTGAAAAATCTAAGGCGGCGAAACCATATCCATGAGACCTGCATGTATCAAAATACTTGGTACGTTTCTGAGCTACGTCATTGGACACAGCAAGCTTTGGTGTAAAAGCATGTAAACCACCACCTGCAAAAGGCGAAATCACAGTAACATCCAAACACACATCAAGACCATTATCCCAATTGTATACCAAGATATCTGCTGGCCTGAGTTTCCCACTATCGTGCGAAAGGAAACCTAAAGCGACTTCCTTTCTCGCCAGTATTCCTGCACGGAAACACATATCAGCTAATCTATCTCGGGCGAAATCATGTCGAAATTTAACACCAACATCATGTGATCAATGTAAGGCATGATCCCCATAGATATCCATCTCTTTATGGCAAGAAGAACATCGGATGCCTTCTAAGAAAAGGGGGATACCTAGCCTGTAACAAAGAACATAAAAAAATTGACGAGGCCCAATCTTTTGGTTTAAACCATCTACCGGGACAGCTAGCAAATACTCTTGAGCATGCTGGATTTTGTTGCACTGCCAGAGGATGGTATCACGTTGAGACATAGGGTATCGAGTTAACATCTTCTTCTTTACCGCATCGAAGTATGGGACCGCCAGAGATTTCATTGGGAAGGGGGCAGTATCATCAATGCAAGGTGTAGAAAGGTTCATGCCATATACCTGTGTGTAAGAATCTATAGCATGTTGATAATCAAGGCTACGACCACTGATATTGGAGTTGCACAGAATTGTATTTTGTAGCGACTGAGTTTGCATACAGGAAGCTAAGTAGCAGTAGTGTTTAGTATCCGACATGGTGTAGATACTTAAACCTCCGTCTTTGATAGGCAATGAGACAATACGTTGCTGCAATGGACCGAAACCAGGCCCATCTCCAGTGATTAAACGCTGCAAGAATTGGAATAAGTATCTGTCAAAAGTAACTTCAGTCGGTTTTAGAGATAACGGTGCTGTGGAACGCATGGTGAAGTATAAGCGAGAGACCCCACTCAATTACGGAGGAGCAATAGTTCAATCTGGAGGTCTTCAAGTTTTTGAATGGAGTCCATTAAATGGAAAGTACGCTGAACACGATCCATCACCAAGTTATTGCAGAACTCTTGATCAAGACTAACTAAACCACCAAGCAGTTTGACTCCATTTTTTGGCCTGCAAATGTTCACAGGAAAAACACCCATCTGCAAGCTGAGACTATCAATGTTAAGCCAAAAAACTTCAGTTTTGGTTATATTAAGGTGGAGTCCAAGTGTTGGGCCTACAGACTCGATGATGTTGAGATCCTTTGAAACCATCAAGGTGTCTCCAATGATGGTGCCATCGTCCAGGTACCAAGCATGCAGGTCAAGTTCACATTGTTCACTAATCTAGAGGGTGTAAGGTCAGGGCGAAAAGGAGTGGGCCAAGTGGGTCTCCTTGCTGAACACCTTGTGTAGAAGACAAGATCGAAGTGCCATAATATAACCTGGCTGGAGATGCATAACAAAATTCGACCCAAGGGTAAATGGTAGGGTACCTATGCCGTACTTCACGTAACATGGCTGTGCGATCAACTAGATTAAAGGCATTGCAAAAGTCGACTAACAACATAGTCATCGAATCTAGGTTACCTTTAGTTTGCATCAGCCGATTAACAGAATGTAGAATAGCCTCACCTCCACAAGGAATTCCAACTCCAAATTTCAAATCACCTAAGTAATCTCCCATAGCACTGCCAACAGTTGTAGCTTCCACTTTAGATACCAACCGTCTCCAAATTGTACCCACAACAATGGGTCTTATACCTCCACCGGGTTTAAGTAATGGGGTGAGGGGAGCACTGGCTATGTATTCACCTAACGAAGTAGGGCATTTCCCTGCAAGGAGAAGATTGACAATACCTGTGATAGACGAAAGAAGTTCATCTGCAATGGCAGCCGCAGAACCACTAAGAGCATCCAGTAAATGCTGTGCACGCAGTCCATCTCTTCCACATGACGTCCCTTTGGGGAAACTTTTAATCCTCCCAAGAACAGTTTCATTACTGACACGGACAGCTGCTGTCTCAACTGCCTGGGAGGGTAAGTCAGGTGAAGGTGCTTGTGGATGCTTGTTTTGCAAATCTGTGAGGGTTGCTGCAGTTTGAGGTGCTATGCCACTGGATGTCAACACATGGATAGCTGCGGTGTACAGTCCATTACGCACTTTCCTACAACAAAGGTGCACATTAATGTCGTCTTGTTTGTGAGACTTGGCCCGAGGTCCAATAAAAGGTTGAAAAGATTCACATTCAATCAATACTTTGTGCACTAATATAATATAACCATTCGTTTCACGCCACTGAGATAAAGCTTGGTTGATAGACGAGGCCTATAATTTTTTCCGTGTGCCTGACCGCTCCTCGAGGCTACATTTAGGGATGTAACAGCGTAGAACACAAGTGGGGAAAAGAAGCAGCTGGATCCACAGGGATATATCCCTAGGATTAAGTATGATTTTGTCAAGGCATTGTTTAAAAGCTCTAGCAAAATTTAACTTACACTTCGAAGGGACGTTGCAGACAGTTTGAATTTGAGATTGGAATACCTTATCGAGCAACTCCAAAGATAGGAAAGCGGGTAATGTTTCTTCATCCGTTGCATTGTTGATTCCTTCGTCGACAACCATCAGGTCTGCAGGCTTGGGGATCCCATGTATGAAGAAATCAACACCTCTGCCATTGAAGGGGCTTGGTGTTATATCCCCAATGTGTTGTTTACAAGGCTTACTCCATGCCTACAAATGCATACATTCTGCACAGAGCCACATTTTCATGTCAAGTAAAACATCCTCACAGGCTTTGAAGACATTAGCATTACTTCGAATTCTCTCCCTACACCGATCATTCCCTTCCCCATGCATGAAGTGTTGATCATTAAGATGAGGAATCAACGAATTCTTAGCAAGACCTCTGCCCCTCACCCCATTCTTACATCCATCAAAACCTTTGAAAGGGCATTGGAAGTATGTACCTCTTTGTGATTCAGAACCATTAGCAGAAACTGATGTAGAACATATACTTGGCATGGTGGTTATGAAAATCAAAAAAAAAAACTTACCAGAAAATTCAAATCTGCCTGTTAGCAGTTCTGTGGAGGAGCAAAGAATGTTAATTAGAGTTTAACAGATGGTAATGTAAGATTTCAAAACGAATGAAACCTCAAAAAACCATACATCAAAAACTAATTAAAACTACACACAGAGACAGAAAACACACAAAACTAATGAAACCTCCAATTAGTTCTTGTACTTACATAAAAAAAATCATAAATCAACTCCGACACTGAGAACCCAAAATCCTTTCTACAATCTCAGAGGAACAAATTCTTCAAAACCCTAAAATTTCTTCAATCGACGAAATCCTCCTTCTCAACTCACAAACCCTTCTTCAATTTGAGAAAAATTCGACCACAAATCCCTAATTGAAACCTACAGAGAAGAAATACCAAAACCCCCTAATAAGAACTAGCTCCAACTCCTTCTCTGAGAAAAGATGATGAAGAAAAGGAGAAACACACACCGAACCCCCAAAATCCTTTCTACAATCTCAGAGGAACAAATTCCTCAAAACCCTAAAATTTTCTTCAATCGACGAAATCCTCCTTCTCAACTCACAAACCCTTCTTCAATTTGAGAAAAATTCGACCACAAATCCCTAATTCAACCACAAATCCCTAAACCCGATTTCAAGGTTATCAAGAAGCGGATTGAAGATTTGATTTCTCGAGAATTTCTTGAGAGGGAGGAGGGTAATAAGATTGGAAGAAAACTAACCTAGAATTCCATACCGAAAGGGATGTAAGAATCAAATTATATCTTAATTTTTTTTTTGAGGAAACACGATAATAACAAGACTAATATTTACATGGCCATGAGACAAGGACTTTAGCACTTTGATCTTCCCAACTTGTAATATCTTGGTATCATGAACTTCAACAACTTAATTACATCGTTTGATTTTCTTTCTCTAAGTCTTCAACTTTGATTTTGATTTTTTTTTTCCTATTGTTGCTTATAAACCTTAAACGTCTTCAACTTTCTTCATAGATTTTGATGTCGCTCCGCTTGTTGATTATCATCAGTTTCTACTGAGAGAGAGTCGTAATCCAGTAACTAAGACTACAATTGTGAGGTTGCTTTGTATTTCTAGCATTTCCTTTTGACCGAATTGTCTTTCCATCATGGATGGTTAGGTCCATCACGATTACCCTCTAAAAGGTACATGTTCTCTCCTGATTGTCAATGATCTCAATGTCTTTTTCTCTAATGTCTCACTAGAATGTTATCCCTAGCAATTCGAATTTCCATCTTTTCGGTGAGAAACAGTATGTAAACTTAGCTAACTGAATACTATGTGACTCTAAATGTTGGAGATTCTTGGTACAACTAAAAAAAATTCTCCCTTACCCCCAAACCTAAATTGAACATAGTCCTCGATGTTCCAGATATAAATATGAATGCATGAACAAAGAGAAATGCTGATCAAAAGAAAAGAGATAGGGAAAGATGTTACCAGGACCATGTACCACAAAGATGGGTTGCCTCCCATTAAGCGCTAAGTTTAAAGTATTCAACCAGACATAAGAAAGAATTAATCACTTCATATCATAAAGTAATAACCGAAACAACTGCGGATCATCTGTATCAAAAAGTGTTAACACGGATAGAAGGAAACCGCAACATACCAAGAATAAACATAGCACACCTTTGCCTAGTTTCATGTTTAAGACAACTATATCTAGTTGTGGTTCAGGTTCAGGTTCTATAAAGGGGTCTAAATAAAATATTTTCATAGGCTGCACCTCCTCATAAGTGAGATCCAAAATATCAGGTTCTAAGGTCTGGAAAAATTTAGAAGCACACAATAATAACCTGAATAATTGAAGATCCTCTAAGTCAATCAGATTTGACTCACACAATTGACCACAATGAAAGTGGTGGCCATTTTTAAGAAAATGTGTCGACAATTCTAATTTCCTAAAATAATTAGGTTTAGTTCTAAAAACTATATAATGACACATTTCAAATTGAGATACTCCCACATTTGGTAAATAAAATTTGGTGGGACAACAAAGTCAATTATGGTATCATGGCCGGATTAACCACATCAACCAGAGGATGGGTTTCTATCAACTGAGTTTCTGTTTGGACATAACTAGGTTCAGGAAAACGTGCATGAAGATAGTCTCTTAAGATGGTAGAGGCACATACATCAAGTCCCAAGTTGGGGACCTTTATAAGAGTCAAAGGTAAACCACAAGGAGAATGATATTCACCCCCAAACCTAGAGTTGTCAATATCCTTGGATAAACTAGTCACAATTTCCTTAATTACTAAATTATCAGATTTATGTCTTCTAGGTTGTAATCACGTGGTTCCACATTTCTATAATCCTCAGAAGAGACTATTGTTTCTGAATCGCTAGACTCTAAAACACTACTCTTAGGATAAACTCTTTTATTTAAACCATCATCGGCTTCAGAATCACAATGATATACTACACCATTTAAAACTATGGTGTCTCTAGTTAAATCCACTTCCTTTTGAATAGGTGAATGATCATCAATATTATTAGGATTTGAACTAGAAACACCATGATCATCGTAAGGATCAATTGGTGCAACAATTTCCTCGTCATTATGACTATACATTTCAAATTCTTCATCGATACTGTCCTCATTATCATAACAATACGAGGATGGTTGAACCTTATCAAAACATGTAGTGTATTCAGATCTAACCTCTTCCTCTAAATTAGGTGAATAATTATATGTATTATCAAGGGTAAGATTAGAAACAATATTTTCGAGTTCAAGTTCTTTATGAGCACTAGTCTTAGGTGCATTTTGGTCCTCCTGATTATTAAGATTCTCACACAGTTTATCCATGATTATTTCAGATTCACATATAGATTTATTGAACTTCTTAAGTGATTCATGTAAAGAAAGACTTGTCAATTGAAATGTTTAATTGCATCTTCTATGGACTGAGTTTTATATTCATCAGGAACTGGTGGCAATTGTTTGATTAAATCCTCTAAAGATGGAGAACTCTCATTTTCTTCATTATAATATTGCTCTTTCGCCAGTTCGTATGATTGGTGGACATGCGAATAGTAATTGGGATTACCATGGTATGAACCATAACCTTCAGAAGGTCGGTAGTGGTCCCAAGTACTATCCACACTACGGGCATAGTATGGATATTGTCCAATTTGAAATTCAGGTCGATATTCATTGTATTGATCTTCATAATACCAGTTCGACATATTTTTTTGGTTGCACGTGCAAATGTAAGGTCGACTAAAATTGGTAGGCTCAGGTTACCTTAAGCAAAATATACCTACAGTCAAAGACTGGTCAACGGTATTGGGCTAAGGTTTGTGGAATTTCGGCTGGTAACTTCCATAAGGCCCAAGGCACGGGTTCGGCGTACTTTTCCACGGGTTTTCCTAAAATCGGTTGTCTGACGATGCAATTGGTGTGGGCAACGTGTTTTTTTTTTAATAAATAAAATAAAATCTTAATATAATTATGTATAATAAAACAAAATCTAGAGAATAAGAATTTTTCCTAATCTGAATATTTACAAGAATAAATGCATATCTAACAAATAAAAATAAAATCTTGGGCTATCTTACTTACCTTTTTTGGCAAAAAAATTTATCTTCCACTTTTATGCCAAGTTATCCTGATCACCAAAAATAGAAAGATACCCAAGTAAAATATAGAAATAAAATAATAAATACAAGAAAAATAAAATTTTAAACTATCCTAATATTTACAAATTTAATAGAAAACTAAAATAACAATTATCAGTCCCCGGCAGCGGCGCCAAAAACTTGATGCAATTTTAATTGTACCGCAAGTGCTCGGATATCGATTGGATAGTATGCAAGCACGGGTCGTTCCACTGGGACTAACTACTGTTACTTTTAATTTCTAATTAAAATAAAATGCTAAAAAGAATAATTAAGAGATCAATAATAAGAAAAGGTGATAAAATAAGAAGATAAGAAAAAAAAACCCAAGGCTTAGAATTTCACCACTATTATGTATACTAGATTATTCAACCAATTCTCTTTAAAATTCTACACAAAATTGCTCGAGACGATTTAGGACCAATATGTACGCCTCGGATGATATAACGTTAAGCTCAATTAAATTTCTCAAAATACTAATAATTCATTCCACTTAAAGGTGCTGATCTCTAAAATAAGAACATAAAACCTTTGATTGAAGCACAATGACATATGAAAATAATTATTATCATTACCAAGCAAGAAAATAGGACCAAGAAGAATTATTATTGAAAATGATTTAAAACTCTCTTAATACACATCATACGGCTTCATCTGCAGCCCTAGTGAAGAGATTATTTCATTACAAATGAAAATAAAAATAAAAGAAATAAACTAAAACTATTTGCTCCTCTAGACTAGAAAAAATCCCCCAATCTTGTAGTCAAGAAAACTTATATTTTCTAAATATGCAAATTATTCCCATTATATGATGTCGACACTAGTGGACCCCAAAAGATATACTGCTAATTTGAGAAGGTTATTTGGTTTTTGGTACTCACATTTTGTCCAAAGTTAGTGTTTGGTCTAACATTTGTCCAACTTAGGCTTTGGTACCTGAAAATGACGTTGACTTTGGTTGACTGTGTTCAGCCAAGTTTTAATTAATTTTTAATATAATATATTAATGCATTTACAACTGTACCCTTCATTTGTTAAATATTTACATTATAGCTGCAGCAACCATCATCTTCGTCGTATTTCCCACTACCATCATTGCAACCAGTACCGTGATCATCATGTTCTTCCCCAAATTAGAGCACTAATTTTAGACATTACCAATTTAGTTTCAAATTCAATCAATATATCAAAAAATCAAATTGAACAAATTCTTCTCTTATTTCTCTCGTATCAACTAAAGTAGCTTCGTCCCTGCAACATCATTAATTCATCCCTGATTGCTTTACCTATCCCCAAATCTCATATAAATTCTGAGAATTGCTTGAGAACTAGTTCAGTAGTTTGAGAAGGATTTAACACCCCTAAACCTTCGTAGACGGTAGATCCTCTAAGCTCCATTATCTAACACATTCATAACTAAAATCAAATGCACTCACTTCCATTTGATACTTCCTTGTAATCCCTGTTCAGTACTTGTAGTTTCAATTTAGATTAAGAATCAAAAATAAGAACATGTAAACAATTAGGGTTAAATTGATGAAAAAGAGGGATCGTTGATTTCTCCAATCCTTCTTACACCCTTCAGAAACCAAAATTAATGAATCTGCAAAAAAAAACTAATCTCATTTTTCTTATTTCATCGAAATCTCCTATTGGAACCCTAATAAAATAATAACTGAAAAAATCCCACTGAAACCCTATTGAATTGATTCTGTTACAAACCCAAATTTAAACTCAAAGAAGAATCAAAACCCTAATTTAGGTTTTTATTTGAAATTAACCTCAATTTTTCAAAACATCTAAATCCTAATTGAAGACAAATTGTACCATATATAAACCTTAATCAGCAACAATAATAAGAATTCACGCAAACTCAGTTTGACTTCTTCTTTCATCAAAATCAACCCCTCGATTTTAAGTCTCTGTAGCGATAATTTTCTTCATCATTTGATCATGTATAGCAAACTTTGATACATTTATGAGATGGGTTGCAACTAAGAAAGAAAAGAAAGATACACGAGAGAGATTCCAAAAAAACAGACGGTATTAGCAGGAAGTTAAATAAGAGGGGAAGAAATTCTCATGTCTGTTTGTAAATATGCCTGCAACCGGAGACGGGAGAGAAGAAGATAATTGAGACATCAAGACCGTGGAATAATTCGTTTTTATTATAAATGTTGGATCCTAGCTAGAACCACTCTAAGGGTACACTCGTAAACTCATTATTTTTACATTATTTTTGTTTTGCAAAATTAATTAAAGTCTGGTCATTGATGGTCAATGCAGGTCAACGTCAATTCCAGGTACCAAACACTAAGTTGGACAAATGTTAGACCAAACACTAACTTTGGACAAAATGTGAGTACCAAACACCAAATAACCCATTTGAGAATTAACTCCAATTCCAACCGCGCGGTATTTGAATTTTCATCCATTTTACGGGCAAAGTACCGTATTTTAGTGCAGCCGAGCTTTATTTATTAAATTCTGCAAAATCAAATAAAATTAATAGTATGTACAAAAATAAGGAACTAATAAATATAAATTTGAGTAATAAATATGTAAGAATTAAGCACTTATCAGCGATACACCGCAATATTACCTAATCGGTGTGGAATTGGCATCAATATTATTCTTCCTTTATATCTAGTATTCTATGGATAGGGCGATACACCGCAATAGTAACTAATCGGTGTGGAATTGGCATCAATATTACTCTTCCTTATGTGCGGCAACACACATCTCATACATGGATGTTTACTGTTATTTATGAATGTCTTTGAAGAAGTTTCTACATTATGTTTTATTGTCTTTCCTTGTATTACCGACTTTCGATAAAACCTGCATTGTCTTCGAATCATATTAATGATTACTTGAAAGCTAGTTGTTATTTTCATTGGGCACCCCTTTTAGGGCGATATGCTCACCCATTCCCACTTTCAGTTTCAGAGATAGATCAGAGTGCGCAGCGGAAGCTTCGTGGCGTTGAGTCTTCTGCTATGTTTATTATGTTGTACATTTTATTTGCAAACCAAATGACAATTGTATATGTATCATTTGAGAGGAGTTCTTGTTTATATATTTCTGAGTGGGGCTAGTGCTTGTGTTAAGTTTTGTAGCAGATTTCTTAATTGAATGCTTAAGTATATGATTTGGATTCCTTAGTGCCTCTTTATTTTAGTTAATCCCTTGGATTAGTCAGCTGCTAGCTTTGGGGGCGCTACAAATATGACCCCCAAAAATAGTTAGGATTGGTTATATCAAGACTCCCAATATAGGTAGGGATTGGTTCTACGATGATTCCAAACAAAAGATAGGATTGGTTTTCCAAGATAAGTAGGGACCGATTCTACCTTGAATCTCAACATAGTTAAGATCGGTTCTACCTGAATTCCCTTCTTAAGTTCGAATTGGTCATCCAATGGATCATCATTAGAAAATCGGACTTAAACACATATTGATTAATTTTCGATTAGAAGCAAGTTCGTATATGTACTTCCTATAAACCAATGTAATAAAACATGGTTTCCTAGGATGAAGTCACACTTATACCCAATACATAATCAAGTAATGAGCTACATAGATTATATCGTAGCACTTACGAAGTTCAAAAGATAAACTTTATACTTCGTAATTCATATACTTCCTTGACACTTTAATCATAATAATATGACCAAGTCTAATACTAGAGTATCATATAACCTCGCATGTTATGTTTTCAATCATAAAGGACTTGAAAGAAATGATAGGAATGGAAAAAATTCAATTCAGTATCACTAACCTCAAGTGGAAGGATGATACCATCGTTGTCGTCGATACATCTTCATGTTCGTCAGGTCTTCAGAGTAATACTTGTATGTATCAACATTTCTAGACTTTCTAGTCTAACCTAAATGATGTTGACTCTAGTAATTGTAAGGAATATTTAATGTTTGGTACCCAGCAAATGTCCAACACATTGGTTTGGTACCCAACATTTTAAATATTAAGATTTGGTACCTAGATCTGTTAGAGACTGTGAAGTCAAACCGTTCACTTAACCATCTGTTAACTAAATTAAAAAAAAAATAACAATAATAATTTAACAACATTTATCGGCCTTTAGCATATAATCCTACCAATTTAATCTTCTGGTCAGAAACTGACTAATCAAATGGTTAATTTGATGGTTTATATATATCTCAAACGGTTATACCTTATCACCATATCTTCATATCAACCACAGACTCAAGACAATCCATCTACTCGAGCTCCACCATCAATCAACAACAACCGATTCAAACCTAGGGCTTATTTATCCACTTTTCATAAATATCTAAAAGCAACAAACTCAACTACACCTTCCATCGATTACCATCAATCACAGATCATCACTGTCGTAAAAAATAATTCCATCAACTCAGCAACAATCAGTGCCAGCATCCATCATCAATATATCTAGTATTCAATCTATTCTTTGTCCTTTCCAAAAGTAAAACACAGTTGCTAATAGTTTACAGACCTTAACCACTTCTGAATTTCCTCCGATACAAGCTTCTCCCATTACTCGTCGTCATCACCATTAGTTACCATTATTACCGATGATTAACAACGATAAGAATTGTTTCTCAGATTAATACAGAGGGAGTGAGTTCGAAGGTGATACTCAATGTTGGTGTATTGTCTTAGCTTAATTAATTTTACTTTTCGTTGTGGATTGAATTGAATTGAAAATTAGGTTCTTAATTTGGGGTTTTATTTAATTCGCTCAATTCTTTAATTTGAGGTTTTAGATATGTTATTTCGGGTATGTACGATAAATTTGATTGAGCATTAAATTAATATTTGTGATTAATTTGTTGTGTTTGATGATATTAGTTGAAGATGATTGGCACAAGTTTGCCAAAGAGCTTGTTTGATCATCATCAAATTTTTTTAAATAACTCCGCGTCTCTCTCTCAAAATCAGCGTAAATCTGGCTAATACGCTTATTGAAGATACTGAAATTACAATATAGTTTTAAGTCCGCTTAATGAAGATCCCATCGTGGTCCTTTGTCTGTGTGATACATAGTCTCTAACTGGACATCGTTGGGGAAACCCCGAGCCCTTATTATCGTTTATAAGGCTACCAACGTAATAATATATATCAACAACCTAAACACCCAATCACATCTCTCACACCACGTCGAGAGTTGCGAAAACCTCCCCTCCCATTGGCCGGTGAACAGAACCCTCGCTCCTGATTGGCCGAAATCAAAGTTAGCCCCTTACATTTCGTGGCCGTCAATTTTTAATAGTTAATGAAATATGGACCTTCGGATTAGCGGAAAAATCTACAAATATCTTTTGTGAGGACCCGGTCGATTTTTTTTTGGGAAAAAAAAACGAGAATTACCATGTAAAAGGAAAATTAACATATATAAGTTTTTTTACAAGATTTACATGCCAAAGCAAAAAAAACTTAGAAGATCTTTAGGGTAATTATTTTTAGGAAAAATCCAAAAATTTCCATAACAGTTAGGATTCTTAATATATGAGTCTTAGAGAAAGTATCTTTTGTAATCGTTTGATTGCAGGTCTTCACGGAGGTGTCTTGAGCTTCCAAAGGTCTTCAAATCAGATCAGCATCTGTTTGTTTTCTAGCTAAGCCTGCAACGCTTGAAAGCAGACTTGGGGACGATACCATCCTGTTGTCCATGTGAATAGCAAATGCGCAACACCTTGCATATGCTGCTGAATCATACCATGTAATTCAGGCATATGCACATGCACATGCCAGAATGAAGGTATCAACATCTAAAAAACATTTATTCTATTTATGTGTATGCATATACATAAACCGATTTGATTTGATTTCTGATTTGATTTCGTACACTACTGAAATCGTTTGTGTTTGATGAGAAGTAATTGTTTAACCTCCTGATAAGAATTATCAACATTAATTTGATTCCAACCTTTTTACACAGGTAGAAATACTCCTGTACATATTTAGCTCCTTAATTATGGTATATGATACATTGACTTTCAATGGCAAGATTCACTATGCTTCAAGAAGGGGAAGGGCACACACAATTCTCCGCGAACAGATCATAACGTGATGGCATTCTGGGTTCCAAGTATTTTCATGATGTCTTTCTTTCTTTCAATTGGGTATTTCTACAAATACATGAATAAATCTCAAAGTTGATATTATATTTTGATTGAATGGCAATAACAGATAGAGATAATAATGGTCGTGTAATTATGCTTTGGATCAATGGATCTATATACGGTGCAAGGTGCTATTGATTTTGTAGGATCAGAATATCGCGACATCAATACTTCGCGAGATTAACAAATAACAACATCGCGAGGGAGTAACAGAGAAGTAAAATAAATAACGCAATGAATGACGACAGCCAGAACATGAGAAGAATGTGAAAACCCAGCGAGATTTAGGAGTGTCGCGAGAATTGATACATGTACACTTGCGATATTTCGCAAGACATTCCCGAAAATAAAGGGGAGCTTAGCTGTCATCCACTGTGTACTACCCTATATAAAGGGTTGAGTCAGTCTGTTGTAGGAAAGTTCTTTTTGAATTGTTAAGCAAGTCATTAGGAGAGAGAAAAGGAAGAGTGATTGTAATTTCTTTTGCTCTGTTCTTCCTTCCTCTGTAAACATTTCAAGAAAATAATCAATAAAATCTATAGTTATTCATCTTCAAACGGATTAATTGAGTAAATTCTAGTGAGGGGTGTAGTGTGGGATTTCCTGCAACTACATATGCGCTAGAAACAGGGATTGAGTAGAAGATCAACCTTGTGAATTGAAAGAATCAGGGGTAACAAGAAAGAAGTTTCGAATAATTTTCAACAATTTACTAAAATTGAGAAATGGCTAGAAGAAGGAATGCGTCAGACAACCAACAATTGTAAGGAGAAGTGGGAGATTAGCTGGAGAAAGGAGAAATGAAGTAGGTGAACCATCAAGAATAAACGCAAGAGATAGAGAAGAAGGTCAAATTCAACCACCAATTCAACCAAAGACCGAATAGAGTAATAGATTATGATAGGGTGAGTGTGCATACATGGAGATCAGATTCTATGGAAGAAAGAGAAGAAGTGCAACAATTGATAAATAATGGACAAGAGGAGAGAAATCAAGAAGAGATGGGAGGAACAGCTCATAGAAATGAAGAAATCGCAGCATTAGAAACGTTGAGGCAAACAATACATGAAGAAAGGCGATTAGAAGCGGAAGAACGCGCAAATTTAACAAGGCAAAACCATGAATTAAGAATGGAAAATATGAGGTTGCAGAATAGGAGCTCGAGAAGTAATACCAGATCAAGATCAGGATCGGTTAGAGATGATATGAGAAGAACATTACCTGTAGAAAATGTTAATGAAGAAAATCTAGAAAGAGAGCCAAATCTCGATGAAGGATGCTGCGAAAGAAGGGAAATAGTGTGTATTCCACGTCCTGAGATTTTACAGAATGTCCAAAATAACGGAAATCGAGGAAATAGATAACAGAATGGTCCAATTAATGAAGAAAATCAGGAAGAAGGAAGAAGAATATTGCATGGGAGAGAAACACGGAGGAAACAAAAAGAGATTGAAGATGACATCGAAAAGCATTATATCGAACAAGCGCGTCTAGCTTGCGAAAGAGAAAGATTAAGAGTAGAAATGGAAGAACGGGAATTGGAGGAAGCAATTCGGCAGAACAATCATGACAATTGAGAGAGAAGGCGCGAGCAAAATCGCAACAATGGAAATATCAATGAAGAATATGAAAGAATACAAAGGAGAGCTGATAGACAACCAAGAAGAGAAAATGATAGATACAATGGTGTGCGAATTC
The DNA here is from genome assembly GCA_023531295.1 of Papaver armeniacum. NCBI lineage: Eukaryota > Viridiplantae > Streptophyta > Magnoliopsida > Ranunculales > Papaveraceae > Papaver > Papaver armeniacum. The sequence goes on along the minus strand of JAJJWW010008026.1, from coordinate 366,278 downwards.
GCGAACGAGATGAAGGAGAAAGTCGCATAGAAAGGAGAGAAGAAAATGTTGAACAAGAAAATCAAGGTAGACATGAACGCAGAAGGAGGGAGGCAGAGCTAAAAAGACCAATAAATTCGAACCCTGATGTAAATGAACAAATCTTAAGAGAGTTGGCAGAGATGAGAGGAATGTTGAACAATAGAAGAGGAGGAGGAAGAAGACAATTGGATGAGGCCATTGAAGAAGCTGCGAAAACCCCCTTTACATTAGAGGTGCAGTTAGGAGGAATACCCCCAAAATGTAATTTACCCGCTTTAACCTGCATTTTTGATGGAACAACTTGTGCAATACAACATATCAAAGCGTATGTGAGATGTATGCTGCAATGGGAAAATCATGATGCCATATTATGCAAATATTTTGCATCAAGTTTAACAGGAGAAGCGCTGAAATGGTTTGAGGGTTTACCAAGAAACACAATCACGTCATTCAATCATTTACAAGCTATATTCTTAGGGGCATATATAAGTAATAATTCCTCGCGACCAGGAATTGAAGATGTATTTGGGCTGAAACAAAGAGTTGGCGAAAGTTTGAAACATTTTACTGTGAGATGGAAGACAATGTGCAGCTAAATGGCTGGAAGGGTGGATGAAAGATATCTCATTCTATCGTTCATAAATGCTATGTTCGCAACCAATATTTTATATATTCAAATTTTTAGAGTCAAGAATACAATCACGATGACTGAGTTACGAGAACTTCAAGAGGAATATATTGCTTTAGAGGAAAGGCAAAATGAGATGGAGTCATATCCAATTGCGAATACAAGTTCAAATACTGCGAATGCAAGTTTATTACCCAAACTGATAAACACGGTGGCGAGCACTTCGCAAGGTCAACAAGAAAGGATAATAGATGAAGGACAGCCAAAGATAGTAGCCATGGGAAGCCGTGATCAAGAAGAATTTGAGAGAGAAAGGAACTACTACAACCGTGGCGGCAATAACAAAATTCAAAGACTTGATCATCCGCAAGAAACTTATGGAGGTCAAAGGCAGAATTATCATGGGGGTCAGCGACGTCACAGAGTAGTATGGGAAGTAATCAAAATGCCACCATTAAACACTAGTGTTGAAAAAATATGGGAAGCTATACTCTTGATGGAAAACATACCCGCGCCATGGAACATGGGGAATGAGCCACCACCAAGTGATAGAAGTCACGAGTTCTGTTCTTACCACCGCTTTCATGGACACTTAACAAATGACTCAGAAATATAAAAAGAATCATCCTCAGAATGATTGACCAAGAAAAGCTGAGTCATTTTCTAAAAAGTGAAGAGAAGGTTCAGCCATTACCACCACCGCCAGAAATGCACAGAACAAATTCAGCAAAGGGGAAAAAACATTCGTAATAGAAGTTGGATCGAAAGCTAAAAATTTGTTTTGCAATTCCATTGTACACTCATACCGAACACTTGAAGATTTTCATGATAACATTATCAGTAGGGTTTCGCGAGGGATGCTGATAATAAAGAAGTGATGAACATTGCGACGACATCGCAGTTAAAAGAATGGCAAATGCAGATTATTTCTTTCACCATAGAAGAGATTCCTAAAGGAAGAGAGACGCATGATAGCCCATTGGTTGTAAAATTAGAAATTAATCCAAAACCTGTAGATGATGAAGACGATGAAGCAGAGAATTGCTGGGCGATCAATAGAATCTTAATTGATACGGGGAGCTCAGTAAACATTCTTTTCTACCATACTTACAAGACTATGGGTGGGAAGGATGAAGAATTGATACCTTCGACGTATAAGATATATGGTTTCAATGGTACAGTGAATATGCCTAAAGGAGAAGTTCATATGAGAATACCCTTGCAAGGATTATCAACGGAAATTTTGTTCTGTGTAGTCGATGTGGAGTTTCCTTATAATGCATTGATCGGAAGGCCATGGTTGCACGAAATTCTTGGCGTAGCGTCAACTTATCATAAGTGCATAAAGTTTCCTAATCCTAGCGGTGTCGGAATTATAAAGGGAGATTGGACGGAAGGACAAAAATGCTATGAGATTGACGTGGAGAGTTGCGAGGAGAGAGCTACAAAAAGAAAGGGTTGGAAGCAACATACAAAAGATGAACAGAGAAGAGAAAGGCTGATGGTGGATACGATAGATGTAGGAGGAGAAGATACATTGCAAAGCAAGTGCATGAAAACAGTTGAAAATTATGATGGAAAGGAATCATTAAGAGATTTGAATGGTGCAGAAGCAGAGAGCAGCAGAAGCAAAAAGTGTAAGAAATGAATAAACAATAATTGAAGAAGAAATATGCGAGAATATCGCCATCAAGAATGTATGAAAATCTGATTGAAGAATTGAAAAACAAAAATGAATAAACAAAGCAAGATTGTGCGATAGCTTCGCAAACAAAATAACAAGAGAAAACCAAAAATGAATGATTGAATGAATTAACCAAAATGAAAGAGTGAGTGAATGAGACGAACCTTTATGGCGTACACCCTAGTTCGCGAATGATATTTCGCAAGAGGCAAATGTAAGACCTAAAGTGCGTCATATAAGGGGGTATCTCTTGACATGGCTCAGTGAAAAGGTTATACCGCTCCTGGAACCTGAGTCATGGATATTTGGGGCCCATGAAAGCCTATCCGGGAGAGATACCTTGGATTTCAAACTATATATATAAGGTTATACCCTGGTTGGACGCCCGAGGGTCTCTTCTAAGGAGTCAGTGTATGCTCAAGGCGCCGGGGTACACGGTTGAGCCAAGAGTGCCTGGGGCATTTGAAGTGTCTCGGCCATTCTTGGCAAGTCTTGGCATATGTTGCACTCGGCCCGAAGAAAACTCCACTTAGGGTGCAGTCTCGTAACCATAAACCATCTACAATATAAAGCACAGTTGTTTCGAGTGGTGGCCAGGATTTATTCTGGGCAAAGATAAATCTACGGTCGTGGTTGTGCGTAGACCACACCAATAACCCGCACGTGCGCCAAGGCTAACTTTGCCTATATGAGTGGTGGTCGGGATTTATCCTTGACAAAGATAAATCAAAGGTCAGTGATCCTCCGTGCCACACCCTACAAGTCGCACATGTGGTGTTCATTCCAATATTATGAATTAAAAATGAATACTCAAGTCAAGATATTGAATTTTAAAAATTATAACTGGGAGGTTCGAACTCATGACCTATTGTGTCATAAGAGTGGCCTCTAACCATTGTTCCACCTTGGTTGGAATTGATAAAAAGATAAATCAACAAAGGGTTGTTTGTTCAACTTAAATATTAATTAGTATAAGTATTTTATTAATTAGTATAAGTGATTTGTCTAGAGAGAAGATAAATCTATGGTTATGGTTTGTTCAACTTAAATATTAATTAGTATAAGTGTTTTATTAATTTAGGAAACATTAATTTCTCATGATAAATGATTTATTAATTTTACATCATAAATATCCCTTAATTAATATTAATACATATCTCCATCAATAAGTAATAATTTTGACAAAAATTATTTCAATAGATATTAGTGGTGGTGGTGGTAGTAGAGGAAGAAGTAAGTGGTGGAAGCGGTGGAATGTGTTACAAAGTGGTGGAGGCGGTAACATTAGTTTTGGTGGAAGAAATAGTGGCGCTGGATGGTTTTAATGGCGGTGGTATTAGTTTTTTCTTTTTGAATCAAAAATAATAAAAATTTTTACATGATGGGTAACATTGTATTGTGAAAAGTATAGTTGGTTGTTTTTGACACGATCAAAAAAGGCGGATAAAAAATACTTTTGGGATGATACCAAATCATATAAGACAAAATGGTTGTTTTTGGTGCCACTTTATCTTTGGTAACCGTTAAATACGCATGATTTTCAGATTAACAAAAAACATATAGTTGAATAAATTAATTGACGACCTAAGTTTGTTAAATCTAAACTTTATACATGACGTGTGGGATTAAAAGTTATAAGTGCGCCCAATATTCTACGAGGGATGGAAAATGGTGGTGGTGGAGAAAGAAGTAATATCTCGTGGTTTGTGGTAATCGGGCGGTTTTGATGAGTAGTAATTGACTATGTTAATTATGTGCTGCTACAAAAGGATAACACTATAAATTAGAAATGTGGTTGATCGTCTTAATGCTAATATAAACTCGGTTAAAATACATGAAAATTAAGAAGAAGAAAAAAACATTTGGATGTCACGTTATATAATAAATAACACTAAAAACTACATATTTAGTATCAAGGTTTCTCCGTCCAATAGATAAATCTAAGGTTGTATTGAGATCCCGTAAGCATAGGGCGAGTTGGTCTTGGATTTCTCGAATGATAATGAATATAATGAAACGCTCCCTCTCGGTTTGTCCAATGAAAACCGAAACCTTCTAAAAAAAATAATCAATCGAACAACACTTAGATGGAACGCATCACCACCAAAGGTAAACTTCTCTCGAATTGCTACATATCCAAGTGAAATTTGTACAAATTAATCTGGTGATTTCCTCCTACCGCTATGTGGGCATGCAATTAAATCTCTAATAGTGATTTTAAAGGTATTTAATAATTATAAAATTCTCTTATAAGTTTTGTTTATGCAAGTATTGATTTAACTTGGGTTCTTTTATATTTTTGTGTTAAGTTGATGACTTTTTAATTTGAATACATGTTTGGTTAACAAACTTTGATACATATAGGGTATTTTCTTTGTAGAACTGATGTTAGTCTCTCATTTTTCCCGTTGTCACATTGTTTCGATCCCGTATTTGTAGACATTATTTGACTAATATTGGGGTATTTGTTTAATCTCAAGGCCGATTAAACCCAATGTGTGTTGTATACATTGAAGGCGAGGTGTCGGCTCTACCTTGAAACTAATAATTTTTCTTCGGAAGGTTAGTTGAATTTATGTAGATACAAATATCAATATGACTATGCTCTTTAAAACTCCAAATTACTTGAGTAACACTAGATGTGAGAACGTCATTCATGCACTACTTAGCATAGTTGGTGTGAAATCTTTTTATCCACGAATTTCTTCAATATTATGTTATCAATATGATTGAGAAAGAATCTTACACATGTTTTGATTTACTATTATAAGTTTATTTTTTCAACTCACATGTGTATATCTCAGCCTTCCAATAGCCAAGGGTTCTTCATTTTTATAACTCTCACATTTTGCAAAAAATAAATAAATAGTGTTTATCTATAGTAAGGAAAATATTATGGGTTTTTTCTTCACTCCTTAGAGCCTTAGTTATCAATAATTTCAAAAGTATTCATAAACATCATGGAGTTGGATTGGCAGTTTAGGTATATGTACTTGTTAGATGAAATATTCTTTTTGAAGTTTGAAATTATGGTATGATGGAACAATAAATAGGGAAAATTTTATTTACCGTATTTTTTATTTTATTTTCATGTTGGCACAACATTATTACTCCGTCCGATAATAAATTGGAATAACATGCTTAAGTAAAAAAATAAAAAGATCGGTAACTCATTTTGTTTCCCAAAACCTATTTGAATATCAAAATAATTACTCACGAATAAAATGAAGCAAGAAAAATGTGAACAATATCGTATTAGAGACAAAACATCCCGTGCCGTTACGGCACGGGTTAAGATCTAGTATAGGTATAAGGGATAAGAGGCTGCGAAAACAACTGGTTGTTGTTAAGACCGGATGGGAGGAGCTAGTCTTGTATGGACGATGTACGCCTCCTTGAAGGGGAAACCAGGGAGAAGATAAGGGCGGCACCCTCCATTAGGGAGCTGATAAGTGTCAAAAGACGCAAATGTCATGAGGCTTTATTTTCGCAAGGACATTTAGGCTTGTCATATTTGTGCGATGATCCTATAGAGGAAATAATACTAACGCAAGGATAAGGCGAGATCAATGGGTTTTTGCATGAAAATGTAAAGATGTCCTGCGATCTCGTCGCGAAGACGGCAATGTCATGGGATTTTACATTCGCAAGAGTATTTAAACCTGTCATATTGTCGCAAACAAAATATCCTGCAGAGGCAAAAATACTTAAGAAATGATAAGACAAGGTCAATGGGTCATTACATGAAAATGTAAAGACGTCCTGCGATTTTGTCGCAACGAGGGGTGGCGAAATAAGACCTTTAATAAGGAAGGCAAGATAAGACCACACAAGAAATGATAAGGCAAGATCAATAGATTTCTTCATTTGTGAAGACGTCCTGCGATCTTGTCGCAATGATAAACTTTAACATAAATAAAGATATAGCCATACAAAAAATTGAGGGAGCAAAATAAGCTTGCGAAAACGATTATACTTCTTCATAAAGTTACCAAAAATAAGGGCAAAATTTAGAGATTTTATTACTCAGAGATAATTGATCAAATCTCTCATTTGAAAATAAATAACAAAGGCAAATATGGGAATGAATAGGATAAAATCTTGTTATTCATTTTCACATGATAGATTTATGTATTCATAAGGCTGGTCAGTTGTATTACAAAGAAGAATTGCTTGATTAATATGCGCAAGTAAAGAAAACAAAGATTGAATTCATATTTAGTAATCCAAGAAATTTACAATGAGGGTTTATAAAAATGGAAGATTAAAAGGGTATATATACAGATATTACAAGAAGCGAAAGAAGAAAAAGAAGTTATTTCTTTGAGGATTCTTCTTCTTTGTCAGATTCTTCAATTCCATCATTCTTCTCGCCAGATTCTTCTTCTTCGCTAGCTTCACTATCAGAGACATCCGAGAAAGGCATATCTTCAGGAATATCATCAAGAAGACAAGGGTATGAACTAAGAGGAATACGGTGATCATTGCAAACTGTTTCAATAGTTTGATTGCGAAAACGAACAACATTGTTATTGAAATTCGCTACTGTAGCTTGCAATTGTTTCTTCAACTTAGAATACTTGTTGTCGCGAAGAGAAAGGCCATTTGCGAGCTGCTCTTTTTCAGATTCAAGTTCTTCAATCCTTGTCTGAAATCTCTTCTCGGCTTCTACAAAACAAGTGACAATAAGTTAATAATAATACTACAGAAGAAAGGAGTAATAAAGTAAAAAGGAATAATAAACAACCTTCTCTGTCAGATATCATATCTTTAACCAAGGCAGTATGCTCGGCATGAAGGCTAACATCAACACCTAAGTTATTCCTGGCATTATCTAGAACCTTCGCAGCCCAAGCAAATTCATCATCATTATTTATAACGAGAAGCGAACAAATTTGATCTTCTCGCTTATTAAGTATGGAATTCTGACGAAGAGATTCATCTCGTTCAATTTGTACTTCGAGAAGAGATTTTTGAAATTTTGCTAATGCCTGGGCACCTTTATTAGCAATGCGGTCTTTGTCATCTATAAGGCCACTAATTTTCTTCCTTAAAGTTTTGGTTTTCTTATGGGAATCAAGATACATTTGTTTAAATCGGTTGGCTAAACCTAAACTAGATCTATGCTCAATCTCTAAGAGACGATATTTGGCTTGAAGTTCATTTAATGAAAAGGAATCAACTTTGTTTGACGAACTACTTGAAGATTCGTTCAGATGAGTGAGAAGAACATCGTTATCCATAGGCTCAAACTGAATTGAATGGAGAAGAATGGCTTCTTCAGAAAGATTATATATGTCTGCGAAAATAATAAATCAGGCAAAGAAAAGCAGACGACAAAATAAAGATGATTTCAAGAGTAAAAATTTTATACCATAAAGTTGTTGATTTGCACTTTGAAGAGTAGATATTTTATTCTTCCGAGTAGTAGACTTGTTGATGGGTGAAAACTACTCCCGCAGAATTTAGTAATTTGGGGTGTGGATGAGGAATGAATCTAAACCTTCAACAAATGCACCGCGCGGTGAGTGCTTGTAGATTCGAGAGATCAATCTGCAAGTCCGGCCTAAACCAAGAAATGGCCGTTCCTGACTTGTTTCGGTCACATAGTGAATGAGATGGTGTTGATCTTAGGGAGGGAAGCGAAGAAGGTGTTGAGATTGTGAAGGTGTTGGCTTGCTTATGACTTGTGACAGAAAAGTGAGCAGTACCGTATTACGGCTAATGTAAGGAGGCTCGATGTTGATTTTCTGTCTTGTTTTTCTTGTTGTTGTTGGAAATAGGGGGAGAATCTATTTATACAAGTCATTGAACCTCATTCACGTTTCTCGTGGGAAGTGGAGGTAGTGGAATGATGGAGTAGTGGAGTTGTGTTTCCAAATACACGAACAGTCTTGCCCACTTTTCCCATTCATCTCTAACCGTCCATGACTTCCTAACACGTTCTTGTGATGGCGCGTTGCACGCCGCACGCCGTAAACCGCTGCACCAATACCCCAAGATGCATCCCCCTTTGTAACATGATTGATGTCCTGAAATGTGGATCGTGGATCCACGAAAGATAGCATGTAATGCTGAATTGAATAACCGCGTTATTCGTAAAGTCGATACTTGTGAAGTATCGTGTGTATTTTATGCGGGTACTGGTATTACGGGTGTGGTAAAGTGATGGGTAACGACTACTCACTAACCAAATAACTCCCGACTGGGTTGTATAACCAAGTCGGGTGAGGTTGGACGGACGAGATGATGTTTGAGACACTCATCTGCGACCGTTGATGAAATTAGGGTTTTTAAAGAGGTGCGCAAGCATCACTCTTCAGCTTGGTCGAAACCAAGCATGGAAGGATTTTGTAGAGGACCGACCATACATGCGTGTTGACGGCATGATGGTGTACACGTCCATGTCTCACCGTCTCATGAAGATGCAATCTAGGCCACACAATTTGACCGTCAAAGAGGAGTGGTTGAGATCGGTTTGCATGCGCAAATCCCTTGCCGCAAAGGAGTTGGAAACCGCATGACATCCCAAGTTTGGGCGTGCGTTCCAAGACGACCCATCTTGGTCTGGTCTTGGTCGATCATACCACCGCGTGTAGGTGGTAGGCTAGTGTTCACACCTATACCTGATTATCCCATGAAAACGTGATCTAAGCCACTTCAAATCATCCTATGAAGTTGAGCGGTCGAGATCGGCTTAGGATTTGGGAGGTGTAACCGCGTGAGTTTGGTCGGGCGTTTTGGATTAGCCGGCATGGCATGCCTTGGCCGACCGCAAGAGGAGGTAGATGGGCCCACGGTGGTCATGCCGGTATGACCGGCCTTGGTTAATCCAATCTCGTGACCCTCCATTCGTACCGGAGAAGATGGACGCGCGTGATGACTTGAAGCCCTAATTTTGGCTTTCAAAGCCGCGCGACCATGCTCTTTTGGGCGATGACGAATTTGTTGTAACCAACCATGGTTGGCTCTGACCGATTGGTCAAGTGTGTAGGCGGTCACACGGTGATTGTGTCGACATGCTCCGGGCCCTTTGAGTCTACATCTACACCCTCCATCTATGCCTGTGAAGATGGACGGTTGAGACCGTTTTGCGACACATGTAATATGCCGCAAACCCTAATTTAGGGTTTTCCGTCCATAATGCTTGGTATGGACGGTTTCTTGGCAAGCGAAGGCCAATGGTCGACCATGCGGGGTCGGTTGTGTATATTCCATACCTGCTTGGGGGTGATGGAATTGATCTCGTGGTCATCCAATCATGCTTGTGGAGTTGGATGACTGCGATCGATCATATTTGGCAAGCTAAGGCCGTGTGTATTCCATACCATGCTTGGGGGTGATGGAATTGATCTCGTGGTCATCCAATCATGCTTGTGGAGTTGGATGATCAAGCGATTAGATCATATCCGAGACGATACGCCAAGTCCGGATGCTCAATCGGGCTAGTATAACACACCGAGAGGGGCTCAATCGGGCTAGTATAACACACCGAGAGGGCTCGGGCTAGTATAACACACCGAGAATCACCCGTACGGGTATTTCGTACATGGATTCATTATAGTGCTTGAGGTTCGTGTTACTCGTAAGAGTAACACTCGCCGTCATGCCACACCGATAATGGGTACAGAAATACAAGGCTGATATGAAATTCACAGAAGGGATTGTTGCCGCATGCTCCAACCCGAGGAATTTCATGTATTCACAAGATGGGATTGTTGCTACATGCTCCATTCTTGGTGAATTAAGTGAGGAGTATCCAACACTTATAAATGGCTTTATCTTTACAAGATGTCGCCGCATGATTTTTCTCGGTTACTTACAAATTTAACCTTAAACGAAAATCCACCATCAACATTAAGTCCCCCGCCTAGCACATAATGGTTACACTATTGTGTGGTAGGCATGAGATGGTGACATACGTAAATGACCAAGCTAGAGTGAATACATATTTACCTGATAGTTTCACATTGTCGCGTTTCCTCGGAACTGGTTGGTCTTGATTAAGGATGCGAAGGAAGCAAGACTTGATCCGGTGAGTCGCTTTGGTTCCTCCGTACATGTATGAGCTCGACCGCCCCTTCGCTTTGGTGACAAGCTTAAAGATAAAACTTATGAGGCAAAGTTAGATGTTACCGTGAGAGACGTGTCATCCCGTCCTTGGAGTATGTCACGTTCAAAAGGCATATAGGAGAGCGTTCCCAAGTATGATGTCGGTCTTGCTCCTGCTTCGATCGACCTTGTTATGCCTCGCTTTGCCGAGGGCCCGCTCCGTGCTTGCTCCGCTCGATCGTGGGGTTGTGCCTAATCAACTGATCGAGCGCGCCGCTTCGTTCGTGGGGCTACTACGCCGCTTGATCGAACGTGGGCTTGAATTTCGTGAACATGATTCCCCCGACATAAGAGAACCATGTTGTGCAAATAAATGTGGTCCCGCTATATATGCTTGATTGAACGTGGGTCCCATATCGTGTATGCCTCGATCGAATGTCACCTTTATACCAGCCTCGTGCCCTTGACCAACACCGGTCTTGAAACTTGAGCAACACGAACTTGTGACTTGATCAATACTGTACTTGAAGCTTGAGCAATACCGGACTTGAAGCTTGAGCAATACCGGACTTGAAGCTTGAGCAATACCGGACTTGAAATTTGTACGGAGAACTTGAGTTATACCGAGAACTTGAAACTTGTACCGAGAACTTGAAACTTGTTCCGGACTAGAAATCAATACCGCTCTTGAAATTTGCACCTGTTTTATCTCAACCCCAACTTTGTGCATTCCAACGTGAATGCATTTCACACACGTATCGTGTGTTTTTTACAAGTACTGACTCATGTCTTCATTGTAGAGTGAAGAAAAGGAACTCCTGTTGAGATGTATTCTGGAGATAATGCTGGTGCCAAGTCATAAGTGTTGACAAAGATCAAAGATATGTCGAACATTGATGATGAGTTGTTCACCGCGTCCTTTTAACGATATGAAAATATTTGTTCCACAAGATAACCCTTCTCCTATCGTCTTCAAGGTTTTTTATGCTCCGCTGGGTCCTCATGACGGATGGATGAGACGTATGTTGAGCAATGAGTACATCGAGGATAATTTGACCAGAGCGCAGATTATTGATGCAGCTTGAGTGTTGTAACGGCTCGAGAGGATGTTAAAGTGGTTTCTGGTGCGACCGTTGAGATGGATCCTAGAGAGTGAAGAAGGATTCGGCTTAACGTGGTCCTTGAGAGAGCGTTAAGGCGGCTCTTGAATAGACCATTGAAGCAGCCTTCCCGCTAGAGGGAGCGTTGAAGTGTTTCCTCTTCGCCCGATTTACCCTTGGGGATTCCATGCCTCTTGACTGACCATCTCTCTCATGTTGAAAAATTTCTTGACTGACGGTGAAGGAACTTCATGCTGAGCCTCAGTCCCCAAGTGCGGTTTACATGGTTTGCTCGTAGCGGTTGTTGTCGAGACAGGTATGGAATATCTTGTACGTTGTTTCATCATTGTGGGAGTCGTGCATGTGGTACTAGAGTTGGAGTTGGTGGACGCGCAAGATGTTGTATCTCGGTAGTTTTCCTCTTGGTGGTTCAGGGAACTGCTTGCAGAAGGCTGAAGGTTGTATAGCCTGTTGGTGAGATATATGCCCCTACGAACATTATGAGGCTCTTCATTACCGGCAGGCCTGGTTCTTTCTATTAGGGCATATGTTATTGTAGATGATCGTTTAATGTACCCAGAGGATGACCAAAAGCGCAGATTCTCCAATATAGCATGATAGACAGTACCACCGTCCGATAAGGTGACTTGCCCTGATCTTGCTCGATATGACGCGTGGAAATCATTATCTCCTTGAGGTCTGTTCCCTGAGGTATCGATTCCAGGGAAGATTGCCGTAGCGTTTGATACGTTGCACCGGCATTCTTTAAACTAAATGGCGTATGGTATAAATAAAAATTTCCGAGAGGAGTTCGAAAAGCCATCTTACTTGCATCATGCTCGTACATCCTTATCCTGGTTGTAGCCGCCACATCCATCCATGGAGGAGAACATGCCGTGTCCGCTGGTTGCATCTACTAACATGTCGATGTTCGGCAGAGGAGAATCGTTTTTGGAGCATTCCATTGGGCGGAGAGACCGGGTGTCAATCTCTCCCGCTAATTGCTAACAATGTGACGCCGGTATATTGTCTTCCCTTCTAATCACGTCTTGCTTCGAAAGTGCGTCCCCTTTGGTGTGAGTATGGGTTGAAGCTTCACCGTATGTGCTGGTCCGGTTTCTTCAAGTCCGTCATTGTGGTGGGATGACGTACAATCTTGCATGGGCTAACCTTGGCCGTCCCGAGAGTCTTGAGAGAAATCACATTGGAAGATGCTCCCGTGTCGACGAGGGCCCTCCCCGAACTCGAACCCTTGATGTGTGCGGTAACATGTAGGGCCTGGCCGTGATCTTTTTTTGCCATCATGTCGTCTTCTCGTAAATGTAACATTATTTACAGGTGTTTTCGATGCGTTAAGACTTCTGGACGTGAAGGAGTCAGGTGTACGTCCAGAGCTATTTTATTAACTACAAGAAACATCTCTGCACGTTGATTCTTTGAGAGGCGCAAGAGTTCACACAAGCTTTCCACTAGAGATGCCGCTTCCGATCCACCGGTCTCTCGGTTCTGTAGTAAACCGTTGACCCGGGGAGGATCGTTGTGAGGATCAGTCCCAAGGTAGGGAATCTCCATGACAAGACAGCTTCATATCTCGATGTTGCTCATTTGATCGTGTCCACGTAGGTCCGCGTGGGTCGAAATACCTCTTCGAGTTGCGGCCATATCCGTTTGAGTCTTAGCAAGAACTTCCCGCTTCTCCATCAAGTCCGAAATGGTAATGGATGGTGGTCCTCCTCTCGTCCCTCCGGCCCTCGTCCCGATGCGGAGTGAAAGTCGTTGCTCGGTGACTACCGGAGGCGTTACGCTTGAGGAGTTGCTCGGGATTTGCGGCTGCTCGACTCGGTGACGGGAGGTGTTACACTTACCGGAACATCTCTTGCTACGCCGGGCACCGGTGGTAGAAGTGACGGCTGCATAAGGTGTATTGACCACTGTAGCTCCAAATTATAGGACGGAGCCCCTTATGTATACCGTGTTACTCGCCAGAAGAAGAGGTGAAAAAGTTGCCTAAGGAATTGAAGCCAAGCAGTGTTGTACTTCAAAGGATGAAAGTCTCTCTTGCCAAGAAGGACGAGTTGTCAAGGACTTTCCTTGAAGGATCGTAGCTACCTACTTGTCTTTTTAGATGCTCTTGTTTTTGAGTGATAGTGAGAATTCCTTTGACTACCGGTTTTGAATTAATAGGTAATTGAATTGGCTTATTTTGAGATAGTTTTGTGAACAACCTTTTTGAAAGAGATCATGTTAAATGAAATTTGCATCTTGGTCATGAATGATTGCACATATCGCATGAAATTGCAAATATTATGTAAAAGGGAGGTACGAGTGGAAACAAACATGTCGTTTGATCGCGAGCCTCTTTCTCCACGTGCGGGGATGCAAAGTCCCCAAAGTGAATTCTAAACTATCTCTCTTGTAAAGTTGTTGAGTAAAACTTACTTGCTTTTGAAGCCTCACTATATCAAACCGAGTAGCCTCTAAGAGAATCCTCCGCAAGCTATCTTTCTCAACCGAGCTTCTCCGGACAATGCGCTTCAAAGCGTTGCATTCACTCGGTGGGGTGATGAAGGAACCGGTGGTAATGACAAGACTGGTCCATTACTTCTTGATTAGTAGGCGGACGTCATATCGGGGTAGCTCCACCTCTTCATTTCGCACCCACGTCTCCAGGGTTCCGGAATCTTCTTCATTGGGAATGGGAAATGTAAGTACCTTTGAGTCCGGCTTTTCCTCGCGTTAGTGGGCGTTGTAACGTCTCTCCGCGGCTTTGATGTGGAACAGAGATGAAGTTGGAAGACTTGTGAGTGCCATCATATCTCATGATCGCTTGCCTAGGTAAAAGGACGTAGAAGGTGTCGTAATGTCACCGCCGAGTGACCGGATTGAACGTTCTCATCCTCTCGTATTCGGGTATTTCCCGATTGATTTCTCCTTCCTCAAGCGTTCCTTCGCTTGGTTGGAAGGTCGACGCGGATTGGACAAATTCTTCCCGTGCTTCAATAAGATTTTGAAATACAAATCTTCTAGCAGGCTCCATAGGCTGCAGCTCCCTTTCTTTATCCTAGCAGACATTGTAGAACTCCGGATAAGTCTCTTTTCCCGTGGAGTTGCATCGGGTCTCCGTTGTTGACCGGACCATGTTGTTCATCTTCCCCGAGACTCCCGCGGTTACGTTCCTTTTTTCTTCTCCAAAGGTAAAGGTGTGACTCCCGGTTAAAGATTCATCATTTCTTGCGCCGCTTGAGTGGATGCCCATCGATGCTTCTTGTAATTGTGCCGCTATATCATTCAAAAGGCGAAATGTCTTGCTCGCCTTCAGGTGATACCGACTTGACTTGCCAAGACATCCTCCAAAGATTCTAGCTATGCTTCCCATGATATCTCGAACCATCTGTGGTTTCGATACATTGCGATGGAAACCGAAAAATTGAGAATTCAATTTTTGTGCAACCGATAGATCAATCTCCCACCGTGGTCGCCAATTGTTGATGGGTGAAAACTACTCCCGCAGAATTTAGTAATTTGGGGTGTGGATGAGGAATGAATCTAAACCTTCAACAAATGCACTCACAAGGTGAGTGCTTGTAGATTCGAGAGATCAATCTCGTGCAAGTCCTACCTAAACCAAGAAATGGCCGTTCCAGACTTGTTTCGGTCACAAAGTGAAGGAGATGGGGTTGATCTTAGGGAGGGAAGCGAAGAAGGTGTTGAGATTGTGAAGGTGTTGGCTTGCTTATGACTTGTGACAGAAAAGTGAGCAAGCTTACGGCTAATGTAAGGAGGCTCTGGATGTTGATTTTCTGTCTTGTTTTTCTTGTTGTTGTTGGAAATAGGGTGGAGACCCTATTTATACAAGTCATTGAACCTCATTCACGTTTCTCGTGGGAAGTGGAGGTAGTGGAATGATGGAGTAGTGGAGTTGTGTGTCGGTAACACACGAACGGCCTTGCCCACTTTCCCTGTTCATCTCTAACCGTCCATGACTTCCTAACACGTTCTTGTGATGGCGCGTTGCACGCCGCACGCCGTAAACCGCCGACCAATACCCCCGGCATGCATCCCCTGCCTTTGTGACATGATTGATGTCCGGAATGTGGATCGTGGATCCACGAAAGATAGCATGTAATCGTTGAATTGAATAACTCGCGTTATTCCGTAAAGTCGATACTTGTGAAGTATCGTGTGTATTTTATGCATACTGCATTACGGTGTGGTAAAGTGATGGGTAACGACTCCTCACTAACCAAATAACTCCCCGACTGTGGTTGTATAACCAAGTCGGTGAGGTTGGACGGACGAGATGATGTTTGAGACACTCATCTCGCGACCGTTGATGAAATTAGGGTTTTTAAAGAGGTGCGCAAGCATCACTCTTCAGCTTGGTCGAAACCAAGCATGGAAGGATTTTGTAGAGGACCGACCATACATGCGTGTTGACGGCATGATGGTGTACACGTCCATGTCTCACCGTCTCATGAAGATGCAATCTAGGCCACTCAATTTGACCGTCAAAGAGGAGTGGTTGAGATCGGCTTGCGGCAAAATCCCTTGCCGCAAAGGAGTTGGAAACCGCATGACATCCCAAGTTTGGGCAGCGCTCCAAGACGACCCATCTTGGTCGGTCTTGGTCGATCATACCAGCGTGTAGGTGGTAGGCTAGTGTTCACACCTATACCGATTATCCCATGAAAACGTGATCTAAGCCACTCAAATCATCCGGTGAAGTTGAGCGGTCGAGATCGGTTTAGGATTTGGGAGGTGTAACCGCGTGAGTTTGGTCGGGCGTTTTGGATTAGCCGGGCATGGCATGCCTTGGCCGACCGCAAGAGGAGGTAGATGGGCCCACGGTGGTCATGCTGGTATGACCGGCCTTGGTTAATCCAATCTGTGACCCTCCATTCGTACCGGAGAAGATGGACGCGCGTGATGACTTGAAGCCCTAATTTTGGCTTTCAAAGCCGCGCGACCATGCTCTTTTGGGCGGACGATTGTGTTGTAACCAACCATGGTTGGCTTTCGACCGATTGGTCAAGTGTGTAGGCCACACACGGTGATTGTGTCGACATGCTCCGGCCCTTTGAGTCTACATCTACACCCTCCATCTATGCCTGCGAAGATGGATTTGTTGAGACCGCTTTGCGACACATGTAATATGCCGCAAACCCTAATTTAGGTTTTCCATCCATAATGCTTGGTATGGACGGTTTCTTTTGCAAGCGAAGGCCAATGGTCGACCATGGGGTCGGTTGTGTATATTCCATACCCGCTTGGGGGTGATGGAATTGATCTCGTGGTCATCCAATCATGCTTGTGAGTTGGATGACCGCGATCGATCATATTTGGCAAGCTAAGGCCGTGTGTATTCCATACCCGCTTGGGGGTGATGGAATTGATCTCGTGGTCATCCAATCATGCTTGTGGAGTTGGATGACTCATGATTAGATCATATCCGAGACCGATACATGCAGTCCGGATGCTCAATCGGCTAGTATAACACACCGAGAGGGGCTCAATCGGGCTAGTATAACACACCGAGAGGGCTCAAGCTAGTATAACACACCGAGAATCAGCCTGTGCGGTATTTCGTACATGGATTCATTATAGTGTTGGAGGTTCGTGTTACTCAGAAGAGTAACACTCTACCGTCATGCCACACCGATAATGGGTACAGAAATACAAGGCCGATATGAAATTCACAGAAGGGATTGTTGCCGCATGCTCCAACCTGAGGAATTTCATGTATTCACGTAATGGGATTGTTGCTACATGCTCCATTCTTGGTGAATTAAGTGAGGAGTATCCGTCACTTATAAATGGCTTTATCTTTTACAAGATGTCGCCGCATGATTTTTCTCGGTTACTTACAAATTTAACCTTAAACGAAAATCCACCATCAACAAGACTCAACTTCCAACTGTTGAATTTTTTCATCTTTCTTGCGAGACATCGCAACTTCAGTTTCTAGTTCTTGGATCTTCTCTTTGAGTTGGAGATTTTTCTTTTCAAGGTTGTCGCGTCTTTTCTCGAGATCCGAGGCAACAACAAAGGAAGCTCTCCCGACTATAAAGGAAAGTAAAGAAATTGTTAAGATAAAGTTTATAATCGAAATTACGAGAAGCAAAGGAATATGAACATACCAAAGCATTGAGAGCATTTAAGAAACTGGAAGTCAATGTTCGGGAAACTCCGCGAAAAGAATCATTGTCCACTAGCAAGGGGGCATCGCAAATTTTAGCGAGAGTTTCGCAAGTAGCAGATAAATGATCATCTCCTAATCCTTGCATAGAATCGGAGAAGACACTAGACAATTGCACCATAGCAGAAGTAGTCGAGTGATTCTCCTTCGCAGAGGAGTACCAACCTCATTTTCATCCTCACCGAGCTCTCGCTGGTTTGAGAACTAGAACGAGAAGAGGGATGGGTTTTCCGTTTTTTAAAAATGGAGCAGAAGACTTATCCTTGCGAAGAGTGATTTTATTCTTGCCCTTAACTTCGCAGCTTCGGGAATATCTATTTCTTCGATAACCTTCGCACACGAATGAAGATAAGAAACAGAGGCAACAATATTGTTAAAAATAACAAAAGAAAGTATTTCTTACTTCATCCGTGATCGATCGGAGTATCGCCAGAGTACTCGCTTTTGGACGTCTACTATAACTCTTTTTCAACTTGGTAATCTGAAGATTTTGTAAATCTAGTAAATATAAAAGGAAAGAAATATCGCAAAAGTAAATCTGAAATAGGAAGTATACCTCTTTTTCCTTTTCGGGTCACTTAAATTCCCAAGGATGATAGTCTGCGAGATTCGCAGGGAGTACATGTGAACCTGCGATATAGGGTCCACTTAGAAATAAAGGAACAACCCACCACTTCTCATCTTTGGAATGCCGAGGAACATTATTTTTACCCGAGTGCCAGTCAATATCTTGCATGAGCAGTTTATCAACATCAATGTTATATTTTCTCTTCAATCGAGCACCCCAGCAAGATTTATCATTTCTCATATTTATTACTGTGTAATTCGCAAAGAAGTTTTCTACGGTATACTTCTCAGCGACTATTTGTAATTTGCGAATTTAGGATCTTTGACATCATCAGGATATAAAGATCCTTTACCAGCGCCACGGTGGGCGAATTCAAGCATTAGACGGATGCAGTCGCCGCTCAATTGATAAATAGCTCGCGAGAACTTCTCATGAGCAAGAATTTCATAGAATAATGGCATCTCAGGATTGTATAGAGGAATGGGAAGGCCTGCGAGGAGTTGACCTAGCGAGACTATGATCTTCTAATCATCACACTGATGATCAGAAAATAGTTTTGCAGAAAGTATAGATGAAGATTTTTGATCAGGAATGGTCGATAAGATGAAACCCTTCTCTTGAAGATTCTTTTGAGTTTCCTCAAAAAGGGGTTTATATGTACGACCAAGTGAAGCCATTGTTAGAGTATGGGAATGAATAGAGAATTGAAAATTAAGAGAAAGAAAAAAGGGAAGGATACAGTAGCAGAAGCGCAAATTACGGAGGAAGAAAGTTGAAGGAAAGTTGCAGAGGGAAAATAAAAGAGAAGAAGAGAAGGGTAAGAAAACTATATATAGAGAGGAGAATCCTCGAGAAAATAAATGCATTTAATGCGAGATGGGACGTGAATGGTCAAGAATAAACGGTTGAAAGAGACGTGTCAAGAAAAGATTGGAAGAAGAAACACCTGTAATAAATTCCGTACGTGAATAAAACAGATAAAAATGAACAATTGCGAGATAAAGATGAGCAATTGCGGCATTTTAAAATATTGATTCTCATGACACTTTCTCCTTCGCAGAAAAGACATGAGAAGAGGCAAGATGTAGGATCAGAATATCGCGACATCAATACTTCGCGAGATTAACAAATAACGACATCGCGAGGGAGTCACAGAGAAGTAAAATAAATGACGCAATGAATGACGACAGCCAGAACATGAGAAGAATGTGAAAACCCAGCGAGATTTAGGAGTGTCGCGAGAATTGATACATGTACACTTGCGATATTTCGCAAGACATTCCCGAAAATAAAGGGGAGCTTAGCTGTCATCCACTGTGTACTACCCTATATAAAGGGTTGAGTCAGTCTGTTGTAGGAGAGTTCTTTTTGAATTGTTAAGCAAGTCATTAAGAGAGAGAAAAGGAAGAGTGATTGTAATTTCTTTTGCTCTGTTCTTCCTTCCTCTGTAAACATTTCAAGAAAATAATCAATAAAATCTATAGTTACTCATCTTCAAACGGATTAATTGAGTAAATTCTAGTGAGGGGTGTAGTGTGGGATTTCCTGCAACTACAGATTTCAGTCTATATTTTAATAATAAAAGAGTCAAGATATGGAACGCTCCAGGAATTTACAGGTTAGTGATGTAAGCTAAAAACAAATTTGAGTTATTCATTAAAGTATTTGTAAGGAAATTTCTCACATTTTTGGTTTTTGTTCGCAGAGAGAGGGTGTTAGTCCTGAAAACTAAACCATAATGTGTATAACGTTTAGAAATGTTTAAACCACAACCCCATGGCATATTAATAGTTTCTGATGAAGATGTTGCTAGGAAGCATTCAGTAAGGTACCGTTCATCATCTAATAAGTTTTGTGCAAAAGGAATCACTTTTGCACGCATTTCGTTTCGATGAATGGGTCTTTACTTAGATGGTTGTGGAGACTTAAGTAAGGTTATGTTGTGGTTGCAGAATACAGTTTTTCCAGTTCAGGACAAGGAATGCAATCTGTTGCATTGAAAGTTGAAGAAGATAAAGCTATGTTCGCTTGGGTTAATATTTCTTGAGCTATGTGCAGCTCGAGAGCACACTGTAGAGGTAACCATTTGCTAAATTAATGGATAAGATTATGTTGGATATCTCTGACAAAAAAGTAGGATTTTGATTTTTCTTCTTTCATCTAGATAGATGTACACTTCATAGTGCACACATTTATATCTTTGTGGACTCCTATTTGAAACTTCCTAGACCACAAATGCATGAAAAATTACATACAAATCACAAAAAAAGTGAGCCGGTATCTGTATCTTTAAATAACTAATTGTCTCTACATAGCGTGTTGGTGCTAATTTGAAAACATGAAGATTGTTTTCCGGATCTGAAAATTCAACCAAACGCTTTTTATAAAGAAAGTTCTTGAAAAATATTTATGGCAAAGCATTTGCGTGATAAAGTGTCAATCGGTTTCAAGTATATCCTACTAGAAATCCGTCATTGGCAAAACAACTCTTTGGCTATGCAACTTTTTTATTGTCCTACGAGTATCTTCAGTTACGACTGATAGCTCCGTATATTTTAGTATACTCTAAAATAAAGCCTACACCTATGCTTTTTATCTTATAAAATTAGTTTCAGCAATGACTATGATTTCGTACTGCAGTAGTTATAGAATTTTAGTTTTAATCAAATTCCAAGTGCGTCTTGATTTTATTAATATTATGGGTATGTTTCATAGTAGTAACTGTTGCACAATGGGACAATGGTTGTTGCATTTTTTGGTTTCGTTCATTAGTTGGAGTTTCTGGATATCAGGAACTTATATTTTCTCATAAGTGTAAGCTAATTGTTATATCATAGTGTACTGCAAAATATATGTGCAATACATACATTTGAATGATTAACTTTTGAGAAAAAAAAATCAGGGAGGAATTGAGAAAATGGTTTCTTACTCAAGATACTAAGTTATGTGAATACCTGTAGTATCTAACTGTATTTATTTTATTAATTTTTCTTTTGGGGATGATGGCGTATTTTCTTTTCTATTTCTGATGTGTTGGACTCTTAATTAGTACTCACCTTTGTTGTAAAAGGTGCCCCAGGCGAGCGCCCGAAATTTAGAGAATGACAGAAAGTAAGTATACTTTGGCGCCTTGGGCGCTTTTTCTGCTAGGCACCCCTCGCGCGCCTAGGCCAGCGCCGGGGGCACCTTTTACAACATAGGTACTTACCCTAGATGAATTGCCTATATGGAATATGTGTTCTCATTATTTTTTGTTTGATTTTTCAAGAGGTTCAGTCAGTTGGGATTTTCTTGCTATGCTTGAATTATCTCATGCAGTTCGAGATACTGGCATTTTTGAAAATTGAAAATTGAACTTGATAGTGGATTTTTAAGAGATAGGAGCAATATTCGTAGTCAGAATTGGTAGATTTCGCTTTCATAGGAACCATTCACTCAATAGTCCATATAAGCACCGGGTCTAATGATGAACCTACTTTAGCTCGCATCTGTATATTATGTCCGAACCCTCCTGATTCATAAATGGAACACATTTTTGGTGGAGTTGCTCCGAAGTTTCTAGCTTATTCCTACTGACTGAAAGAGGTCTACCATGTGAATTTTCTGATAACGGAGATCAAGAATCATCTATAATCCTTTAAATACCAAATTATATGAGAGTTTAAAATACAAAATATCGTGAAGAATCAGATAGTGGTTGGCATTTCTTACAGTATAGTTTGGTGTACTATGGTGGATTTTTTTCCTTCGTAAAAGGTGGCTTCAGATGGAGTTTAGGAAAGGTGGATTTTTCTTATAGTATAGTTTGAGGATATATACTTTGTTTTAGGAGTTTGGCACACCACTATTAAAATTTGCAAGAATCAATCTTTGAAACTAGGGATTAGAAAGATGGAAAAATTCGATTTATGCAGTTCAAAAGGAATTTATTTTAGATATGAAATGAATAAGTTATTCATTGGAAAGATGCTTGACATGAATGGAAACCTTGCAGAGATTTCAAAATTGGGATGTTATCTTTTCCCGAGCTTTTGAGTTGTGATTGTGACTGTGTTCATTTATATGTCGAAAAACAACTTTTTAACTACTTCAATGTTTTCCATTTTATCTCTTTATTTGTTCCCATGGATTTTTCTTTCTGAGTTGAAAGGAACTATGTAACTTTTTCGTACATGGTTATCGATTTTTTGAAATTATACAGCTATATTACATGAAGAAGTTGTGGCTAAGTATTTGTATCAAATGTCTATGGCGTGAATTATACGACTTAGTTCTTATAAGACTGCAAACATCTAGATCTATGTTGTAAAAGGCCCCTACAAAGTTTGGGTTATCAGGGTTCCTAATCAAATTAATATTGTTCCAGTCTGATTGTTATAATTTCAGCCGAAATTCAACTTCTTAGTTTGGAAGTTTGTAATTTTTGGATATGCTTTACATGATGCTACTTTTGTACTGAGATTGTGTAAGTGCTAAATATGTTTTTTCGTTAGTGTAGATTCGTAAATCCACGTCAAAAAGGGCGTCGCATGTCAAATGCAACCCACCAAGGGTAGGCTTCTCAGGAACACAGGATAGCTTCAAGTGCTTGGGATCACTAGAATCCACCAACAAAGTTACCAGTGTGGATATGGTTATCGTTGACGAGGAGGTACTTATAAAACCGTTCCCATCATTGACGCAGTTACATCGTTAAGTAATTTCTTTTTCAAATGGGTTGGTACTATTTAAGTTGCACCAATTGCACTAATAACTGTCGGATCCAAATTGATGTATCCATACCTTGGCGATAATAGATTAGAATCTGTGCATAACTAAAACCAAAACATACATGAATGGAATTATCTATATGGCCATTAACTAAACTAACAATAAAATTCCTTGACAGATTATGAAATGCATTTCATTTAATTGCATTCTAATACAGTTGTACGCAGATGCGTGTATATGTTGTATTCAAAACAAGTTGTAGAATAACAAAACAAGTTTTACCTGACTTATTGGTATCTTTCTTATGGAACCAGGAACATGGGAAGCACGCGGTTGAGGAGGCATGACTGACTTTCTTCACTGTGGAAATTCATTACGGACCAACTATCCACAAGTTCAATATGAATCAAAATGTGAAGGAAATATACACCGTAACAAGGATGACTTACACACATAACACGATGACTGATTTCGAAATCTAGAGCTTATGCAAGATGCGTAACAAAAAAAAACAACATGTTTCTTTATTAGTCGAACATAACCCATGAAGAACTTCTGCATAAGCAATAACTAATATGAAGGGAAGTTGTTTATTTTCTTAAGAGTAATATAATCTCAGGTTATAAAGCATCTCCAGCTGTGATTGGAAACTTTAGGGATAGATTAAATATATGGTTTTACAGTTAGTTTTGCTTTTTACTGAGTTACTCAGTCTCATCGAGTCCCGTTATGGCGTTTGGAGCTATGTTATGTTATCAGTCGTCTAAATTTTCGGGTGTTGGTCATTTTGATCTCAGATCTTTGTTAAATCCGCAATGAAAGCATAAGTTGTTAAATCCGTAATGAAAGCTTAACTAAGTTGTAGGCGGTTTGATTATGAAGTTGGGTGTGTTGCAATTGAATTTCATCGATCGGAAGCTAACCATCCACTGCCTCTAATTTATTTTTAAACCGATACAATAAAAAGGGAGAGTTGATCAAAAACACATATCAGGCACTAACTATAGAATAAAAAATGAAGATAGAATGTTTAGAGTTATAGAAAAGGAAATTTGATTATGCAAGAACACCATTACATTTTTGGTAATTTTACAAGAGCAGCGCAAATTTTCTTTTTCCGCTCAGTTTGCGTGCACAAAAAATCTATTTAACTTCTCGCATTTGTTCATTGACTTACGTTGCCTCAATATTGTAGTGCGGAATCAAAAGGTTTGTAACATCTGTGATACACAAATTTGTGTAAGCTAATTCGTATACAATACGTTGGCGGTGAGTTGCGTAATCGTGGCGAAATGTGGTCCTAGCTCTTGCATCATCTATGGTACAATTACTACTACTACTTGCGGGAGGTAGGACAGCGCACTCAACATTCAAGATCATTTTCAAGTTCTGGAAACTTCAAATTGTATCGTAAAGAATAAATCAAACATAGCGGACCTATTCAGGGCGGCTAAACTAATAATTTAGGATGCGGTTCTAATGCTTACGGTAGGAGCGACCGATCTTTAAGGGACATCAGATCAGACCAAAGACCATTAGCAGTTGTCCTAGGCGGCGGCTTTTGACAAACTCTACCAGTGTAAGGGCTTCCGTTAAGACTCCCATGCTGTGGAGCAACGTCATTGTACTCGAACTTAACCGAAACATGAGACTCGAAAGTATGAACCCTGAAGATATACAATTTGCAGAATTCCTTACCTTTGTTTGTATTACTAAACAAAGTAAAATCAGCTATAAATTCCGTGCTCACCTATAGGTTTGTAGTGTGCAACGACCAATTTGGGTGAATCTTTGGTAGTAATGCCGAACTATCTTATTATTACACCAAAATGCATGACCGAAGGATCAATACCTGTATCCAAAAAATTAAAAAATTATCACTACAAATTTCAAATAGGGAAATAAAATGAAAACATAAAAAAAAATACTACTCGGTGTTTTGAAAATGTTAAGGGAAATAAAATGAAAACATAAAAAAAAACTAATGGGTGTTTTGAAAATGTTTACTAATGTAGTTTAGGACAATGCGAAATAGCCCGTGCTGTTACGATAGACACGGCCTGTTGTCCAATAAAATCACATCATTATTGGGAATTTGGATGATACGTATCAATGATATGTAATTACATTTAGACTAATTTTGAATACATGGAAAAACTCAATACGAAAAACAAATACTGAAATGAAATGATTACATATCTGTAAATTAAGTAGTGTTCAGAAAATATTTAACTCCCCAGCTTACGACAGTGCGAAATAGCCCGTGCCGGTACGGCACGGGTGATTCCCTAATATTTTACGTCAATATATGTAGACACTTTGTTTGCGCCTTTCTTCTTTCATTCTCTATGGAATACCTAATCGCCTCTCTTCTTCTCTTTTCTCTGGATCCTTTTCACCTCTTTGATTTACTTTTTTTTTCTTTTTTGATATTGTCAATGTCAACCACAATAGGTTAATCAAGAATATGGAGCAAATCAATAAGAAGATCATCATCTCTACAAATTCATGAGAATATGCGATCTGCAAGATCAGTTTATGAGGAAATGGGTTTTTAACGTGCATTAGAAATTTTGTGCGCGCAGGTAAAACAGCTTAACGAGCCTATCAAGGTTAGAGTTGCATAGTGGTCGCTTGGGAGTCAGAACACAAAACCGTTGGGTGAGTCGGAACACAAAACCCTAAACTCTATAATATGATTTGTATCAAAATCATCATCTCCTATAAGTCATGTTCTTATTCTTTTACTTATTTTTTTTTCTTTTTTTCTTTATTATTATTATTTATTTATTTTTGATTTTGTAAGCAAGGATTTCTCAGTTCGAACTAGATAAAATTTTGGGTATGCTCCTTTTTTTTGTTTGCTTTTTCTTTTGATTTATGGATTTCTTATAATTTATCATGTACTATTGTATAGCATGCTGCAATAATTTTTCAGAGTTTGATTTTTGATGAATTTGATTGAATAGGACCAATGTGGACTGCACAAATAATGGTGTTTCCGATATGTTTGTATTGTTTCATATACCCTAAATGATCACTTATAGCGTTTAATTTTTGTTTATCGTTTAATTTTTGTTTATCGTTTAATTTATTTATTTACTTTTTAATTTTGAAGAAATTTGACAATATTGGAGAACTGCATTTGAAGGATTCTGATTAGACTATATTAGCATGGTATTCATGTCAAAATGCAGGGTTTCTTTGGTATTTTTGATGGGCACAAATGTTATAAAGGAGGTGCAAAATTTGCATTTGATAACATGGATAAGAACAAAATAAGCGAAGAGAACATACTTGAGGCTGTAAAAGAAAGCGAAGACATTGTTGAGGAGAGTACATTGTTGAGGATATAAAGATTGCAAAAGATGGTTATCAAGTATTTTAGAAGAGGAGAGGACGTCGTTGGGGCTGTAAAAAATGGTTATCTTATAAGTAATAGGAGAGGACATTGTTGGGGCTGTATAAGATGGTTATCTTATAAGTAATTTACCCAAGTAATTTAGAAATTCTAAAAGAAGATCTTCACGGCGGCACTTCGTGCTGGAGTCCAGTTATTAGAAATTGTGATATTTTATTTCTAAACGTTCGGGAATGGGGATGTATTGTGATGTTATGAGCATATGAGGGATCGCAGAAAATGATTCATCATTTTAAATTGGTTCCAGTTCTTAAAATTGAAGTACCAAGGTAATTACCTTACTTCTTACATTTCTGCCAAATAACAAATTATTGATCTCAAGATTCATCATTTTATGTTATTTATGTTGGTTATGAAAATCAAATTTTTATTTGATAATAATTTGTCATTGCAGTTTTAATAATATTTAAATGGATAGAGATTCTAAAAACCAAAATTTGGATCACAGGTCCACGGAAATTACACCACATCCACGGATAACACTTTTCAAAGATTAGCAAAAACGGAGCCTACGTACCAGGTTAATTTTTTTCTGCGTAAAGTTGGGCCAAATATAGTTCTCGCAACATTTCTTATGTAAGTAACGCTGAATTTGATGTTGTGTGTGTGCATGTATGCAGGATCTTAACATCTTGACGTCTTGGGGGCAAGGCAACCTCATGGAGTAAGGAATGCAATATAAAGGTGGTTGGTGACGAAGTGGACAACTAGGGTGATAATTGTGAGGATAAAGTAGAGTCATCAGTCCCGAGGTTGATTCACAAGACCTATTATACCTATGTTTATGTTTATATTTATCGGTGACTCCTCATCAGTAAAGTTTCTTAGAGAATTATTGCATGTGCATGTAGATGTAGAGGGCTCAACATGTCAGATTTTGTTTGTCGCTCTAGATAGTAGGTCAAGGAAACGCTTAGGCGCTCTGCTTCTGAGCTTTTACAATTTTATTGTAGGCTATAGTGTTCAACCATATGAAAGTAAATGGTTATACGGTTAATTAGCATTCTAAACTTTTACAATTTTGTTTATAACTGTTATGTATGAACCACTTGCTTTAACGCATGGAAATATTTTTTTATCTCTATGTTTTGCTATGATTACGACGGTGTCTCTATTACTCCTATTATATATTTTTTTCCCTGACTAATATGTAGGGTTATTAATTGGAAGGGTGACGGTAGTTGTGATGCATGGAGTATAGCATAATTAATGAACCAGATGTGAAAAATGGCCAGGAAAACACTAGCTTTTCACTGCACCCTTTTACAGACATCTCCCGAACATGTTTATCACGGGGAGGAAACCATTTTGGGTGATTTCTTCGTAAGTAATTGATATCAAAAGTGATCTATGCGGAGTTAACTTCGTTCCAATTAAAAAAAAAATCTTCTTCAGGTATTGTAGGACCAGAATATCGCAACACTAATACTTCGCGAGATTAATAAACAACTGCATCGCGAAGGAGTCGCATGGAGGTAAATAAATGACGTAATAGATAACGACAGTTAGAACATGAGGAAAGTGTGAAGATTTGGCGAGATTTAAGAGTGTCGCGAAGGCAAACAGTTGTACATTCGCGAGCATTCGCGAGACGTTTCCGAAAATAAGGGACAGTATAGATGTCATCCACTATGTAATACCCTATATAAAGGGTCGAGTAAGTCTGTTGTGGGAGAGGTCTTTTGAATTGTAAAACAAGTCATTAGGAGAGAGAAAGGAAAGAGAGATTGTAATTTCTTTAGCTTTGTTCTACATTTCTTTGTAAATCATTCAAGAAAACAATTAATAAAACACATCATTGTTCATCTTCCAATGGATTGATTAAACAGATTTGAGTGAGGGGTGTAGTGTGGGAAATCCTGCAACTACATATGCGCTAGAAACAGGGATTGAAGAAGATCAACCTTGTGAATTGGAAGAATTAGGGATAACAAGAAAGAAATCTTGAATAATTTTTAACAAATGGCTAGGAGAAAGAATGCATCAGAACTACCAACGATCGTAAGGAGAAGTGGAAGATTAGTGGGAGAAAGAAGAAATGAAGTAGGTGAACCATCAAGGATAGATGCAAGAAATGGAGAAGAAGAACCAGTTCAACCACCAATTCAACCATCAACTCAACCGCCAATTCAACCATCAACTCAACAACCAATTCAACCAGCACTAAACAGAGTAATCGATTATGATAGAGTGAGCGTGCATACATGGAGATCAGATTCTACGGAAGAAAGAGAAGAAGTACAACAATTGATGAATAATAGACAGTAAGAGAGAAATCGAGAAGAGATGGGAGAAACAATTCGTGGAAATGAAGAAATCGCGGCATTAGAAGCGCTGAGACAGACAATACACGAAGAAAGGCGGTTAGAAGCAGAAGAACGCGCAAATCTAACAAGGCAAAACCACGAGTTGAGGATGGAAAATAGAAGGCTGCAAAATAGAAGATCAAGAAGTAGTAACAGATCGAGATCAGGATCGACTAGAGAAAATGGGAGAAGAACATTACCTGCGGAGAACATTAATGAAGAAAATTTGGAAAGAGAGTTAAATCATGGCGAAGAAGGTCGCGAAGAGAGAGAGCTAATAGAAAATCGTTATATTTTGGTAAACAACCACGATGATGGAAATCAAGAAGATAGGCATCCTCGAGGACAGAATAACCCAGTTAATGAAGAAAATCAGGAGGAAAGAAGAAGAGCACTACATGGGAGAGAAACACAAAGGAAACAAAAGAAAATTGAAGATGATATTGAAAAGCATTACATTGAGCAAGCACGTCTAGCCCGCGAGAGAGAGAGATTGAGAGCAGAAATGGAAAATCGGGAATTAGAAGAAGCGATCCGGCAGAATAACCATGATAATCGAGAGAGGAGGCGCGAGCGAAATCGCAACGATGGAGATATTAACGAAAAATACGAAAGAGTACAAAAAAGTAGACACGAACGAAGAAGGAGAGAAGAGAATTAAAGAGACCGATCAATTCAAATTCTCGAGGCAAATGAACAAATTCTGCAGAATTGGCGAGAGATGAGAGGAATATTGAACAATAGAAGAGAAGGGGGAGAAGACAGGTTAGATGAAGCTATCGCGAGGTCTGCGAAAAATCCTTTTACATTAGAAGTGCGAGTTAGGAGAATACCCCCAAAATGCAACTTACCAAATTAACCGCATTTTTGATGGATCAACTTGTGCAAGACAACACATCAAGGCTTATGTGAGATGTATGCTACAATGGGAAAACCATGACGCTATATTGTGCAAATACTTTGCGTCAAGTTTAACAGGAGAAGCATTGAAATGGTTTGAGGGCTTACCAAGGAATACGATCACATCATTCAATCATTTACAGGCTATATTCTTGGGGGCGTATATAAGTAACAACTCTTCGCGACCTGGCATTGAAGATGTATTTGGACTAAAACAAAGAGTTGGCGAGAGTTTGAGACATTTAACTGTCGAGATGGAAGACGATGTGCGGCGAAATGGCGGCGGGGTAGATGAAAGATACCTCATACTCGTCATTCATAAATGCTATGTTCGCAACCAATCTATTATATGTTCGGGTTTTCGAGTTAAGAATACAATTACAATGACCGAATTACGAGAGCTCCGGGAGGAATATATTGCTTTAGAAGAAAGACATAACGAGATGGAATCTTACCCAGTGGCAAACACAAATTCTAATGTTGCGAATGGAAGTTTATTACCTCAACTAATACACACACAGTGGAGCACATCGCAAAGTCAACAAGAAAGAAAAGCGGTTGATATAGAACCAAAGTTAGTAGCTATGGGAAGTCGCGATCAAGAAGAGTTTGAAAGAGAAAGAAATTTCTACAACCGTGGAGGAAACAATAAAATTCAAAGGCTTGATCAACCACAAGAAACCTATGGAGGTCAAAGGTATAAATCGCAAGAGACTTATGGAGGCCAGAGGCAGAATTATCATAGAGGACAAATGAAGTCGAAGAGTAGTGTGGGAGGAAATTAAAATGCCGCCATTGAATGCCGAGTGTGGAAAAAATATGGGAAGCAATACTTTTGATGGAAAACATACCTGCACCATGGAACATGGGAAGTGAACCACCACCTGGAGATAGAAGTCACGAGTTACTGTTCTTACCACCGCTTTCATGGGCACCTAACAAATGACCGCAAAAACATCAAGAGAATCATCCTAAGAATGATTGATCAAGGAAAGCTAAATCACTTTTAAAAGAAGAAGAGAAAGTTCAACATTTGCCACCCCACCGGCAAAGGGAAAAAAAACATTTGTTATAGAAGTTGTGGCAAAGGCTAAAAATTTGTTTTGCAACTCCATTGTCCACTCATACCGCACTATTGAAGATTTTCATGACAATGTACTTAGTAGAGTTTTCGCGAGAGATGTCGATGATAAAGAAGTGATGAATGTTGCGAAGACATCGCAACTAAAAGAGTGGCAAATGCAGATTATTTCTTTCTACCAAGAAGTACCCAAAGGAAGAGAAATACATGATAGCCCACTTGGTTGTGAAGATGGAAATTAATCCAAAACCCATTGATGGCGAAGATGATGAAGCGGAAAATTGTTGGGCAATCAATAGAATATTGATTGATCATCGCGATTCATCAACATTCTTTTCTACCATACTTACAAAACTATGGGAGGAAAAGATGAAGACTTGATCCCTTCAACATACAAAATATATGGTTTCAACGGTACCGCGAACAAGCCCAAAGGAGAAGTGCACATGAGGATACCCTTGCAGGGGTTATCGACTGATATTTTGTTTTGTGTAGTTGATGTGGAATCTCCCTACAATGCATTGATTGGAAGACCATGGCTTCATCAAATTCTGGGCATAGCATCGACATACCATCAGTGCATAAAATTTCCACATCCTAGCGGTGTCGGAATTATAAAAGGAGATTGGATATAGGGGCAAAAGTGTTATGAGGTGGATGTAGAAAGTTGCGAAGAGAGAACAACAAAAAAGAAAGGTTGGAGGAAGAATGTACAGGATGAACAAAGAAAAGAAAGACTAATGGTAGATGCCATAGAAACAAAAGAAGAAGAGATCTTTACAAGTGATCTGCACAAAAGCAACCGAGTATCATGATGCAAAGGAGACATTGAAATGGTGGACCGATGCGGAAGCATGGAAGTAAGAATAAAAGGTGTAAAAAATGAATAATTGCGAGAAAAGATAACAATTTAGTGATGAAAGCATGATAAGGATAAGAAGCAGAGATGATGGTTGTGGAAAAATTGTGCGAGAATCTCGCCATGAAGAATGTATACAAATCTATTGAATAATGGAACTGAGATTGTGCGATAACTTCGCAGACAAATGATTGAATAAATTGATAAAATGAATGAGTGAGTGAATGGGACAAACCTTTATGGCGTACACCCTAGTTCGCGAATGATGTTTCGCAAGAGGCAAATGTAAGACCTAAAAGTACGTCATATAAGGGGTATCTCTTAACATGGCTCGGGTGAAAGGTTACACCGCTCCCGAAACCTGGGTCATGGAGATTTGGGGCCCATGAAAGCCTATCCGGGAGATACCTTGGATTTCCAACTATATATATAAGGTTATACCCTGGTTGGACGCCCGAGGGTCTCTTCCAAGGAGTCGAGTGTATGACCAAGGCGCCGAGGTACACGGTTGAGTCAAGAGTGCGGGGAGCATGGAACTTCCTTACCACTCTTGACAAGTCTTGGCACATCTGCACTCGGCCGAAGAAAACTCCACTTAGGTGTAGTCTCGTAACCATAAGCCCTATAGGTATAAGGGATAAGAGATCTGCAAAACAACTGGTTGTTGTTAAGACCGGATGGGAGGAGCTAGTCTTGTATGGCCGATGTACGCCTCCTTGAAGGGGCAACCAGGAGAAGATAAGGGCGGCACCCTCCATTAGGGAGCTGATAAGTGTCAAAAGACGCAAATGTCATGAGGCTTTATCCTCGCAAGAGAATTTAGGCTTGTCATATTTGTGCAATGATCCCGCAGAGGCAATAATACTAACGCGAAGGTAAGATGAGATCAATGGGTTTTTACATGAAAGTGTAAGAACGTCCTGCGATTTCATCGCAAAGACGACAATGTGCCGGGATTTTATGGTCGCAAGAACATTTAAACCTGCCATATTGTCGCAAATATAATGTCCTACGAGAGGCAAAAATACTAAAAAATGATAAGACAAGGTCAATGGGTCATTATATGAAAGTGTAAAGACGACCTGCGATCTTGTCGCAATGAGGGGTGGCAAAATAAGACCTTTACTTAGGAAGGCATAATAAGACCACACAAATAATGATAAGGCAAGATCAATAGATTTCTTAATCCATGAAGATATCTTGCGATCTTGTCGCGGAGATAATGTTTAAAGTCCAAAAAAAAAAAATAAAAAAATAAAAAAATAAATAAAAAATGATGATATATATATTTATATCTCGCGAGAATGATTATATTTAACTCGCAAAGTTGAGTATAGCTTATGGACAAAGGCAAGTGTGAAGTTATAATTATAAAGAAGGGTTCTTTGATTAATATATCCGAACAAAGGAAGCAAAAGTTGAAGTTTACATTCAATAGTCAAAGATATATGTATACGAGATATTACAAGAAATCAAAGAAGAAAGAGAAGTTA
The DNA here is from genome assembly GCA_023531295.1 of Papaver armeniacum. Classification (NCBI taxonomy): domain Eukaryota; kingdom Viridiplantae; phylum Streptophyta; class Magnoliopsida; order Ranunculales; family Papaveraceae; genus Papaver; species Papaver armeniacum. Next base: position 333,259 of record JAJJWW010008026.1, on the reverse strand, counting down.
TTTCTTTGTTGGTTCTTCTTCTTCATCCGATTCTTTGGTTCCATCACTCTCGTCGTCGATTCTCCTTCTTCATTAGCTTCACTATCGAAACGTCCGAGACAGGCAAGTTCTCGGAACTTCTTGACAAAAAGGGATATGAATGAAGAGGGATATTGTGATCCTTACAAACTATTTCCATAGCTTGATTGCGAAAACGAACAAAGATCATTATTAAAATTCGCCACCGTAGTTTGGAATTGCTGCTTCAATTTAGAATATCTACTCTCGCGAAGAGAGATCCTTTGCGAGACGCTCTTTTTCGATTTCAAGCTCTCCAATCCTTGTCTAAAATCTCTTTTCGATTTAAGAAAACATGAGGAAATGAATTAATGTTAATAATACAAAAGGAAAAATAACAGAAAAGTAAAGAAGTATAACAAACAACCTTCTCTTTCAAAGATCATATCCTTGATTAAGGTAGTTTGCTCGGTGCGAAGACTAACATCAACACCTAAGTTATTTCTAGCGTTATCTAAAACCTTCGCAGCCCGTGCAAATTCATCATCATTATTTATGACGAAAAGTGAACGAATTTGGTCTTCTCGCTCGCTAAGCATGGTATTCGACGAAGGAGTTCATCTCGCTCAACTTGCACATCAAGGAGAGATTTTTGAAATTTTGCTAATGCCATGCACCTCGTTAGTAATGCGATCTTTCTCATCTATGAGATCACTAATTTTCTTCCTTAAAGTTTTGGTTTTCTTCTTGGAGTCAACGTACTTTCGTTTAAAAAGATTAGCCAAACTTAAACTAGATCTATGCTCGATTTTTAAGAGATGATGTTTGGATTGAAGATCCTTTAATGAAAGAAGGTTAGCATCATTTGAAGAACTACTTAGAGATTCATTGAGGCGAGCAAGGAGGACATCATCATCCATAGGTTCGGGAAATGAATGGAGAAGAATGGACTCTTCAGAGAGATTATATATGTCTGCGAAAATAGTAAGTTAGGCAAAGAAAAGTAGATGGTAAAATAAAAGAAATCTGAGGAATAAAGATTGCTATACCATAAAGTCACTGATTTGCGCTTTCAAGAGTAGATACTCTATTCTCGTTGAGAAGTAAGCTCGACCTCCGGTTGTTTAATTCGTTCATCCTTATCGCGAGACGACGCAGCCCCAACTTCTAGTTCTCGAATTCTCTTGTTCAATTACAAATTCTTCTTTTCAAGGTTGTTGCGTCTTCTCTCAAGATCTGAGGCAGCAACAAAAGCAGCTCTCCCAGACTATAAAAGAAAATAGAGAAATAATTAAAGATAAGAGCGGAGTCACGAAGAGGTAAAGAGGTGTGAACATACCAAAGCATTGAGAGCATTTAAAAGGATGGGTGTTATTGTTCGAGAAACTCCGCGAAAAGACTCGATATCCTCCAACAATGGGGCATCACGAGATCTTAGCAATAGTTTCGCAAGTAGCGGACAAGTTGCTATCGCCAAAACCTTGCATAGAATCGGTAAAAACATTAGACAAAAGCGCCATAGCGTATATCCGAATGACTTCCCTTAGCAGAAGAGGTGCCCATCTCATTTTCATCTTCCGAATTCTCGCTAGTTTGGGAGTTAGAATGTGAAGGAGGTTGGAGTCTCCGTCTTTTGGAGGACGGAGCGGAAGATTTGTCCTTGCGAGAAATGGCTTTGTTCTTGCCTTTAGCCCTCGCAGCTTCAGCTTCTCCGTCATTGATCTTTGCGGTTTCAACTTCTTCAACACCAATCTTCACACACGAATAAAGATAAGAAACAGAGGCAACAATATTGTTTAAAATAACAAAAGAAAATGTTTCTTACTTCATCCGTGAGTGATCGAAGTATCGCCAGGATATTTGGCTGAGGATTCTCTTTGTATTTCTTTCTCATTCTGATGATCTAAAAATTTTCTAAAAAGTTAATGAAGGAAAGAAATGGAAGACATAGCAAAGCAAATCTAAAATGAATAATATGTACATACCTCTTTTGTCTTCTCAGGCCACTTAAACTCCCAAGGATGATAATTCGCGAGATTGGCTGGGAGTGCATGTGAGCCTGCGATATAAGGTCCACTCAGAAGGAGAGGTACAACCCACCATTTTTCATCTTTGGAGTAGCGAGGATATTATTTTTACCCGAATGCCGATCAATGTCCCGCATAAGCAATTTGTCGGCATCAACGTTATCATTTTTCTTCAATCGAACACCCCAAATGAGAGTTATCGTTTCTCATAGTTATGACTGAATAATTTGCAAAGAAATTATCCACAGTATACTTCTCGGCAACTATTGGCAAATGCGCAAATTGAGGATCTCTAACATTGTCGGGATATAAAGATCCTTTACCGGCACCACGAGAGGCGAATTCAAGCATCGTGCGAATACAATCGCCGTTCAATTGATAAATAGCCTGCGAGAATTTCTCGTGAGCAAGAATCTCATAAAATAATGGCATTTCGGGATTATACAATGGAATGGGGAGCCCTGCGAGGAGTTGACCTAGCGAGACTATAATTTTCTGATCATCACATTGATGATCAGAAAACAATTTTGCAGAAAGCATAGTTGAGGATTCTTGATGTGGAATGGTAGATAAAGTGAAACCCTTTTCTTGTAATTTCTTTTGAACATCAGTAAAATGAGGAGCGTATGTACGACCAAGTGAAGCCATTATCGAGTATAGGAATGAAGGGAGAAGTGAAGAATTGAAAAGGAAGCGAGAGCGAAGCGCAAATTGCGGAAGGAGAAAGGAAGAAGAAAAGTTACGAGAGGGAAAATAAAAGAAAGAAGAGAAAGAGGAGAAAGCTATATATAGAGAAGGGAGTTCTCGAGAAAACAAATGCATTTAATGTGAGAAGGGACGTGAATGGTTAAGAATAATCGGTTGAAAGAGACGTGTCAAGAAAAGAGTGGAAGAAGAAACACCGTAATAAATTCCGTACATAAACAAAACGAGTGAAAATGAACAATCGCAAGGTAAAGATAAGCGAGCTTTCTGCACTTTAAAATATTGGTTCTCATGACATTCTCTTCTTCGCAGAGAAGACATGAGAAGAGGCAAGATGTAGGACCAGAATATCGCAACACTAATACTTCGAGATTAATAAACAACCGCATCGCGAAGGAGTCGCATGGAGGTAAATAAATGACGTAATAGATAACGACGGTTAGAACATGAGGAAAGTGTGAAGATTTGGCGAGATTTAAGAGTGTCACGAAGGCAAACAGGTTGTACATTCGCGAGCATTCGCGAGACGTTTCCGAAAAATAAGGGACAATATAGTCATCATCCATTATGTAATACCCTATATAAAGGGTCGAGTAAGTCTGTTGTGGGAGAGGTCTTTTGAATTGTAAAACAAGTCATTAGGAGAGAGAAAGGAAAGAGAGATTGAAATTTCTTTAGCTTTGTTCTACATTTCTTTGTAAATCATTCAAGAAAACAATTAATAAAACACATCATTGTTCATCTTCCAATGGATTGATTAAACAGATTTGAGTGAGGGGTGTAGTGTGGGAAATCCTGCAACTACAGGTATCTAATTAATTTCCTTAGTAGGAATTTTTTTTTGTGGATCTATAATTAGGATCTTCTGTTCTCCAATAATGTGGTTCAAATGCTAACCGGTGGGTTCAATTGATTTGCACAGGACAAATGTCTATCCACCTTCCTCACTCCGAAGGTGCTGATGGTATCTATTCAAGGATCGGACCATTTTCAGCAGCGAAAAAAATATTCATAGATATTGATGTAAGTGTTAATTTCAACCAAGCTCGGTTGTTTCTATTACAATTTTTAAAACATTGATACAATAATTAAATTTCTTTAACTATCATAGAAAATTGGAAATAAAAATACATTCCTGATGAAGCCATGCATCTATGGATATGACGGTATGATTTTTACACACCAAAATGTGATTTTGATAAGGAATTTGAATATTGCACCATTCAAGGTACAAAAGATTTATTGACCGCAAACACAACTGTCAGGCTAGCACCAGAAGAGGAAGATTTCCCTAGATAGTCATACATAACTGAAAGTTCTGAGATCGAGGCTACAGAAAGACACCCACCTAACAGGTAATAAAGTTAATATTAAAAAAAATATTTCAATTATGTGAATTATAAACCGATCTACTTACATATAAAGTTAATATTAAAAAAAATATTTCAATTATGTGAATTATAAACCGATCTACTTACATATAATGCCTGCATAAATACGTTACAGGAAAACTCATCTTTGTGTCAAAAGAGGCAAATAAATAGGAAATGGAATGACTATGAATGTGTAGTACGGGAAATAGATACATTGTGTTAAACGGGGAGACTTCTGAATGGAATGTGTAAAGTGTTGTGCACTGCCATCCGCTTCAGATTTTAGGATTCTAGGATGTAGGGATATGAATGTTCCCATCACTGTAAACACTTATCCATGTATGTTTTAGGAGGAAGCTGGAGTTGAAATTTTCCCGATTTTATAGGTTCTGCATTTACTCACATAAATGGCACAATTCTGTTTATGATAAGCATCATTAAGTCGGTTTTACATCCCTGATATTGTGAGTCGCATCACATGCAATACTCTTCTAGCAGTTAAGCTTTAGAATGGCCGGAGAGTATACTGAGGGGCACTGGAGATAAATTTAATATATCTCTTATTTTATGCTTAATTGTTCAATTTTGTAGCTGAACAAAACCAGATTGAATCTGTAACATATACCCGATGTATTTGTTTATATTGTTTGATGGGTTTGAATATGTAATAATTAGATTTTTCTGCTATGCATGGTTCACCGTGGACGCAACACTGCAGCTGTAATTTTGCTCTGTGCATATGTTAAAGGCTTTGATTTTGGTATTGTAGGCAAAGTTAGTGCCACTGCATGAGTTTCATACTGATAGGAACTCCCATTATCTCCAGAAAATTAGTATTATACTCCAGCAAGACGATATAACATTCACCCACGTAGAGTGAGGTAAATATTCTACGATCCAAATTGAGTCCTTAACGGGATTTTGTCCTCCATCCTCAAATGAATACAACATTCTACGTTGTTCTATTCAACTAAAAACATTGAATCCACATTTGTCATGATGTGAGATATTTGAAATATAAGTTAATTTTAAAATTTTCAAGACCTATTGTATGTGCTATACCAAACAAGGTTTCTATAAGAAATTATAGAGATGTGATTCATTATTATGGTAATATGTCTAGGATTAATTTGCTTCTTTCTTGCTATCTTAGATCAATTTCTAGAGCACATGGCCTTCAACCATGTAATTGTGGGTTCAGCTCCCACATATGGCATTTAAGTTAAGTCTTGGTGCAAGGGCTACAACTCAATGTTGCAGATTTTCAAGCACCTTTGTTGCAGATACCATACGCATAAAGAAAATTTCCCCCTGCATGTCGGACTTCGATCATTAGAAGTGATAAACATACTCCCTGCCCCGATGGCTTCAAATGTTGTTGTTACAGAGGCACTGTGACAATATGCGGATCCTGATGGTTTATCATGGAAGAAATGGGATGTGCGGACTGTTCAAACATTTTGATAGAATGATAGAATGCGAGAAGGTTGTTTCTCTTACTTAGGTTAAATATCGCTTACTACGCTGCAGCTAAACATAATATCAACATCCATCTTTTTGTTCATTTTTTGTGACTTTGTTCGGCTAATTTGGAAATCAGATGGAATATTATGAGAACTTATTCTTTATAATATAACGGACTGGGATGCATGCGCCATCCTTGGCCGATGTTATTGGGAAATTCCCAAAAGTGATTTTCAAGTCTCAACTCCATATTTGTTAGCTCCTATGCATGTTACTTTCCAATGTTCTTTTATGGTCCTGGCTAGAGAGATTTGTCTATTTGATATTATTTCATTATAGATGTTATCACACTAAGTTATATGTAAGAGAAAAAAACAGCACGTCTAAGACTCATCCTAATAAGGTTTCAGATTTTTTATTTTTTCGATATTTAAAAAAAATAAAATTGTGAGCATTTCTTCTGTTCTCCATTCATCCCTATTTACTTCTCTATATTCCTTTGTTTGTATCTGATTCATCCGGAACACGCTCCGATTTTTTTTCCACTGAGTTTTTGTTATTTGTGGCAGCACTTAGATAGAGATAAAAGAGATTAAGCTTATAAATGAAGTAAGTTCTTCATTAAACTGGCACCAGCTCCATCGCTGGAAGGTGATGACTTCTTTTCTATATATCATCGGATTATATGTATAAGCTTCTTGGTGGTGGACTATATTTTACTGTTGGAATGACTGTAAGATTTACTCATTCATTATGATGACTTTACGGTTCGATTTGGTCATCACTCTGGTGCAATCCTTGAAAGTCCTAAAATATAAGAAAAAGGTGCAGTAGCTTTAGAGAATCATTCTAGAGCATCTACCTAAAAATCTTGAGCTTCAATTTTGCATGATTAGTTTGATTTGATCCACAATATCGTAACTTTATTTTTTCCTTGAGTCCGGGAATCCTAAGAACAAAAAGGGATGAAGAGCAAGCCTCAGTTAGGTGCCTATCAGATCAATTTGGTTATGTTTGCAGGCTTATTGCAACTCAAAAGATTGGCAACGCAATGGAGATGAACGCGTATGCTCTTACTGTCTTACATGGTCATTGTAGTACATTAATCGATTCATGATATATCATTTTAGCTGGTCGAGCTTTGAAGGTAAAACAACATGTGTGTTTACAATGCAATTTGTATTTTATTAGGACTGCCACTCCTATCACGGTTGCTCTTATTATCTACTCTTCGGCGAGTTTTGATCTAATAGTTTCTTGCTTTTATAATTTAATTTTATGAAGCATGTTCAGTTGATGTAATCAACAACCTTGAGTATCTTATACTTCCCGCTGAAATTCATCATCCAATACAAACCTTTATAGTAACATTTTTTGTGCCCATTCTTTAAGTGGTTCACCAAAAATTTCTGCTTATAAATATGCCTTGATATGGGTAGATAAGTATGATGGTTTAGCTCTATTATTTTACTACAGGCCACACATGATATCAAAAACAAAAAGGAATTGGTTCAGTTGATTTGACAGTTTACAAAACGTAAGTGCGTTATCTACGTAAAGGATGCATACTCAGCTGTTATAAAAGCGCGTTTTGTGAAGAAGTTGGCTTACTAACATGTACGTTTTGCGGTTTGCACAGGCTCTGAAGGATTCTAGCAACATTTAGTTGATATTCAAATTTTATTCTCAAAATGTTGCTTACTCAAATAATCCGAAGATCGAAGGGATGATTAATACAACTATTGCATACCACATGTCACTTATACGAAAGAGTACAACAAGACAGCTACATCGTCGTAGATAATTTTAAAAATGTTTTTAACCGTCAAGAACAAAAAATGAACTAAGAAATCTTTCCCAAAACCAGATGTTAACTTAGAATCAAATACCTTAAATAGGTCAGGAACAAAAACCATGTCCAGATTATTCACTTTTGAAGAGTATTTTTTAAGTTTCAAAAAGGTGCATTATGTTATCAATGGGGCAAAGTGCCTAAAAATTAGATATTTGTGTCAGTCGACTCAAATGAATTGATTTGTATAATAGGATACGAGTAAATGATGGATGTAAGTGATGAGTGCCAAATAGTGCATATTTATACACCTTTTTATTGGCATTTTACTCATCTTTTGCGCTTAGAAATCAGATATTATCCCAGATTCTGTGTTTTCCTTGTTTTCAAGAATAAATATTTATATTAATTAATTTTGTGTTTTTAGGTACTAAATAAAGTCCGGAGAAAACGAGAGCTAAAGAGCGAAGAATTGAGTCAAACATCTATGGAGCGAGATAGCCAAAGCCCGCGCAAATCGGTTGCAACCCAACAAGGAAGACATGGGCTAGAGCTACCCACGACCGGATCCGAACCCGTTCATCCCGATCCGTCGAGATCTCGCCGCTACATCCAACGGTCGCTACCTCCATGCGCATCGAAGATCGCTGCTCCCGTGCAACACCAGTTACTCCAAATCCTCCTCGCCCGTTCGGATCTTCTCCAGCTAAATCCAACGCTCGCTCAGCACGTCCCATCAGCATTCGATGCCTCCGCTTCACAACAAAACTCTCTACACCCTATACCCCCATCGAGCAAACCCTATTCTCTACTCCATCTTCTCTTTCTTCTCCTCCATACCTCTGCTCTGCTCTTCCATCTCCCCACCACCACCATCTCCTGCCACAGCCTACCAACCGCTACTACAGTAGCCTCGCCATCACCTCCTCGACACAAACCGCACCACCTCTTTAGCTCTTGTTCTCTCTCTCTTAGCTTCTGCAACCCTAGAAGCTAACTTAGAGAAAATAAGAGCTAGGGTTTCACCAACTGTGGAAGCATGGAGCGATTGACAGAAGAGAGAGTGGGTTGAGCGACATGGGTGAGAGTATTTTGATTTAATTTCTGTTTTATAATAAATTAGGGTTTGATATTTTGAATCTTGTTGCATGTATAAATAGATGATGTAGAAGTTATTTTTGCTGATGCCTGGATTAGCCAGAGCATCCTTGTAGATTTAATTTCTGTTGTTTTAGTGTTTTAATTTAGTTGCTAAGGGTTTCAATGAGACCCTAACTCCATATTCGTTTTTTAACTATGATTGAACCATCTTGAATGCTTAATGTTATCAAATGTCTTCAATTACAAATACCCAATGCTTTTTCTCTCACAAAGTGTATACCAAAGCCATGGATACACTCGTAGTTAGGTCACAACTTGTGTTGAGTGTATTTCACTCAACCTTAGATACAAATGCTTTGATTCCCTTGACTAGTTGTACTAAATTAGACAACTAGTGCTCTGGTCAAGACTTTAGTTGTTAATTGAGGCATTACAGGGAGAGATAGGTGGTGGAATTGACACCTGCCCTTATCAATCACGGGACAACAAGAAGCTCAATTTAGTTCAACACAGAATAGGAATTTAGAGGTGGATTTGATAACCCAAGCACCCCTTTGTCACTTGTTTACCTTAGTTTAGGTTCACTTCACTACAAATCAGCCGTATCGGCACAAAATATCTGTTGTCACTATGTTACTCATTTAGAATTCAGTTGAAGAAGCCTTAGATCATACAAGAAGCACCCCTCGTCTCTGTGGATCGACCCGTACTTGCCGCGTCTCCGATAGACGCCGTGCACTTGCGGTTATCACCGTAGGCCATATTTTATACACATTCCGAGGCCTACCAAGTTTTTGGCGCCGCTGCCGGGGACTTGGCGCGTGCCCTGTGTTCATTGGCTCGCTTCACTGTTATTCTTTACTACCCCTGTATATATGTATTTGCATCATAGTGTAACTTAGCTTTTCGTAGTGTAACTTAGTTCCATTGTTCTTTATTTTACTTCAATTTTTAGTGCATATTTCATTACCTTGTGTAGCCTAGCATAATCCATGTATTTGTGCATTTGATCCATCTCATTTGCATCTTATTTTCTTTTCATCCGAGTTAGAGCTTTATAAGCCTCGGTACCTGTGACTCGTTGTTTAATGTAACTTTTGTACCCATTCAATCCAAAGAACTTATCCTATTGCCCCGCATATTAATCCCAGTCACCAAGTTATTCTCGGTGCATGTGGTAAGGTCGAGCCAACCAATTTGTCTACCCATATTACTTGTGTGCTTGCTTTGTTCTTGAGCAAAGCCTAGAAGGCCAAGAAAAGCGCAGGGCACGAGTCACAAAGCTCGAGCAACCGCAAACTCGGGTAAGTGACTCCATGACTCCACGGAATATGTTAAACTAGCATACACCCTTGTGTGAGCCCTGTGTGAAACCACCTTGCTAGCCCCTAGGTTTAAAGTGTTGGGTCATAACTTGGAAGCCAAGTTAGCCGAGCATAACCCTTGCATACCCCGAGCTCTGCCTGCCTAGTGTGTGTTTGTTAAACCCCTTAGAATAACCAACCTTGAACATAGCCCGTGCCTTTAAGCCCGCAATTTGTGAGCCTTCCGCCACCTTGCTAGCCCCCCCGGCATTACAAGTTTGAAGCTCCACCCCTATGATGCTTTGTTGAGCCAATTTATTGTCAATATTTGCATGCTTGTGTGAGATCCTGTGTATTGCTATCCCGTGCCTTGTGTGAAACCCCTGTTGTGCTCAACCTCACCCCCGAAGCCGTGGGTTTCAACCACAACCGAGGTTTCCAAGTTTGCATGCTTGAGACCTTGTGTGAGACATCTGCACCTCGCCGTGACCTCGTTGAGCCCGGTGAAAGACCCGTGAATCTGTGTGTCTGTGAGCCAACCCGTTGAACCCCTTATGCATGATTGATCTAGCTCTAAACCTTGTGTGACTTTGTGAGCCATCGGACTTTTGGTGCCCAAACCCTGTTGACAACTTTGTGTCCACCGAACTTTTGTGCTATGCTTTGCTTCCAATTTGTAATTGGAGAAAGCCTGCTAATTGAATGTCTTTATTAAATCTGTGAGCTATCTCGCTTTGTCCGAACCTAGGTTGTCTTGTGTACAAGCTTTGCTTAAGTCGCCAACCTAGGGTTGTCTTGCACTGACTCGTGTTGTCCGAGCACATGAACATAGGCGAAGCCCGACCTACAAACTGTCTTTGAAGCTTTCGCCTAAGCTTAAATCAATGGACTCAGGGTCGTAAACCAATCCTGCAACCAAACTAAGCCCACCCAAGCCCACATAAGCCTCTCTGCTGGGCTCTGCTCACTGCTGGGCCGCTCCTGCCTAAGCTGGGCTCTGCTGCTGGGCTGCTCACAATCAAACCTAATCTGGGCTATACATTTTTTTAACCTAACCTGGGCTGAACCCTAAACAGCTAAGCCCACATATAGCTGGGCTGTGCAGCAAAAACTAGGCCCACACCACATCATCTGGGCTGAAATACACTTATTCAGATGGCTTAAGCAAATTCAAAAAGCAACCTTTTGGGCTTACACTTAGAACAAAGTGTCATTTTCTTTTGTGGGTTGTATCTATCTGGGTTTTGCTCACATAGCTGGGTTGCACATAACCCAACTAATCCCAATAAACCAAAGAATCCCACAAAACCAAATTGAGCCCACAACAACCTGGGCTTCCCACATAAACCAAAGCTCCCAACAAAACCAAATTCCCACACAAACCAAATCCCAAACAAACCAAATTCCCACATAAACCAAAGCCCATTTTCATGTTGATGTTTCTGTACATTATCTTTTGGGTTGATCCTCAACTCTTTAGACTATTAGTGTATGGTAAATTTTTGTAGGACTTGTTAAATTTTTCTTTTCGTGAATCAGTTGAGTCTTCTTGTGCATATATTGTGCTAATCCGATATGATCTCCGTTGAGAATGTTGGATTCTAGCCTTGACTAACGAAGCTCAACCTTGCTCCCGCCGACATTCCGGTAATCTCTTCCCTTTTCTCTTATCAAAGATAGTTCTCATGGTATGTAACTCGTTTAAATTTTTCCTATCTGTGACACATTGAGGACAATGTTTGATTTAGGTTTGGGGGTGCATTTGCATTTAGAGTTTTTAGTCTTTTATTTTACCTTTTATTTTCAAAAAAAAAAAAAAAAAAAAAAAAAAAAAAAAAAAATCAAAACTCTTTTTGTAAAAACCTCCAACTTTTAGAGATTTTAGAGTCACTAGCATGCTTCTAGCTATGTTTACATAGAGAATCTGACCGAAATAACAAAAGTTAGAAGTACCGGAGAACGCAATCGGGTTCCTTAGTTGATTAGAGCGTTAAAGTTGGATTTAACCATCTTGGGAGGGCGAATTAGGTGTCATGTTTAATATTCGGTAGTAGAATTGTGATCACCCATAGTGGAGACTACCCATTTTACATCAAGTGAGGCACCAACCTTCAATTTTTTGCAACTTTCTAGAAAAGTCATTAGAGTGTGTGTCACCTTACGTAAATTAGGGTAGGAATGGTGAGCTACCCAACTTCGCACCAATTTCAGCACTACTTTTGATCTCTTGAGTGCTAGTTTTTGTCAATCATGAGGGTGACATCTAAAGATGAAAACTCCTTCTAAATACCGATTTGCCGTTAGCATCACTCTCTCTCTCTCAATCAGCAAGACCCATAGAAACACATCATCGTCAGCAAACGGAGCATCATCAGAATATGGAAAGAAAAATTGATATAGTCCAAGGTTTATGTGCAACAAAGAAAAAAAAATAGGATGAGAATTAATAAAATTTATAAAATCAAGACAATACAAGTTGTGGAAAAATTGAGTGATAAAGTCCTTTGTCCATGGAGTTAGTTGTGTCATTATTTGTATTTTTACCATCACTTTTTGTAATTAAAAAAAAAAAAAAAATCAAAAATCAAAAATCAAAAAAAATATATTGTAGTTTATTTTTGCTACCACCATGGTAAAGAAGAATTTAAAAAGAAAAATCCAAACAACAAGGAATTTGAGTAGAAAAGTCAAAAATTGTCAAGTTTTGTGAAGTTTGGAAGTTCGTCATCAACAATTGAAGACCGAAGACCGAAGATTGAAGACGTTTCTATGGTTTCTTATGAGAGAGTGATATTAATTGCCGATCGGGTGAGAAGCGAGTGAGTACTCCCACCCCTTGCTAATGGTTGATTTCCTTTCTTAGAGATCATCAGAAAAAAAGATTCTTTTTATCCACACTTTTGTGGAGTCTCCGTTTTATTTTCTAAGGTTATCCTTCTTACCTACAACGTGTGCATGATTTCTCTCTTTATTCCCGCCTGCACACATGAGAGACTAAAAAGCGATCTTTTGAGTGCAATTATCATAAAACCCTAATGGTGAGGCGAGGAAGTTGAGACTTATGATCACAACCGAATCCGAATTCTTTCATATGGTATGGTTACTTCTCGCTCAAAGACTTAAGGATGAGAATGCGTTCTTCGATAGTTCTAACTTCCTGTTACTAGCATGCGAAACTCTATGTCCTCATAGCTCCTTGGATGCTTGAGACTCTTTTACACTCGAAGTTGGAGAAGGTTTTGTGGGTACACCTCTGGTAAACCCTCACGAGACTACAACTCGTCCACTAGGGACACCTAGGGGTTTAAAGGCTTAGTGCATACGCTAAATGCATTCGAGAGACCTACGACATGGTATAGTTAGGATTTCTTCATTTCTCGTTTCACTTGAGGACAAGTAAAATTCGGGTTTGGGGGTATTTGATGAGTGCCAAATAGTGCATATTTATACACCTTTTTATTGGCATTTTACTCATCTTTTGCGCTTAGAAATCGATATTATCCCATTCTGTGTTTTCCTTGTTTTCAAGAATAAATATTTGTATTAATTAATTTTGTGTTTTTAGGTACTAAATAAAGTCCTGAGAAACGAGGAGCTAAAGAGCGCAGAATGGAGTCAAACATCTATGGAGCAGATAGCCAAAGCCCGCGCGCAAATCGGTTGCAACCCAACAAGGAAGACATGGGCTAGAGCTACCCACGACCCGATCCGAACCCGTTCATCCCGAGCAGTCGAGATCTCGCCTCGGCTACATCCAACGGTCGCTACCTCCATGCGCATCGAAGATCGCTGCTCCGTGCAACACCGATTACTCCAAATCCTCCTCAACCGTTCGGATCTTCTCCGCTAAATCCAACGCTCGCTCGGCACGTCCCATCGCATTCGATGCCTCCCGCTTCACAACAAAACTCTCTACACCCTATACCCCCATCGAGCAAACCCTATTCTCTACTCCATCTTCTCTTTCTTCTCCTCCATACCTCTCGCTCTGCTCTTCCATCTCCCTCACCACCACCATCTCCTCACCACACCTACCAATCGCTACCAGCCGCCTCGCCATCACCTCCATCACCTCCCGACACGTAGCACCACCTCTTTAGCTCTTGTTCTCTCTCTCTTAGCTTCTGCAACCCTAGAAGCTAACTTAGAGAAAATAAGAGCTAGGGTTTCACCAACTGTGGAAGCATGGAGCGATTGACGAAGAGAGAGTGGGTTGAGCGACATGGGTGAGAGTATTTTGATTTAATTTCTTTTTATAATAAATTAGGGTTTGATATTTTGAATCTTGTTGCATGTATAAATAGATGATGTAGAAGTTATTTTTGCCGATGCCTGGATTAGCCGAGCATCCTTGTAGATTTAATTTCGTTGTTTTAGTGTTTTAATTTAGTTGCTAAGGGTTTCAATGAGACCCTAACTCCATATTCTGTTTTTAACTATGATTGAACCATCTTGAATGCTTAATGTTATCAAATGTCTTCAATTACAAATACCCAATGCTTTTCTCTCACAGTGTATACCAAAGCCATGGATACACTGTAGTTAGGTCACAACTGTGTTGAGTGTATTTCAGCTCAACCTTAGATACAAATCTTTGATTCCCTTGACTAGTTGTACTAAATTAGACAACTAGTGCTTTGGGTCACACTTTTCTTTGTTAATGAGGCATTACAGGGAGAGATAGGTGGTGGAATTGACACCCTGCCCTTATCAATCACAGGACAACAAGAAGCTCAATTTAGTTCAACACAGAATAGGAATTTAGAGGTGGATTTGATAACCCAAGCACCCCTTTGTCACTGTTTACCTTAGTTTAGGTTCACTTCACTACAAATCAGCCGTATCGGCACAAAATATCTGTTGTCACTATGTTACTCATTTAGAATTCAGTTGAAGAAGCCTTAGATCATACAAGAAGCACCCCTCGTCTCTGTGGATCGACCCGTACTTGCCGCGTCTCCGATAGACGCCGTGCACTTGCGGTTATCACCGTAGGCCATATTTGATACACATTCCGAGGCCTACCAGTAAGAGGCTGCCCCGTTGAAATTTTCAGTCGTGAATTTGATTAGCATAATTCTTATATTTATCCTGGACAAACTTCAATAATATAGCTACATTCTATACTTCGACTATTCTCATTTGGTTTCAAACAACTCGTATCTCTGAGGAAGAGTCAATTGTTACTGACTTTGCTTATATGTGCATTTTGATCTCAAACAAGACAATTTAAGGTGATAGTATATATGATCACTACTTTAATATCAGGTAAGATAAAATCAAAGATAAGTTAAGATCAGATTTGATATTTGATTCTAATAATTCTACCTGTTGACGAGATTCCGTGTCAAATTGGCCAAGATTCATGATCAACTTTAAAACCTATTTGGCAGTGCCACAACTGTAACAATTTCCTATGTTATTTTTCCCTTTTCTTTGAGGTGTTCATGGATCTTTTCTTTTTACCTTGCTCCAGTTTGTGAATTATAGTATTGCCAAATTTATGTTTACGGTAATGATCAGAATGATATCTTTTGTGTGTTTTCTTTTATCGGAAAAGATGATTTACTATGAATATCTTTAGTGTTGGTGAACATAATTATCATGTTTTACTTGAGTTTTTATACTATCTTCATAAACCTGTAAAAAGCAACACAAAAACTGATGTATGCCCAAAATAATCCTAGAAGAAAAATGGTAAAATGGGGGAATGGTGAGTCCTGGATGTATGCCGTGGGACCTGGCAAAAAAAAAATCACGTGATAAAGCGATTTTTATGTGGTTTATTCACACGGTCGGTTCAGATTGTATTATCATTTACTTTTTTTCACTGTGCAGAATAATAACATCAAAGCAGATGATGCTGCAAGCCAAGTGTCCTGCAATATTTCATAAATTGATCTTTATTTTGTGATGCCTCATTACTCTTAAGCATCTCAACAAAAGAAACCGGACCAAAACTGGTGAAAGATGACTTTTGCAGGTTGGTTGTTTTAATTGTTGTTCAGACTTAAGCAGTCAAACCATATTCAATAGATAACTTACATTTTTAGGGCGCATTGAGCCATCAACCCATTCTTAATACACTAAAAAGGTTTGAGAGTAACACATTTTTAATTCAGCCTTTGGCGCGTTTTGGTGGTATTAAAATACTTTCATGTTTCTACCGATTCACTAAGTTGTAATCAATCTCATAACAAAGGCTTCACGCGATTGTATATTTGGTTATTTATTAGACTATATAATATATGTATATTCATGAAATGTCATGATAGCTAATCAGTGACAATGCACATAAATCTTTTGAATAAACTTTCTATGAATATTATCATCCTCAAAATTGGTTTAGTTACTTCATGATCTTTTTTTTAGGGTCTAAATTGTGTTTCACTAATTTGTCTGCAATATGAATTTCTATTTATCAACTAAGTATTATTTATATGGATTCTAATCATACACTTATTTTGTAGTTATCCTGTATAATTTTGTAGTGCTTTGTCATGCATATTTGTTATTCACCATATTAGAGGAGACCGAGTATGAGAACTATCATACCACCTGAAAAATAAAATAATAAAACTTTGTATTGTGTTGCAAAAAACGCTTGCACATGTCTGTGAAGTTGAGATTAATGAATGTGCTATGATAACTGATATTCTAACATGAGTTTTTTTTTTTCAATGAGCTAAACGATATTAATTATAAGGAGTGATATTGGTAATTATAAAGGTTGTCAAGTTGAAAAATGTAAATATAATTTTAAAAAAATTGAGCTATGTATGAAATGCGAAAATGGGAAGCTCATTATCATACATAAGATAGACATTAATGTGGCTTGGAGTTCTTCTCTCGGGGGTCGAAAGGAAAATTTACTGAAGATAGATGAAGTCCTTAAAAAGGGATGGCTATCCTGAATTCCTTACAGACGCCTGCTTCTTTGGTGAATGGAAAGTTTATGTTATGCATTAGATACCTACGGGACAGGGATAGGTGTGGGGGAAAGCCTATTTATGTGGGCCCCTGAATAACATTTAAGTGTGCTATTTATTTCTCATGTCAATTTAGACCACACTAAGACAATTTAAATAAATTAGGTGATTTGCTATTTTCATGCCTGGAGATTGATCATCTAGCGACCTTTGAAAATCTTTTAAAACAAACTTTTGAACATGAGTATTTCAGAATTTTGTTAAACCGTTTAGTTGTCATTATCAAGGGTGTATGGGATAAATATAATCAAAAAAAATTTAAAAATGTTTAGAAGCATTTGGCCCACGGGGCGGGGCGAAGCCCCGCCACACCTGATTGATAATCTCCATCACACCCGGTGCGTAGCACGGGTTACATACTAGTTATGTGATAGAAATTGTAACTCAGTTAGGTCAAAGGTTTGACTTGACGGTCTCTAACAGATCCAGGTACCAAAGCTTAATTATCTAGAATGATGAGTACCAAACCAATATGTTGGAAATTTGCTAGGTGCCAAACATTAAATATCTCTAATTTTAATCAAGCGACTCTAATTGAGTTTTGAACTAAAATATGACATACCAACGCTTGGTGGGTTCAACCGAGCAATGCTCTAACAATTGTTCCATCGAAATTTTATGTTATGTTCAAGTATCCAAATTGAAAATGAATGACATACCTTCTCAAGCAATATTTTTCCAAAAAGATATCTTTAATGGCATCCATATTGGCAAAAAAATCTAACCATGTATGACAATCTATTGACAGTATGCCAATAAGCAAGCTATTAATATCAAAATAGGTCCACCTGATGGACCTCCAGCTCCATGAAGGTTTTTGACATGGAATTTCATAGTCATTTCATCCGAGCACAATCTAAGTAGATGTGAAACAATCCCTCTTAAAAAACATTTGGTTTCCTTATATATAGAAAGCTTGAGAATATATTGAAAATGAGAGGATACAAGTATAACACAAACTTTTTCGTTCGGCAACTTGTATGGAAAAAACCTAATACAACAGCAAGTTAATCTAATTAAAGATCCTTGAATAATGGTTGAACTTCTTTCCAAAAATCTTTATATGTATAACTTGTCAAACTGGTATCCTATCGGGTCTCTTCGATTACCATATTATGCAAAATGATGCAGGTGAGCATAACCCTATTCATTTCTATTGATTTACACGAATGATATGGTCCACAAATTATATAGAACTTCCTCAAAATTCCAAATGCTAGTTCGACATCCTTCCTACACCCCATCTGGTTCTTGTTAAAATACAATCTATCACGGTTCTCTCCGTGTTTGGATATATGAGGGTAAGCTTGAACTAATGCTGACCACGTTTGGATAAATTGTCCCCACAAAATACCCCATGTTATAGTTATTCCCGTTGACAGTAAAATTTGCAGTTGTTATACTCCAGTTCTTTAAATAAATGAGATTTATGCATAATATTGATGTCGTTATTTGAATCTGGGAGTCCAAAAAGAGCATGTCGCGTCCAACAATCGTAAGAATCCTTCTCTTCAAGAATAACAATTACTTTTGAGTAGTGGCTCTTATGAACTCGTCTAACCTATGAACATCCATGCCACACCCAATTCATGCAACCAAGGCTACCTAGCATTTTGGGAAAACCTCTATTTGCATTTTCAACTAGTAGTCAGTCGAGATCATTTTGTGTTAGTGATCGGTTGTCAATCCGTCAAAAATAATTTCACTTTCTTACGCACTAAATTTAAATGAAGCACAAGGTAAGGAAGAGTTCGTATCCACAGAGAGGCAATTGTTGTTAAGTAATTTTCAGTTTCTAAGGTAACCAAGGGGGGATGTTTGTTGTTTAAGAAATAAAAGTAGTTGAAAGCAAAGTAAATAGTTTGAGAAATCAATAAGGAGAAGATATTGGTCAAGGGATAGTATCATTCACAAACATGTATTTTCATCAATGATTAGAATTGGTATTTTAATCTCGTATTTATTAAAAGTCCTAGGATATCTTGATCGCAAGTATAACCCGTTAATTCCCTGTTTTCATCACAACCACATTAAAAGATGCATATGTGAATTCTTCGTCGAAAGCAACCTAAAGTGTAAAAGCACAATTAAGTTTAACTCCCTAAGAGCATTAAGTTTTATGGAATAAGACTCATCAATGCAAACGAATGTGTAAAAGCACTAGACGTTTTAACAAAAGTTATGATTCACTTGTGACAAATAGGATGTATCACTACAAGCACTTACCACAATTATGCTACTTAGAATCAGGGATAAACAACTTTTTCGTATTGAAAACCCTAATATAGATCTAGAGATGAACACAAATCGGATTGATTCCGGACTCAACCTAACAAGTTTCAAATCTTATAACACTATTAATTGTGAATCACAAACAATAATTACTGAGACAAAAATAATTCATTGAATCAAAAGCATGTTGAGAAATCAACTTTTATCCCATAACCAATAAGATGTTTAGCTACTCATAGCTATGGAGTTCATCATCATCAATATTCAATAATAAACAAGGAAGAAGAAGAACAAAACCAAACCCTAGAAGTGTAAAACAAAAGTGGCTCTCCAAAAGAATTCCCAAGAAAAAGATATTTTATGTGTTGTAGAAAACCTCCCTTTTATAGCCTTTCTCTCCTTCCAAAATTAGGTCAAGTCTTCAAAGTCCATTAGATGAGAGTCCACCAAGCCCACAAGGATGAGAAACCCGTGTAGAAAATACGCCCCAAAAACGGTCGCCGGAAGTCTGGGATTGTGGCCGAAATCGGCCCGGAAAGTCGCCGGAAATCGGCTCGGTGGATCGGCAAAGTCCGCCGGCCACCGGTCAACGGATCGGATCGGGACAAGTCAACGGGTGAGTCGGATCGGGTCAAACCGGGTTGGACCGGTCGAATCGGATCAGCCGAGTTAAAGTGAGTCGAAAACCAGGTCGGGGTTTGCCATCTTGCCGTGCCATTGCACAAAGCTTGTCTTTGTGTTGCACAATCCTTGTGCATAGCCAGCCATCATGGCCCCGGGCAGTCCATCCATCTCAACCCGCACCGCACCTACAACTCATTCTCTCCTGAACTCACAAGCAACAACAACAGCCCAGAGCTCAATTGTCTCAGCACCAACTCCACTTCCTACAGCATCATAACTCATCTCCTCAGTTCAGCCTGCCACTACCATTGCTTCTCAGCAGAACCACACCTGCAATTCAGCTTAAACCCTTCTCCATTTTACGGCATATCTGCCATTTGCAATGTCATTGCCACACAAAACCCCAGATCCTCTGTTCCTGCCATCACCACCAGGCTCAGCTGCTACTTCACTTCACTAACCTGCTTCCACAACAGCCTCAAATACACTCTGCCAAACCTGAAAACAACAACACCATACTTCCCAGGCCTGCATCATCACCACCAGAACCAGGCAACTAAGTTCAAAACCACCACCATTCATCACCACCTGCTGCACAACTCCACCTGATTGTACCAACTACACCTGCAATTGCTCACTGCAGCTCAAACAAGTAGCAGCACTTCATACAACCTTGAGCTCATTGCCACAGGCCAATCCATTACAATCTCAGGCCAATTACAGCAACACACGGCTTCATCTCGACTCTATCAATCGTGCTGCTCCACGAAACAAGATCTTGCACCTCACTGTCACAACCTTCATTAGCCTTCATATGTAGCTATACTCCCTTGCAAAGACAACTTACAGCCCCGCATCTCCTTGGCGCCTATAAACTCAAACCAAGCTATCTAACTCCACCATCGCCACAAAGCCAAGAACCAACAATTCAAGCCATCTCAATTCCTTGTAACTCAATCCTCGGAAATTCATGGCCACCGCTCCATTAACATTACCCGACTCAACCTGCCACAATGCCATACCAATAGATCCACCTTAAAACATTCACAAGATCACTTTGCACCCCGCCAATCCTCGCCTCAATGCCTCCGTTAGCCCATTTTCATTGCAAGTGCCAAAGACCCACCGCAATTGCCTCTCTCAGCTCGAGTTCTTCTCCTCAGTAACCACCAGCCGCAACCTCGCTCTTTGCACAACATTCCGACACCAACACCACAAACGACCCGAGCCATTCCTCGCTATCACTTGCAGTGCCTCCACTTACCAATGCCCGAGCCGCAACCCAATACAACCACGAGAACCTCGTAGCCAACAAGACTACTACCACCTAAAACCCGCAATCTCCACAACCCTTAGTCTATTCCTCCACCGCCTCAAGCCAACATCATCACATTCATCTATTACTTGTCTTGTTTTCCAGCTCCTCCTCAGCCTATATCATCCATCCGCTTGAGTCGCTACTACCGCAGAGCCTAACCTCCATTCAGGCAACAACCACCTGCTATCTCCACCTGAGTTCAATAACACCACAAAACCCTTCTTAGCTTCGAACCCATCAAAGACAGCAGCAGCTCTACATCGATCTTCCATCTGCTTTTGCACAAAAATTTCAAGTAAAACCCACAGATCGAAACCCTCACCATCTTCATGGAAGCCATCGACGTCACCTCCATCACAAATCTCGTTCTCAATCTGTTCTCCATCTTCAACAGCAAAAACCCTAGAATCTCCTTCCAATTTCAAACTGAGAACACCCCCAAATCTTCATTAGCAACACAGTGTCACTGAGCTCTCAATTAACAGACCCAAGCTTCCTCATTCTCTCGATTTCAACCTCACTTCACAAGATTTGACTCAGTTCTGAGTCTAACTCAAACCCTAGCTTGATTCCTCAGCAGCCATTAAAGCTATCAATCAATCCTCCTTCTTCTCTGGTTCGAGCGGCAACACCTTCTTCTCTTGAACTCATTCAACCATTATCTCCCAGTGAATCTCGATTCGATCTATTTCTCTTCTGTGAATTTCTTAATAACTCAAATCGAGTTTAAACTTTAATGAGCATAAGATACAAATATACTCCTCCATCATCACTCACTTGTTTGAATCTCGCAGCCATCTCCTTTCTTTCCTCTCTTCTCTTAGTTTCAGTGCCTCCATTTTCTCTCGATTTCAGGTCGAATCATGAGAAATGATTTCTCATTGAATTGTGTAAGAGAATGAAAAGGGATAAAGCCACTCGGGTAAGATAGATAAGGGGTAACTACATTGACTTTAGGCACCCCTCATTAGATAAGGGCCATCTTGATTTGCACCTCTTAACCATGGCTCGGCTCAAATAGTGTCCGCTATTGATTTGAAGTGACAATTTTGCCCCTTTGGCTTAATTTGGGTAATCTCCGCTTCTTTTCCTCCGTGCGACTCCAGCGTACCTGATAACTTCAAAAGCAACCATCAAATACATAATTCACACGAAAAATAGCAAAGAAAGCGTAAACTCTATATAGTAAATACGGTGTATTCTACACCTATCAGATTCCCCCACACTTAGACTTTGCTAGTCCTCGAGCAAATCAAACAAAACAATAAAATACAACAACTCCGTGTCGTCGAGGCTACGGTCACTTTTAGCATAAATAACAAGCCTTTAAACCCCTAGGTGTCCCTAGTGGACGAGTTATAGTCTCGTGAGGGTTTACTAGAGATATACCCACAAAACCTATTTTTCCAACTTACTAGTTCTCCGTAATGATAGTATCCAACGCGCTAAGAAGACATAGAGATTCTGCACACTAGTCATAAGAAGTTAGACACATAAATGAACACAATCTCATTCTTAAAAGTTGAGAGAGAAGTAA
This sequence comes from Papaver armeniacum, assembly GCA_023531295.1. NCBI lineage: Eukaryota > Viridiplantae > Streptophyta > Magnoliopsida > Ranunculales > Papaveraceae > Papaver > Papaver armeniacum. The sequence goes on along the minus strand of JAJJWW010008026.1, from coordinate 310,796 downwards.
CCATCCCTTCTCGACTAAAATTCGGGTTCGGAGTGATCAAAAGTCTCGACTCTGCCTCACAAGAAAGGGTTTTATGATATTGCTCTCAATAATAAACAGCTCTTTATGGGTCACACATGTGTCCAGGTTGGAATGAAGAGAGAATCCTGCGACACGTTGAATGGTAGGAAGGCTTAACCCTCCGAAGTATTTTGAAAACCCACATCTTTTATATATTTTTGAAAACCCATTTTCTGACGATCTCTTCGAAAGGAAATCAACCATTTAACGAAGGTGGGAATATGCTTACTTACCTCGTTATCCGTTCGGTGTGCGCAGCTAGCACCACTCATCCACAAACGATCCATAGAAACGTCTTCATCTTCGCTTCAACTCTTGATGATAACTCTCGAACTTTGTAGAATCTTGACAATATGACTCTTTCCCTCAAATTCCTTGTCGCTTGATACTTCATTATAAATATTCCTTCTTTCCATAGGCTTTATTGAAAGAATACAAAAATAAAAACAAACTATACAAACCCAATTTTTTTTTTTTTTTTTTTTTTTTTTTTTTTTTTTTTTTTTTTTTTTTTTTTTTTTTTTTTTTATTTTTTTTTTTTTTTTTTTTTTTTTTTTGAATAATTATTTGATAAATAGGTTTATCAAATAAAAATAAAACAAAATAAAAACATTTTTCTCTATACCGTAATTAAAAGCATGGCGTTCTAAAAATATTACACGGGCTTTTGGTTGGCAACCTAGCAACAAGTTTCTTTGAATAGTAACACCTAAACGATAAAAAATGAAACTACCAAAGCCACCTACACGTTCGAGGTTTTTCTCTTGTTTTTTTTTTTTTTTTTTTTTTTTTTTTTTTTTGAGACAAGAGAAAGTAGAATACAAATAAAATAAAAATGTAAATACAATGCCATGGTGTAAGTACTTTACCGCTTGAATCTTCACAACTTATATGTCTTGATATCATAGACTTCTCAAATTCTCATCCTTTATAATTTTGCTCCCTGTTTTGTTGCTCTACTCAAATCTGAAATCTGCCCATTTTCAACTTTCCTTCCTTTGTGATGCTCCTCTTGTTGTTTGTAAACCTCCCATTTTAACGTGTTCAACTTTCCTTTCCTTCGATTTGTGATGCTCCTCTTGTTGATGATGATGGTGTTTCTATGGACCTGTTGGTGTAGAGAGATAAGGTGGATGGTGCTAACTGCGAACAAGATCACAAGTGGAATGTAAGTTAGCAATTCGATGTCACCAACATGGTTGATAAAATTAGCACTCAAGAGATCAAAATAGTGCTTCTATGGTGGGAAATTGGACAACTCACCATTCTGCCCGGAATTTACGTACGGTGACACACACTCAAAAAGCACAAATTTAGACAGGTACAAAGAATTGAAGGTCAGTGCCTCACATTATGTAACTTGGGTAGTCTCCACTATAGGGGATCACTGTTCTAATACCGAATTCAGCCTGCACCTTATTTGCCACTGGCATGGTTAAATCCAACTTTAACTCTCATACAATTAAGAAACCCGATCATGTTCTCTGTCATCTCTAAGTTCAGTCACTAGTGTGAGATTCTCGATGTAATCTTAGCGACATGTATACTATGTGACTCTAAAGAACTACAAGTTGGAGTTTTCTTATTCACTAGTTCACAAAAAAGTTGAAAAATTTGCAAAAACTTACAACATAAACCACTCCCCCACACTTAAACTTTACATTGTCCTCAATGTAAATTGAATCGTCCAAAGTAAGTCAAGGTGGGAAATCCTAACAAGAAATCAGCAAAAACAAAGTAAACAAAACAAGAAAAACTAAAAACAAGAAAAGAAATAAATACAAGACAAGAAATACTCATCCTTTGGGTTGCCTCCCAATTAGCGCTTGGTTTAAAGTCGTCAGCCCGACTAACTCCTTGCTTTCTATGACTCCTCCAGAGGGAGCACATCCACAAAGTTAACTCCTTCCACCACTTCGGAAGTGAAGTTCTCATAATATGGTTTCAACCGGTGCCCATTAACTTTAAGTTCTTTCCCGTAGCTATGCTACGAATTTCCACCGTACCATGAGAAAACACATTAGTAACAATAAAAGGTCCGATCCATCGTGACCTTAGTTTACCCTAAATAATTGCAAGCGAGAATTAAACAAAAGCACTTTCTGCCCAATGCAAAATTGTTTCCTAGAAATCATGTTATCATGGAATGCTTTCGTCTTTTCTTTGTAAATCCGTGAACTTTCAAATGCATCATTGCGAAGCTCCTCTAGCTCTTGAAGTTGTAACTTCCTTTGCTTTCCAGCCCCATCCATCTCCATGTTGCATTGTTTAATAGCCCAAAACGCCTTATGCTCAGTTTCCACGGGTAAGTGACAAGGTTTACCATACACAAGCCTAAAAGGAGACATTCCAATAGGTGTTTTATATGCGGTTCTATACGCCCACAAAGCATCATTAAGTCGCATGCTCCAATCCTTCCTTGTTGGGTTCACCGTCTTTTCTAGAATTGATTTCACCTCACGGTTAGACACCTCGGCTTGTCCATTGGTTTGGGGATGATAAGGTGTTGCAATCTTATGCGACACATTGTACTTCCTTAACAAGCTTTGCAAGAACCTGTTTTTGAAGTGAGAACCCCCATCGCTAATTATCGCCCTTGGAATTCCAAACCTTGCAAAAATATTAGCTTGCACGAAATCTGAAACAACTTTAGAATCATTAGTTGGGGTGGCTTTAGCTTCCACCCATTTCGAGACATAATCAACCGCAAGTAAGATATAAAAATTCCCATGGGAATTGACAAAAGGCCCCATAAAATCAATACCCCATACATCAAAAACTTCAATAAATTGGATAAAAGTTTGTGGCATTTGATTTCGGACACCTAGATTGCCGGTTCTTTGACACCTATCACAAGTTGTACAAAATATATGTGCATCCTTAAACAAAGTTGGCCAATAAAAACCACTTTCAAGTACCTTGTGCGCGGTTCTCTTACTCCCAAAATGTCCTCCGCAAGCATAAGAGTGACAAAAAGACAAGATAGAGTTAAATTCAGATTCGGGCACGCACCTTCGTATAACTTGGTCACTACCATGTTTCCATAAGTATGGATCATCCCATATGTATTGGTTCCCTAACCTCTTGAGTTTGTCCCTCTCAGCACGAGACAAGTTCTTTGGGATTTGTTTAGAAACTAAGTAATTGACAATATCGGCATACCATGGTTCTCCAAAGGCAATTGAGAAAAGTTGCTCATCCGGGAAACTTTCACGCAACGGGATAGTCTCCTTGTCCACAGCAAGTCGGCTCAAATGATCCGCAACGGTGTTCTCAATTCCTTTCTTGTCTTTGATTTCAATATCAAACTCTTGCAAGAGTAATATCCATCGTATGAGCCTCGGTTTCGCCTCTTTCTTTGTAAGCAAGTATCTAAGTGCTGCATGATCAGAAAAGACAACAACTTTTGTACCAATTAGATAAGAGCGAAACTTTTCTAAAGCAAAAACAATGGCTAATAACTCTTTCTCAGTGGTTGTGTAGTTTTGTTGAGCCTCATTTAACGTTCTAGAAGCATAATAGATAGCATGAGGAAGCTTCCCCACACGTTGCCCAAGCACCGCACCAACCGCATAATCACTAGCATCACACATGAGTTCAAACGGCTTACTCCAATCCGGTGGTTTAATGATAGGGGCTGAGATCAAAAGTTCTTTCAAACGATTAAATGCCGCCATACATTTCTCATCAAAGTCAAAAACCACATCTTTTTGCAATAAGTTACATAGTGGTGATGCTATCTTGGAAAAGTCCTTGATGAACCTACGATAAAAACCTGCGTGACCAAGAAAAGAACGTATCTCCCTCACCGTAGTGGGAGGGGTTAGAGCACGAATAAGGTCTATCTTAGATTTATCAACTTCCAAACCTTTAGAAGATATTATATGGCCTAAAACTATGCCATGAGTTACCATGAAATGGCACTTCTCCCAATTTAGCACAAGATTTGTTTCAACACATCGTTCAAGGATTAGAGACAAATTGTTCAAGCAAAGGTCAAATGAATCACCAAAGACACTAAAGTCATCCATGAACACTTCGATTATGTTTTCAACATATTCCGAAAAGATACTCACCATACACCTTTGAAAAGTAGCCGGAGCATTGCATAGGCCAAAAGGCATCCTTCTATAAGCAAAAGTACCGAAAGGACAAGTGAAAGTGGTTTTCTCTTGGTCCTCCGGTGCTATCACAATCTGATTATAACCTGAATAGCCATCAAGAAAGCAATAGTAAGAGTGTCCAAATAAACGTTCAAGCATTTGATCAATAAAAGGTAAAGGAAAGTGATCTTTTTAGTGGTGGCATTCAATTTTCTATAATCAATACAAACCCTCCAACCAGTTTGCACACGAGTTGGGACAAGTTCATTCTTATCATTCTCCACCACCGTCACACCCGATTTCTTTGGTACGACTTGTACCGGGCTTACCCACTTGCTATCGGATATGGGGTAGATAACACCCACTTCCAAAAGCTTGAGTATCTCCTTTTTCACAACTTCCATCATGGGAGGATTCAATCGACGTTGCGCGTCCCTTTTAGGCTTTGCATCATCCTCCAAACGAATTTTGTGCATACAAACGGCAGGGCTAATACCCTTGATATCGGCAATTGTCCATCCTATGGCCGTCTTGTACTTCCTTAGCACCCTTAGAAGTTTTTGCTCCTCAGAAATCACTAATCTTGTTAGAAACAATCACCGGTAACTCTTCATTATCACCCAAGTACAAGTACTTAAGGTGGTCGGAAGAGGTTTCAATTCTAAAATCGGAGATTTAACAATTGAAGGTACAAGCTTTTCATCACTGCATGGTAAAGAAATAAAAGAGATATTATGAGTTTTCGGGCATTCTTGTAGTGAATTAAGATCACCAAGAGCTTCCTTGACTTCATTACCACACTCTACACCATTATCCATGGATGTAGTTAACACGGTTTCCAAAGCATCATCACCGTTTAATTCAAACATTTGTTGTGCCAATGTATCCATCACATCAATGGAGAAACAAGAGTGGACATCGCTTGGATATCTCATCGTCTCGAAAATGTTGAAACGTATTATTTCTCCATCAAACTCCATAGTTAGCGTCCCTTATCCACATCAATTATGGTTTTCGCCGTTTTCATGAAAGGACGCCCAAGTAGCAATGGAAGAGATGAGTCCGGTGCACCTTCATCCATCTCTAACACACAAAAGTCCGCAGGAAATACAAGTTGATTAACCCGCACAAGAACATCCTCAACAATACCCATTGGGTAAACATTAGAGCGATCGGCTAATTGCAATACAATTTCAGCCTTTTTAAGAGGACCAAGATCAAGTGAATTATACATTGACGCAGGCATAACATTAACTAAGCACCTAAGTCCAACATAGCTTTGTTAAAAGTTGTGTTACCAATTTTGACGGAAAGTCGAAACTACCCGGATCCTTGCACTTAAGTGGGAGTTTGTGTTGTAAGATTGCCGAGGCATTCTCCCCCACACTAAGCACTTCATTACCTTTGAGCCTTTGTTTGTTGGTACACAAGTCCTTCAACACCTTCGCATACTTTGGAACTTGCTTGATAGCATCAATGAGTGGTATGTTCACATGGATCTTTTTAAGAACGTCTAAAATCTCCTTTTCTAGTTCCGCCTTCTTAGAACTTGCAAATCTGCGAGGAAAAGGTAGAGGAGGAACATAAGTAGAAACCGGAGTTTTAGAGTTAGGAATAGGTACCTCAGAAGTTTGGGGAGAATCCTCGACTTTCTCCTCCAAAACAGGTTCCTTTGGTGTGTCCACCTTGCCCGAATCAGCAACTTCGGGTTGCACAAGTTGTGTACCGCTTCTCAACGTAATGGCATTGACACCCTCTTTTGGGTTAATAGGTTGAGAAGGAAGTCTCCCACTATTTTGTGCCTTCAAATTGTTGATATCAACCGCCATGGAGCCCATTTGTGTTTGCAACTCCTTAATAGCACTCTTAGTCTCTTGTTGACTTTCCTTGAACATGGTGGAAATGCCTTGCATAAAAGTTTGAAGCTTTGCATAAATATCAGCACCTTGAGTTTGCATTGATTGTTGTGCTTGAGGTTGCTGAAATTGTTGTTGTTGTGGTTGAAATCCACTCGGACGGTTGAAAGTAGGTTGTTGAACGGCTCCTTGCTTGTTAGCATAGCTAAAATTGGGGTGATCTCTCCATCCCGGATTGTAAGTGTTGGAGTAGGGATCATACCGTCTTGGTTGATTTGGAAAGATCGCATTAGCTTGCTCGTCTTCATAAGATTGAGGAGAAGTTGGTATAACTTAATGGATGCAACTTGTTGCAACATTGCTGTCATGTTACCCATTTGTTGACGAAGTTCCTCCACCTCGCTCACTTCACTCACCCTTCTTAGAATCACATCCGAACCACGACTTAAAAATTGTTGTGAGTTCGCTGCCATGTTTTCAATCAACTCTCTAGCTTGTGCCACCGTCTTGCTAACTAGTGCACCACCACCCGCAGCGTCAATAAGATTCCTATCACTTGATTGGAGTCCTTCATAGAAGTATTGGATGATCATAGCGTCACTAAATTGGTGGTGAGGGCAGCTTGCAACCAATCTCTTGTACCGTTCCCAACATTCATATAAGGATTCTCCCACGTTTTGCTTCATCCCACAAATTTCTTTGCGAATTTGAGTAGCCTTGGATGCAGGAAAATATCTCTCCAAAAAGAGTTTCTTCAACCCATTCCATGTTGTGACACTTCCGGAGGTAAATAGTACAACCAATCCTTAGCACTATCCATTAAAGAGAAACGGAAAACTTTCAACATTGCACCATCCGCCTCAACATTTGTTTGAAGCATAGCCGTGACAATGGTGTGGAAGTCCAAAAGATGTTTGTTAGGATCTTCATTCACCATGCCATGGAATTTAGGTAATTCTCTAAGCAACCCCGGCTTTATCTCAAAAGTAGAGTTCGTTTGAATACACCCCTGTTGTGTATCAAGCCTATGAGAAGCTAAGTCCTTGAGTGAAAGATTTGCATCACCCATTTCTTCTTCTTCTCGTTGTCGGAAAATCTCTTCTCCTACTTCCTCCTCGTGCTCGTCCGTTGTGTTTCGCCTTGGTTGGAGTATTGTGCCTTTTCGAGTAGCTATCCCGCACCTTGGATAATTCCAATCTTTAGTAGCCAGGGATTGATACCTGAAAACAATTCTAGCAAACAAGTGAGAAACAAGACGACAAACAAAAAGCAAACATAAAAGCAGAAATTGTAAAAAGAAACTAAAAACTCAATAACAAGCCGTGTGCCTCCCCGGCAACGGCGCCAAAATTTGATCGGTTGTCAATCCGTCAAAAATAATTTCACTTTCTTACGCACTAAATTTAAATGAAGCACAAGGTAAGGAAGAGTTCGTATCCACAGAGAGGCAATTGTTGTTAAGTAATTTTCAGTTTCTAAGGTAACCAAGGGGGGATGTTTGTTGTTTAAGAAATAAAAGTAGTTGAAAGCAAAGTAAATAGTTTGAGAAATCAATAAGGAGAAGATATTGGTCAAGGGATAGTATCATTCACAAACATGTATTTTCATCAATGATTAGAATTGGTATTTTAATCTCGTATTTATTAAAAGTCCTAGGATATCTTGATCGCAAGTATAACCCGTTAATTCCCTCGTTTTCATCACAACCACATTAAAAGATGCATATGTGAATTCTTCGTCGAAAGCAACCTAAAGTGTAAAAGCACAATTAAGTTTAACTCCCTAAGAGCATTAAGTTTTATGGAATAAGACTCATCAATGCAAACGAATGTGTAAAAGCACTAGACGTTTTAACAAAAGTTATGATTCACTTGTGACTAATAGGATGTATCACTACAAGCACTAACCACAATTATGCTACTTAGAATCGTGGATAAACAACTTTTTCGTATTGAAAACCCTAATATAGCTCTAGAGATGAACACAAATCGGATTGATTCCGGACTCAACCTAACAAGTTTCAAATCTTATAACACTATTAATTGTGAATCACAAACAATAATTACTGAGACAAAACTAATTCATTGAATCAAAAGCATGTTGAGAAATCAACTTTTATCCCATAACCAATAAGATGTTTAGCTACTCATAGCTATGGAGTTCATCATCATCAATATTCAATAATAAACAAGGAAGAAGAAGAACAAAACCAAACCCTAGAAGTGTAAAACAAAAGTGGCTCTCCAAAAGAATTCCCAAGAAAAAGATATTTTATGTGTTGTAGAAAACCTCCCTTTTATAGCCTTTCTCTCCTTCCAAAATTAGGTCAAGTCTTCAAAGTCCATTAGATGAGAGTCCACCAAGCCCACAAGGATGAGAAACCCGTGTAGAAAATACGCCCCGAAAGTGGTCGCCGGAAGTCTGGGATTATGGCCGGAATCCCGCCGGAAAAGTCGCCGGAAATCGGCTCCGGTGACCGGCAAAGTCCGCCCGGCCACCGGTCAACGGATCGGATCGGGACAAGTCAACGGGTGAGTCGGATCGGGTCAAACCGGTTGGACCGGGTCAGAACTGGATCAGCTGAGTTAAAGTGAGTCAGAAAACCAGGTCAGGGTTTGCCATCTTGCCGAAGCCATTGCACAAGCTTGTGCTGTGTTGCACAATCCTTGTGCATAGCCAGCCATCATGGCCCTGGCAGTTCCATCCATCTCAACCTGCACTGCACCTACAACTCATTCTCTCCCTGAACTCACAAGCAACAACAACAGCCCAGAGCTCAATTGTCTCAGCACCAACTCCACTTCCTACAGCATCATAACTCATCTCCTCAGTTCAGCCTGCCACTACCATTGCTTCTCAGCAGAACCACACCTGCAATTCAGCTTAAACCCTTCTCCATTTTACGGCATATCTGCCATTTGCAATGTCATTGCCACACAAAACCCCAGATCCTCTGTTCCTGCCATCACCACCAGGCTCAGCTGCTACTTCACTTCACTAACCTGCTTCCACAACAGCCTCAAATACACTCTGCCAAACCTGAAAACAGCAACACCATACTTCCCAGGCCTGCATCATCACCACCAGAACCAGGCAACTAAGTTCAAAACCACCACCATTCATCACCACCTGCTGCACAACTCCACCTGATTGTACCAACTACACCTAGCAATTGCTCACTGCAGCTCAAACAAGTAGCAGCACTTCATACAACCTTGAGCTCATTGCCACAGGCCAATCCATTACAATCTCAGGCCAATTACAGCAACACCTGGCTTCATCTGACTCTATCAATCAGGCCTGCTCCACCAGAAACAAGATCTTGCACCCTCACTGTCACAACCTTCATTAGCCTTCATATGTAGCTATACTCCCTTGCAAAGACAACTTACAGCCCCCGCATCTCCTTGGCGACTATAAACTCAAGACCAAGCTATCTAACTCCACCATCGCCACAGGCCAAGAACCAACAATTCAAGCCATCTCAATTCCTTGTAACTCAATCCCCTGGAAATTCATGGCCACCGCTCCATTAACATTACTCCGACTCAACCTGCCACAATGCCATACCAATAGCTCCACCTTAAAACATTCACAGCATCACTTTGCACCCTGCCAATCCTCAGCTCAATGCCTGTTAGCCCATTTTCATTGCAGTGCCAAAAGACCCACTGCAATTGCCTCTCTGCAGTTCAGTTCTTCTCCCTGTAACCACCAGCTGCAACCTGCTCTTTGCACAACATTCCGACACCAACACCACAAACGACCCGAGCCATTCCCTGCTATCACTTGCAGTGCCTCCAGCCTACCAATGCCTGAGCTGCAACCCAATACAGCCACCAGAACCTGTAGCCAACAAGACTACTACCACCTAAAACCTGCAATCTCCACAACCCTTAGTCTATTCCTCCACTGCCTCAAGCCAACATCATCACATTCATCTATTACTTGTCTTGTTTTCCAGCTCCTCCTCAGCCTATATCATCCATCTGGCTGAGTCGCTACTACACGTGAGCCTAACCTCCATTCAAGTAACAACCACTGCTATCTCCACCTGAGTTCAATAACACCACAGAACCCTTCTTAGCTTCGAACCCATCAAAGACAGCAGCAGCTCTACATCGATCTTCCATCTGCTTTTGCACAAAAATTTCAAGTAAAACCCACAGATCGAAACCCTCACCATCTTCACGGAAGCCATCGACGTCACCTCCATCACAAATCTCGTTCTCAATCTGTTCTCCATCTTCAACAGCAAAAACCCTAGAATCTCCTTCCAATTTCAAACTGAGAACACCCCCAAATCTTCATTAGCAACACAAAGGTCACCGAGCTCTCACCAATGCACCCAAGCTTCCTCATTCTCTCGATTTCAACCTCACTTCACAAGATTTGACTCGCCTCGAGTCTAACTCAAACCCTAGCTTGATTCCTCAGCAGCCATTAAAGCTATCAATCAATCCTCCTTCTTCTCTGGTTCGAGCGGCAACACCTTCTTCTCTTGAACTCATTCAACCATTATCTCCCAGTGAATCTCGATTCGATCTATTTCTCTTCTGTGAATTTCTTAATAACTCAAATCGAGTTTAAACTTTAATGAGCAGAAGATACAAATATACTCCTCCATCATCACTCACTTGTTTGAATCTGCAGCCATCTCCCTTTCTTTCCTCTCTTCTCTTAGTTTCAGGTGCCTCCATTTTCTCTCGATTTCAGGTCGAATCATGAGAAATGATTTCTCATTGAATTGTGTAAGAGAATGAAAAGGGATAAAGCCACTCGGGTAAGATAGATAAGGGGTAACTACATTGACTTTAGGCACCCCTCATTAGATAAGGGCCATCTTGATTTGCACCCCTTAACCATGGCTCAGCTCCAAATAGTGTCCGCTATTGATTTGAAGTGACAATTTTGCCCCTTTGGCTTAATTTGGGTAATCTCCGCTTCTTTTCCTCCGTGCGACTCCAGCGTACCTGATAACTTCAAAAGCAACCATCAAATACATAATTCACACGAAAAATAGCAAAGAAAGCGTAAACTCTATATAGTAAATACGGTGTATTCTACACCTATCAGTTAGTTGTCGAAAAAAACATGGAAGAAAACGATTAACTACAGTTTCGCAAAACATACTAAGATTTTTTGTATGTTGTTGTTTTTGCCATACAAATGTACTCATCACAGTCATCCGCTGGCATACCATAACCGAGAATCCTTAGGTACTTAGCGACCTTTCGTTCAGGAATGCATCAAATTGGTAGTTTAATTTAGGGTTTACCCGGCGCAACATTCCAGTAAGCCTAATAACCGAGTATTACGTCATTGAAAATATTCATCAGAGTAGACACATCCGTTAATGAAATAATCACACATCATTTGTTGATGCTCGTCTTTTCAAAATCTCCATATACATCTTCTTATCAATACTGCTCGTGGTTTCGAAGCTCGCGGTACTTGGCCCATGTATAATTGTATCATATCGTTGGTCATCGTTCTCTCATCGTCTGAATCTTCAACCATTTGATCCAACTGATAGTCCATACTTGATGTTGTTGGAGAAAAGTAGCACGATTATGCGCGTTTCCTCATTTCCTAAATTAGGATTCATAAGAAAAAATAAAATATTGATTGAAACGACTGAAAATAAGTAATATATTAAATTAATCGGGCGAATTTTTATGAAATAGAAATTTGGTGTGTTACTTATTGGTCGATGAGAAGAGATTTATACAAGTAGGATATAGATATAATTGTCAGATAACGGCTACCTTAGTTCTTTTGCTAAACCGACACTTCTTTGATTTTTTAGAGCTCTGCGAATCGGTTAAACCGACGACTGACCCGGCGAACGACTCAGCACTTTTTCCAAAAAAAAAATAGTTTCGTTCCTCATTCTTCTTTAAATTCAAGTATTATTCTGATAATCCGATGATTGGTGTTGATTTTCTTATTATTTTTATTCTGTTTTGATGGAAAATAACAACATTTTCAGTAGTGAAAGTGTTGATTTTAGATATTTTCAAATGGAATCATCTTCTAAGGGCGATGATGGGAAAGTTGACTATCCTTCTCTGATTATTCCAGATAAGATCATAGAGGAAAGTCTAAATGAATGGAGATTCAGTTTGATTGGTAGGTTGGATGTGGTTAATCTTAAATTGGAGACTGCTACTATTTCTTTGAGGAAGCAATGGAACATTAAAGGTAATCTTCAGCTTATACCTCTTGGTAAAGGTTTCTTCATAATTAAACTTGATAATATAGAAGATAGGAATTATGTTTGGAAAGGTGGTTGGACTATTGAATCTCATCATTTTAATCTCAGAGCTTGGGAACCCAATTTTAACCCAAAAGCTCAAAAAACTAAATCAACTTTTGTATGGGCAATTTTTCCTGGTTTGATTATGTTGATGGTGGTTTTTAATTTAGGGTCAAAATCGTAAAACCCTATATTTAGCACTGTGATCCTGCAAAGGAATGAAGGCCACTTGAAAGTAACGAGTGCTCAAACCTCTTTCTTTACGCATGTGTTGATCAACTCAGTATATGTATATATGAAATTCATTCAGAATGGTGCGCATAGTAGCAATCCAAAATATTATGTGAATTCTATTTTATGCCAGCATTATTAATTAATGCATGATTTGACTAGTATTTTCCATGCTATGTTCTCAGCCGAACTCTCATCATTGACACGACATGACGATTAAGTGTTCACTCTCAGCAGAGTAGCATGAATCTCCCGAAGTTCCGGTGTTGAGATATGCATAAAATACCCACATAGGCTACATCATTCTCTGAAAAAGAGAATATCATATCGACGCGCTTTTAATTAAAGACAATCGAACATGTTTAATTTCCTTAAGGGAAATCTAGACTGTCCATGTCAGTCTCAGAAATGATCACGGCTACACAATTTGGCCGCACAATTTAACAAGCCTAACCAAACCCTAGCAGAAATAGACAACTATCGTGATGACCGTTGGCGGGCCCATCAACTCTCCAACCGATCGGACCATGCCTAAATGCATTCCAGCGTTGTCAAACGCCAACCCCAAGCGTGAATGATCACACTGTCAAAAGAAAGCTCAAACGAGCTAGACTGTTCAAAACGGTCTTACAAGCATCACGAACGTCCAACTTTGCCAGCCTGATTGGGCGGCATGGATCCTCCTACGAACAGTTAAGGAAGTGCAAGCATGATCATCAGCGGACCCACTAGTGCCCTAGTCAACCGACTTGAATGCAGCAAAACTATGGAGTGCTCAATTGCTTACCCAAACATGGGCGTTCACGCTGCTCAAACGAATTGAGACCGGAAAACACGGTCTCAAAATGCATCACGACCTTCCAACTTAGCCATTCTAGTTGGACGGCTTATATTGCATCTTGAGCGATCAAAGAAGTGCTGGCGTGTCCACCGGCGACCCAGCTACACCCATGGTTGATCGACTTGCTCACGGCAAGCCGAGAATGTATAAAATCATTCACCCAAATTAGGGTGAACGCGCTATTTTAAAACCCTAAGATTACGTTTGCGGCAACACACTACTGCCGCAAATCAATCACGGCTGTCCATTTTCGCCGGACTAGTCGGACGGCCTAGATCCAATTTCAGGGGGTCCAACAAGATGCCAATGTGTTCACCGTCCACCCAACTCTATGGTTGGTCGATCGAATTGCCCATAGAAAGATTGGAACGCATAGAATCGTTCACCCAAAGTAGGATGAACGCGCAATTTTGAAACCCTAATTGGCTTTTGCGACCGCATGTCACTGCCGCAAATCGATCATGACCATCCATGTTTTCCGGCCTATTTGAATGGCTTAGATATAATTCTAGATGGTCCAGAAGATAACAATGTGCACACCAGCGAGCCACCTTCACAAGTGGTCGATCGACCTAAGGCTCAACGCCTCGAAACGCACGCCCAAAGAGAAGTGGGCCACACGGTTTTTGAACCCTAAGTTACATCAATGGCAATATATAACTGCCGCAATTTATCTCATCCATCCAACTTTGCCATCCTAGTTGGATGATGTAGATTTATTTCCAGCAAATCAACAAACCAGCATGATGATCACCGGCCATCTCTCTTCATGAGGAGCGATCGACCAAGTGATGGCTCGCCCATGCGACCTAAAAACGATCACCCGAAGATGATCGGTCATGCCACCTCTTTTAAAATGCTTATCCGCGACTTACTCAATCAAGTTCTAAAACAATGATGCTTCATACGCATCGACTAGTTTGAGCTGCTTAAAAGCGATGCTCACATGTATCGAATACATACGTATTTTCAATTGTCCTCATAAACAACTTAGTTGTTTCACATGATAGCACCATGCTATTCTCCGCGGCAGGTCCCTCGACTTGACCCACTCATTCGAGACATCAAACATGTCACAAACTGGGGATACTTACTGGGGTATTGGTCTCTGGCGGTTTACAGTGTGCGGCGTGCAACACGCCCATTACGAGAAGGTGTCAGGAAAGGTGGACGATTAACGATAATGGGAGTAGTGGGCGAACGTGTGGTCAGTCTTCCCTCATAACGGAAACATGATGATCACTACCTTCCGCACAAACCCACTTCTCCACTACTCAACTTCCTCCACTTCCTAAAAGATCAGGGTGCGCTAAATGACTTGTATAAATAGGTTTTCAATCTATTTCGAAAGACGGGAGACAAGAAGCCAGAAACCACTTTCTGATACGTAAGTCATAAACAGCCACACTTCCAACACTCTGATCTCAAACGCCTTCTCCGCTTCCCTCCCTAATATCAACCCTACTCCTTCATCATGTGACCAAATTGAATTCGGAACGGCCATTTCTTGGTTCAGGCCAGAGTCTTATAGATTGATTTCTCAAACCTAAAAGCATTCCCGTGCAGTGCATTTGTTTAGGGTTTGAACTCGTTTCTCATCAACACACCCCAAATTACCAAAAACAGCAGAATCATTTTTTACCCCAAAACAACTGGCGACCACAGTGAGAGATTGATCTGTCGGTTGCAAAATCAGTTTCTCAATATTCAATTTAATTTTCTTGATTTCAAAATGGTGGATCTTAGGTCTGGATCAGCAACCAATTCCGATGGAACTAGCACTGACAACACTCTCGGCGTTGATGTCCATGTTAGTGGCGCTACCATGTAGCCTGCCAATACGATCAATGTATCTCGTGGAACTACGTCCTCTACTACCAACACCGTGGGAGAATGAGATATTCCCTCGGGCATGACGCCTCCTATCACCAGAGCCAGAGCAGCCACGAACCCCAACATTTCTTCAAGTGTCACGCCTCCGATCGTCACCAGAGCAGCTGCTACTCCCCCGTCAGGACGAGGGGTCGGAGGAACCAGAGGAGTACAACCCCCTATTACCATTGTTGATTTGATGGAGAGGCAAGAAATTCGTGCTAAGGCTCAAAAGGACATGGCGACAATTCAGAAAGAGGTACTTACTTTTCTCAAGACATTAACCGAACAATTGCCGCAAGAATCACCGCAGCCCCTGGAACCAACAAGGAGTACTTTCAACACTTTTGGCGCAAGCACTTCAACGGGGCGTGCATTTATAGACGACGGAATTTGTGTTGCTCCTGAGCGCTCAAGGGAAAAGAATCAGCCATCCAATTTCATCACGCGTGAGGATTTATAACGACTTCTCCAAAATCGAGGCTAGGAAAACCCGGTAGATTTACACCAGCACCAACCTCCATATCCTCCTGATGTGCAAAGAGTTCCCCTCCTGAGAGGATACTCTTCTCCTCAATTTTCCCTTTATGATGGTACTGGTAATGCTCGTGAACACATCTCTCGTTTTCTAGAGTCCTTAGGGGAGCACGAATACAATCATGTCCTTCTCCTGAAAGAGTTTTCAAAGTCACTTACCGAAAGAGCCTATACTTGGTACAACAACATCGCACCAAACATCATATCCAACTGATGTGATATGGTCACTGCTTTCTATAAGAAGTATGTCTTCGTATCTGAGCAAATCACTTTCTCAGACTTAGGAAGAATGTTCCAACGAAATAACGAACATCCTAATGAGTATGTCAAGAGATTCAGAATCCAGGCGTTGGACTATCACGACCCAAATATGAAGCTGGTAGAGTCATGCATTAACGGTATGGTTCCTATCTATCGTGCTTTACTGGAAAACTTACGTTTCCAGACATTCTCTGAACTCCATGAAGCTGCTAAACGGTCGGCTACGACGACACCAGCATTATTGGAGAGAACCAGACCAGTCACGAGTGAAGATGCACACGAAACTCGAGGAAACAGGCGCCTCATCAACAAGCAATATAACACTGGTCCCTCTGTCAGTGTAGTGAGTGAAGAAGGTAAAAGAAAAGCTCCAACAGCGGAATAACAACCCAAGCGTGCAGCACCAGCGCAGACAACTCCATCCCAAAAAGTTGCGGCTAAGACGCCTGTGCAACAACAAACTGGAGATGCTGCTCCAGATTTCTCATTCCCAATGGATGAAGTCATTGAACTCCTAGAAGCATGGATTTAAGATGACGCCATCAAGCTGCTTCCTCTCCGACGTCCGCCAACCGAAGAAGAGAAGGCAAATCCCAAATATTGTCGTTACCATAGGTTCGTCAACCATCCGACCAGTGACTATAACAAATTAAAGCGCATTTTCAGAGAGAAGGTAGATGCAGGAGAGCTTCAATTGGGAAATGAAGGAGTTCACAGAGACCTTCTTCATTTCAGGAGCTGCATGATTTCTGGGGACTCCGTCCACAAAACTGTGCAATCTATGATGGAGCATTTATGTGAAATGTTGTATTTCTCCAGGGCGCAGCGTCAAGACATGTTCAGAGCCCTGAATCATGTTGTATCAGGCAAGCGTCTGTTTCCAATCAGGGAAGCCACTCCCGAACCACAATCTTTCCTGAGAAATGCGACTAGTAAATGCAACTAGGGACTCCTAACCACCGCTCACTTAAGGGATGTCGAGTTCAACGGCACATTGATTGATGCAGCATCAGATTTCAATATTGTCATTGTCAAGGCTCTAAGAGCTGCAAAGATTTCAAGGCAGGAAGCTGTTCACTGCCCAACTATAATTAAAAGCGCAGAAGGAGAACCAAAGAAGTCTTACGGATACATCAATCTCGAAATCAAGGTGGGAGATTCCCTAACGCACGCCAAATTTCATATTGTCAAAGAACGCTCAAATTATGACATGGTTTTGGGGCGCTCGTGGGTGCACAATAACAAAGCAAAGCTAGGATTGTGTTCTTTGCCAGTGTCAATACCTGAAAAGATTTTCAACAAGCCGTCCAACCCAGAAGATTATCTGTTGCCATATCAACAACTTGCTAATGTAACGCAATTACTTGGAGAGATCCCATCAGCACACATCGAAGATTTCGGGCCAAGTAAGTCTTATTGAACAACCTTTTTTATAACCAGTCACTCCTCATTCCACTAAGGCTCGGAGACTTGCTCCTATCAACAACCCGTCCGCCATTAGGAGATGTGAATGGGAGGCTGGTCCTTTCAAATACTTTATCAAGAATTTAAAAGCTATATCAGTCAAGGATAACGAGTTCAAGAATCAAGAAGTTGCACAACGCCAAAACTCATTTCAAGTTGGAGATATGGTAGTGAAGGGGACCACGTTTCAAGTTGGAGATGTGACAGTAGAAGTGACCTCTCAGTTTGATTCTCCTACAGAGAGGGAAGACAAGCCATACCTGGTAGCAGATGTTATCCTGGGCGGTTACTGCAAGCTCATCAATGCTGACAAACCGGAAGGCGTGACAGTTCACTCACGGTGGCTCAAGCCTTTCAATACCTAAAACGATGTGCTATCTCTTCCTCCAGCATTCTCTTTAGTATTTCCTCTAGCAATTTCCCCTTTTCATGCAATATTTCTAATTCCTCTAAAATGATTGCACTGCTTGCATTCATAACCAGGGTTTTATTTTGTTAAATCAAATTATTGTTTCTTTTTTAAGAAATCTCTCTACCCCTGAATCATGACACAAACCCTTGAGTAAACCTAAACCCTCATTGTTACCCGTCAGTCAAAACCATAAAGACAAAACCCTACAAGAAACATCTCATATATTTCAAAAAATATTGAAAGAATACGTGCAGAAAGGAAAGGGGCAAAAAAATCATGGTTATTAGGGTAAATGCTTTGAAGAGCGGTTTACTTCAACAATAAAGCGACTTCTCAATCACCACATGATTAGGAGGATTGCAACACGATTGGAGGACATGCAGGTTCGTGACCAATCTCTGGTTTTCATCATCGAATCCCCTTCGTTATTTTTTAAGGGTGTTTATGGGTAAAAATCGTTTCTGCCGATTTCGGTAAATTCGGTAGGTGAGTGAGAAACTGGTTCAGACCCTAAACAAATATGCTGCACGTAAGCACTTTATAGATTCGAGAGATCAATCTGTACAAGTCCGGCCTAAACCAAGAAATGGCCGTTCCAGACTTGCTTCGGTCACAAAGTGGAGGAAAAGGGTTAATTTGGGGAGGGAAGCAAAGAAAGGTGTTGAGACCCGAATAATTACGGGAGAGTAGTGTCTCGACTTGTATCGTAAAGTGAAAGCTTCGGAAGCTTGCAAGAGATGAAAGCTTTTGGAGAGCTTGCAAAGTTGCCTTTTCGAGAGTGTAGTATTTTTCTCCCGACCGAGACTTGTGTCTCGGTGGAAATAGGTAAGACCTATACAAGTCGAGATTGAAACGTACCACGGCCTCATGAACGAAGAGAGTAAAGGGTGAAATCATGGGAGGAGGTGGCAACCGCAAGGTGTTTATGGGTGAAAACGTTTTCACCATTATTTCCTCATTTATTTGACCGCTTTATTCCTTTTCACGCTTTCTTAATGTGAGCGTAGTGTACGCTGCAAGCTGTGACCGCCAAACCAAAACCCTAGAAAGCATCCCCCGGTTTGTGTTGATGTCTCGAGTGTTGGTTGCACCTTGAGTGCAAGTGGCGCTACTAGTGGCGCGTGTGGCATGTGCGGAATGCCTTTGTTGCGGGTTGTACCTCGAGCGTAAGTGGCAATGCCGAGAGATGCTAGTGGCGTGCGTGGCATGTGCCAATGGCATGTGCGGAATGCCTTGGTGGTAGGTTGTACGTTGAGTGTAAGTGGCAATGCCGTAGCTGCTAGTGGCGTGCGTGGCATGTGCCAATGGCATGTGCGAGAATGCCTTGGTGGTAGGTTGCATGGTTTGCAAATTAGGCTACCAGCGTGGGTTTTTGGCGTGTTCCGGTGGCGCGTATGGTCGAATTGGCCTAGGTTGCACGGCTTGCAAGTTAGGCTACCAGCACATTAGGGCCACGTCTAGGTGATGAAGGCTACCAGCGAGCGTGTTGGCATGTGCCAATGGCATGCGTGGCCGTTAGGGCAGTGGCCTTGGTAGGAAAAGCTACCAAATGAGCATGTTGCCATGTGCCAATGGCATGCGTGGCCGTTAGGGTCGTGGCCTTGGTAGGAAAAGCTACCAAATGAGCATGTTGGCATGTGCCAATGGCATGCGTGGCCGTTAGGGCCGTGGCCTTGGTAGGAAAAAGCTACCAGCGAGCATGTTGGCATGTGCCAATGGCATGCGTGGCTGTTAGGGCCGTGGCCTTGGTAGGAAAAGCTACCAAATGAGCATGTTGGCATGTGCCAATGGCATGCGTGGCTGTTAGGGCCGTGGCCTTGGTAGAAAAAACTACCAAATGAGCATGTTGGCATGTGCCAATGGCATGAGTGGCCGACTTGGCCTAGGTTGCATGGTTTGTAAGCCTAGGGCGCTATATTTGGCATGTGCTAATTGCATAACGGCTTTGAAATATGGCTTGTGGTACGTGTTGGCTGTGCCAATGGCACGTACGGCCATGTTGACCTAGTTGCACGTTTTGCAAGCCTAGGGCGCTATATTTGGCATGTGCCAATGGCATAGCGACTTGGAAATATGGCTTGTGGTACATGTTGGCATGTGCCAATGGCACGTACGGCCATGTTGACCTAGTTGCACGTTTTGCAAGCCTAGGGCGCTATATTCGGCATGTGCCAATGGCATAGCGACTTGGAAATATGGCTTGTGGTACGTGTTGGCATGTGCCAATGGCACGTACGGCCATGTTGACCTAATTGCACGTTTTGCAAGCCTAGGGCGCTATATTTGGCATGTGCCAATGGCATAGCGGCTTAGTTTGGCATGGTTGCCAATGAGTGCGATATGTAGTTTGGTTTTGGCGTCGCTTGCCATGGTGCGCAGTGTGCGGCTTGGTTTTGGCGTTGTTGCTACGGTGCGCAGTGTGCGGCTTGGTTTGGCATTGTTGCCATGGTGCGCAGTGTGCGGCTTGGTTTGGCATTGTTGCCATGGTGCGCGTGTGCGGCTTGGTTTGGCATTGTTGCCATGGTGCGCAGTGTGCGGCTTGGCTTGCATTGTTGCCATGGTGCGCGAGTGCGCTTGGTTTGGCATTGTTGCCATGGTGCGCAAAGATGCGGCTTGGTTTGGCATTGTTGCCATAGTACGCAGTGTGCGGCTTGGTTTGGCATTGTTTCCATGGTGCGCAGTGTGCGGCTTGGTTTGGCATTGTTGCCATGGTGCGCAGTATGCGGCTTGGTTTGGCATCGTTGCCGTGGTGCGCAATATGCGGCTTGGTTTGGCATCGTTGCCGTGGTGCGCAGTGTGCGGCTTTGTTTTGGAATTAGGGTTCTGTGTCGAAAATCCTAATCTGGTATTTTGAAAAAATACCCCTATTAATTATTTACACCTGAGTTAAATGCTCTTAGTTAATGTGTTGCGGGTAACACTAGGTCATGGGGTTTTACGATTTTACCCTTTGTTTAAAAACCACCATCAACATTAAGTCCCCTGCTTAGCTCGGAACAGGGCTTTGTTGCGAGGTAAGCATAAGATGGTGACAAACTATCAACAGCAAACCGTAAAGAGAATTGAGGAGGCTTGTCTGACCTTTTATAAATAGGATTTGGAATCCTTGTCTCTTTTAGTTTGCACAAATCGGGAGGCTGGCACAATTGGTGGGGCCGGTGCAGCTTGGGCGACGTTGGGAAATTGGCGTGAGTTGGGAAACTGAGTGTGCTAGCTGGTGGGATCGGCGCAAGGTGTGGAAGTCATGCGTGCTTGCCGACGTGACTTGGGCGGTCATTTGGAAGTTGGCGTGAGTTGGGAAAATCGAGCGTGCTAGGCTGGTGGGACCGGCGCAAGGTAGGGAAGGCTGTGCGTGCTTGCCGACGTGACTTGATGGGATCGGTGTCAACAAGGAGGGAGTAGGTGTTTCTATAGATAGCAAAGTTTCCTTATTTTGCCTTTCCTTCACGCGGCTTCGATTTGGGCATCGTTCATGCCAAAAAATCAAAGCTTTATGCCCCTCATTGCTACCTTTCCTTTTTAAAGGTTCTCGTATTCAAACCCAACGCAACCGCATCATCTCCTCGTTTGATAAAAGGTTCTTCTTGTTGAATTTCTCTCGGTGTTTTCTTCTTCTTTGGCGGACTGTCGTACACTTTACCGCCGCTTGTTGTATAAATGGAAAATTTCCCTTTGTGCAGATATCCTGTTGGAGCAGCGCCACTGTTATCGACGAGGATGACCTAGTCGTTCCCCTTCCTTCGAATCTGTCCTTGTTGACTGCTGCAGACTTGGAGGACGCTGATTTAGGGCTCTATCTTACGAAATGGGATGCAGCGAGAAGTCCCCGGTCATACTTCGGTTTGATATGATGGAATGGATGAATACGTGAATGTAACCTTCTGGCGTGCTTTTGGAGTTTTCGGTGCACATGTACGGATTCATGTTGAGAAATTCCCGCAGCTCGTAAAACCTCGATAGTGATGATGTTGAAATCAGTAATAACCTGGTTGAGGGGAGTGAAAGCATCTTACGCTGGTAGTCCCCATGCATGACCTACTTTCATTATATCGCCTTGAATCCCCCCTCCATGGGATTTGATATAAGCCTATCGTACTCTTCCGGATATGACACTGGGATGCTCAGAAATTACATGATGACATATTCTGGATAGTGCAGGCTCGGGATCCTCCGCGGCCTCGTAAAGTGTTGAAGGCGTCTTCTAGACAGAGAGGTGATGATGTTCTTGCGCTGCACCCTTGAAGAGTAGAGGACCTTGTTGTGGGTACGGATTTTTGGTGGACTGTTCTTCGTAGCTTTGACAAAGAAGGGATCCCGTGTATATCTTCCGTTCTCAAGTATGGTTTACGTGTTTCCATCTTTGTAGTAATTGCTGCTGCGGTGAAGCTCTGGCTGGTATCAACGAATGAGGGGCAACAGTTCTTGGTAGGAGATGTAATCAGGAGAAACTACATTGTTGTGGTAACAAAGTAGGTTGGCTGATATTCTATGAGCTTCCGTGGACGTAAAAGGATTGGCTGGATGCGTAAGCGAGCAAACTGTCCATGATCACGAGTTTTGGCGAGATGGATTAAAAGGTGTCCATGACTACGAAGATTGGCTGGCTGTGACTATGTTCCTTGATATGGGGAGTGTGGCGGCACGACCCTTTGCAAGAAGGAGTGGCATTGAAGCGAACGTTGAAGCGAAGCCGCTTCAGGAGAACGTTGATGCGTAGCTACTTCTGGAGAGAACGTTGATACGACATCTTGCAACTCTCAGAGCCTTGACGGCTACCATTTTGAAGTCGGAGGCCGCGTCACGTTCTGTCAAACTCGACATCCCTCAAGAGAAAAGAGGTTAGGAGTCCCTGTTACATCCGTCGATCGTGCTTTTTAGGAGAGGTTGGGGTTTGGGAACGGCTTCCCTGGCTGGAAACGCCTGCTTTCCTGATGCAATGCGGTTGAGAGATGCAAATATGTCTTGATGCTATGCCTTGGAGAAATATAGAATCTCACATAACTGTTTCATCATAGACTGTACGACTTTGTGGGCGAAGTTCCAATTATGAGGGTCCCGACGAAGAAGGGTCTCCGTGAACTCAGGAGAGTTGTTGATTTCCATTGCTTTCGATTTTGGAGAAGTCTTTCCTGATCTTCACGTGTGACGAAATTGGATTGCTTATCCCCTTCTACTGGGCGTTCAAGAGCAACGCGGGCCTCTTCATCTATAACGCGCGTCCCGTCAAGTATCTTTCGTCTTTTCATCGAATCAACAAAGGCTAAAAGGAGGTCGACTTCTTCCGGATCTTCCAAAGATCTTGCCCCGATGGTGGAGTAGCGTCTCCGATGACGGCTGGAGCTTTCATGCTTGAAGAACCGTTAGGGTGGCGGAAGTGGCTCGGTTCCGGTGATCGTAAGTGTATCGTGCGGGAGATGACATGGTTTTGATCACGAAGTTCTGAGCCATGGCGCTATTTCGAAGGGCGAGGATGGTGCTGGAAGGGCGCAAGATGTTAGCGCTGGAAGGATTCAAACTGTTAGCACAAAGTGTGGTACTGCGGCTGGCATGCGCGTGCGGCATGTGTGCCTGGTAAGCGCGTCTGGCAAGCGCTTGCATGCGCGTCTGGCAAGCGCGTCAGGTAAGCGCATCCGGGAAACGCGTCTGGTAGGCGCTGGATCGTCTTGGAATGGGCGCTGACTTGGTGTGGACGCTGGCTTGGATTTCGGTATGGTGTGGACCATTGGCTTGGCATGGTGCTGGCTTGGCGTGGCTTGGACTTGTTCTGGGCCCGCTTGCCTCTTCCCATACGTAGCTCAAACAGAAATCCTTTCCTTATTCAAATTCAAAAAGTGTTATGCTTGTGAAATGGGTTGGCTCCCCTTTTTACCTCGTATCTTTGTTATCACGTCATGGTGTTAGCTGTAGTGACAAAGTGGGCAAGCATATCCCAGCTATGTACTCCAAAGATTTCTCTTTCAATTTGTTTTATTGTTTTCTTGTCTTTGGTGTAAACCGTAGCCATAGGTATGCCTTTCATAAACTTGTGGAAATACTTCATCATAAATAATTCTTCAAATGTCACTGTAGTAACGTCTGCTAATGGTGACAGGTAATTGTTATTGTGCAAAGTAGGTATGTACGGGTAGGTGAATTTTTTTTTTTTTTTTTGAAAGGCAAACAAAGCGCCTGGTTTATGGTTTTTGTCTTCCTGGATTTCTTGGGTTGATAGATAAATGTTAGCTTTTGAGGATATTGGATTATTTCTGGGATGAATGGTTTTGATAATGTAACTCTGATTATGTTTTGGGAAAGGAATATTGCTTTTATGAAAGTGTGTGCTAGCAATAGGCACAAGACGCAATAGTATGGCGGTTTTATTAAGAACCTAAAAACAGATCGTATATCTTGCCCAATCTAAATTTACTCACTTGCAAACACGCCCTCTCCAAGTAAAAGGCGGCTTTGCTGGTAGCATCGCCAGTTAGTCCCCAATTGCTGGTAGCGTCTTCAGCGAGTCCCCAGTTTTCTCGTGTAGTTTTTGCAACTGGTAACCGGTCGTCTGGTAGTTGAGTCGGACTGAGTCGCAAGTCCCCAATCGCTGGTAGCATCTTCAACGAGTCCCCAGTTTCTCGTGTAGTTTTTGCAACTGGTAACCGGGTCGTCTGGTAGTTGAGTCGGATCGAGTGGTAGCATCTTCGGCAAGTCCCCTACCATCTTGACATCTGGGTCGAAGAACGAGATCGACGGTCTGACATTGTAGCCGATAGATCAATCCTCCCGCTGTGGTCGCCAATTGTTTATGGGTAAAAATCGTTTCTGCCGATTTCGGTAAATTCGGTAGGTGAGTGAGAAACTGGTTCAGACCCTAAACAAATGTGCTGCACGTGAGCACTTTATAGATTCGAGAGATCAATCTGTACAAGTCCGGCCTAAACCAAGAAATGGCCGTTCCGGACTTGCTTCGGTCACAAAGTGGAGGAGAAGGGTTGATTTGGGGAGGGAAGCAAAGAAAGGTGTTGAGACCCAGAATAGTGCGGGAGAGTAGTGTCTCGACTTGTATCGAAAAGTGAAAGCTTCGGAAGCTTGCAAGAGATGAAAGCTTTTGGAGAGCTTGCAAAGTTGCCTTTTCCGAGAGTGTAGTATTTTTCTCCTGACCGAGACTTGTGTCTGGTGGAAAAAGGTAAGACCTATTTATACAAGTCGAGATTTAAACGTACCCTGGCCTCATGAAGGAAGAGAGTAAAGGGTGAAATAATAGGAGGAGGTGGTAACCGCAAGGTGTTTATGGGTGAAAACGTTTTCACCATTATTTCCTCATTTATTTGACCGCTTTATTCCTTTTCACGCTTTCTTAATGTGAGCGTAGTGTACGCTGCATGCTGTGACCGCCAAACCAAAACCCTAGAAAGCATCCCCCAGTTTGTGTTGATGTCTCGAGTGTTGGTTGCACCTTGAGTGCAAGTGGCGCTGCTAGTGGCGCGTGTGGCATGTGCGGAATGCCCTTGTTGCGGGTTGTACCTCGAGCGTAAGTGGCAATTCCAGAGCTGCTAGTGGCGTGCGTGGCATGTGCCAATGGCATGTGCGGAATGCCTTGGTGGTAGGTTGTACGTTGAGTGTAAGTGGCAATGCCGGAGCTGCTAGTGGCGTGCGTGGCATGTGCGGAACGCCTTGGTGGTAGGTTGCATGGTTTGCAAATTAGGCTACCAGCGTGGGTTTTGGCGTGTGCCAGTGGCGCGTACGGTCGAATTGGCCTAGGTTGCACGGCTTGCAAGTTAGGCTACCAGCGCGCATTAGGGCCACGACTAGGTGATGAAGGCTACCAGCGAGCGTGTTGGCATGTGCCAATGGCATGCGTGGCCGTTAGGGCCGTGGCCTTGGTAGGAAAAGCTACCAGCGAGCATGTTGGCATGTGCCAATGGCATGCGTGGCCGTTAGGGCCGTGGCCTTGGTAGGAAAAGCTACCCGGCGAGCATGTTGGCATGTGCCAATGGCATGCGTGGCCGTTAGGGCCGTGGCCTTGGTAGGAAAAGCTACCCGGCGAGTATGTTGGCATGTGCCAATGGTATGCGTGGCCGTTAGGGCCGTGACCTTGGTAGGAAAAGCTACCAGCGAGCATGTTGGCATGTGCCAATGGCATGCGTGGCTGTTAGGTCCGTGGCCTTGGTAGGAAAAGCTACCAGCGAGCATGTTGGCATATGCCAATGGCATGCGTGGCTGTTAGGGCCGTGGCCTTGGTAGGAAAAGCTACCCGGCAGCATGTTGGCATGTGCCAATGGCATGCGTGGCCGACTTGGCCTAGGTTGCATGGTTTGTAAGCCTATGGCGCTATATTTGGCATGTGCCAATGGCATAGCGGCTTTGAAATATGGCTTGTGGTACGTGTTGGCCTGTGCCAATGGCACGTACGGCCATGTTGACCTAGTTTCACGTTTTGCAAGCCTAGGGCGCTATATTTGGCATGTGCCAATGGCATAGCGACTTGGATATATGGCTTGTGGTACATGTTGGCATGTGCCAATGGCACGTACGGCCATGTTGACCTAGTTGCACGTTTTGCAAGCCTAGGGCGCTATATTCGGCATGTGCCAATGGCATAGCGACTTAGAAATATGGCTTGTGGTACGTGTTGGCATGTGCCAATGGCACGTACGGCCATGTTGACCTAGTTGCACGTTTTGCAAGCCTAGGGCGCTATATTTGGCATGTGCCAATGGCATAGCGGCTTAGTTTGGCATGGTTGCCAATGAGTGTGATATGTAGTTTGGTTTTGGCGTCGCTGCCAAGGTGCGCAGTGTGCGGCTTGGTTTTGGCGTTGTTGCCACGGTGCGCAGTGTGCGGCTTGGTTTGGCATTGTTGCCACGGTGCGCAGTATGCGGCTTGGTTTGGCATTGTTGCCATGGTGCGCAGTGTGCGGCTTGGCTTGGCATTGTATTGTTGCCATGGTGCGCAGTGTGCGGCTTGGTTTGGCATTGTTGCCATGGTGCGCAGTATGCGGCTTGGTTTGGCATCGTTGCCGTGGTGCGCAGTATGCGGCTTGGTTTGGCATCGTTGCCGTGGTGCGCAGTGTGCGGCTTGGTTTTGGAATTAGGGTTCTGTGTCGAAAACCCTAATCTGGTATTTTGAAAAAATACCCCTATTAATTATTTACACCTGAGTTAAATGCTCTTAGTTAATGTGTTGCGGGTAACACTAGGTCATGGGGTTTTACGATTTTACCCCTTGTTTAGAAACCACCATCAACAAAGGGTTATATGCAATCATCATAAGGGCAAGTGCACAGTCACATGAGAATGCATCATCGAATGTCGCGTTCTCTTTGGATGTACGACAACCTTACTGGGGAAACGCTCCAACGAGGGTTCCAGGTATCAAAAAAATAATAAATAAATAAATCATTCGACAAAACCAGACTCAACCACAAAACTACTAAGTATAAGAAGAAAATGTCTACAAAACTGTAGAAAGCGCTCAATTACAAATAAAAAACAACAAAGGGAAGTTTAGTCATCAGAGGTATCAGCCGCGCCTTCGCTAGAGCTGTCATTGGAAGATGCTTCAACATCTCCATCACAAGATACCACTGCGCCCTCTCTGGAAGCCGCATCGACCTCCCTTTCCAACGCTTCGACGCATCCCTCGACAACTGCTTCAATACTCCCTCCAGAAGACGCGCCGACATCTTTCTTGAGAGCTGTTCCAACATCTTCTTCAGATGCCGCTAGCATGATCTCCCCAACATTCACATCAGCGTTCTCTCTGACAGTTGCTCCAGTACCCTCCGCGGAAGCCACTTCGACCTCTTCCTCAGGAATTGCCCCAACATGCATCCGCTGGCATACAAATGTACTCACACAGGCATCCGCTGACATACCATAACCGAGAATCCTTAGGTACTTAGCGACCTTTCGTTCAGTAATGCATCAAAGAATTTAGGGTTTACCCGGCGCAACATTCCATTAGGCCTAATAACCGGGTATTACGTCATTGAAAATCTTCATCAGAGTAGACACATCCGTTAATGAAATAATCACGCATCATTTGTTGATGCCCGTCTTCTCAAAATCTCCATATACATCTTCTTATCAATACTGCTCGTGGTTCTGAAGCTAGCGGTACTTGGGCCATATATAATTGTATCATATCGTTGGTCATTGTTCTCTCATCGTCTGAATCTTCAACCATTTGATCCAACTGATAGTCCATACTTGATGTTGTTGGAGAAAAGTAGCACGATTGTGTTCGTTTCCTCATTTTCAAATTAGGATTCATAGAAAAAATAAAATATTGATTGAAACGACTGAAAACAAGTAATATATTAAATGAATCGGGCAAATTTTTATGAAATACAAATTTGGTGTGTTACTTACTGGTCGATGAGAAGAGATTTATACAAGTAAGATAGAGATATAATTGTCAGATAACGGCTACCTTATTTATTTTGCTAAACCGACACTTCTTGGATTTTTTAGAGCTCTGCGAATCGGTTAAACCGACGAATAACTCGGCGACCGACTCAGCACTTTTTTCCAAAAAATAAAATTAGTTTTCCTTCCTCATTCTTTATTAAATTCAGGTATTATTCTTACAATCCGATAATTGGTGTTGATTTTCTTATTATTTTTATTCTGTTTTGATGGAAAATAACAACAATTTCAGTAGTGAAAGTGTTGATTTTAGATCTTTTCAAATGGAATCATCTTCTAAGGGCGATGATGGGAAAGTTGACTATCCTTCTCTTTTTATTCCAGATGAGATTGTAGAGGAAAGTCGAAATGAATGGAGATTCAGTTTGATTGGTAGGTTGGATTTGGTTAATCTTAAATTGGACTGCTGTTATTTCTTTGAGGAAGCAATGGAACATTAAAGGTAATCTTCAGTTTATCCCTCTTGGTAAAGGTTTCTGTTAGAGCATTGCTCGGTCGAACTCGCATGCGTTGCTATCTCAAGCATGTTTGTCAATGATAGTGATCAAAACAATAAAGTCTTGATTTCTAGTCTACTATAGCTAAGGTTTCGGACTAGGATAGAAAGTGTAGTTGAGCTCAAGAACTCCATGGCGATTATCATACAAGACGAAGGACTACTCAAGGAACCAGTGGATCTTCATCGACTAAAAGGTATGTGGAGACTTGAACTTATCTATCACTCAAAAGTCTATCTACTCTATCTCCTATCTTGAGACAAAAGTCGTATTACTATATAGACTAAGATTATACACATGTGATATTTCGAGCTGAGTATATATCGCTTATCTATTTATCGAAATATGTGTTGGTAAAGCTTTTGCTTTAGCCAAGTTCATTTTTGCCTAGTGACGAAAGTCATGTCATGTTTCAATCACTTTGGAAATTGCTCTGACGAAAAATAGTTTGTGAATAACAACTATATAACGCCCTCTGAGAATGTTTCAATGATTGAAATGAGAGTTTAGACAGTATAACCATAGAAGGATATAAGCATTGTTGTGGAAACACATATATGTATAAGTCCTTATTGCTTGAACAGAAGTTTGCGAACTTTGTTGATCAAGTAAAACCGGAGAAGTACGTGAGCTTCGTCCGCGAATCGCGTGAGTTCTCGATCGAGAATTTCTGCTGGAGTTTGTGAACTCCATCCGGGAACTTAAGTAACCCTGTCCGCGAACTTGAGTAGGTTATGTCTAAAAACAATGTTTGTGAACTTATATTAATAAACTAAGGAATGTTATTGCAAACCGTGGCTTTATAGTTTATGAATCGATTCGAGTGAATCACATCGTTTTTGCTTCGATTGTGTCTTGTGTAGTACATAAATATCTAAGCAGTTGAACAACTCTCTAACTAGTTCATTTGAGTCATTTGGGCTATTTATGGTGAAGAAGAATATGGTTGATATGAAAGTGATCATATGTCTAATCTTTTGGTTAACTATTGTTGAATCAACTAATGTACAAGTTTGGGTACGGTTACACAAGCCTAGAAACGTGCATTACATGTGTGTGTAACAAGATATGTTTTTGATCTAACGGTTGATAAATATTAGCTTGAATCTAATCAGGTTTTCATCTAACGGTGAATATTGAATGCTTTGTTAGTAAGCTAACATTGATTGCAAACCCTGATTTGAAGACTATATAAGGGAGAACTCTAGCAACTAGGAAACCTAATCCCCACACATTCTGTGTGATACTAGTTGTGCTAAGCTAGAGTCAATTCTCCTTTAACCTTTGGTTTTCTTATTCTAAAACCAGGTTAATGACATAAAGACTTCATTGGGATTATGAAGTCAGACCGATACTACTTTTCTTATAGTTGTGTGATCTGATCTTGTTGTTTCTATCGTACGAGTACAATTGTAATAATTGGCTTGAGATTTCTATCTCCGATAGGCAAGATATAAAAGTGGTCACAAAAACTTCATCTCATCGTTTGTGATTCCACAATATCTTTTTTCGCTGCGTCGATTAAGATTATTGTGAGGTGATTAATAAAACTGAGCTGTTCTTCGGGAATATAAGTCTGGTTTTATTGATTGGTTCCTGTTCACCTTGATTTATTAAAAGACGGAACAAAAACTCATAGGTATATTCGTGGGAGACAGATTTATCTATTACTATAGATTTTTCTGTGTGATACATATTTGTTTATTAAAGTCTTTGACTTTGGGTCGTAGCAACTCTTAGTTGTGGGTGAGATCAGCTAAGGGAATCAAGTACGTAGTATCCTGCTGGGATCAGAGACGTAGGATCATAATTGTACCTTGGATCAGTGTGAGACTGATTGGGGTTCAACTACAGTCCATACCGAAGTTAGCTTGGAGTAGGCTAGTGTCTGTAGCGGCTTAATACAGTGTATGTTTAATCTGTACTAGGTCCCATGGTTTTTCTGCATTTGCGGTTTCCTCGTTAACAAAATTCTGGTGTCTGTGTTATTTCTTTTCGCATTATATTTTGTTATATAATTGAAAAAATACAGGTTGTGCGTTGTTCAATCAATTAGAATATCCGACCTTTTTGGTTGTTGATTTAAATTGATTGACACTTGGATATTGGTCTTTGGTACCATCCAAGTTATCTCCTTGAATTTGATATTGACTCGCAGATTTCTATTTGCTTGAGTAAAGATCAAATCAAGTGAGAGACATATTAACTCCTTGAGATATTCCTATCTAGATTGATTATGACTGTCTAGTTGATTCTCTAGAAAGTAACTCGGAGTTTGTCCATACAGATTGCTAATCGAAATATTGGGTGTGGTTATTAGACCCCCGCTTTTTTAATTGGTATCAAATCAGGCAAACACGTTTAAAGACCTTATCCGTCTGTGTTTGTAGCGATCTGATTATAGACGAGTCTATCTCTAATAACGTACCAGTTCAGAAATTACCAGATGATTCTAAAATCTTGGATTCACCTGAGAGAACTGTCACATCTAAGTCAATATCTAAACATTCTCTTGATGTAAAAACTGTTGATTGGGAAGCTCTCCTAGAAGAATAGTTGGATGAACTTTCTGATGAAGGTGATTCAGATATTGATAGAGATGTTGATGAGGAAGTCTCAGAGTATGATAAGTTTTTGGATTCGTTGAAAATGAAGAAGATTACAACTTCTCATGTCACATCTCTTCTGACTCCTATATGTCGAGAAAACAAGAAATTGAAAAGGATCTACAGTGGTCTTTATGGTCAGAATCTCTCTTGCGAAGCGGTCCTCAAAGATACCGAGGAAAACCTGAGTAGAAAGTCACTTGAATGTGATCGTGTATATCAAAAATACTTCTTGTTGGAAGAGAAACTTGCATAAACTGAAGGAAGGATTAACTCTCAACAAGCAAGTTTTGATGACAGAAAGCGCTTTTCTCGCTCAAGAAAAACTCCTTGAGGCTGATTTAGCTGCTTCTCTTGATAAAATCAAGATGTTGGAAGATAACTTGAAAAAGTTCAACACTAGTTCAAGCAAATTAACCACTATGCAAGGAGCAAGTAAAAATCATCGTGATACACGAGGATTGGGCTATAAGGGAATAGATGCTCCAAATATTAGCAAAGAGGTAAAATTTATCAAGGCTAGTGATTCTTCTCAACAAAAGGTTCCCACTGATGAGAAAAGTGAAATACCTTCACCGACAGTTAAGGTTCGAAAGAGAAAAGTATATCAACCTCCAAAGTCAGCACACACAGATCGAGGTAAGAACCTTCCTTATGTTTGCCACTATTGCGAAAATAAAGGTCACCTGGAAAGGAGATGTCGTTTTCGTATAAGGAATGAGAAACTTCATGATGTTCTTGTTTGTGCATCACAAGAAGTTGTGAAACCAAGATCATATGTTAAGACTAATCCCCTTAACGTTACAGGTTGTGAATGTCCAACCTTTAGGCAAAGAAATCAGTGCGGTGATATACCAAGTTTTTCCTATAAACGTCATACGAAGCCTTTTCAAAATCATAATGGTTATCCAAAGTATAACTTCATAAAGACGAAGACAAGATCCGATGCTCCCACTTGGAGAAAGACTAACTTGCAAAAGAATAGTCAATCCAATTCTCTTCCGAAAAATATTGAAAAGAGTAATGGGAAGAAGGTTCCGGATGTTCCTAAATGCACTCAGAAGTGGACCAAAGAAATCCAATGATGCCTTGGGTGTGAAAAGTAATGATCTTCCAGAAAATTCCATGACTATGGAGAAGGCAGTGTCCATGATGTTGGAACTTAACAAGTTTTTTGGAAAAATGGAATTGGATTTGAAAGTTTCTAAAAGCGATCTCTTTCATGATAATCCAAAGGTCACATGTGGTGAGCAAGACATTGCTCATCCCAACACAACTTAGTTGTGTTGTAAGTGCATCCTCACCAAGGAATGCCTTGTTATGTATACAGTGAGGGAAGCACAAGAATTGGGGCGCACAGATATTCGGTAAGGCTGTAGAATTCAATTGGACTTTTCTAAAAAGGTATGTCTATAAACTTAAGCAAGTTTTATGTTTTTATTACTTGTTTGAGTACTTATAATGATCCATGTACCTTGATTATCGTTCATTTCTACCTAACTTGATTTGTGTTTAAGGTTCTTAAATGTTTAGGTTTGAAAACATTAGTTCGGGACGGTTGGACTTCATGGTACACATACCAAGTATGCATAACATCATTTAAAACCAAAATCCAGGGGCTTAAGTTCGCAAACCCCGTCTGCTACTGCTCCAGGATACAAAAATTCGTTTGCAAACCCGTATGCATACTTGACGTCGATACTTGGTAAACTTGTTTTGTCCGTAACTTCTTCGTCCGAACTCGGATTGACCTCATTATTTTTGCACTCTCTTCCTCTTTGTTTTCTATTCAAAATGGAGATGAGAAATCCTGAATTTGGATGAGTTGAGATTGGTATTTGTCCTGTCTCTTGTTTTTGAGTATTTTACTCCGTTTTGTCGTACTTGCTCCACTTCTCTTGGACTTGATCACTTGAATTCATGGAGTACTGCTCTTATAAGATCATTTGTAGCTTTTACAAGAATGTTGTTGGTGAATCACAAAGTAGGAAGTTCAAGAATGAGCAGTAGTACGCATTACTATGGGATTCTTGAATGTTCACAATCATTTTATGTGAACTATGGTGCATGGTCGTTAATGACTTTGTATGTTCTTGTTTGTTAAGAAAAATCTTTTTATACGCCTTTGGTAGATTTTCTTGGTATAAATCCGGGCGAAAAAGATTGATTCTACCCTCTAAGGACAAATCATCTTATATGTGCATCACGAGTTTGTCTTGATGCCTAGGAAACTTCTTATGAGAATTTATTCTTGTTTTTGAGAAGGATTACTAGAGTTTGGAATAGCCATTATTGTGAGTACACATAGCTATGTCCAACGTTTTCATCTTGCAATGTTTTTAGATTTATTCTAAAATAGTTTGGAAGATGATTTGTGCAGTATTAATCTTTATGGTTTCATATATTGCAATATGTTATGGGATATGTGTGTTTACGTCCGTGAACTTGATTGCCCCATACTTTGTCAAAAGTAAAGTCGTTCGTGAGTTGATATACAAATATTGATAAAAGAATGACTAGACTTTTTACAAACACAAAAGTTAAGCCTATATTTTCAATTATTGATGTAAGATAGGTTAAAATCTTTTGTGATTCAATGATTATGTCTATTGTATGTCATTGTGCAAATGGTGATGGAAACATAGAATGAATCCTTGTGTATTCCGCAGTAATTGATCTTCCCTGATCCATATTTTGTGTATTACTGTGAGACTCCGTATTGTGTCTTATGTCGAGCACTAGACAACCAAGTTGATCATTTTTGTGATTAGCTTAGTTGTGTTCCGTAAGGTACTTTATGTCGAGCATATTGAACTAAATTAATCATCTTGTGTGATTATTTAGTTATGATTCTGTAAGTTTTTCTTATGTTTGAGCGTGTTTGACTGGGTTGGTTTTTTTTATGATTAACTTAGTCATCGCTCCATAGATTTTCTTATGTGAGTATAATAAATGATTAAATTGATTACTTTTGTGATTAGTTTAATTATGTATTCTGGTTAGATTAATTATGGGTTCTCTTGTGATTAATCTAATCGAGTTATTAAGTCTCCATAAGTTTACTTGTGTTGAGCATATTTAGTCAAATTAATCATGGTTCGCTTACGGTTAATTTGATTGAATATTTCATTTTGGATTTCAAATTCATACTTGTATGATATTTGTTGATTCCAAAGAAATCTTTCTTTCTCTTTTGAAATTAAGGTCGCTCTTGTTGTTTTTTCGGGAACGACATTTTATGGGGAAGAGTTCTTTTTGAACTTGTTCTTAATTATCAAATCTTTGTGGGGAGTGCGGCTGTGGAATATTATAGGGGTTATCTTGTATATCTTTATAAACTCCTTGATGAATGCATTTAGCTTCGTCTTTATGATTGCATCTAAACAAGATGATATACATTAACCTTTGGTCATGAAATGTCTCTTACAGAAATTTCATTAGGATCCCGTTCTTGTACCTTTGCCAATTTTATTAACAAAAAGGGGGAGAATTAATATGTAGTTCACACTACAAATACATATGGTTTTCAGATCATTATGTAAGAGGGATTGGTTTCCATGTGAGATGGAGTATTGACTAAGGGGGAGTGACGTATCACCATAGTATTGTTGTTAACGTTGTGATGCAATTGGACTTTGACGCTGTGTAATGATACTATGACACTGTATAACAACGATTGAAAACTCTTGTTTTCTCGTTGTTATAGCTATGGATTTTCAACAACGATGATGCTAAACTTAAAACCCTTTGGATCATTGGAAGTGACGAAGATTTCGAGTAATGTTGAAGATTAGACATGTGGAATAGGAGCTATAAAGTTTATTTATATATTTTTTGTATTACATATGTATTAATAGTTTTTCCACTAAAATTGACAAAGGGGGAGATTGTTATAGCATTGCTCGGTCGAACTCGCATGCGTTGCTATCTCAAGCATGTTTGTCAATGTTAGTGATCAAAACTATAAAGTCTTGATTTCTAGTCTACTATAGCTAAGGTCTCGGACTAGGATAGAAAGTGTAGTTGAGCTCAAGAACTCCATGGCGATCATCATACAAGACGAAGGACTACTCAAGGAACCAGTGGATCTTCATCGACTAAAAGGTATGCGGAGACTTGAACTTATCTATCACTCAAAAGTCTATCTACTCTATCTCCTATCTTGAGACAAAAGTCGTATTACTATATAGACTAAGATTATACACATGTGATATTTCGAGCTGAGTATATCTCGCTTATATATTTCTCGAAATATGTGTTGGTAAAGCTTTCGCTTTAGCCAAGTTCATCTTTGCCTAGTGACGAAAGTCATGTCATGTTTCAATCACTTTGGAAATTGCTCTGATGAAAAATAGTTTGTGAATAACAACTATATAACGCCCTCTGAGAATGTTTCAATGATTGAAATCAGAGTTTAGACATTATAACCATTGAAGGATATAAGCATTGTTGTGGAAACACATATATGTATAAGTCCTTATTGCTTGAACCGAAGTTTGCGAACTTTGTTGATAAAGTAAAACCGGAGAAGTACGTGAGCTTCAGTCCGCGAACTGGCGGAAGTTCTCGACCGATAATTTCTGCTGGAGTTTGTGAACTCCATCCGGGAACCTAAGTAACCCAGTCCGCGAACTTGAGTAGGTTATATCTAAAAACGATGTTTGTGAACTTATCTTAATAAACTAAGGAATGATATTGCAAACCGTGGCTTTATAGTTCATGAATCGATTCGAGTGAATCACATCGTTTTTTCTTCGATTGTGTCTTGTGTAGTACATAAAGATCAAAGCAATTGAACAACTCTCTAACTAGTTCATTTGAGTCATTTCGACTAGTTATGGTGAAGAAGAATATGGTTGATATGAAATTGATCATATGGCTAACCTTTTGGTTAACTATTGTTGAACCAACTAATGTACAAGTTTGGGTACGGTTACACAAGCCTATAAACGTGCATTACATGTATGTGTAACAAGCTATGTTTTCGATCTAACGGTTGATAAATATTAGCTTGAATCTAATCAAGTTTTCATCTAACGGTGAATATTGAATGCTTTGTTAGTAAGCTAACATTGATTGCAAACCCTGATTTGAATACTATTGTTTATGGGTGAAAACTATTCCTGCTGAATTTGGTAATTTGGGGTGTGTGGATGAGGAATGAATCTAAACCCTAAACAAATGCACTGCGCGGTGAGTGCTTATAGATTCGGAAATCAATCTGTGCAAGTCCGGCCTAAACCAAGAAATGGCCGTTGAGACTTGTTTCGGTCACAAAGTGAAGGAGATGGGGTTGATCTTAGGGAGGGAAGCGAAGAAGGTGTTGAGATTGTGAAGGTGTTGGCTTGCTTATGACTTGTAACAGAAAGGTGAGCAGGCTTACGATTGATTCAAGCAGTGCTCGGGGTGTTTGAATACGATTTGTATTAACACTTGATTTCGTCTCGTCCGGACTTGTGTTGTTTTTCTCCCGTTTGGAAAATATGGAGGAGAACCTATTTATACACTTCATTTGAGCCTTATTCACGTCTCTCGTGGGAAGTGGAGGAAGTGGAGTGATGGAGTAGTGGAGTTGTGTGTTGGTGTTACACGACCAGTCTTGCCCACTTCTCCTGTCATCTCTAACCGTCCATGACTTCCTAACACGTTCTTGTGATGGCGTGTTGCACGCCGCACACACTCGTAAACCGCCGCACCAATACCCCATATGTATCCCCCGGTTTGTGACACGATTGATGTCCGGAATGTGTGGATCGTGGGACCCACAAAAGGTAGCATGTAATGCTAAATTGAATAACCACGTTATTCGGAAGTTGATACTTGTGAAGTATCATGTGTATTTTATGCGGGTACTCGCATCATGGTGTGGTAAAGAGACGGGTGGTGATCACCATGACGCCTCACCGACCAATTAACTCGACTGTGGTTGTATAACCAAGCAGGTGAAGTTGGATGGACGAGATGATCTTTGAGACACTCATCTGCGACCGTTGATGGAATCGGGGTTTTGAAGAGGTGCGCAGGCATCACTCTTTAGCTTGGTCGAAACCAAGCATGGGAAGGGTTTTGGAAAGGATCGACCGGGCATGCGTGTAGACAGCATGCCGGTGTACACGTCCGTACCTCTCTGTCCCATAAAGGCGCGATCTAGGCCACTCGATTTGACCGCGAAGAGGGGTGGTTGAGATCGATTTTGCAACAAAATCTGGCGCCGCAAAAGCCGCACATCGTGCCAACTTCGGCGCGCACTTCAAGACGACCAAACTTGGTCGGTCTTGCCCAATCCATCCGCGTGTAGGTGGTAGGCTGGTATTCACGCCTATACCCGATCGTCCCATGAAAACGTGATCTAAGCCACTCAAATCGTCCTAAGTGAAGTTGAGTGGTCGAGATCAGCCAATTTGGGAAGTGTGACCATGCAAGTTTGGACGCGTTTTGGGATAGCCAAGCATGATATGCCTTGGCCGATCGAGTGAGGGGATAAACGGGCCCACGGTGGTCATCTTTGGTATGACAGACCTCCTTAATCTAACTGGGACCCTCCATTCGTGCCGAGAAGATGGACGCTCGTGATGCTCAAACCCTAATTTTGGGTTTCACGGCCGTGCGTCATGCTCTGTTCGGGCGCACGAATTGGGATGAACAACCATGGTTGGTCCCGACCGATTGGTCGGTATGTATGCGAGCCCATGGTGATTGTGTTGACATGCTCGCCCCTTTGAATCTACATCTACGCCCTCCATCTATACTCGCGAAGATGGATGGTTGAGACTGTTTTGCGACACGTGTAATATGCCGCAAACCCTAATTTAGGGTTTTCCGTCCATACGCTCTCGGTTTGGAAGTTTTGGCAAGCTATGCCAATATTTTGGGAGGCCGACCATGCGGGGTCCGCGTTGGTTCTGAGTGAATATTCCATACCGCTTGGGGGTTATGGAATTGATCTTGGCCATCCAATCACGCTGGTGAGGTTGGATGAACGAGATCATATCCGGGACCGATACTGGACAGTCCTGATGCTCAATCGGGCTAGTATAACACACCGAGAGTTGCAACCCGTACGGGTATTTCGTACATGCTTTCATTATAATGCTTGGAGGTTCGTGTTGCTCACTGAGAGCAACACTCGATCGTCATGCCGCACCGATAATGAGTACAGAAATACAAGGCTGCTCACGCATTAATTAATAATGCTATAAATTCACGGGGGTATATGGGATTGTTGCTACATGCTCCAACCCGGATGAATTTCGTGTATTTAATTCACGAGAATGGGATTGTTGCCACATGCTCCATTCTAGGTGAATTAGTAAAGTGAAGGAGTCCAACACTTATTAATGGCTTTATCTTTTACAAGATGTCAGCGCATGATTTTCTGGTTTTTACAATTTTAACCTTAAATGAAAATCCACCATCAACAACTATATAAGGGAGAACTCTAGCATTTGGGAAACCTAATCCCCACACATTCTGTGTGATACTAGTTGTGCTAATCTAGAGTCGATTCTCCTTTAACCTATGTGTGATACTAGTTGTGCTAATCTAGAGTCGATTCTCCTTTAACCTTTGGTTTTATTCTTTTAAAACCAGGTTAACGACAAGAATAACAGCCTTTGACAACACGGAAAAGCCGTTGTCGAAATGGTATGACAACGTTTTTCCAGACGTTGTTGTATGGGGTGGTTGTTAAAAGTTTTGTCACTTCGACAACGATTAATCTCCATTGCAGGAAACGTTGTCATACATGACCAATGACAACAGCTTCATTCCATTGTGAGATGTTATCTCAACAACATTGAAAAAACGTTGTCGAAATATTTTTAGATTTAAAAAAAATATAAAAAAAACATCGCAATATATCAAATATGAAATTTGTATATATAAATGTAATTCACTTATTTACATTAAATCAATATTCATAATAGATCACAAACAAAAGACAAGGCCAACGAATCCCAGCAGCGTAAGATCATTTCCAAACAATTGAGTATTCAGAAGACGATCACTCAAGGCTTGAGAGCAAGGGACAATCCGAACACGGGAGCATTATCCAAGACCTTGGTGCCGAACTCACCGATGGCCTTGAGTTTGAGCTCATGTTGCATGAGAGCAGCAAGCTTCCCATTGTTGTTGAGCCGCATTTCACGGATGTTATGGGATCAACTGCATACGAACCTCCTCTTTGTGATTGTGTTCTCATTAGTGGTCTTCAAAGCATCAAGATGCTTTGCACATATGAGGCAGATTAGAGTATGTCCCTTATCGAGACCTAAAAATAAAATCCAAAGAAAGGGTCATGCTAAGCGCTACGTAGTAAAACATTCCCATAATCCAATAACCCAAACGACCAAAACCGTTGTTGTGGTTGCTTGAAGCTGGAAGACTTACAGAATAATTGAAGCTTTGTAGTATGGAATCTATGGATTATCCAGAAATTAAACAACAAACGGGTCGAGATATGATCCAACCTTAGTAGGGAAGTGTTTCCTCTTTACAATGATCCAAACCCTTCTTTCTTGATTGTTCGTCCAAAACACTCTCCAATTCCTTTGTAGGGTCAGAGAGACTGCCAGACTTGATCATCTCATCCTGGTTCTGGATCAAAAGCTTCACACGCTCAATTGGAGCAACAATTTCGAGACAAAGATCCGAGACACCTCCCATAAGAAAATCAACAAGAAAACTCAGGCAAACCTTTGTTAGCAGGTTCTTGTACAAAGACAGGGGATGCACATTGGTTTACCAACTTTGTCAGTGTTTCCATAAGCATAACGCCTTCGGTACATGGATTGAGGATATGAAGCTTATTCCTCTTTCTCAACTCATAAACCGCACACCAGTCAAAATCTACAATCATACCAGCTTGGATCAAAATAACATACTCAAAACACTTTAAAGAGACAAAAGCATATGCTTAAATTACTAGCTACAGATCAAAAAGTTTAAAGCTATAGATTGCTACAATATATCGAGCCAATAACTTCAAATGACTTTGTTTTCAGGCTTCGTCACTAAATATAATCATAAAATGATTTTGTTTTCAAACTTCATAACTAAGGAAATGAAGTTACAAACTTCAGCACAAGTCCATTTAAGTTACACAAAAAAACCACTAGTCATAGAGATAATTCATCGACTGACTTAAGTAAAGCAAAAGAAAAACAAACAGAACTTGCAAAAACAGTACACAAAATTAAAATCGAAATCACTTCATAGATCTGAAATTAGACATACCCCATGAATCAACTAACAAACACAACTTGCAAAAAAAAAAAAAAAAAAAAAAAAAAAAAATACAGAAAAAATGAATAATCTCAAATAAAGATTTAGAACCAAAAATAAGAAATAGGTTAGAGTTTATACTTTATTTTCTTTAGTTTTTTACTTCACTCCTTCTAGGAATTGTTCTTCAATCTTCTTCTCACGATTTCAAAAATCCAAAATTAAAAAGCAATTTCTAGGGTTTACGAAATCAAAATCTACAAAATCAGAAACGGGTTATCATACCCGAGATAAGGTTACCCAAGCAATTTCCCCGTAATATGTTAGATTTGACTTGGTTTGATTTATGTATGTTAGGGTTCATACCATAAACTCGTGAAGGAAAAAAGGTGAACGAGCTCTAAAGAGATTCGAAATCAGAGATGAGATTCATGAGATTGAGAAAGGGTTTTTTCATGATACTGATTTCTTGTGAGATTGATGAGCGCTTTTTTCTTTCATTTTTGTGTTTGAAGGAACGATTGATGAGAGAGATGGGTTTTGCGATGAGGAAAGAGAGGTGCGGCTGTGAGAACTGAGAAAATAAGTGAAACAAAAGTTGTATAAGAATAGAATCTCTAAAAAATATCTACCAGATCTAGGGTCCTGATTTTAAATAAGTGTGACTGTCACGTGTATCGCTAAATGGAAATAACTCCCGATTGGACAACACACAACATTCGACAATGTTTCTTAAGTGAAAGTGTTGTTGAAAGCTTACTTTTTTGCAACGTTTCACAAAACATTGTCGAATGTCCGTTGTCAAAGCCCCTTTTTCTTATAAAGACTTCATTTGGATTGTGAAGTCAAACCGATACTACTTTTCTTGTAGTTGTGTGATCTGATCTTGCTA
The DNA here is from genome assembly GCA_023531295.1 of Papaver armeniacum. Taxonomy (NCBI): domain Eukaryota; kingdom Viridiplantae; phylum Streptophyta; class Magnoliopsida; order Ranunculales; family Papaveraceae; genus Papaver; species Papaver armeniacum. The sequence continues at coordinate 269,277 of JAJJWW010008026.1, read as the reverse complement.
TTTCTATCGTACGAGTACAATTGTAATAATTGGCTTGAGATTTATATCTCCGATAGGCAAGATATAAAAGTAGTCACAAACACTTCGTCTCATCGTTTGTGATTCCACAATATCTTTTTTCGCTGCATCGATTAAGATTATTGTGAGGTGATTAATAAAACTGAGCTGTTCTTCGGGAATATAAGTCTGGTTTTATTGATTGGTTCCTGTTCACCTTGATTTATCAAAAGACGGAACAAAAACTCATAGGTATATTCGTGGGAGACTGATTTATCTATTACGGTAGACTTTTCTGTGTGATACATATTTGTTTATTAAAGTCTTCGACTTTGGGTTGTAGCAACTCTTAGTTGTGGGTGAGATCAGCTAAGGGAATCAAGTACGTAGTATCCTGCTGGGATTAGAGACATAGGAGCATAACTGTACCTTAGATCAGTGTGAGAATAATTGGGGTTCAACTACAGTCCAGACCGAAGTTAGCTTGGAGTAGGCTAGTGTCTGTAGCGGCTTAATACCGTGTATGTTTAATCTGGACTAGGTCCCGGGGTTTTTCTGCATTTGCGGTTTCCTCGTTAACAAAATTCTGGTGTCTCTGTGTTATTTCTTTTCGCATTATATTTTGTTATATAATTGAAATAATACAGGTTGTGTGTTGTTCAATCAATTAGAATATCCGACCTTTTTGGTTGTTGATTTAAATTGATTGACACTTGGATATTGGTCTTTGGTACCATCCAAGTTATCTCCTTGGATTTGATGTTAACTCGCAGATTTCTGTTTGCTTGAGTAAAGATCAAATCAAGTGAGAGAGATATTAACTCCTTGAGATATTCCTATCTTGATTGAGTCCGACTGTCTAGTTGATTCTCTAGAAAGTAACTCGGAGTTTGTCCATACAGATTGCTAATCGAAATATTGGGTGTGGTTGTTAGACCCCCGCTTTTTCAGTTTCTTTATAATTAAACTTGATAATATAGAAGATAAGAATTATGTTTGGAAAGGTGGTTGGACTGTTGAATCTCAGCATTTGAATCTCAGAGCTTGGGAACCCAATTTTAACCCAAAAGATCAAAAAACTAAATCCGCTTCTGTATGGGCAATTTTTCCTGGTTTGAGTATGTTGATGGTGGTTTTTAGTTTAGGGTCAAAATCGTAAAACCCTATATTTAACATTGTGATCCTGCAAAGGAATGAAGGCCACTTGAAAGTAACGAGTGCTCAAACCTATTTCTTTACGCATGTGTTGAATAACTTAGTATATGTATATATGAAATTTATTCAGAATGGTGCGCATAGTAGCAATCCCAAATATTCGGTGAATTCTATTTTATGCCAGCATTATTAATTAATGCATGATTTGCCTAGTATTTTCCGTGCTATGTTCTCAGCCAAACTCTCATCATTGACACGACATGACGATTAAGTGTTCACTCTCGGAGAGTAGCATGAATCTCCTGAAGTGTCGTGTTGAGATCTGCACAAAATACCCGCATAGGCTACATCATTCTCTGGCAAATAGAATCTCGTATCGACGCGCTTTTAATTAAAGACAATCGAACATGTTTAATTTCCTTAAGGGAAATCTAGACTGTCCATATCAGTCTCAGAAATGATCACGGCTACACAATTTGGCCGCACAATTTAACAAGCCTAACCAAACCCTAGAGGAAATAGGAAAATATCGTGATGACCGTTGGTGGGCCCATCAACTCTCCAACCGATCGGACCGTGCCTAAACGCATCCCAGCATTGTCAAACGCCAACCCCAAGCGTGAATGATCACACTATCGAAAGAAAGCTCAAACGAGCTAGACTGTTCAAAACGGTCTTAGAAGCATCACGAATGTCCAACTTTGCCATCCTGATTGGGCGGCTTGGATACTCCAACGAACAGTTAAGGAAGCGCAAGCATGATCATCAGTGGACCCACTAGTGCCATAGTCGATCGACTTGCATGCGGAAAACCTATAGAGTGCTCAATCGCTTACCCAAACATGGGCGTTCACGCTGCTCAAACGAATTGAGACCGGAAAAGACGTTCTCAAAACGCATCACGACCGTCCAACTTAACCAGCCTAGTTGGACGGCTTAGATTGCATCTTGAGCGATCAAAGAAGTGCCGGTGTGTCCACCGGCGACCCTGCTACACCCATGGTTGATCGACTTGCTCACGGCAAGCCGAGAATGTATATAATCGCTCACCCTAAGTAGGGTGAATGCGCTGTTTTAAAAACCCAAAGATTACATTTGCGGCAACACACTACTGCCGCAAATCAATCACGGCTGTCCATTTTCGCCGGCCTAGTCGGACAGCCTAGATTCAATTTCTGGGGAGGACAACGAGATGCTAATGTGTTCACCCTCTACCCAACTCTATCGTTGGACGATCGACTTGCCCATATCAAGCTTGGAACGCATAGAATCGTCCACCCAAAGTAGGATGAACGCGCAACTTGGAAACCCTAATTGGCTTTTGCGACCGCATGTCATCGCTGCAAATCGATCATGACCATCTATGTTCGCCGACCTATTTGAATGACTTAGATCTAATTCTAGATGGTCCAAAGATATCAACGTGCACACCAAATGAGCCACCTTCACACGTGGTCGATCGACCTGTTTGACCTAAGGCTCAACTCCTCGAAACGCACGCCCAAAAAAAAAGTGGTCCACACGGTTTTTGAACCCTAAGTTACATCAATGGCAATATATAACTATCGCAATTCATCTCGTCCATCCAACTTTGCTAGCCTAGTTAGATGATGTAGATTTATTTCTAGCAAATCAACAAACCAGCATGATGATCACCGGCCATCTCTCTTCATGAGGAGCGATTGACCAAGTGATGGCTCGCCCATGCGACCTACAAACGATCACCCGAAGATGACCAGTCATGCCACCTCTTTTAAAACGCTTATCCGCGACTTACTCAATCAAGTTCTAAAACAATGATGCTTCATACGCATCGACTAGTTTGAGCTGCTTAAAAGCGATGCTTCACATGCATCGAATACATATGTATTTTCTATTGGCCTCAAAAACAACTTAGTTGTTTCACCTGATAGCACCATGCTATTCTCCGCGGCAGGTCCCACGACTTGACCCACTCATTCGAGACATCAAACATGTCACAAACTGGGGGATACTTACTTGGGTATGGGTCTGGCGGTTTACAGCGTGCGGCGTGCAATGCTCCCATTACGAGAAAGTGTCAGGAAAGGTGAACGATTAACGATAATGGGAGTAGTGGGCGAACGTGTGGTCAGTCTTCCCTTATAACAGAAACACGATGATCACTACCTTCCGCACAAACCCACTTTTCCACTACTCAACTTCCTTCACTTCCTAAGATATCAGGTGCGCTAAATGACTGGTATAAATAGGTTTTCAATCTATTTTGAAAGAAGGGAGACAAGAAGCCAGAAACCTGTAGTTGCATCTTTTCTGATGACTACATCCACATACATCTAATGACTAAAATCTATCTAACATTCAAAATAAGAAGATAAACAAGATGTAAAGAACATGAAAGTAAAGATTGACACAAGCATATAACGTGGTTCGGCCATGAAGACCTACGTCCACGGGAAAGAAGATGTTTTCTTTATTGATCATAAGGTCTTACCCTTGAAAGAGTTACAAATATCACTTAGATCTTTTACTCTCTCTCTATCTAGATCTCTCTTAGGAATTCTATGTAGAAAGACCATCTAATAATACATTAGCTAACTTGTCCATCTCCTGATACATGGATTGCTATTTATAGATAAACTAAACTCGTGAAGGTTTATCCTCGTCGAGCCTGGTGGGTGTTCATGCATCGTCTTCGCTACTTCGGACGGGTTCTATACTATTCCTCGTGATGGTTTGCCTGGTTCCCCTCTCGAGTCGTCTCGTCCTTTTAGTCATCGCGTAGCTCTTCCTTGGAGAATCTCGTGCTGCTTCATCTATGAGTTATAGTATAGATCGTCTGAGCCTTCTGTAGTGACCTAGACTCGCCCACGTCTCTTCTGATCCTTTATTAAATGCGGTTCTACTTTTTAGACTTGACTTACTGAATTGATTAGACCACTCTCCACACGCGTCGTTCATATGGTTTTCGTGGTGGGCGTCTCGATTCAGACGAGATCAACTTTATGGAGAATGATTCGGTGCTCCTACCTTATTATCTCATCATGAGATCATCCCTTGGGATGTTGACACGTGGCCATCGGGCATTTTACCCTCACATTTTTCTCCTTTTCTTTGCAACTTGCCAAGGGCATGTTGGGAAGAAAACTTCGTAACCGTCCCGTCTTTTTCGCCACGTCCGATATTTCCGCCACGTTTGCACTTTAGTGTGGTTTTACCCATTGACTTGAGGCGCCGGTTGGTTATCCCTTGGTTTCTTATAAAACCGTTTGAGGGAAGAGAATGATGTCTTTACTTCTTGCGCTCGAGTTCGAACTTTTTCATCTTTTTTCTCTTCTCGTCTTTTGCTGTTCCTTTTTAACTCTTTGTCTCCCGTAAGGAAACTCATTATGTCTGGGAGAAATTCTCCTTCTCGACCTCAGAGACGGTAAGATTATTTTTCTTTTGTTTCTTTTTTGTCTTCTGTTCATGTCGGAGGGGTGTATCATTCTTTTTGAACTTTTATAGTTCTTGTGCGATTATCAACGGTTCTTGCCATTGCTCTATAACTTCAGGGTTTTTATAGTCTCCGTGATTTTCTCCATTTTTTCCGGCATTGATTCTGATTCTTTTCATTTGTTTGATTTCTGTAGTGCTGATAAGAGACCGGTTAAGAATCCGAGTGCCAGTCGTTCTTCTGGAAAGTCTGATGCCGATTTTCTAGAGATGGTGAAGGTCAAGCACCGCCTTCAAAGATTTGACGTTAGTTTCGCCACTCCGGAGGGTCAGGCCGGAATTGTGTTAAAAAAACTTCTCGAGGACAACCCTTGTGGTCCTAACGAGATCATCGTTGCAGCGGGCCAACTAGATGCTGGGCTTCGTCTCCCCCTATAATGCCCTCTCGATTCCTTCCAGTACGAGTATTTACCATGCTTAGCCCTCAGCGAGTTTCAGCCGAATGGTAATTTTTATAGGATTATGCGAGAATGTTTTCGGCGAAGCCAGGGGAAGGTGACAGAGCACGAGATGAATGCGTTCATCCCCGAGCAGAAGAAGTTGTATACGCCTGCTACCTTCGTGGAGAATTATTGGTGCCATCAGTATGATACTTTCGAGGGTTTTGGGGTCGGTATTTCTAGATCTCGTAAACCCCTCCTAGGTCCTCCTCTTATGACTGATTTGGATCCTCCGAGTCCTAGTCTGCATACGCTTCGTAAGACTAACGATCCTAAGTGGCCCATGACTCCTCTGCATATTGTAGGGCCTTATATTTATGGTTGGAATGAGGCTGGTGATGTCCTTCCTGGGATTCCCGAGATGCATGGTCATTTGTTGGCTTATAAGCCATGGATGCTTAAGTGGGTTACTCCTCGCAGGTGTTCATCGCAAACTACTCGAGGTGCTGAGGATGCTAAGGTAGAAAATATCGTTTTGTTATTAACGTATATATATACCTTGCCCCTGTTTTATGCTTTAGTATCTGATGTTGTTTGAGTGTTTGCACAGAGGATGAGGGTTTCTGATGGTTCTGGGCCATCCACTGCCCCTGTGTTGGAAGAACGTTCCCTAGGCATTGACGTTGATGCTTTACTTGGGGAAGGTGAGATGGTGGATCTTGGAGATTCCTTTTTTGATGATCTTGACCAAGCCTTGTTGAATGTTTCTACCAATCCCGGTAACACTGCTCTACCATCAGATGTGAGAATGCCACAGGCAAGTAATCTCGCTGACAAGGGTGTTGCTCCTGATGTAGGTGCTCGTGCTGGTGGTGGTATTGTTCCTGCGGTTCCGAGTAGCAGTATTTTTGGTGCTGGTGCACAGAGTGGTTTTGCTGGTGGGTTTCCTTCTACTCCGTTAAGTTCATCTACTTCCCTCTTCAGTGGTGGGTCCGAAGAATATATTGTGTTCGGACCAGTATGCTCAGATGAGAGAGGACGAGCAGGCTCGTATTTTGACTTCTTTTCCGAGGTCTGCTCAGCAGCAACTCGTTTTGTCGTTATGTACCGAACTTTGACTAAGTTTATAATAATATGTCTTTGCATTTGTTGATCCAGTTGAAAATTTTCTTACTGGTGATGTTGTCTGATTTGCTAGAGCAACAATCTACGTATTGGCATGTTGTCCGAAACCCGTGTGGCGATGAGACGAGCTAGAGAGGCTGAGCACGAGGTTCAAAACCTTTGATGTGCTGTAGATTTGTCTAAGGAGGAGGCTTTTTTCTCTCCGTCAAGATAAAAAAGAACTAGAAGTTATTTATTGCTCCTCCGTATGTTATGTTTTTATTGCCACCATAGGTTCTAGATTTCTGAACTAGTCCCCTCTATTGGTAGCCACCATCAAACGTTTGGAGGAGAAGGTAGATAATTCCGGTCATAGGCATGCTATGGAAATGTGCAGTTTAAAGCTCGATATGAGCTCTCGTCAGTGCAAAATTGATGCTTTAGAACATGAGAATGCTCAACTTCGGACAGATATGGATGTTCATCGGGATCGCATCATTGATCTTCGTGCGATGCTGGATAAGGAAAAGCAAATAGCTGTGGATCGAATGGATGAAATCAAGCTTCTCCGAGCCCAGAAGGATGGGCTGATTAATTGACAATCGTATTATATGTCGTTGTTAGCACAAGCCGAGGATGATAGGGAAGAGTTAGCGCGTCTCAAGCGAGATTTGGTCCAGCTTGAAAAGGAATGTGATAGGCACATGTTATCGTGCCCAGCTGGCGATGTTGCCATAACTCCTGTTGAAGCACATATTAGTGCCTTAGATACTCAAAAGTCCCAAGTGGAACAGACCTTAGCTTCTGTTTTGGTTAAGCATGAAGGTTGCCTATTAGTGGCTTCGTATTTGTATTTATATTAAGTATTCATAAGTAAATATTGTTATATTGACTCTCTCCTTTGGCTTTTCATGCAGAGGCTCGTAAGCGCATTGCAGTGCTAGAGAGGCAGTTGGAGGAAGTGGGGGTTGCCAAGGAAAGCCTTGACGAGGATCTTAATGTGTTGGTGAGCAATCACGAAGAAGAGCTCGAGGCCGAACGTGCGGATAAGAATCAACAGTTGAGCAACCTTCGCGTCGAGTGTAAGTCGATGATCACCAGAGCTTGCAAGGTTGCCGTTCTTCGTGATCGTCAAATGGTCGTTGCTGCTACCTGTGTTGTGGCTCCACTCCCACCCGTTGAGCATGAGTTCGAGCAAGTTGCTCCTAATATCGCCGAGGGTGAGGATCGGATGGAGGCTGATCAAGGTACTGCTGACCAGGAACAAGCATGAGTTTTTGAACTTCTTTGCTCGTATAGTTCTCTTCACCTGTTCTTTTTTGTTTCTCAGCCTCGTACTTTTGTCGAGGGAATGAAAGATATTGTTTGTTTGGGAAGTCCTCAGCTGTTTTTGAGGCATTATTGACTTTATTTTGGTAAGTCCTCATATGTGGGAGGCGACAATACTTTTATCCTTAGAGTAGCTTTTATATGGATGATAGCGTTTTTAGTTGCATTTCATTTTATGATGCGATTATATTAGCCGGCTTTGAGGGGATCATGTGCATGTTGTGGGTCCAACCATGGGTGACAAAGCTAGGGAATGATCATTTCCTTAATTGGATATGTCATCTCTTACGGTGTTGGATTTCATGGTATAGCGTTTTTCCCTTTTTGCCTTTGTGGTGGCGCCTTCGTGGGCTTGGTTTAATTGTGTCCTATTTAGGTTACACTTGCCCCTCGGTTAAGTGATTAGTTGTGCGTGCCACTTTGTGTATTAACCATTGTTTGGAGGGCGATACCTCGGTCAAGTGATTCTTGCCTTAGCCAAAGGTAAGTACCTTGATTCTGGATATCTCCTGTTATGGCAGGACATCATATGATTTCATGATCGTGATGGCATTACCTTAGGTCTGTTCCCATCTTAGGTAGCTTAGGGTGTCCCCCACTTCATCTGGCTTCGTTTGGCTAGATGGCATTTCCTTAGGTTTGTGTCCGTCTTAGGAAACTTAGGTATTTTACCCGCATCATTCGATGTGGAATGGAAGGTGTGGCTAGCACTGTGCCACAATATTGATGGGCTTTGGTTATAATGTGTATATGATATGAGTATGCAAATGCAGGAGAAAATAAAACCGAAAAAATTACAATAACTAAAACTCAAAACAAGAAAAGAAATAAATTGGGAAAAAAGCAAAACAAGTAGAATGTGCACACACAAAAGGATTAATCTTATTATTCTCAAAAGAGGGTTTATAAGCCCTTAGTACATTTCGATAATGTATCATGACCTTTTATAAGTGGGAGCTCGAGCCCCTTTGTCACAATTTGTTTTCCTAAGCGCTAAGCTATTTAAGCATTGTGTGGCTTAAGGTATTTGATGTCCCTATCGGGTTCGACAAATCTCTGTGCTCTATCATCTATTTTGTCGATGATTATTAGTGGTCCTTCCTCGGTGACAGCAGATTTTCTTACCTTGATCCAGTATGATGGGACCTCGCTCCGAACTTTGTCGACCGAGCTGAATTGTCTCCGATGAGCACGCTTGTTGTGATCTTGGGATGTTCTTTGATGATAATTATCTACCTTGTGTAGAGCTATTTCTTGACTTTTCTCGAGATCGCCTAGCTTTGCGAGCAACGTGTCTGGGATGTGGTTCTTTTCCCAGAGATCGGTCCTTGCCGTTGGGACCGTTGTCTCGGTTGATATGATTGTGTTTTTGTCATTTGTGACAACAAAGGGGGCTATCCTTGATGCACTCCTTCGTGTGGCCCGAAAGGCCCATAGTACATTACGCAGTTGTTCACACCTACTGGTCTCGGGTACATCTAGCTTCATCATGATCGTGTCAGTGATAGCTTCGTTGGGATATTCGTGTAGACTTTTGGGGGTGGAAAAGTATTTTTCCCTTGGCTTCGCCTATTAAGTGGAGCTTGTTCATAGCCCGAGTATCCGTTTATGAGGGATAGCAGTTCGTGCTCGGCTGTGGCGTTTATAAGCTGTCCGAAGTTGGGAGCCATGTGGATTTTGTTGGTACAGAGCCATGCTCCTACGTCCTCCTTTGGTATTGCTACCGCGTTGGGTATTTATTCCCTCCGGGTAGTTTTTGATACCTCCGATGTTATCCTTTGCCTTTCACGCTTCCTTGGCCTGCGTTTGTCGGAAACGTCATCTTGACTGCATTCTGGGCCTTTTGCCTGCATGGCTTTTCTAGGTCTTGAGGTATTGAGCCAGTTCGTAAAATAGTTTTTAGCTATGATTGGGCATTCTGAGTGCTCCGAATCCACTCGAGGGTGTTCGTCGAGGTTGACTCCTTCCTTGGCCAATGGCCAGGGGTTCAAGTTGGCTTCGTACCTGCTAACCGTGTTAGTGTGGTAAATTCGGGTATAACCCGAGCATTCATCTATTTTGGATAATAACCCGGGCCAAGAAGTCGGCCCCTGCTCTCCATCATTGGAGAGGTTCTTTAATTGCTATAAGGACTTCATAGGTAAAAGTGGAATGGGAGCGGTGTCTGTGACTAACCTGCTGTCCGAATCTCTTGCCTTGCTTATCATTCCTATGTGGGCGCTAGTATCGGTCTGACTTTCAGTATTCTTGGCCCTTTTTTTCGTCATGTTGCCTGTTCATATCGTAGAAGTTTTTTTTTTGCCAGAGTCTCCCATAATTTCCGCGATCCCGTCAGGTGTTGGGAATCTCAGCCTTTGATGATAGGTTGAGGCAAACCCTTTGATCCCATGGACCCAGGATCGCCCGACAATGCCATGTAAGGTGAAAGTACGTCCACTACACAAAAAGTGGTTAGAGTGAGGATTTTTCCTACTCGAATTTCTAGTGTAACCTCACCCCTTGGCCAGGTCGATGAGCCATTGAACCCAAATATATTATATGTAGAAGGGATTAGGAATTCATCTATGAGGCCCATTTGTTTGAATGTCTCATAAAACAATATCTCAACGGAGATTCCTCCGTCTATTAGTATCTTAGGCATGGACCATGGTAACGCCTTGGGTTTTTCTTCCTCTTCCTCGTATTCGGGAAGTGTAATGGCCATTGTCACCACTAGTGGATCTTTGTGGTTGCGTCCTTCATCAGGTGCCTCCGAGGCCGAGAAGCTAATGGGCATTTTCATCCACTCCTGCATTGGAGGTTCTTTTGCTATGCTGAAGACTTCGTTGCCTTTGAAATCTCGCTTGTGGATTCGCCCTGTAATACCTCCTTCGGGTATGGGGGATGTAGTAACTGAGTGCGATATCGTGTTGCATCCCAGGTATTATGCCTCGCGTGATATTTCTACGCGATGAACAAGTGCCCCTATGGCGGGTTGGACCGCTTGTTGGGCGATGTATTCCTGAAGTTTTCATTCGTCTATCATTTCTTGCACCATTTTCTTCAGGTCTCTTCAAGAGTCTGTGGTATGACTATGAAATTGATGGAACTCGTAGAAGTCAGTGAGGTTTTTTGCTCGTTCTGGCTGTTGTCCTCTGTTCCAGGGGTAAGTGATTTTGTACTTTCCCTCGATCTTCTTAAAGATCTCGGATATGGGAGTATTTAGTTTCGTATAGACAGGGTCTACGAACTTTTCCTTCTTATGGCGGGCTTGGTCTCGCCCTTTCCACCCTCCACTCCGATGTTGATCGAAGTGGGTAGATCCGCTAGTGGACTGCCCTACTTCTTTGGTAGGTGGTTGAGGGTTCTGTGGTTCTACCACATTCGCCCCTTTGGAGGTTCGTTTCACCAACTTATCATAAGTGCCATCTTGGAGTTCTTCAAGAGCTATGTAGTCTTCTTGAATCTCCCTCAACTTGCCTAAGTTGGGTGGCATGGTTTCATACATGCGGACAAACATTGGATCTGTCTTTCTCAGACTATTTTTGAAGCCCAAGATTGCATAGGCCTCTGGGACCCTTCCAATCTCAGCACATAGCTTCCTCCATCGTGTTACTAACGATCGTAGTGACTCGTTCGGTCCTCGGGCTAGCGGGAATAGCATATCGATTTCTGGTTTAACTCCGCTGTTATGTATGTACGTCTCCAAGAATAGCTCGGATAGGTGGGAAAATGACCTGACCGACTCATTCGGTAGGTTATTGAACCACATTAGGGCCTCGTCTTTTAGACTGTCTGGAAAAAATCTACACATAACCACGTCGTAGTGGCTCCACTGGGTTAGTGTCATGCGATATAATCTAAGATGTTCTATGGCATCGCCTGTCCCATTAAAGGGGGTTGCAAACGTTGGGCGAGCATTTCCTTGGAAATGGTTGGGCCAATAGGTGCATCGCTAAGGCAGACTGTCTCTCCTCTTGCATTACCTCCGCCAAATTTTTACTGTCTTGCCTTCCAAGTGAGATAAAAGAGGTTAATACAACTTCACTACTTCATATTAGTAATATTCAGCTACCTGTGATTATCTTAAGAAATGAGGAAAAAGTAAATAATATCCCTGCTGCCAAGAAACCTACAGTTGAAAAGAAAAAACCTCATACTAAGCCCTCCAAACCAGCTCCTATAACTAGGAAGGCTAGTAAAGAAAATCAAAAAAAGTTGAACCATAAAGGGGATTCTCCCCACAATCCTTCTAAATGAGAATCTTATTCTGGAATATAAGAGGCCTTAAGAGACAAAAGGCCAAAAATAAACTGAAATCTTTAGTAAATCGATTAAACCCTTCTTTAGTCTAGATTGCTGAGCCAAAAATTCACTTTAATTCTATAAATAGAGTTAAACTTCCTGGTATGCATCATAAAATTATACATAATACTTGTGATCAAAGGAAAGCAAATATCTGGTTATTTTGGAATTGTTCAATTACTCCTCCTACTGTTATTTTTTATTCTAGACAATGCATCACTGTTGAAATTGGAGATGTATTAGTTACATGGATTCATGTAGATGTTCTTACTAAAAACAGAAGAGAATTATGGGCTGACTTGTTTCATATCAGTAACTTCAACAAACCTTGGATGGTTATTGATGATTTTAACACCATTTCTTCTATAACTGAAAAAAAGGGTGGTTCTAGTCCTCTTACTTATGCGGTAAATGACTTCAATGAAATGATAGATCAATGTGGTCTTCTTCAAGCACCAAAAAGTGGTTTTCAGTTTGCTTGGTCTAATGGCAGAGATGTGAAAAAAAGAGAATTTTATGTAACCTTGACAGAGCATTATTCAATTTGCATTGGCTAAATCTCTACAATGGATGGAAATATCATGTATCATCTAGAGGAATTTATGATCATAGCTACTTATTTGGTTCAAAACAGGAAATACTTAGACCAAGTAATTCTCCTTTTAAATTTCAAAAAATGTGGACTTCTCACCCTGGTTTTCTACAACTTATAATAGATTCTTGGAATGAAGTTATTACTGGAAATCCAATTTTTATCTTTATGAATAAGCTGAAAAGACTGAAGAGTATTTTAAAAAGATGGAACTGGGAAGTCTTTGAAAATGTTCAAGTAAAATTAAAACAAGCTGAAGAAAAAGCAGTAGAAACTAACCTCTTATCTGATGCAGATCCATCAAATCTGGAGCTCTTAAATGATTATATTACTACCAGAGGAGTAAGAGATGTTGGTGCTCAAAACTATCATACAATGTTGAGTGAAAAAGCAAGAATTAACTGGATCAATTTTGGAGATGCTAATACTTTATTCTTTCATACTTCTATTAAATTAAAACAATAAAGAAATACTATTGCAGAATTAAAAGATGATGCTGGAGCACTAGTAACAAATTAGAATACAATTGGTTCCATTCTCATTCAATACTTTACTTCTAAATTTACATCCAATCAAGTTCAGATTTCAGACTCCATTTTAGATGTTATTCCTCATGCAGTTACAGATGAAGATAACAAGTTTATGGAGCAACTTCCTTCACCAGATGAAATTAAAAATGTTGTTTTTGATTTAAACCAAGATGGATCACTTGGACCTGATGGCTTCACATATAACTTTTATAGAGTGTGTTAGGATATTATTAATACTGATCTAATTAATGCTGGCCAATTCTGCTGGTACAATCAAGTGATACCTTCTGGTCTTAATTCTAACTTTCTAGTACTATTACCTAAAGTGAAAGGAGCAAAAAAAAGGAAAACCAATTTAGACCTATTGGTCTAAGTAACTTCTGTTTTAAGATCTTCACAAAAATTACTAGTACTAGAATGAATAGTATAGTCCACAAGTTAGTTAGTCCTCAACAAAGTGCTTTTATCAAGGGAAGAAATATTCATGAACAAATTTTGTTGGCTTCTGAACTTGTAAATGATATGAGCTCAAAAAGAAGAGGAGGAAATGTTGGTATAAAATTGGACATCTCACAAGCTTATGATACTCTAGATTGGTATTTTTTTATTTCAGTATTGAAAACATATGGATTCTCTATTAAATTTTGTAACTGGATAATGATTCTTCTCAAGACAACAAAGATTTCTATAATGTTGAATGGAGCTCCAGTTGGTTATTTTGGAGTGGGAAGAGGAGTAAAATAGGGTGGTCCACTTTCTCCTCTACTTTATGTTTTAGCTGCAGATGTATTAAGTAGGAAGATCAAACAATTTATTCTCTCTGGAAAGATTCATCCAATGGTCATTAGAAAAGGTATATATCCCTCTCACTTGTTCTTTACTGATGACATTTTCATCTTCTGCAATGGAAGCAAGAAATCTTTACTTCATCTTAAATAATTATTATATCAATATCAAACTGCTTCTGGTCAGATGGTTAGTGCTCTTAAGAGCAAATGTTTTGTGGATGGAACTACAAATATCAAAAAAACTCAGATAGCTGATTTTATGGATATGAAACTATCTTACTTCCCTGACAAATATTTAAGAGTAATACTGGCTCCCGGGAAGATTAAATCTGAACATCTTTGGTCTTTTGTTGAACTATTACAAAAGAAATTAGCTAATTGGATAGGAACTTTCTTAAACTTTCAAGCAAGGATCACTCTTATTAAGTTTGTTCTTAGTAGCATACCAATTTATAATATGTCCATATACAAATGGCCCAAGAAAGTTATAGAAGCCTGTGAGAGAATCATAAGAAAATTTCTTTGGAGTGGGAATGCCGAGGAAAAGAAGTATATCACCATTTCATGGGATAAAGTTTGTAGTCCATTAGAAGAGGGTGGTTTGGGAATCAGGAAATTAGAAGATATCAATAAAGCCTTATTGATGAAACTACTATGGAGAATACTACATTCACATGAAGATTGGGCTAAATTTTTCCTTGCAAAATTTCAAGACAAAAATGGTTGCTGGATTACATACTATAAACAGTCCTCTGTATGGCCAGGTATTAAATGGATTCTACAAGATTTTGGTGAAAAATACAAGATGGTTAGTTGGGGATGGTAAACATATATCAATCTGGAATGATGCATGGATACTTGAATCAAGTATAATAAAACAGTTTCTAGATAATGATTACATTCTTCAAAACATTCATATGAAGGTAGATAAGCTCATCAACAACAATACTTGGCAGATACCTGATGAAATGCTGGAATTTTTTTCTATAGAAGACCTTCCCATTCTATCATCAAATACTGATAAACTTATTTGGACTGCAACTCAAGATGGAGAATTCTCTGTTCAGAGTGCAATAAATATTGTCAGGAAAAAACAACTAAAGTTGAAATGGTACAAGAAAATTTGGAAATCCTGCATTCACCCCTCTACTGCTGGTAACATATGGAAAATAACAAGAGGAGCTTGTAATACAGATGACAATATGCAAAAAATAGGTATGGTCCTTGCATCTAGATGTTTCTTGTGTCAAAAAAATTTAGACAATATGCATCATATACTGTGGGACTGTAACTATGGACAAATTCTCTGGAAATGGACTGGTGATGTGTTTGCTTTCAAACATCCAAAGTCATTTGAAGATGTAGTGAATGTATGCAAAAATAAAAGCTCAGTTATACAGGAATTACGGTGCATTGCTGCTTATAATATCATGGTTGACATCTGGTTTGCTAAAATAAGGTATTCTTTGAGAACATAACACCTGACAGTACTGGAGCTATAAGAAGAATAACTTATAAGGTACATGACAGTGAAGTGAGGCTCAAGGGATTCATGAATAATACTTCATATGATCTTCAAATCCTAAAACATCTTGGCATTGGCTGCAGAAAGGTAAGATCTATTAAAGCTATTGAATGCACTTTCTCCCTCCTTGATGTTAATAAGATATTATTATGCTGTGATGGTGCATCTAAAGGGAATCCAGGCTGTGCAGGTTATGGCTTTATTGCTAGAGATTATGTTGGTGGTTTCATTGCAGCTGAAAGTGGAGGTCTGGGTATATCAACTAATTTTGTAGCAGAAATTATGGGGGCTATAAGTGCACTGGAATGGACTATAAATTTTTTTAAGGAAGAAGTTATTATTAACACTGACTCTACAGCTGCCATTCGTGCATTCATGAAGAACAGGCTGCCTTGGTTTTTATGGAATATATGGGAATATATATGCAGGAAAATCAAAACTATTCACTTCAATCATGTCTACAGGGAAGTAAACTTCTCTGTTGATTTCTTTGCAAAGAAAGGAGTTCATCTATCAAAAGGTGAAGTGATAAAATTTGCTACTAGACCTCCTCAGATGCACAGAATGGAATTCCCTGACACACCCTATTATAGATTTGTTTAGTCTGTGACATATTGTCATCTTTTGCTATGTCTTCTCCTTTTTAGTTTACTCACTTCAGTTAGATTTTTTCTGCTACAGTTTGGGACATGTTGTCCTTTTTGCTTTTTTGGTTTTTGATATTCTTTTATAATAATCTTTTTGATCAATAAAATATTATTTTTGGAAGAAAAAAAAAAGTCAGATAACGACTAAAAAGGTAACCGTTGTAGTCATTATTTTTGGAAAAAAAAAGAAGAAGTCAGATAACGACTAAAAAGGTAACCGTTGTAGTCAAAAGTTGAGACTGGACTCTAGTTGACCCGACGCTCGGTTCATATTTACCGAGGCTTGGCTCAACAATCCCAAGTATGGCCGATCAATTTAAACATCGGATATGGTACTCTTTTCTCACTACGGAAAATTGATTTTACCCATGTGGGACTAGGTTATTTCGATGGTATGAGGGGCGGAGCCAAGGGTTGACTGGGCTGGCTCTAGCCCCCCCTAAAATCAGTAAACTTATAAAAATACCCTTAATTTTATCATGTATTTTAGTTTTAGCCACCTTGTAATTTTTAAGTTTAGTCTACCACTAGTCCAAAAATATTGTTTAGTCCCCCTCATTTTTAAACTCTGGCTCCGCCACTACGGCTGAGGCGGAGTTGCTCTTGGAGTTTTGGAATTCTTACGAGTCAAACTGAAGGCTCGTGTCGTGTGCGATGGAATCGACCTCCTACTAAACTAGTTTTCCAGAGAGAGAGAGAGAGAGAGACTGAGACTGAGACTGGGACTAGGAGTTGGGGACTTGCAGTTGGTAATGTCGGTGGTGATTCTATTCAGGCGGTGATTCTATTCAGGTGGTGGTCGTAGGGAAGGATTTAGAAGGTTATTATTTGTTGCAGGGAGTAGTGGACTAGTGGTGGTGGAACTAATGGCTGGCAACCTAATAACAGTTGCAGTGACAGCCATCGCTTGTCTTGCCTTGGCTGCCATACCCTCCTCGTAGGTAATCAATTTCCTTTTCTTTGAACAAAAACCTTAAAAATGATTTCACAATGAAATTTAATTCGTGATTTAATATATGAGAACCCTATTTTAGATACAATCTTGAATTGCTCCACTAATTTTGGTTTTTTACTTCACTTTATATGATCAACAGTTCAAAATTAGGTGGATTTTGTTTTGTTTAGCCAAACATTGAAAGGAAATAGATACAGAAACTGATCATAGTCCACAACTCTCCTTGCTGTATTTGTGTTGTTACTTTTTGGTTGTAGGAAATTCCTCAAGTGGATGTATATGCTTCCCACCCAAACCACTAATATAGTAATCTACCTGATTAGAGAAAATTCCATGTAAACAGTGAGTAGTATTTGATATCAGTGGATGGCACACCATTTTTTTTTTTTTACCAATTTACATCTGAACAAACGAGTTGCACATTGGCTTGATTGTTGTTTGCGCTAGATGCATTTAATCGTGTATATTTTCATTTTATACATTTTCTTTTTTCTTATCGAGAATGATACACTGACCGCGGGTTATGTCCCATGGTCTGTCCCGCCTCTCACAGAGGTGGGGCCCAAACAGCCCACCCCTAGCAGATATTCTTCACTTTAGAGGTGCATTAGTTTGTGTCTATGTAACAAGGGCATGGTCGCGCGAGTGCAAGGTTATGTATGTTCTTCTTTGGAAAAGAAAATGACTATATCCAGTCTTATAATGAAGAAAACCACAGCCCTTTTTGTTTTTCATGTCGTTCATGTGTTTCTTTTATTTGCTAAGGCTTTGCTAAAATAAGTTGCAAAAGCACTAAAGTTTAACAGCTAGTGGATATGTTGATGTCTCCAGCACGACTACCAGTGTCGGTACTGGGATATTCTGAAAAACAATGGGTCACACTGTCTTTGTCATGCAGAAACTTGTGTACATATATATGTTTCAGAACTTTTGGCAGAAAGAACCACTTACTCGTGTTCTTAACTATGCTAAATGTTCATATGGTTTGTCGTGTGAATTCCTAAAACATCACCATGCTTAATTGAGATATAGGTCAGAGTACACTAAGCTAGGAGCAGATGATGTAGTTGTGTTAAGATTTCTTAAATCGTCCATGCTCATAAATATATCACCCCTCAAAGTTATATCATCCATTACGTTTCTCTTGTAATTTAACCTTTAGTTTCATATGGCATCTTAGATCACATGGTCCTCTAGGAAAAGAAAATAACCCCTTCCGCTCAACAGTGGAAAATCTATTTTACCCAGATGGAAAACTCTGTGATTGTGGAGCCAACTTCGTGAATAAAGTTAGAAGTGGTGTAAGTTATTTCCGTTACCAAAATTCTTAAGCAGTACATTACTTAAAGCATCTTTGATGAAGATTTTTCTGCTTCTGATACTTGCTGCTCCTAGTTCTCACTTCTCCTTGTGGATGCAGGGTGTTGATCCAAGCATTTGGGCTGAGGTCTGGCCATTCCCACTTTCTCCTTTGAGTGTAAGCATTTTTAACCCTTGGGGTTCTTTGTTAGGCATTTCTAATTGTGATAGATTCTTAATGGCCTAGACGGTTGTAAAATTACAAGAGTAGTAGAATTTTTAGTATGTAAATCTGAACTAAGGGAGTATTACTGCTCCAAGGCATTTAAGTTGTTAACGTTAGCTTTTGTGGTCTAGCAACAAATCTGATTAGTCTAATCTCAATCATGTATGTGTGCTTAAGTTTTAGATCATGTACTAAGACTGGGTCTTATGGCTCTTCCCAAGAGCTTCCCAATTACCTTTCCACGTCAGCTTGGGAAGAGCCTAGCCCTAGTGGTCATTCCCTATTTACATGGCGAACGGATAATGATCATCCGTTTTAGGTAGAAAAACAGCCAATGGTTGTCCGTTATTTAAGTTATTGGGTCCACTTATTCAAAGTTATACGAGTTTTAACCAAAATCCTATTTAATTACCCAACGTTTAACCAAAACCGGTTAATGATTATCCGGTTTCAACTAAGATACACAACTTTTATGTAAAAACTCCACCTGACCCCACCAAGCTACATGGTTTTTAATTTTGAAACAGTTAATAGCTATCCGTTTTGCACTTTTTGAGAACGGCTGACCATTGCGCGTCTCGAGATTCTTCTCGCTGGGATACCCACCCAATAGGGAATGCGAGACGGAAGAGGGGGAATAAACGACGGTTTTTGGAGCTGGTAAGGGGCTGGGAAGCTCCATAAGACCCAGTCTAAAGACAAAGAAATTCTGTTTTGTGTGGACAAAGAAATTCTGTTTTGTGTGGATGGGTGCATAAAGCTAAAGTACTACAAGTTCATCCGTTAAGTGGCATACTAGTTTATACTATTTAATAAGGTTAAGGGTGTGTCTCCATCTCATGATGGCCGAGTGGATGACACATGTCTATGTAGTAGGAGGTGGCCTCCCTTCTAGCCTTTTTTTAAAAGTATTTCTGCCGTTAGAAAGACAAAGGGTGGTAAAAGTGGAAGAACTTCTAAAAGCAGAACCTAGTCTAAGGTATCTACCATCCAGTTATTGTCTAGTGTTTTAAAGCATCATAAAATAGCAGCCAATAACTGATTGAAAATAAAGTTATTGTCTACTGTTATTTTGTTATTGTAACTTCATATTTACATGATTTTAAAGTTTCCTAGGTGTAGAATGCGTGAGACCCTAAGCATGAAATGAGTTATATATCAGCATAAACGGTAACCATGATTACATAAAGCATGACAGCTAATAAAGAGAATAGTAAGCATGATTAGAGGCTGATATGCTGACAGTAAATGCTAGACAGTTTTACGAGGGCAGTAGAACATTCGATACATAAATCTGAGTTGATGGAGAATCACTCTCCCATGGCATTTAGGTTATTAATATGTTATCTTGATTATATAGATGGTGTTGAGCATTAGAAGCATGTTAGACAGACATCATCAAATTCAAGAGGATAATCATAATGTTTCCATATTCTTGTGAACAACACAACTTCTTCTTGGCAGGATAAGTGGAATCAATAATTCTGAATGGTTGGATTTTGTGCTAGTGATTAAGAAACTTTACTTTTGTTGTTGAGGATAGCAATATAAATTTCCTGTCTTTAATTGGCGAGTCTTTTTTTTTTTTTTTTTATCCTGACCACTGCATGTCTATCTTTTTGCAGTTATTACCTGAGCAGCACTCGAAAAGAAAGTCAGAAGAGGTAGAATTGTCCACTTGTCTTATTGCTGTTATTGAATGGTTTAGTGCTTTTTGTAGAATCGTCTGATGTTGTGAATATGCTTTCTGTATTGAGAGGCCAGAAAAGTTCTTTTCCGAACCAATCTCTATGATTTTGATTTCCTTTTTTCATGATGCCGAAAACAGTTTGAGAAGTTGAGACTGTTAAGTGCATTGATGATGAGGGTGTTAAACAGAATGGAATTACCCGACAACCATGGGGACAGTGAGTGTTGTCAAAGATCCAGATTCACTTGCTTCAAAGGATGTCAATGTTGAGGAGTTCTCCTTGACTGTTAAAGAGAGCCCAGCGTTTGAGGACTCAAATGGCCAGGTTCATCATCAATTTCCTCATTGCGCCAACTCAGACAACAAGTGCGGCTGGGAAGCGCATGTAGCTACGGAATCATCTGATTCAGATTCTATTGAAGAACCTGAGAGTAGGCAGACTTCTGCTGCTATTGAAGGTATTGATGAAAATGATCCTGACAAGCCAACTAATTACAGGTCTTCACCCTCCAAAGCTTGCGGTCAAAAAGTTCACAGAGATGAAAACTTCGAGACATGGCAGAAAATCATTTGACTTGATGTTGTGAGGACCAACGGATAATAGAAGTATTTACTCTCCATCCCTGGCTGTTGTGTTCGAAGACAGGGCGCACAGTCTAGCAGAGGCGGTGGGATTTAAGGACTATGACCACCTAAAACCCTGCAGAGTCTTTCATGCAGCATGCACGCCTAGTTGTGATACTGATAAAGATTGGATATTTTCAGGGAATGAGTGACCTTTTTATCACCTATAACTGCGACGGTAGAGGATTTAGTGTGGGATTCATAAAGAATGACTTCAGGCTGGGCGAATTTGGAATCAGAAGGCAGTTAAACACTGTTGCCAAGATTATCAAGTTCAGACTCCCGTTTTGTCTACAGGATGGATGGTGGTGGTTCTTTTTAGACAAGAGCTTACGTTTGAGCGAACAATGCCTGTGGGAGGTGATGTCAGGGCTAGGATCCAAAGTAACCGGACCTGTCACTATATTGTGATTGCCGCTTGGGTACTGCAGCCTTGGAAACTAATCATCATATAGATGTACAGCAAGCAGCATGGATGAATAAGAGAATGCAGCAGCTTGTGTTTGGAAACTAATAAATGATGCTCATGAACCTCCATAACAAGATATGGAAAAACAGAAGTTTCTCATTCTTAGTTTTGCCATGAGCCTGTCCATGAATCTGTATCTCAGTTGCTTGGTACAACTTTGGTTAAAAGACTGTCAGTGAGTGAGGCAAGCAACAAATAATTTTACACAGTTACGTGTGTTCGTTTGTAAGATATCTCTCTTATATCAATCAATAAAAACTTAAGTGACATCTTAGTTGCGTCAATTTTTGATTCTCCATGAAATTGAATCCTTGGTGGTGTTGTGTTTGTCTGTTTACTCAGCCAAAGAGCCGTTATAATCTGCCAGGGATGGATGAGAAATCGAGATTTGATATTTGAAATTTGAAACTCTCAAATCCAGAAAAAGGACGGATGGTGTTGTGTCAGTTGTGTGAACCTAACTACCCAGTTTGCTCCTTTATTTCAATTTCAAGAGTTGTGCTACCATGTCGCACGAAGGCATAACACAACACAGCGGAGATGCATCTGTAAACTGTCGGATTTAGCATGGATCTCTATAACAGAAGATCTGACGGCAATGATGTGCTTGTATATTGTGCACTCCTGTAGGTGCTCAACATAATACGCAAGGGTCATGGATGGAAATAATAATAATATAATAATAATAATCAATTCATTTCTTTTCCAGAAATGAATTGATTCCTCATTCTTCTCTGGCTATGGTCTCTTAGAAAACCAAGTAATTTTTGATGGAAATTTTCTTTCTTCAGCTAATATTGGTTCAAAACCTCCAGTTAATCTCGTATTCTAATTCCAATTCCAATTTGGTTTAGAATTAGGAGGGTTCATTCTTATTGAAATGGCATCTTCAAATCTCAAAGTATTTGTTTGAGGGTCTCTGAGAAAAGAATACTGGTGGAAATTTTATTTCTTCGTCTAACATAACATCGGTTCAAAGCTCCCAGGTAATCCAATTTCAATGTTTCCGTTTATAAGATCTGATTATTTTTGGTATCAATTTCTATTTCTTTCTCCATGTTGAGCTGCTGCTTTTTTTTTGCACATCAGTTTAAGTTGCACTCTAATATATATATATTATCAAATAAGAATAGTCTTTACATTCAAACTTTGGTATCAATTTCACTGTAGGAAGCAACTAACAGCTAGCTGCATCAATATTTATTATTTATTCTAAGTTATGGTGATGAGCATCATACAACCCAACCGAATTGGTTGTGGTGATGATATAACCCCCATGTACGAGGATACTACTACCACCGTGTCCGTGGATGCTACTACGACAATCAAAAGAGCATGTAAAACAAAGGATTGTGGTGATACAAAAACTCCAACTGTGATGGAGAAGAAGAAAAGAGCTTGTAAAAGAAGAGACTGTGGTGATACTAATACTCCAGATGTGATGGAGACGAAGAAAAGAGCTTATAAAAGAAAGGACTGCAGTGATACTACTACTCCAGCTGTGATGAAGACGAAGAAAAGAGCTTATAAGAGAAAGGACCTTGGTGATACAAATACTCCAGCTGTGATGGAGACAAAGAAAATAGCTTATAAAAGAAAGGACCGTGGTGATACAATTACTCCAACTGTGATGGAGACGAAGAAAAGAGCTTATAAAAGAAAGGACTGTGGTGATACAAATACTCCAGCTGTGATGGAGACGAAGAAAAGAGCTTGTAAAAGAAAGGATAGTGGTGATACAATTACTCCAACTGTGATGGAGACGACGAAGAAGAGAGCATGTAAAAGGAAGGATTGTGGTGATACAAATACTCCAGCTGTGATGGAGAAGAACAAGAGAGCATGTAGAAGCAAGACATACCTTCCTCATGATTTAATTATGGAAGAAATATTAACCAAGGTTCCAGTCCCAACACTGCGACTTTCTGCTCTGGTCTCCAAACTCTGGTATAACTCGATCCATAATGATCATAAACGCTTAACTTATTCGCATTTCCTTCAATCACAGAAACAGCCCCAAGTTGTCCTCCGTCTTTCAAATGTTAGGGCTGCGGTTGATACAAAGACTGGTGATGCTAATTATGGGTGTCACTTTTTCAAAATTACTAATGGTCTTTACTCTCATGACAATGTGCTAAGGTTTGAAAGGTTTCAAACTGGTCTTACTCATCCTTATATATGGGAACTGGTTGGTTACTGTAATGGTCTACCTTGTATGGCACAAGTGGGAAATTACACAACTGCTTACGTAGTTTTGGACCCTAACAGGGACGATTTTCTCTTAGTCTTTTATCCAGCCAGTGTTGGGAAACGCATCTCCAATGCCCACATCATCTGTCACGGATTTGGGTTCGATTCCTTGGCAAATGAGTACAAGTTGGTAAGTGTTTTTCGTACTGCTGGAAAGGAGCTCAACTTCGTGGTATTTACATTGGGAACTAAATCATGGAGAAACGTCACTGCTACAAGCACGACCGTATCAGGTCATGCCGGTCGTTCTATTATAAAGATAAGTGCACCCTCGGGCAGTGACAAATCAGCCATCTTCTGTACTACTAGCGGTGGGTGTTTGGTTTGGAAGATTACAACAACTTTGGGAGGAGCAGGATCTAACAGTATCCAACATGATAATAGGAATGCTGTTAATAGTGAGACGGAGATGTTACTGTCGTTCAATCTCCATGATGAGAAGTTTCAGTTCATTCAACTCCCAGCTAAAAGTACAACTGACGAGCAGCAGAAGCACTTACTTGTTGATTATCCTCATCTTCTGGAGTTCAAGGGGTCTCCTTGTATTGCACGCATTGAGAAAAGTTCAGGGAATGGAAGTGAGTATCCTCATCGTCGTCGTGATGGTCATCACGGTGGTGGTAGTAGTAGTAGTTGCTGCTGTTGTTGCAAAGTTCATTTGTACGTTATGAAGGATAAAGTCAAGGAAGAGTGGGTTAAGGAGGAGAGTTTTGATGTTCGTATAAGTTCTACCAGCACATGGCTGGGTCATCTGGGTCACCTGGCATCAGATCCCTGCTGTTTTTGCTTCGGAAATACTACTACTCGTATCTTCAGTTTCTCAGATCAGATGTTACTTTACTGGTTCAATGGGAATTATCTTCAAGTTTACAACATGCGTTCTGAAAAACATCAGCTTGTACTGCCTGGTTTTTACACAGAGGATCGTTTCTTTCAAGCTAAGATGAAAGAACCACGGCACGTCTTTATTTCTGGTGATGATGATATTTATTGCTCCAATATGGATTATCAGCTGCACCGTCATGAGGACAACTTCCTTTCTCTGCAAACCTTCATACCAAAAGGAGCGGCAGGAGTTGATGCTGATGTTTTCCATGAGTTAGATTTGAAGAATCAAGACCGTCCATGTTTGGCATATGTGTGTATCTCCAAAGGTTCAAGAGTGTTTTATCCTTTTTTTTAATTAGTACGCATATGTACTAACCTATATTGGTAACTGTCATCAGCTTACTAGATTAATTTACTAGTTAAAGTATCAGAGTTACGGGCATGCTTATTTATTAGGAGAACCTACAATTAGACCTTAGACTGTATTGATGAGCATATCAGTGAAATTATCATAAACTGCAATGAAGTTCCATGTGATGGGTTTATGTTGGTCTTTGGATGTATATCTTTTCCTTAAAAGCGTGATGAAGCATGCAGTTCAATGAGGTTGAGATTTGGTGATGAACTTTTCCGCATTATCATGTATTTAGAATTCTGGTTTAGTAATTTTGTTCTCTCTTTCCTGGCAGAAGTGCACGCAGACTGAATTTACTAGTCTTTTCTCTAGTTTTCATCTCTATCTTGGGGAGTATTTGTTTAAGAAAGACCAGCCCCTGGTGGAAGACTTGCAGTTACTCTGATAACTGATAAGAGTCATTATCTGTTCGAAATTTTAAGACTACAAAAACAGAAAGAAAAAGTGAACTGAAATGAAGAGGTGAGGAATTGCGAAACCCTGAATCCCCAAATTTTACTTACCAAGACAAGATGAACATTCAAAATTAATCAAGTGAAGTAAGACATGCTGATGATGCTGCAGTCTCACACTAATTCAGTTGATGTTGGTTATGAACCACCCGCAATTGACAAAGCTTACAGGCAAACCTTCGGATTTCAAAACTGTTAATGTCAATTTCATCACCAAAATGCCCAGTGATTGATAGAAACCCGCCCACCTTTCACAAAGCCGTTCAGAAATTTCAATACTCTCAGTTGCTTTCGATTGGTCCTATCAATGGTGTTTTTGCATGATAAACCAATGAGTATAAATTTTAAATTTTTGCATTTCTTTTCATGGAATTTGATTAGTAATTTTGGGGTTTATTTGATTTTGTGATTTTTAGACTTGGAACTGCATATTTATGAATTATTGGGATTTAACTAGAAAAGCTAATCAGCAATTTTGCCAAATTGAAGGATCAGTATATGTTCCAACTTACACCTTGTTTAGCCTGGAAGGGTAAGTACCTTGAAAGAGTTCCTTTTAAGCAGTCCATCATACAATTCATACCACCAAAGTCTGGAATATGCAAACATGAAGGCATCAACATATCCTAAATCTGGCTCAACAAATAACCTTGAGTCTTGCAATTATACAAAATAGAGCCTTGAACAGTCTAATGCATTTTTTGCCCATATAACCTATGTACACTATTGAAATTACTATGCCATTTGTGGGGTCGAACCCACAACTGCATGGTAAATACCATATGCTCTACCATTTGAGCTAAGATATAAACTATAATGTTTGTGATTTAGTAACATGAGGGTATAGCAAGAAGATATTGTACCTGACACTCTGCTACATTTTAGTAATAGCAGGTCTGATTTCTATATTGTAGTGTTCATTTCATCACTTTACCAAATGTTTATATACAAAAAAAAAAGAAAAGAAACCTCATATAAAGCCCCCTTGATTAGCTCTTCTTCCTTATATCGAAGAATAAAAACATGACACAATATGATGCCACCATTAAGTGCTTACAGCGACTGCAAGCAAAAATCAAAGAATATGCAATAAGGGGATTTTTTGATAAGAAATTTAGAAATAAAAGAACAATGAAATGCAAAATCTCTAGTAGAAAATTGTATCATGACATACGTTAAAGATCCAAAACTATTGCATGGCCTTGTACCTTAATAAGTTTTCAAAGTATGAAGTATCCATATATCTGTCTCATCTTGCATCAGAGAAGGATCGGCTAACAAGGTTATGAAAAAAGCGGGGGTACAACAACCACGCCCAATATTTCGTTTGGCAATATGAATAGACAAACTCCAATATACTTTCAAGAGAATCAACTAGAAAGTCAGACTCAATCTATAGAAAAGTATATCAAAGAGTATTGTATCTCAATTTCTCAATTCAATTTTGCAATCAGCAAATAGGAAATTGCGAGCCCGATTGAATATAAGAAAAGTAATTTGAATGGTACCAAAGACCAATATTCAAGGATCAATCAATTTCAATCAACAACCAAAGGCTATATTTACCAATTGATCGATTCAACGCACAACCTGTGATGTTTCAATTATATAACAAAATATAACGCGGAAAAGAAATAACACATGCACTAGATTTTATTAACGAGGAAAACCGCAAATGCAGAAAAACCCCGCGACCTAGTCCATCTTTGAACACCACACTGTATTAAGCCGCTACAGACACTAGCCTACTACCAATGAACTTCAGACTGGACTTGCGCTCCTTACGTCTCTGATCCCATCAGGATACTACGCACTTGATTCCCATAGCTGATCTCACCCACAACCAAGAGTTGCTACGACCCAAAGTCGAAGACTTGATAAACAAATTTGTCTCACACATAAAAGTCTATTGGAATAGATAAATCTGTCTCCACAGAAATACCAACGAGTTTTTTTCCGTCATTTGATAAATCAAGGTGCACAGGAACCAATTGATAAACCAGACTTATATTCCCGAAGAACATCCTAGTATTATCAATCACCTCACAATAATCTTAATCGTATGGTAGAAAAACAAGATATCGTGGAATCACAAACGATGAGACGAAGATATTTGTGACTATTTTTAATCTTACCTATCGGAGATAAATCTCAAGCAAATTTTAGCAAAGATAATACTCAATCACGATAGAAGAAGTAAGATCAGAACACGCAACTACAGAGAAAATGGTTGGGTCTGGCTTCACAATCCCAATGAAGTCTTTAAGTCGTTAACCTACATGGTTTCGTGAAAAACCTAAGGTTAAAGGAGAATCAACTCTAGCTTATACAACTAGTATCACACAGGAGGTGTGGGGATTAGGTTTCCCACTTGCTAGAGTTCTCCTTTATATAGTTTTCAAATCAGGGTTTGCAATCTAAGTTACTTTGGTAACAAAGCATTCAATATTCACCGTTAGATGAAAACCTGATTAGACTCAAGCTAATATCTTTCAACCGTTAGATCGAACTTAGCTTGTTATATGTATGAGTTCTTGGAAAAATAAAGTGGGTTCAAATACCGTCACATGTATGATAATGCGAGGATCTAATTCATTCAACACCTACATCCTGTGTTTCTTCTCATGTTATATGATTCTCATTAACGGTACCCGTTGGAGGAACATATCCTTGTCCATTATTGGTTCAAATCAGCCCACCCCCAACTTACAACTTTACATTAAATTAGCTGCTATTAATGAAATTCTAACATAAGCATGAACAACTAGAAAGGATATGAGGGAGGAAAAATAAGAACACTTGTAGGTTGCGGAGAGACTGCCTTAAAGTAATCTTTGAATAAAAAGCCTTCAATATGCATCTCCTTTTAATTTGATTGCCAGTTATTAGGTCTCACCCCACCCCCGAATGAACAAATAATAGCTCCACCCACAACAAGTGCCTACCCTGCGCCGGAGTGCTCTGGAGATAAGTAGTCTTTCTGTAGATATAGGTTAAAGGAATGAAATTACTTTCGAGTTCCTCCCTTTTAAGATACTGGATGTGTTAGGGTAGTGTTGATATTTCGTTGACTAGTAAGTGGTCTAATAATCTTATACAATAATATGTTTTAGCATCGATTAGTAGTTGGTTCAAACTCTCAAAATCAGTATGTATAAGAAAATAAGGTTTCAGGCTCATGAACAGATATTGTGGATTTTGTAATTTACGACTTTTTCTCTAACTTCAACTTAACCACTTTATGCATATTGATTTTCATAGTTTCAAAAGAAGTGAAACCTTAGTGTTATAGTTTAGGTTCTTATGAAAGTATGATAATCAAAGTTTTTGGCTGACTTTGAAACTGAGTAGAGAAGTATGGATAAAATCTTGGAAATAACTGATGCCATACCATTCAGGAACAAATATTTCACTTTTCGTTTTGCATGATAAATCGGTAATCAAATATTGTAATTGTTGGAGTATATCACCAATTTCAGACTTAGGATCATAATCAAACACTCTTCAGAAGAGTGAATTAGGATGATAGACATAGATTGATAGTAGGATATTGTAATAGTTGGTGTGTGTTAATAATATCACCAATTGCAGACTTAGGATCATAATCAACACTCTTTTGAAGAGTGAATTAGGATTACTAGGAAGAAAACTGACGCAATTGATCCTAGAGATTATGTGGAGATATATAATCTTACTGACCTTATACAGTAGTACATGCAACATCTATTAGTGGTTCATACATACCCAAAGATCATAACTAGTACAACCGTTGCCACTGTGGGAGGGCCGACCGAAGAAGAATCTGAAGATGGGGTTTGTCTGCGACTACATTCGCCCCGTTTCAGAATGATACTTTCGCATTATTTCAGAAAAAGTGATACTTTCCTTCCATTTCAGGAAAAGTGATATTTTCGCTCCGTTTCAGAAAAAGTGAATTTCCTGAAACAAAGTGCTATATCACTTTTCCTGAAACGGAATGTGAAAGTATCACTTTTCCAGAAACTGAAAATTAGCCGATCCATAAACCAAAATATGGTTGCATGATGTGTTATGCATCCTTTGTGGTGGTTTGCATAATGGTTATGCATTCAATTTTCGAGAATCGTGCCTAAAGTGAAAGTATCACTTTCTTGAAAAGGAGGGAGCACATCGTTTTATTAGTTGCAACGGAAAATTAGTTGATGCATAAACCAAAATATGGCTACATAAAGTATTATGTATTCTTTGTACTCGTTGTTTGATATTGTTGTTTGTACTCGTTGCGTAGATTTTTTTATCACCTTTTTCCAACGATATAAAATTTGTAAAATTCCAAGGCACGGATTTTTAGATATGTTATATTAAAGTTTGTTTTCCATTTATACCCTTGAAAAGATAAGATACATAAGGAAAAATAGGATACATAGGCAATTATGTGAAAAGGCTTCACCAAAAAAAGCTTCACCAAATCCAATCTTTTTATCAAATTGGAAATTTGTGTTAGGTTTCATTTTACAAAAAAATGACAATAAAAGGGACTCCCTCCCTTCAGGCCCTTCGTGCCTTCCGGTCCGTCGG
Source organism: Papaver armeniacum (assembly GCA_023531295.1). Classification (NCBI taxonomy): domain Eukaryota; kingdom Viridiplantae; phylum Streptophyta; class Magnoliopsida; order Ranunculales; family Papaveraceae; genus Papaver; species Papaver armeniacum. The sequence goes on along the minus strand of JAJJWW010008026.1, from coordinate 239,707 downwards.
CCCAATTAGTAGTAAATTCGCATGCACTGAAGGCACATATTACATTAGTGGATGCTTCTATTATGAAGTTTTTGCTAGAATGAATAGTCAGTTACTTGTGTGAATAAGTTTCCGTAGTACTTAGGTTATTGTGTTTTAAACTTTTTTTTATTTTTAACTAGTAAGGACACATGTGCGATGCACATGCTCGAATTTTACTCATCCAACAATACTAAATTTGAAAGTCATGAAATTTTTTCCTAAAACAAAAATTTATTATTCTTATTTGTACTCGTTACGTAGATAATTGAAAGAGCTTTTCAAATATATAATTTTTAAAAAATCCGATGTATATTTTGAAAAATATTAAGTTTTTAAAAATTTTGATCTATTTTTAAACCAATGGTATTTATGTAAATATGTAAAAAATGGGGACAACTAAGTAATTTAGGGGGTCTCCTACCAAAAAGAGCTCTTTTCTTTATATTAGTAAGATTTTGCAAAACGTGTACTAGAAATATGTTGTTTATTTAATTAATCTTTGTTTGCCGGCAAAAACAAAGGGTACCTTTAGCTTAATTCTTGTTCTGAATTCATGAAGCAACCCACGAATACTGCAACATACTTAGCTGAATTCGTAAATTTGATGTGTTTTCAGCGAAACTGGGGCTTAGGACTTTATTCATATCATTGATTTTGATAAAGACACTATCTTTAAGATCCTGGATCATGCATCCGAAGTCAAGGCGCTGCTTAAATCAGGAGACAGATTATTCCAACCATTTAAAGGGAAAAAAATGGCAATAATCTTTGCAAAGTCGTCAATGAGAACTCGAGTTTCTTTCGAGACAGGGTTCTTCTTGTTAGGTGGATATGCTATATATTTAGGACCGGATGATATCCAAATGGGTAAAAGGGAGGAAACACGTGATGTTGCTCGCGTGCTTTCGGGCTATAATGGGTAACAGTAAATGTAACAACTAAATATATAGTATGACGGTGAGTTTTTCTTATCATTCTAGTAGTTGTTAGTTGTTACATTTGCTGTTAATGGGATCCGTTGGGGTTGACTTGCTGTTTCTAGATCCTGCATATTATGCCATCTCTGCAAATTGGATATCCAGAGCTCGTAATTTTACTATCTTCAAGCAGTTGAGCATAAGTTCAGGAGATATTCAAATGCAAAGGCACAATATAGAAAAACTTTAAGGGTTGTCCAACAGTCCAACTTAAATTAATCAGTACAAAATGTTTATATGCCTCTCTTTTTCTCCACTAAAGTGTACTTGTACCGGAAATTTATCCAACAGATTTGGAAGAGGGGTAACTAGGATCTATCACATACCATACCCTTATATATATTTCATAGTAGTAGTTTTGTTAACTCTGAAGAGGGGTAACTAGGCGACCATACCATACCCCTAAACTTTCATAAGTATATTGTTAGAACTCAACTCGCTATAAGCCCATGAAACCTGGTTGAAACCTGGTTGACTAGATGAGGAACCCATTGACTTATGAACTACCAATTAAGCCTCATCTAATCAATGTGGGACTAGGATCCCAACATCCCACCACGCCTGCACTCCAACGTCCCCGTTGGCCCACTCTATCGACACCGACCCGAAGGTAGCCCTTTCTCTTATGGCGCTTCACTCCCTATCGCATTCAATGCGGTGACAACTACGCCCATACATAGGTGCCCCAACACTTTAATCTAGCCTATAGGTCACCCCTTCCGTGGAGCGGGCATGGGTTGTGGTGGTTGGCTCTGATACCAAATGTTAGGGTACCGACCCTAAACTCGTCATAAGCCCATGGGTAGAACTCAACTCGAAAACCGGTTGACTAGATGAGGGAACCCATTGACTTATGAACTACCAATTAAGCCCCATCTAATCAATGTGGGACTAGGATCCCAACATATATGCTCTTATATGCAGAAAAACCCTGAACAATTTTTAGGTGAAACTAAAATTTTAGAGTTATATTGAAAATAAATAGTAGTAATTTGGAGGAAATACACATAAGTGTGACTGAAAAGTGGGTTTATTCCAAAAGTGCGACTGATCCCAATATCTTCTAAAAGTGTAACTGATTTTATCTAATGGCTAAGATACCCTTTAACCACTGATGTCCACATATGGGAGGGGATTAAGATAATTAATCATCGGTATATTCCACTAATTCAATACACCAAATATATGGATCAGTACTCCACTAATTCAATACACCCCACAATACGAATACAGAACCACACTATTTCGATACAAATTCTCATAGATCAAGTTCTCTCATTATCCGAACTAGTTGGCTCTGGCGATCAAATAAACCCAGAAATCTCTCACTCTTTCAATGGAGTTTTAATCTTGAATCTCGCATAAGAAGCAAAATTCCCAAAAGATGGCCAATCTCAGGTACCAAAACCTCTTGTTATCAAAAGCTTCTACAATTTGAATCTGATTTGTAAACCCTAGAAATTTAATTTCTAGTCGTATCTTTGAAAATCGCAGGAGAAGATTCGTCCCTGTGCAAAAAATACTTGAAGATTAAGTATAGACTCTAACCTGGTTCCTTATTTGTTATTTCTCTCTGGTCAGATTACTGAATCAATAAATCTCTCTAGATTTTGCAATTTTATGCGTTTGTTTAGTTGATTCATGGTGTCTTAAAGCATGGGTATGTGTTTGATTTCTCTTATTATGACATGTTTTAAGTTTGATTGGTGAAACATACAATTTGGGTTTTGTTTAATGTCATGCAGATGGAAAACTGTTGACGAAAAGGGTTTGTAATTATTTTTTGAGTCTCGTGGAGAAGGCATATACAGATGGAAAAATGTTGCTAAACAGCTGAGGTCATTGTTATACAGATGCCTACAAGTTACAATATCTTCTTAGTCGAAAAGACCCTAAACTAGGAAGAACTACTCTGGAACTGGAAACATATTTCAGAAGTTTGCGTAATTTCATGTTCGCAGAAGTATTCTGCTGCTGTTTTTGGGTTCAATGGTATGTAATTTCTTATCAATTTCTGAGTTTCTTATCTATTTCCAAATTTCTTATCGATCTCTGAATTGTTAGGTTCTCAATAGTTCAATCTTGGTGGTTTGTGGAATTATGGATTATTTTCAATAGGGTCAGACATGCTTAAAATGCGAAATGTGAACCATGTTGAGCTTGATTATGAAGTATGAGTGCAATGATGCTTACTTGGATTACTGGTTGCTAGGTGATAGGGGCCTTAGCATTGCTCAGTTAATTCTCATTGATTGTATTCAATGGTTGAATTTGCAAAGTGTGGACAATTTTTAAGACTGAAGCCTGTTTGTCATACATGATCAATTGCCCTAGTAACTCCATGAGGGTCTTCGCTGACGCTCCATTATTATGATGAAGTATGCATTCTATGTCTCAGCCAGTCTGAGATAATTTTTCTGATCCTGATTATGAATGTTTTTTGATACTTCATACCTCATGTCATGTGTAAAAGGCTAAGCTTCAATTGACAAAGTATGTTGTTAGCTCCTGAGCACCGCAAATTGCAGATCCATGATAGTTTGTATAATTAGTGTATTTGTTTGTGTTTCTGGTAGAGAGAAATATTTGTTTTTGGATTGAAAGAAGAAACAAGTTCTTCAATTAATGGACTTTGGAGAATGTGAGTCTCTTCCTCTCTCTCTATCTCTGCTTTGGTGGTTTTTTTCTCTTTGTTGGTTCTTTTTCTTCACCTTTGTGACTTTCGTTCTTGAATGCTGATAGGATACTATTGCGTAATTAATAATACGCAGCTCATCGCCACTTTGGTGAGACAAATATGAATACATACAGTAGCCGATCTCATATAATTTTTCGCATGGTAGTGTTTTCATTCCTCCTTTATGACCTGAATCTGGTTGTGAAATACTGATAATCGAAGTAGTTCTTCAACTTGTTTATTTACTTGTACTTTTACTTTGAACTTCAGATAATTGATAGTCGAGATAGGACTGAAGATGGGGAAGTTGGCATTTCCTGTGATGATGTTCGTGTATTTGTCCTGGTATGCTGTTGCCACATTTACTCATCTCCTTTCTATTATCATATCTAGTTGTAGTTTACTTTTTGTTACGTGGCCTATTTTCGGACATGCAAAGATGATTTGTCTTCAATCTACTAGAACTTGGTGGATTTAGCTGGTTCAGAACTTGCGACGAAGACTGGCGCAGAAGGTATTCGTTTGAAAGAGGGTTCACTCATAAACAAAAGCCTTCTGACTCTTTGAACTGTGATTAAGAAGTTGAATGAAGGGGCTGAGAGCCAGGGGTAGGCTGAACATGATCTAATAATCTATCGAAGATTTTTATTTCTCTGCTTTGCTCTTACAATATGTTTTGATCTGATGTAGGGGTCATGTGCCGTACAGAGACAACAAACTCACTCGTATTTTTTAGCCATCACTGGGTGGAAATGCTAATACTGCCATTATCTGCAATATGACTCTTGCACAGGTAGGTATTAACTAAGAAATTGTGTACTACTTAAGTTTACGTTCAAATTATGGTTATATGAAATTCTAATCCGGTTTTAATCTCGAATATGGTGTAGATCCATACAGACGAGACAAAAAGTAGTCTTCAGTTTGCCAGCAGAGCATTACGTACTACAAATTGTGCATGCGCAAACGAGGTTTTGCTGTGATTCAACTCCACCTCACTTGTTCATTAGGCATAGTTTTGATCCTAGTATATTCATGTACTTGTAGTACTTATAAATAGTTCAACTTTATTTTTACTCCACCTCACATGTTCCTGTCCATACCGTATTGCAATTTCGTCCAGCTCTTTATTTTAGCTTTATAGCATAATGTTACCAAGTTCGTAGATATGTGATGTTAATTGGTAGTTATGTTTCCTTGATAAAATCCTCCGTGACTGATTTGTAAATTTTCTTTTAAGCTAGTATTCGAACTACTAATAACTCTTTCAGTATTTTTCTTCGTCTTCTCATGTGTTCTCCTTTCTCATCACGCAGGACAAGAGGAGGGGAACACAAGAGAATGTCAAGGGAGAGGTGACTGAATGTTTTAAATTGATTTCTAACTTTTAAATAACCATCAAGCCACGCTTTTTCTTTCGATGTAGCACCAGTCGTTGCTATGGCAATGATCATACACTACTTTGACGAGACGAGAATGTTATTCAAGCTCATAGCAATAGCTCACGGAATCCCTTGCTGTTTGCATGGTTTTCCTATTTCCATTAGTTCAAGTGATTCTAAAGTGGGGTTTCAAAAAATGCAAGATGGAGTACACGAAGTAAAAAATGCAACACCAGCAACTGATCGTGTCTTGGCTGTGAATGAATCTGAAGAATGTATAATGAGAATTGGTAAATTTATAGAGTTCAGGTGTACATTTTAAGTCTGAATGAATCTGAAGAATGTGTAATGAGAAATCGCAAAATACATGACAAAATATATTTAGTTGCAAAATTGCTTTTATATCATTCATTTCAATTTCAACATTAGAATCTGCAAATAATCATAATATTAATGCATTTTAATTTCATTACACAAGTAAAAATATTTATTTAAAAATATTTCTTTCATCTCACATGAATCTTTAGAACCAGAACTAATCAGAGAAGTGAAAGTTATTTCAAATGATTCTCACTGCTTTCACTTTGTGATCTATGTGAATATTTATCAGATTACAAACGTAAAGACTAATGACAGGTTGAAAGTCCACAGTCTTGACCAAGTAAAATTGGGAAGGACTTGAACGAGCTGGTGCACTCCAATTCAGTGGTTACTGATTGATATTGATACACTGCTTTTATATCCTCTTCCTTTTATTGACAGCGACTGATGACGAAGCAACTTTAATAAGCCTTGTTGGATTTAGAGAAGACCCCTGAATACTCAATCCAGGAGCCAGTCCTCTGTTACTTTTGCTCCTTCAAAAGTGATCCTTTCGGTTTAGGTTGGGCTGAGCCTCCTGTGGAAAATGCCTCTTCATGTGTCACCCCACTTACCTGGTTCAACCCAAGACCCTTATATTAAAAAAAATGAACATTGAAAACAATATAAAATAAGTGACAAAAAAAAAAAAAAAAATTGTGTAGGCCATGTATTAAGCGAAATATCTGAATACTGGAAGCTCGAGTTCGGATCATAATAATGTCCATTTAGTTAACCCGATACACTATCAAGCTCCCAGTCTGCAACCATCTGAAGCTATTCAGTTCATTAAACAAAAAAAAATCTAAAATACTCAACAAAATATACATTGATTCTCAATAAACCATACACCAATAACAAACAAACATGGTAACATTCAAGGTGACTGAAAATGCAAGTGAACATGGTGTGTGTGAACTACCTAAATCTGGTCAACTAGCTATTTCACTGATGCAACCTGCAAACTATCCGTAAATAAGTAGAAATGTAAGCATTCAAACACTGTCAGACTATTCATCCATTCACTTCACCTATTATTTAACAACCATTCTTATGTCTCAACTTTTTTGACCCAGAATAGGCATAAGATATTACACTTGGATTACTTGCAACTGACTAGTTTTTGTAGAACAAAGACTACACTGCTAAGATGCTTCATTTGTCTGACAAATGCACATTGATATTGCAGTACAGGGCATCATACAAAGGAGGAAACACTGACCTCTTCAATCCACTTTCCGTATGGGCATTCAAAAATGAAATGAGTTGACACATCGGTTCTAAGAAAGCCTGCTTAATACCTCAAATGCACCGTGAAAGTCCAGATTGTTTGCCCACTCTGTGTCAACTCAACCAACAAGGAGAGCATGAGAATATGAAGATTTGCTTACGACTATCTAATAGCTGAGAAGAAAGAATAAAACCAGGAGGCCAACAGCTACACTTTAAAGGGCAATCTTGTTAATGCCAACTATCAACTTCACATTGTTACTAAATGTCAGTTTAGGGTTATCCAAACTCCCATAAGCAGTTCCTGCAAAACCAAAAACAATATTACGAGGGAAGATCATTTTGTGGATGACAAAACATCTAATAAAATTTATAAAAATGTATTCTCTGCGATATACTTTTGCCTAATTAAATTTGCTTACCAGATAATTATAGTGGCATTGCATGTAACACTTGATTTTTTGATAGTCATAGGCTTATGGCTGGACTCCTTGATGGATTCGTTGGTGGGTAACCAATGATGTACATGCACGTATTTATATCAAAATAGAGAAATTTGAAATTTGTAAAGGCACAATATAGAAAAACTTTAAGGGTTGTCCAATAGTCCAACTTAAATTAATCAGTACAAAATGTTTATATGCCTCTCTTTTTCTCCACTAAAGTGTACTTGTACCGGAAATTTATCCAACAGATTTGGAAGTCTATGCATCAGGTTTCTTTTATAGGATCTATCACGACTTCTATACGGTGTACGTTAACCTATGTGATTTCGCAAGCAATCATATAGTTTTGTATGAACTCTGAAGAGGGGTAAGTAGGCGACCATACCCTTATATATATTTCATAGTAGTATATGCTCTTATATGCAGAAAAACCCTGAACAATTTTTAGGTGAAACTAAAATTTTAGAGTTCTATTGAAAATAAATAATAGTAATTTGCTTGAATTTAGTTTTATGTGGCGAAGTAAACCTTGTGATCTATAAAATAGATAAAAAAACATAAGAGCAATGACTGAACAACTGTAGTCCAATAGAGTTAACTGTGTTCTCTTTTTCCTTTGGTGTCGGTCGCCTGACTCATTCATGACTTAGCATGGAGTACCTCTTCTTTCGAAATATAAAGCAGTTTTATTTCACAGTAGCGTGGAGTCTTCTTTTTTAGGTTACTGGTTATGTGTACTAACTATGAATCCGCTCTGTCTTCTTTAAAACCCTGTTGCAGGTAAATGAAGAGCTAATGATGCTAGCAGGACCAGAAGCGTATTTTATGCACTGCCTACCAGCAGAAAGAGGTGTCGAGGTCACAAATGGAGTCATTGAAGCTCCCAACTCCATTGTCTTTCCAAAAGCTGAAAACTGTATGCATGCACAGAATGCTGTAATACTTCATCAATTTGGTTTCTAACTGTTAGGAAGTGAGGGTAAATAATAACTCAGTTGGTACTCCTAGTGCTAGTGGTTTTTCCCCGTAGGGCAACCAATTTCTAATGGTAGACTTGTCTTACTTATATGATGTTAAGAGCGAAAAACACCATCCGGTGAAATATCAGAGAGTAAAAGAGAATAAAAGTTTTTGATTAATTTTTGTTTTTCTCAATACACAGACATGCTATTCAAACATATTAAAGTGTATTTATTACAGACTATAGTCATACAAACTATGACTTGACTTGACTAGTAATACTGACTAAGACCAAGACTTACTTTGACTATAACATTCCTAATAGCCCCCCTCAAGTTCATACTGGCAGACACAGATATAAACTTGACAGAAAAAGAAAGAAAAACAGAAAGAACAAGACACAGTTTAATGAACAACAAAAGACTGTGAAGCATGTAAAATGTGTATCATCATCATCAACTGAGGAAAGATCTTCTGCAGTGGTATCATTATCAGAAAGTTGAGAAAGTGAAACACCCAATAACTGTTGTAAGAAGAGAATGCAGGAAAACAGAGCCCTTTGGTGAATAAATCTGCAAGTTGATTTGCAGATGCAACATGTTGAATCTTCATAAATCCAGAAAGAACCAAATCCCTGACCATATGATATTGAACTTCTATGTGTTTTTCCCTGGCATGAAACACAAGATTAGATGCTAAACAGATTGCACAATTATTATCACAATGCACAGTTATTGGATAAGTTATTGAAAGATGTAATTCGTTAAACAGATTAGACAACCATTCTAACTCTGAAGCCACAACAGATAAAGACTTGTATTCTGCTTCAACAGATGATATTGACACAGTAGGTTGCTTTTTACTTGACCATGATATCAAAGAATTTCCCATAAAGATTGCATAACCTGAAGTAGACCTTCTAGTATCAGGGGAGCCATCCCAATCAGAGTCGATAAAAGCTGTAACTAAGCTTGTATCCCCTTTCTTTAAGGTAAGACCTAAACCAATAGAACCTTTGAGATATCTTAAAATCCTTTTAACCAACAGTAAATGGATATCTGTCAGAGCATGCATGAATTGGGATGCATAATTAACACCAAAAGATATATCAAGTCTTGTAATTGTGAGATACTATAAACTGCCAACTATAGTTCTATACTCTGATGCATTTTCTAATAAGACTCCATCATGAATATAAGCTCTTGATTCTTTCACTACAGGTGTATTACAAGGCTTACAATGAAGCATATTTGCCTTAGTTAGTAACTCTAAAGTGCACTTTTTCTGTGTCAGAAGTATAGAGTCCTCATTCCTAATAGCTTCAATTCCCAGGAAATATCTCAAATCACCCAACTGATTCATAGAAAACTCAGCACTTAAAGCTTGAACCAAAGTGTTCATAAGAACATCAGAACTACCAGTGAGTAAAATATCATCCACATAAAGTAAAAAAATCATCACAGCAGAAGAAGAAGTATAGATAAACATTGAATAGTCACACACTGACCTAACCAAATTTAACCAGAAAAGTACTAAATCTATCAAACCAAGCTCTTGGTGCCTGTTTTAATCCATACAAACTCTTTTTCAAATAACAAACATGATCTGGGAAATTTGGATCAACAAAGCCCATAGGCTGAGTCATATAAACATCTTCATTCAAATAACCATGCAGAAATGCATTTGAAACATATAATTGCTTAATACTCCAACTGTTTGTAATAGCTAAAACCAAAACTACTCTAACAATTGTTGACTTCACCACTGGACTTAAAGTCTCATTATAATCAACACCATCTTGTTGATTATATCCTAAAACCACTAATCTTGACTTGAATCTATCAATGGTACCATATGCTTTCAGTTTAATTTTATATACCCACTTACATCCAAGTATATTCATGTGTGGTTCTGGTTTCTCAAGGTCCCATGTATCATTATCTTTTAGAGCTTGATGTTCTTCTTTCATGGAGACTTGCCACTTAGGATGTTGTATAGCAGCTTTAAAAGTTTTTGGCTCAGATGGAATACCCAATAAAGAAGAAAAAACAACATGAATAGGATGTTTAACTAAAAAAGAATGCATAACATGATCTTGAAATATTTTTGGTTTTGAAATGCCTCTCATTGATCTAGTGACAATGAAGCTAGAAGGAGCAGTGTTTGAAACATTAGTAAAGAAACAGATGGAATGTCAGTAGAAGAAATAGGAGTAAGATGAGTTTCAGATGGTAAAGACTTTGAAGTATCTGAAAAATAAAACTCTGCTTCTGAAAAAATGACATTTCTAGAAACATGAACTTTTCTAAGAACAGGATCATAACACTTATAACCCTTATGCAAGGAACTATAGCCAATAAAGACACATCTAACTGATTTATTAAGCGACAGCTTATCCTGTCTAGATTGACCCAAGAAAGGATAACACACAGTGCCAAAAACTTTAAGAATATAATCAGGAGATGTGTTATACAAAACTTCAAAAGGAGATTTATTTTTGAGTATAGGGGTTGGAGTTCTGTTAATGAGATATGTAGCTGTTAACAAAACATCAAACCAAAAGGATTTTGGACAAGAAGAGTTGAAAAGCAATGTATTTCCCATCTCAGTGATGTGCCTATGTTTTCTTCCAGAAAGTCCATTTTGTTCTGGAGTTTTTGGACAAGAAACTCTAATAGCAATCCCACTAGTAGTAAGATAATTTCCTAATGGTCCTTTGATAAACTCACTAGCACCATCAGTTTGAAAAGATTTTATTTTTGTTGAAAACAGATTTTCAGTTAAGTTTTTAAAATGAACAAAACATTAGATTTCATTTCCATTGGATAAATCCAATGAAACCTGCTAAAATCATCAATAAAAAGTATGTAATATCTATAACCTTGTAAAGAGCAAACTGGAGAAGGTCCCCATTCATCACAATGTATCAAAGATAAAGGAGTGAGAGCATGAGATAAAGAGGTTTGAAAAGGAAATCTTTTACTTTTAACAATTTGACAGGGATGACATAAAGAATCTGATTTAGAAAAAAGTAAGAATAATATTTTTAGTAGAATGAAGTTGTTATAGTATTTTAGTAGAAGGATGACCTAATCTACTATGCCACAATTCAGGAGAAGCATTCAAATAAGAAAAAGCATGATGAAGAGATGAAGAAGAAATTGGATAAAGATTATTTACTATTATGTCTTTTGCTAAAACAACATCAGTGAACAAGTCTCTAATCTCATATCCTTTAGGATCAAGTCTAAAATAGCAATTGTTGTCTGTAGTAAACTGTCCTATGGATAACAAATTTTGCTTCATATCAGGTACATGGACTATGTTCTGTAACTTGAAAGTAGCAGTATGAGTGCATAAATTTGAATTACTAGTTAGAGAAATAGGTAAAGACTTACCATTGCCACTAACAACACTTGTTTTTCCTTTGTAAGAAGAAGTATTTTGAAGCAATGAAGAATCTCCAGTCATATGAGAAGATGCACCAGAATCAGATATCCATTGAGTTGAGCTTGAAGGATCATCATTGGCAGACATAACATTCATATTAAAACCAGAAAATCCCTGTGAAGTACTAGCACTTCCATTTCCACTGCCATTCCCATTTTGTTGTTGTAGTGAAGAAACAGAAACTCCAACATAACCAGTAACTGGTGGTGGATAATGTCTAAAGTGACATTTACAAGCATAGTGTCCTTTCTTTCTACAAATTTGACATTCTACTTGAGAAAAGTCCCATTGCCCTCTTCTGGAATCACTAGTAGATGAAGAAGCACCTCTTGTATCTCCATGTGCAATATGCCCATTATTATTGTTAGTAAAGTGCATATGTTATTTAGAACTAGTATTCTTACCGTTACCAAAATTTGAATTAGACCCATTCTTTTTCTTATTCCCATTATTTTGATTATACACTACACCAAAACATCCGATTTGGGACGGATATACGTGTTGCAAATGAATTTCACCAACGCTAATATCTGTTGGGAATATGGCGTAGCAAATTTTGGTGCAACGCCAAAATCCGTTGGTCAAATTAATTTGTGCAACGTATATAAGCGTTGGTAAAATAGATTTTACCAACGCTTGTTGAGCAACGGATTCTTTAATTTGTGCAACGGTTACAATAATTTAGGCAACGTATTACTCTAATTTGAGCAACACTTATATACGTTGCAAACCCGTTTACAGATTAAAAAAAATAAAATTCCGACGATAATTCCAAGTGAAAAATAGAATTCCGACGATAATTCGACGGATTTCTGTACCTGAAAATATATTATGCACATTCATATACCATTGTAGATCAACTATCACAATCCATCAAGATATATTCATATATATCATCTTGTAATAAATATATGAATCAGCGTGTAACAGATAAACTATAATAAACCATATAATTATTTGGTTGATTTAAAGATAAATACGGTCACGAATCCAAGTTTCTGAATTTGACAATATAAATTAGTTCATAAGAATACCTTCAATTGTTTACATACACGTTGTATCAGAATTAATATGAATTAGTTCTGGCAGATTTCTGCAGCACCTGAATATATATTATGCACCTTCATAATGCGCCTAGGTTTTGGTTTCGAAACTCGTTAAGGATATATTCGAGTTATCCTTCTCTTCAGTGTATACAATCTTACATGAACACCTGGAAAGCATAGTCCCATCTTTGGTAGGTGACCTTCTAAGTCAGTATGGATATTAATAGAATGACAGATTACTGGAGTAACACCAATTCTAATTCTTAGACCATCTCAAAGATGATAGGAAGCATCAGGTTGGCGTAGAACCATGAAAGGAAGCAAATGAAGGAATTTAGAATGTTATAGCTCAAAAGAATCACCTTATGAGGAAAAGAGAACTTGCTTCACATTTAGATTCGTACACACCAGGGAGATTTTTGCTTACAGTCTCAAAGAATTTGATACCACACTCGTCAGCAAGTGCTTGACCTTTGGCGGAGGGCACTGCTGAAATAAATAAAAAGAAAATTCGTAAGTAATTATTAGAAATTACAACAAATTTGAAATAAATAAATAAAGGTGATATCATCTCTAAAAGGTTTAGGAATAAAAGGTATTGAAGGATGCTAGTAATAACCACGTGCTTCAAAATCTCAAAGTGTTAGAAAAGGAATGAGCAAAAAAAACAATATTTATTGCAAGGGTCTGCATTTTTAATTAAGAATAAACTCTCACCCCAGTTCAAAAACATGACCAACAATTTCTTAAAGGTCGTAAATCATAACCAACAATGGAACTAAAATAACAGCACACAAAGTGATCCCAAGCAAAGATAAAGACATCAAAATCTTACCATGTTTTGGTGTAGTAGTAGAAGTAGCAATGATCCAAATGAACCTAGCAAAGAATATGAAAGACATGTTTACAAATTCAGCAAAGAACCCTAACGAAGTAATCAACCATCTATTATCTCAGGCGCCTCATCATCGCAGGGCTCCTCTTCAAACCGAGGAATACAACCCTGGGTATCCTTACCACTCATAAACACATCTCTTGCAAAAACGATAATGAGGTGATCGGGAGGGGTTTGTAGCAGGAGTATTTATGACAGTATCTCATCAGATCTCCACCCTGTAAGAGACCAAAGATATCCAAATAAGATTTTGATTATGACGACTCAATACACACTAACAAAAAATACCGACTCCAACTCCCAACTCAAATTCAGACTATTCACCATACATGTCTCGTACTCTACGAAAGTACGCGGGCACAAACTATAAATCTAATGAACCAACCTACAGAAAATACAACAAATAAATTGATTAAAAGTTAGTATCTGGGGAAACATAATAAATTAGTAACAAACATCCTGTAATATGAATGAAATACATGAGCCAATTATAGAGATTCGGAGCACAAGCTTTATTTGAAAGATTTTCAAGAAGTATTCATTTACAAGGAACAACCTCCATGACTATTGATGTATCATGAACTCTCCATTCGATTTTCTTTCTTACTTCCTTGCCCATTAAAAACAATTTCAGATCAACTGACATATGATTGTTAGTTGATTCCTGCAACTCACAAAACCAACTGCAAACAACTTACGACCAACGAAAGGAAGAAATTACAAAGTAAATTCCCAGTACCAAAAGTAGATGCACATGTAAGAACAGAAATTTAAAGAACCGTAAATCCCACCGCCTTGAGAGCATCATCCCACCGCCGCAATCTTTCACACCTAAAGTAAATCCAACAACCACATGATACAAGTTTCTCCATGAATCAAATAAAATGCACACAAAGAGTTCGAAAACTATAGTTAAGATAAAACCGTAAATATAGACGTCTAAACCAGTTGGTTTTGCATCAAGACACACCCGACTTCTAATATTTCATATTTATACAAGTCCTAAAAAACTGAAAAACGCACTCATTACAAGATACAAATAGATCTACATCAACATTACGTCCAACATCATCACTACAAATCTAGAAATTTTCCTCTCAATTGGAAAACAAACAAACAAAAGATAACCAAATTACGCAAATACTTCTTCAATGGATTCTTAGGATATTGGCACGAGACCGATAAACACTCATGGATTCTTAGCCGTGGTTATATCATGAAATATTTTGTTAAAATCAATCTAATACGTAACATGAGCAAAAGTTATTTACACAAATCTAAGTTATTTACATACCCCGTAAAAATCTCAAATGCCTTCCCATTTCCTCTTTTAAATATAAACCAACTCCAACAATCACTACAAAGGCAAACTTGCAAAAAAAAATATTACGCTATTTAAACATTAGGAATTCAAATAATGAAAAAATCAAATGAGTTGACGGTGACAAAAATTACAAGGTTGACCACTAACCCATAAATCTACATTTCGTATAGAAGACGCTCTCCCATGCTTGGTCTCCCGAATGTTCTCATCCTCAATGCCACCAGAAGGAAACATAAGATTCATTGTCACGCAATATCAATGCGATCGATGATTGAGTGGTCTTTTTTTTCTTTTGCGATCCATTTCACCGTGACATTATATTCAAACAAACTATAAAAATCTGAAATATAAAGTAATTTACGAAACTACTCTAGCATGCGACACTATGAATTTAACAATTCTACTTCGAAAATTCACTAGGAGGAATAGAAACAAATGTTTGATTTATCAATAATAACAAAAATGTAATATGCGCTTTTAGTTTATTTACACTTACCTAAACCTCGATCATTTGGCAGTCACTTAACCACTCCTTGATGGCTCAAGGGTTGCAGCCTTCTTTTAGGTTGTACATAAGGAAATCTAAGTGCCTAGTTAAAGCATGGACGTCAAAATACTGAGATACAAAAATAGCCAGATAACTTATTGATAAACTAAACCCTCAATGAATAATAAAAAGGTAAAGTAAGAGATTGTTAACTCATTGCTTCCAGAGTGCACTGGATCATTGTCATCAAATTTCCTCATCTTACTCTAAATGACAAACAACAGGTTCCAGTTAGTACTTGCACAAATGCTTTTACATAGTGAAATTTATAAAAAAATCTGCAAAAGTGTGGACTAGCCTTCAACCATTATACTTGGTCAACAGTTTTCAGGTCACCCAAGACATACAAGTTCAATTTACAAAGGCTCAACAGCTTTTCTCATACGAAGTTTGTGGTCCTATATATTGGCGCACGAGGACCTTTAAACACTTACAGTACCCTCTCCTTCACCTTAAACCATCTCTCTGTTCAATAAGTTATGCTAGTCGCATTTTGTTGATTATAAGATAAGATCTTAGTTTGTCCGGGATGCATTCCTCGGCTGCTTTACAGAACCATCACCACTAAATACAATGAAGACTAAGTAACAACTTATGGGTGTGGTCCAAACTGAGCGCTAACGTTTTCACACCCCTTTCGCATTGAGGATTTAAGCTTATTGCATTGAATATAAGATCTGAAGTATAAGGAACCACACATCTTCCGCATAAACCATTAAATATAGATTGATATATGCAAATTAGAAGAGGATAAAGAAATATTAAAGTTCTAAAAACCAATATCCACAAGGGTTAAGTGTCAATTCCTAAACGGCGTTAGAGATGATTCATTACTCCATTGAGATAGAACTCTCTTTGATTTAAACTCTTGAATCAACATTAACATAAAAATGAGCCAAGTTATCAAGCTACTAAAGTGTAACACTGACCTGTGCAGAGCCAGGTCATCTGAAAGCCTTCCTTTTGCTTTGAACCAGTACCTCATTCTGCAAAGATTGGATAGCATCATAGTATATGTGGACCTTGTGGAAAAGAGAATCAAAAGAGAATCAATTACAAAGAAAACTCCAATGCTAAATCTGACAATAAACAAACTAATGATTAAATCTAACCTCGGTGGTGTTTTAGTTTGGTTACAGTCGGCTTCTTCACAAAACTTTATATCTACAAGACAAATAACATATGAAATCATGACATACAAAAGCAAAACCAATTAAAATCATGTCATACAAAAGCAAAACCAATTCAATCACGTTATAAGAAAAGCATACTAGATCATGTGATCGAACTTATACAATCTGCATCTCATAAGTGATACTCCTAACAAAATTGCACAAAGAAGAGAAGAGAATACAAGAACTACAGATCCGAAACTACACACACACAATTATACCAGCTTTAAAACTCAAGACCCATCTTCTATTTACTCATTTTCCACCTTTTACCGTTCCATAACCTTCAAGGCCAACAAAACTTCTTCTCAACAACCTAATTACTTCAACATCAACTCAATTCAAGTCAACCACAAATAATTCATGACATCACAAACACAATAAACCTATTTACCATTACTTATCTCTATTTTCATCTCAAAATCTTTCAAACCATAGATTCAGAATATAATTGAGGAAGAATAAAAACCCTAAGTTGTAGAAATCTCAATTGAAATTCATAAGAAAGCTTAATTCCAACTCATAGACTTACGTTATCTCGACTTCTTGAGTTCAATTACCCTAAACATCACAATCAATTTCTTCTTCCAAATTTCCTCTGAACGCTGTTATGCAACCCTAATTTCTCGATCTTCAACAAAACAATTCCTCATCACCAATTTAACACCAACCCTTTAATCTTATATCTATCAACAACTCGATTTAGGATTTACATCTCAATTCAAACAACCTTAAAAACTAAACTGAAAATCCTAACTCAATTTACAGCAGCATCAACTCCTTCTTCTCCCGAGATAAATCAATCACAGAACCACCACCTTCCCCTTCGATTCAATAACTACATGATTTCTATAAATCATTTACACATATTCAATTGCTTTACAAAAGAAAACGATTTTTAGGGTTTGAGTTACTGAAATATTACTATACTTGGTTTGATTTCCGGAGTAATTTTGACTCATGAGATAGGGTTTTGGAGAAATGGGTTTCGATTTATCGTAACTTGGGTTTGATTCGGAGATCTCGTTTAGTAGAGTTAGAAGAGAAGAAAAATGGAGTAGGAGAACTCGATGTCTGAAAGAGAAAGTAAAAGTATAAGAAGAAAATAAGAAAAAACAAAATAAAAGGAGGATACTAAGAAATAGATGGACATTGAAGCCCTCGACTACTTTAATAAAGTCAAGCGCGTCCTGGTTTCTATTTTTTTTCTTATCATTTCTTATCATATTAGGATTTAGTGCAACGTATTCTCTGGTGTGCAACGGATATTAACGTTTCAAAGGGTGCAGCGTATATATCCGTTGCACACCCCCAAAATTGAAGCGTTGGAAAATACAGGATATGGTGTAGTGATACCTTGAACCATTATTACTTCTTCCATAATATGCAGCAAGAGTTTGAGCATCAAATATAACAGTACTATCCTTCTCCTAATCAATAATCCATTGTTCATGAGCAATGAGTCTTGCTTTTAGTTCACCAAAAGAGTAAGGAGTATCTCTATTTTGAGCAGAAATAACAAAATTGTCATATTCCCTTCCTAATCCATTTAGAGCATGCATTAACAAATCAAAATCATTCACTTTTTCTCCAATGGCAGCAAGAGAATCAGCAATTTCTTTTATCTTGTGTAGATACACCATTACAGTCAAATTCCCTTTCTTGATTCCAAATAATTGTGCTCTTAACATATTTTTCCTAGCAAGATACTGAGATCTAAAACTTGATTCAAGATATTCCCAAATTTCCCTAGCATAAGTTAACCCAAATACATCTCTAGAAACAATTGTTGTGAATGTTGCTTTTAAACAACTAACAACAAACCTATCCATTTTTCTCCAATGAATCTATCTAGGGTTCAAACTAAGTACCCCATCAATTAAAATTCTTTCTGGTGGTTCTTGAATTTCACCATTAACATGACCATACAAATCAGTGGTAATCAAGATCGACTCAAATTGATCACGCCATAAAAGAAAGTTCGAACCATCCAATTTTAACGAGACAAAATTGGTGATGTTGGTAAAAGGAAGTTGAGAATTCATAGAATTACCAGATGCATCAGCGGAAGACATTGTAGTTGTGTTGATGGTATTAGCTCTCTTGTGACGTCGTTCGTAAACAAGCATAGCATAAACTATAACCCATATCGAAGATATGGCAAGAACTCAGATATTCTTGAGTGAAGAGATGGATGAAAAATTTGTGTAACTGATAGTGAATCGGGCAGAAAAAGGTATTGTAAAAAAGATATTAAGCTTGATTGAAGAAATTTTGTGAAAAAAATTTAGGTTTTGGATCAGTACCTATCCGATACCATGTGAAATATCAGAGAGTAAAAGAGAAGAAAGTTTTTTGATTAATTTTTGTTTTTCTCAATAGACAGACAGGCTATTCATACATTTTAAAGTGTATTTATTACAGACTTTAGTCATACAAACTATGACTTGACTTGACCAATAATATTGACTAAGACCAAGACTTACTTTGACTATAACATTCCTAATACATCCTTGCCTCGATCTCCTTCGTTTACATTAGGAATGAAAGACTAGTAGTGGGTACTGGGTACACCATTGTTTCTCCTTATCTCCTTCATGTGGTTAAAGAGTCATAGCTTACAATAACAAACTTGTAATCTTCATAAGACCAATAATATTGACTAAGACCAAGACTTACTTTGACTATAACATTCCTAATACATCCTTGCCTCGATCTCCTTCATCTACATTAGGAATGAAAGACTAGTAGTGGGTACTGGGTACACCATTGTTTCTCCTTATCTCCTTCATGTGGTTAAAGAGTCATAGCTTACAATAACAAACTTGTAATCTTCATAAACTCAATAAGAACAACCATTCACCCTGTGGATGTAAGTAATAATGTCTCAACCACGTATATCATTGTGTCTTGATACTATGTTCCTCTTTGTTCGATTTAGTTCTTGGTTAATCTTCTTGAATGTTAGACGAAGGATATTAGATTCTCTACAACTACAACTATGCTCAGGTGTTCTTCATGTTCTCGAGGTATTCTTCGTGTTTCTGGAGAAAAAAATCCCGAATTTTTTGGTTTTCTAGATCTTCTCGAGTTCTTTATTCGTGAAATATTATCACCTCCATCTTATGTTATATAGGTTTGAGAATTCTACTTTTCATGATTTCAGTCTTAAACCTCCATCTTATGTTATCGGTATGAGAATTTCTACTTTTCATGATTTCAGTCTTAAACGCAAGAGACATTATTCGAATTATGACAAAAAATAATGGGTATAGTAAAAATCATAAGAAGTGTTGCACGTATTAACTATTATGACCTTATTGTATAGGGCTCCTACAGAAAGCCTGTAATTACAAGTCTGTCGTCTTCTCTACATGTGGTGCATAGCTGTTGTAGTTGCCCCATTTCTTTGCAATGCAAATTTAGTGATCATAATAGGACTATAGGAGCATACAATCAATAAACTCAATCCATAGATTCATCTGGAGAAATGGTTCTCAAAATTCAGATAACCTGACAATAGAAACTTCGCCATAGAAGCATCATTAAAAAAGAAATTTAGATTCAACCACACGAGATGATATAAACAATCCCTGACAATAGAATCCGTCACGAGAGTTGATAATAACAGAACAGCTTCACATAATTCATACCTAAAACAATACTTATACTCGGCATAGAATCATCCAAAAAAAGGAAATTCATATACCTAATACCATACTTATATTCATATTCCAGAAAACTTCGCCATAGAAGCATCGTTAACAAAAGACATTTAGATTCAACCACACGAGATATATAAACGACCCTGACAGTAGAATCCATCGATAAGAGTTGATTGATACTAATCATCCAAAATCCAAAGATAATAAACTGATTACTTACTCACTGGCTAAACCAACTGTCTTTACAAACGATGATGATACTTACTAAACCAACTGCCTATGAAGAAACATTCCTAGTATTTTCTTCCAACAAGGCCAAACTGTTCTTCAGATCTTGCAATTTAGTTTTCCCATCAGCAACTTTCATCTGCAGAGTCGCAACCTGCTCCTCCATGGTCTTCTGATGTTGTTCGAGAGCCTCGCATTTCACAGTAACAGCCTTGACAGCCTCAATGATCAGGGACTTTGCAGTGGGGGCAATTACTTGCTTATCAGTGGCAGGAAGGACAGTTAATGTAGAAGGATCCACAAAATTGTTCTGCGTGTCAGCATCAGTGACAGGTGGGCTACCAGATCCACCAGAAGTACTACCCTTTTGGTTGTTTTCATCATTAGACTTCTTCTTCTTCTTGATCTTGTTCTTTTTCATCTTCTTACTCTTATGGTTGTTGGCTGAGGTGTTGTCTGGTTGTTCATCAATCATAGCTTTCTTATCTTTGAAGTTATTCCTATTGAGTACAATCCTTCTCAGTTTTGGCTCCTGAAGAAGAAAATCAGAATTCTGATAGACAAGAGGATGATCGACATGTTGTACAAAGTTCTGCAAGAAAGCATCCGAGAATGAATAAACAACAGTGGGGAAGTATTCAGGAATAATATAATAATGCTTAAAGCAAAACTACAGATGGGTTCACAAAATGTTTCAACGAGAGAAGCTGCAAGCTTAGTTACGGAAGCTATTAATTATCCTCAAAACGACAAATACTGAGAGGGTTCTGTGTCAACCACATTAAAGGATAAAGGTCTGTAACCTACAGATCAAATAATTCTGATTGTTAAACAAACATCATGCTTGGGTCAATGATAGCTTTCTTATCTTAGGCAATTGTTGCTTCCAAAGTCCCCATGGATTAGTCATGGAGCAAAGTATGGGATGATAGTATACACATATAGAATTCAGGAATTTGGACAAACTAACATGCAATATCTATCTGAAATCCTTAAGAAACACCAAGATTATAATATTATTCTAAAAAATCATAATAACACCACAAATCAGTTTAAAAAGTTCATACAAGTTTTCAAATTAGTTTAAAAACCAATGTAGAATAAGTACTTCAAACTACTACATATCTTATCATAAAAACGAAAATCACATAAGTAACTCAAAACTACTACACATTTATCAGAAGATTATTGTATGGTATCATAAAAAATAATCAAAAAACTCAATAATACTTACGTATCTCTTGAGCTGTGCCATGAACTGAGGAAACAAATTCGGGACTTTTGGTGCCAACTTTCGATCAAAACCGGCAATACCTCCTCCTCTGAATAGTTCGAAGGCATCATCAGAAAGAAACTCAATGCCACCCAGATCGTGAATCTTAAAGAAACCATTTGGAGTTTGAGCTAGTATAAACAAGTCTCGAACATATTTAAAGGGTTTTTTATCGGCCGCCTTAAGTCCAACACCTTTATCTTCTCCATAACCAGGAACATCAGGAGGAGGATGTTCAATGTGACAACCCATCGGTAGTAATGGATCATGGTTTGCTTCACCATCAGAATTACAATCCTCAACGGGAAGGACTTGTTCAGAAATAACAGCGGATAAAGAAGGCTGGGACTCATGAACTTGACCGGAAATACCGCCGTCAGATAAAGAAGGCTGAGACTGATCGGGAACAACTGTAGATAAAGAAGGCTGAGATCCTTCCATTTTTAGAATTGAAACGGCTTGGATAAATGGTTTCCATTCTAGACTGATAAGTTTATATTTATAAAGGGGATGAGGGATTAAGGAATTTCCTTACAAGATTAAGGAATTGGAATTTCCTTAGAAGATTAAGGAATTTCCTTTAGAAGATCAAGGAACATACTAATTTGCTAATTTAACACTAACAGCCCTACACGTGGGCAGATCAAAGAACTGAACTAACAGCCCTACACGTGGGCAGATCAAAACCCCTAACTCCTAACGTCTATTTAAGCATTTAATTAACCTGGCGAGATTGGGGTATACCAAAACTAATTGGGGTATACCCAATTTTAAGTGGACATGTGACCTTACTAAGGGGAGGCCAAAACGTGGTAAACTTACTTAAATACCCCTACACTAATCAACCTAAAACTAAACTCTAAACTTAAAAACCGTAAACCGATTAACCAAAACCTCTCCTCTTCTCTTTCATTCTTCTTCTCTAAACCCTCTCCTCTTCTCTTTCATTCCAAAACTTAAAATCAACCAAAATTTTGAATTTTGATTTTCTACCCAAAAAAAAATGGTTGATTCTAAACGATCCAAAGAAGAAGAGAGATTCAACTGGTAACATGAAAACCTCCAAATCGGAGGGAAAAGGTAAGGGAAAGGTTGGAACTAGCAAACCCGAAAATCCAATCCTTGAAGGTCTTTGAAAAGAAACCTCTAAAGGAGAAAAGAAGATTGTAAGTGATTTATAAACTCAAACCCATTATTGTTTTGTTGAATATGATTGTTAGATTAGGTTAGAAATCGAAAATTTTGATTTTCGATTTGTGGCCTAAGAAGGTCGATAGTTGAACAACACGCCGACCTTTTGTATTTTCAAAGCGCCAGGATGTTATCGGGATGAATAACATGCCGACTTTTCATCGATCCATGGCGATCGTTGGACAATAACCGGGGCCTAAGTAGGTATAATAACCAACCATGCCAGGTTATATTTGGTCGGCGTGGTTTTTGACTTGTACCATGCCGAGGTTAGGCATCAGAAACCTTAATTTCCTAAGTTATTAGTCGTCGTCTTTCATAAATATTACCATTCCGGCGGTTTATTCGTCGGCAGGGTAGTTGGATAACAACTTTTCGGCTTTAATTTAGTCGGCAGTGTTTTATTTATCGGTCTTGCCGGCCAGGGGTAGAAGGTCAACAGTGTTGTGTTGTTTGTTTTCATATATCTTATTTGTGCATTGTTTAGGTTCCCAGAGGAAACAAAAGAAGAACTACCTTGTCTTGTTAACAATGCGTAAGAGCTATTTGAATATTTGGACACAATTTATCCCAATTTAGAAGAACCTAAAGATGAAACTCAAGAGAATTGCCCGTTTAGAAAGTTATGTTTGATGGGTAAGGAAAATCCAAGAATTTCTAAGGTTTATGAACAGTCCTAGCAATCCCCTCAACTATGAAGAATGCACATCATCGGAGGAGGAAGAAGAGGAGGTTGATCCAAGAACTTTTTCAGGGCATGTGACTTTTCCGGAGTGAACCCCTATTACAATGAGGATGGTGACTACATAGGCCCAAAGAAGGGGAAGGGAAAAGCAAAAGCTGATGCCTGAAAAAGCTAGTGATGGGGAGGAAGATAACAACAACAAGAAGGATTCATGAAATTCTTAAACTTTATTATGTTTCACTTGGTTTAGAAACTTAGATTGTGGTTTGAACTCTTTCATTATGTTTTGAACTCTTAGATTGTGGTTTGAGACTTGTTAACTTATTTGAATTTTCAGTTTTAGTTGCTTTAGAAGTTATTATTTTGTATGCAGTTTTAGACAAAGTACTTGAGGCCGGCATGGTATGAAATCTATACCTTGCCGACCTGAATGTTAGTTGCACCTTTTAGGTACAAAGTACAACCCATTGAATGCTCAACGGCTAGAAATTTCAAAATCAAGATATTAGGTATGTTTTTATTATAAAAGCATTCCCAACTTCATCTTCAACCTTGCATAAAGAATGGAAGTTTCACCACCAAATATTTGTAGTCTTTGTACACTAAGTGGTCATTTTGCAAGGGATTGTCCCTTTGAAGGAAGCAAATGCACTATTGAAGGTTGTAAGGGATTCTTATTTCTCATGAAAGCTGCAATAGGAGGTGTATATCAGCCGTATGCTTCAAAATGCACTTGTTGTGGGTTTTATTATTGGATAGATGAGCGTGTAGCTCCGTATGAAGATGAAGTTGCTAAAATCAACCTTCTACCATGCACGAGATCCATGTTGCGACGGTAAGATGAAGCTAATTACCTCTCCTAAGAAATTGTGTACCGGAAAAGATACTATATATGTCCCAAATGTGTTAGGGTAAAGTTTTTAACGTTTGTATGCTTTAATTAAGGTTTGTATCCGATGTATAGTCGGCATTGTCTTAAATTATAAGCTTGCCGGCTCCCACTTAGCCGGCATTATACTATATTAAAAGCTTTCCGATTGTCCCGTCGGCATGGATATTATAATACACATTACCGGCTTAATAGAAAATAACATTCATGAACAATTTGTGAGGGAGTTCTAAGCCGACATGGTTCTCGCTAAATAACAATACCGGCGCAATTAAAGCCTAGCAACCTCTCAAAACCAAGACCGTGCTTGGCTTAATAGTTAAAAACATACAGAACAATTTTTTAAGGGAGTTCTTAGGCGGCATGGTAAATTTCATAAACATCGCCGGCGAATAAAGCGCCGGCACTTTGGCAAAAGCCGGTCCTTGCCGGCCATATCGAGCAAACTTTTCTGTCTTGTCATGCATTCATGTGCGGCAATCAAGAAATAATACCGTGCCGACCACAGGATAGCCGGCATGTTTTGGTAATGAATATGATGCCGACCAAATGAGAATACACCCAAAAACACATCCATTTCATTCATTCATAGCACTCCAAAGTACATTACACAAAACACGCATGCAATTACAAAAGTACTCCAAAAAGTACGAATGTTTTGTCTAGTACTCCATTGTACACTACACAAAAAGCTGCTTTATTCCCTAATCATAATCACTCCTCACTCAAATCTATTGGAGGGAGTTCATTCAAACCTATTGAACCTCCTTTAGTCAAATCTATGGGACATTCCCGAGACTCATCTATAACATTCCAAAGGGCCATGTTGTCCTCATAAATTTTCATCCATTCCTTGCTCTTGTTGTTTGCGAACTTCTCCCACAAACTAAACCTACATAGAGGAGGTAATGGACATTCCTTATTGAGTTGTAGACCAATAAAATGATTTTTATCCACCAAAGCCATGACAATTCTTCTATGCTTGAGTTGCTCCACGCAAACCGCATGTTTCGGTGCAAATGCTATAGATAGTCCCTCACTAAAAAAATGTACCACGCAATTCCAAGTATCTCGCCAATAGATGGCCACACTCCGGCATTCTCAACCAATGCTCCCATTTGATCGGTGCGTTTCCTCCGGGCCTTTAACACTAGTTAGCAAACCTTTGAAAGTTGCTTCTTTCTCCTCCATGGAACCTTCTAGAATCATTGAGATATGGAACTCCTTGTCGTGTTCTAGTCGAGCGGCCATCTTCTTTCTAATGTATTGGAATTGGGTGAGATTCTCTTCAACCGCTCCACTTAGGTGTCCCAATTGTTGCGAGATAACGTGAAACCCACAATTTCCATCTTTCGGAACATCGTCGGTACCAATCACGAAATCTTGAATAATTGGAGGGAGTTGAGTACGATACTTTTGCAACACCGGTTGTACTACCTTCTTTGCACGACCTTTTTTCTTCGCAACATCTCCTTGGCTTGCTTGGCTCTCAAGAGGTAGAGTTCCATTTGTATTCAAGTTAGAGACGGTTGGTGTAGTTAAATCCTTCTTTGGCCGACCCCTTTTCTTTCCAACAAATTCCACGCTTGCTTGACTCTCAAGAGGTAGAGTGCCATTTGTATTCAAGTTAGAGACCGTTGGTGTAGTTGAATCCTTCCTTGGACGACCTCTCTTCTTTTAGCGGGCTCCTCCTTGTATTGCGCCTCGGTATAAACATGTCCGGGATGGATCGCACTTTGTACTCAAATGCTCTTTAATGTTTTCCCTTTTGGATTGATCACTATTTCTACTTAAAAACTCTTTGATTTGTTCTCCTTCGGATTGATCTTGATCGCAATTTGTACTCAAAAACTCTTTGATTTGTTCTCTTTCTTCCGCCCTCGTCTTTTTGGTAGTTGGTCTACCATTAGGATCTTGTTTCTCCGGTTCTTCAAGTTCTTCCATAAAAGGGTAAACTATCGGCATCAACTTGTGCTTCATAGTTTGTTTGTCCAACCTATTCAACTTGGGGTATTTTTCGAGGATTATTCTCCCAAGTTCCATGTCGCCAAACTCTTCACCGGGATCTTCTCTTGGAGCCGGTTTGAAAGATAATTGCTTCCAATAGGGATCGATATCATCAAGAGGAATGGGAGTTTTATACCTACCAAGCATATAACGACATGGAAGTCCGATAGCCTTCATTATCCTACACTTACAAGGAGTGCTCGGGTCGTCATACTTTTTATACTTTTTAAACAAAGCGAGATGTTTCATCATAAAACGTATTGCCCAATGCGATACGTTGCAATGTATACCAACAAGCATCCAATTATCCTCCTTAAACTCCCTCAACTTCCTAAGCTACTTTCTTGGAATTGCTTTTTTATCTTGTTGATATCATTATTAGTGTACTCATGGATAGCATGTTGCACCGTCACAATCCCATTTTGACTCGTGAAAAGTAGACCTTTTAGTCTCCCATGCGCTTTCTCTACCATACTTGTGGATTCAAGTTTGAAATGTTTATAGTCGTAAGTATAAGCATACACAAACCTCTCTTTGTGTGGCCTCAACCATTGTTTCTTGCAATATTCCACTACTTTGGGGTAATTAGTCCCCCAATCATCCTCGAAATCCTTCAAGTTTAACTCATATCTTCCCACACTCATCGACCAAACCACCTTATCCCACGCTTTCATGAATAACCCAAACTTAATCTCACCTTCTTTCCATTCTTCGTCTTCTTTCTCTTTCTCCTTCTCTCGCTCCTCTTTAGTTAGTTTGCTAAGACGTTCATCTTCCTGTTTTTCACGTTTAGTTCCTTTCTTTGCTTTCGGTTTTTGGATATGACTTCTACAATTCTTTCTAAGATTGCATTGTATATGCTAAGTGCAAAGGAAATTTTGTGCATTGGGAAAGACTATCCTCACGGCGTTCCTTATTGCTTGCTCATTGTCGGTGACTATAACCCCCGGAGTTTCGTCTTCGTGGTAGAGAAGCTTCAAAGTTTCCAATGCCCAAATATAACTATCATCCTTCTCACGATCCATAAAACACCATGCCACCGTGAACGATTGCTTATCCGAGGTTTGTCCTACAATGTTCAACAAAGGCATGTTGTACCTATTCGTCTTATAAGTACAATCCATGAACAAAACTTGGTAAAAGCAACGCGCCAATTGAATCATATCGGGATGTGCAAGAAAAATACGATCCACCTTCCCCTTCGATGACTCATGGTGTCTCACCGTGTAGTTGTATTTGTGTATTAACCATTGTGATTCTTCCATCACCTTTCTTCCATCCCATTCAATTCTTTTAATAGTTGCCTTGGCCGCATAAATTGTAGACAATGAAGAGAGGTTATGCGGGTCGTCCCTCTTGAACTTACTTAGGAGCTTACTTGGTTTAATTCCCTAACTTGTTCTTACTTGTTCGAACTCGTGCGGTTTCAGCTTGGCAACTTGACAATGCCCAACAAGAGTGTCCGGATCTTCATGGTTATGCCAACCAACATCAACTCTACTCATTCTCCACACGTTGTCGGTATCTTTGTTCCTCCCAAAAATAATCTTGAATGGGCATCCACACTTCTTTGACTTCGTCTTGTACACCCTAGTCGTCTTCTTATCATACACATAACCCTTTCTCTTGTGACTTTCCTCCGCGATCCATAACACTCGCATACCATTTCAAACCGCGTATCTCTTTGTTGGGTGTTTTTCACTAGAACGCACATCTTCTCTTTGGCTTTCTCAACAATCCAATTGATCACACGTCTTTTTACTTCCATTCCAAATCATTAGCATAATGTGAGGAAGTATCGGGACCCCTAATTTTCTGAGCTTGAGGCTGATCCTCCATAGGTACCAATGCCACAATCTACAAAACATCAAAAGTTTAGTTGATGTGTATTACCACGGTCGGCATGGTCGACATATAAAACAATGCCGGCTAGAAAAGACCGGAACGTAATAGAATATAAACATTGCCGACATGGAAACAAATTTAGGCAAGTTATGTAAACATGACAATGCCGGCGTACGCATTTTCAAGTAAGGGCTCCTGTGTTTCAAAAAATGGACGTCGGCAAGGTTCAAATTTTCTATATTGCCGGCGTGGTACTGCTCATGAAAAGTCGGCACGTTGTTCAAAGTAGAACCACGCCGGCTTTTATGGCCGGCATGATCGACAAGCGTCGACCTTGCCGACCCCGTACAGCAGAACTGAAAAAAAAAAAACCAAAATCGATCATTTGCATGGAAAAATCACAATCTTCACGGCGTAGGTTGTCTACCTGATTACTTGCAGCTCCATTCTCTTCTTCTTGGTCATTGGATTCTTCGTTTGGCTCAATACATTCATCACTTCCATACCCATCATGAGTTTGAGGAAAATAAAAGTGAGGGTCATGCATGTAATCCATTCGATCATGGTCTCAGTAGATCATCATACAAGTACTCATATGTAGGAGGAAAGTTAGAAGACTCCCCCACTTCAAAATCGGGATTAGAATCACTCATCTCACTCATATCACAAATTTCACAAAAACCCTAACTTTCCCCCAAAAAAAAAAATCCTCTACTCCTTCATACTAATTCTCTCTCTAAATGATTTCTAAAACTCAACTTATAACTAAATCAACTAACTAATCTAACTAATTTAACTAATCTAATCATTTTAGTTAAATTAGAGTTAATCATTGTGGGGGCATTTTAGCCATTTACAAAAATATAGGTTAAGGGGTGGCTTGGTTTTACTTCATAATGACCTGATTTTGTCTTATTAGGTATACCCCAATTAGTTTGGGTATACCCCAATCTCGCCAAAGTTAATTAATCCGAATGAATTAATGTAACTAGTAACCCTACTTAACAGTTTTGCAAAACCTAAGACACCCAAAATAACAGATGGGGGTTGTCCGGGTACATGACATTATGGAACTCAAACGTATGAATAAGTAAATAAGATTCACTCAAACTCTAATGGTCTCTCTTCCCTTAGACTTAGTCTTATGGGGTGCTAGTCTAGCACCTAGATTAGCAATCCACGTCAGCTAGCAAAATCACCTAAGTCTTATGGGAGTGCTAGTCTAGCATGCTAGTCGCTAAAACAAAAATAAATACGAGAGTCGAACCATTCAAATAAGTTACTACCTTTAGCGGAACAATCCCGCGCTTGACTAGTCAACACAGTCAAAGCGCATAACCATTCCGCGCCGTACGATGCACGGTTCAGCGTTGCAGAAATCGATTTAAACCCAACAGAAGGTCGATCTTCTTTTTCTTCCTCATCTCTTTTTTTCAACCCGAAAAACCTCCAAAATGCATGTAGTAGATCAAGCAGGATAGGGATTTTCGTTACAAATCGAATTGTGGGTTTGAAGAACAACACCCTCGGAGTCATTTGAGATTTGTTTGGAGCGAATCCGTCCACGAAATTGATTTGGGTAAGATTGTGAACCTTTTAGGTTTTTTTTTTCTTTTTTCCGATGATCATGATTTGTTGATGAAATTGATATGTTTAGACGATTGGTATTTGTTATTTAGATGATTTAGATGATATTTCTAGTATTGTATGATTTAATTTGAATTTTTGTGAATGAAATTTGATATTGGGGATTAAAAAACCTAAAGGTAAAATTGATTATTTGTGATGAAGTAATAATAATTTGTATAAGAGATTACATGATTATAGTGAAAATGATACTTGTAGTATTTTTGATGAAGCTAAATTTGTATGAATTATGAATTTGTATAATTCGTATGATTATGATGAAATGATAAAATGTGGTTGATAAATTGTGAATTTGTATGAATTATGAATTTGAATGATTATGATGAAAATGATAAAATGTGGTTGATTCTTTTTTTTCTTTTGTTATTGATTGTAGTATGAATATGGAAGAACATTTAGATGCTTTGGAAGTAGTTTCGGCAAAGGGAGATAGGCATGTATCTAATAATTTGAGTGATAGTTGAACTATAAACTTTAGAGGCGGTTTTAATGAGGTTGAAACGTTATACAAAATTGTAGTGAAAGATAATCCGATAGCGCAAAGATACTGTGATAATTGTGGGTTTTCTTCTGTCTTTGCATTTAACTTTTCCAATGCGGATAGAGGTTTAGTTGAAGCCATAGCTGAGAGAAGGCGGAAAAAGACCAAGAGCTTCCATTTTAGAGAATTTGAGCTTGGCCTCCTTCCTTTAGATTGGTATATGTTAACGGGAATTCCCATTGGTGAACCTAAGAAAAATCAAGTAGTTATGCCGGTATTAGGTGAGCTAACAATTGTTGCTTTGGATGATTTGTATTCAAGATTTCAAAGGATTTGATAACTGGAACACTAAGCAAAGTACAATATCCCTGGGTATCTTGAGAACCTACATTAAAAGTAGAGAAAAAACCAACAATGTTGAATGTGCAGATGTATTGACAAGAGCATTCTTTCTTTGGTGTTTTGGTCATTTTCTTATTGCGGGTTCTAGTGGAAGAGTAGATAAACGTTGGGTTTTATTGCTGGATAATTTGGATAAAGTTGGGGAATATGATTGGGGTTTAGCTTCCTTAGGTAATACCTTTAAATTTCTTGATGGATGGTCAGAGAATGGGAAGGATTTATCTGGCATGGTTATGGTAGTTGAGTATTGGTACTATTATTACTTCCGCAACATGCAACCTTTGCTTTGTCATACACCTTCCGGAGAACACTATGATCTTTTCCCAAAGATTAGTCTCTTCAAGAAGACTAACATTAAATCAAGGAAGAGAGGCCAAAGAGGAGGCCAAAAGGATACGAAGAAACACTCGGTGTCCACTGCAAGAGCACAAATTGACACTAGAACCAGTGCATTATGTATTTGGCAACCATGGCTAGGTAGTGAGAATTCTGAGGGAGAACATTAAGAATATGCTCTGCAGTTATACAGAGTGAGAGTTGTGTTTTATGACCTAGAAAAAAACTACAAAAGAGTTAGTTGTTATTTGGGTGAAAGATTCCAGAGGCGGATAGAAGGTGTGATTGTAGTCCCGTGAAATCCTCCGTAGTTGGATAGAGTTGGAGACAGGGAGATTGTAGGTGTATGCGTCGAACATTATTTGGCAGTTAATGAGGATCAATATAACAGGTGGTGGAAGACGCATAGTGTTGGAGCTTATATCACCGAGTCATACCATTCACAGAATGCCGATGAGATAGCAGTGGGTAGCCAAGCTGTTCCTATCCATTTGTTACCTAGTCATCCGCCTTCTAACCTGATGCCACAGACCTATACTTATGGCACACAGAATGAGCCCCTGTCGTAGTTGCCGGAGATAGATTTCACTTTACCATTCATCAATGCAGCTGGTGTTGAAGAGCGAGTAGAAGTACCAAGGCAACCTTGTCCGTATAACTTTTCTGCGATGGGTTTGACAATGGTAAGTTCATTCACATTTGTTTGCATTTTCATTTTAAGTTTCTTGAATGCAGCATCACTAAACCTATCTACTTTATGCTTGTAGGATCAGTGCTTCAGTTTTATGTCACAACAATATGAATTCTACAATGGAGCTCATCAAGTAGTACTAAGGGAGTCAAGGCGCATTTATGCCTCAAGTTCATGTTCCTCATCCTAAGCAGATCTTGTTCTTCAATACCATCTCGTATATTCCTCACAACCAATCAATCAAGAAGATCTCACATTGGGTGGTTGATTTAATCAATGGCCTTCAACTCAAGGATGTTACCATCCTAGTCATGACGATGGAGCAACTACATCACACAATCAACAACAACCAATCAACCAAGGAAATGAATTTACCGATGCGTTGTTGTTTGATACCGAACCTAACATTGTTTATGAAACTCAATACACCCAACCAACCCGTCGCTACTTTGAGTGAATGAAAGTACTTGTAGTATTTTATGAAAACATATGGATTGTGGTTTCTTTTTTATGGAGTGTTTATGAAAACATATGGATTGTGGTTTCTTTTTTATGGAGTGTTTATGAAAACATATGGATTGTAGTTTCTTTATTATGTAGTATTTATGAAAACATATGGATTGTGGTTTCTTTTTTATGGAGTGTTTATGAAAACATATGGATTGTGGTTCCATTATCTTTTTTTAATGGATTGTCTTAATTTTGTTATATTAGGTACATTATGCAAGGAGCTTTGAGAAGAATTTTGTTCGGTCTTTCAGATGATGAAGATGATACTGAGCAGAATGTTCTAGCAGTGGATACGCTTTTGGAGTCACAGAGGAGGCAAGGACTACATCAACCCATCCCAAATGAAGTAAAGGAACGTCATGTGGTGCACAGAAACCGTGTAGATGCCGATGCAAAGATGATGCATCAATACTTCAACTTCAGGTGTACTTATGGGCCAAAAAAGTTCAAAGGTAAGTTTGCTTTGCCTCGTCCCCTTTTTCTGAAAATTTTAGAGCAAGTTTGTGATTTTGACCATGATTTTCGTCAAAAAACCGATGCTTGTGGTATTCCTGGTCATTCTCCATATATGAAAATGATTGCCGTGATGAAACATTTTGCCAAAGGAATTACACCAGATTCTCTAGATGATTACACACAAATTGCAGCTTGCACTATTTACTTTTATGCTAAGAAGTTTATGGATGCAATTATTTGGATCTATGATGGTCGATACATGCGTCAACCTACCGCTCAAGAGACTAAGAGGATTTTAGAAGAGAATGAAGCTTGTGGGTTTCCTGGGATGCTTGGTAGTGTGGATTGTTTTCATTGGGCATGGAGAGCATGTCATGTGGATCAGGAATGATCCTACGTGGGCTATAAGTCAATTCCCACGGTTGTTCTACAGGCGGTAGCTACATATGATATATGGATATGGCATTCCTATTTTGGGTTGGGTGGACAGAATAATGATTGTAATGTCTTGCATGATTCGGGTTTGTTCGATAGAGTACTTAATGGTGTAGCACCTCCTTGTCATTATCAAATCAATGGAAGAAACTACAATACAGGGTACTACCTAGGAGATGGAGCATATCCTATGTATGGTTGTCTTGTGCAAGCATACAAACCCGCCTCAAACAATTCGGAAAGTCTTTTCAATCGATATCAAGAAGCAAAAAGGAAAGACATTGAACGTGCATTTGGTGGTCTAAAGGCTAAGTTTGGTATTATATTGAAACCATGTCGTTATTATAAAAAATCGGATATGAAGGCAATTATGAGGGGGTGCTTGATAATGCACAATATGTGTGTTGAAATGGAATATCGCAATGAGGAATGGGGGAAGATCACGGGACAAGAACCTCAACCGCCAATTCAAGGAAATGTAAGGCTACCTCCTCAAGTATTGTACAACCCGGCGCGTTGGGCGGAACTTCGCGAAGAACTCACTACACACATTTGTCTACGACATGGAGATGGGTTGAGAGATGGATATGTTCCGGGTATAGTGATGGATGATGCCTTACCGGAAGTTCATGAGGGTACAAGCGACGTTAATACCGATGAAGACCAATATGACCCTCAAGAAGATGGAACATTTTATGAGAATGGAGTGTAAATTTCATACTCCATATTTCAATCAAACACATTTTCATTAAGTAGACAATTTAATTAGTTCTTGTAATATTTAACTAGAACTTCATAAATACTTCTTCATGCACGATTACAATTACATTACATATTTAACTAGAACTTCATAATACTTCTTAAATACGTCTTCATATTTAACTAGAACTTCATAAATACTTCTTCATGCATATCCTTCATAAGACCAAGACTAGCACCCCATAAGACTCGGTCTTACCAAGCATCCCCAAATCGGTGACATGAATGAACGACATTTCATATTCCGTTTGGTATAAAGCCATAGCATCTTCACGATTACCATTTGATGCCCTTAATAAAATGATAAAACGCTTGCAATATCTATTGATGGTTGATAACCGAGTTTGTAGTTGTTTTTGGCATCTTTCATTAGCATTACCATTGATTCTCACAAGTTCTTCAACAACTTGTCCCCAAAAGGAGTTGGTTTTTTGAGACTTGTCGAGAGGATTTGTGTTGATAATCTTGTGAAAACTTCTCACCTAGTCATTGTCTTCGTCAATTGAGAATGCAACCATGCTTGAATTTTAAATTAAAAATTTAGGAGTAGAAGAAGAGAATGAAACTTCACAAGTTTGGGGTGCGGATTTTGAGTTCATGTATTGAGTTATATATAGAGAAGAAATGATATGAGTTTGGGCTGGAAAATGTAGCCGTTAAGAGAAGCGCAGAATTGTCCAGCGTAGGGCGCTGAACCATCCAGCGCTGCGCTCGATCAGCCGTTGAGAGAAACGGCTAGTTTTTGATCTAACGGCTCATAGAGATAAGAGCAGGATGGTTCAGCGCCTTACGCTGGATAATTCTGCGCTACACGCTTTACCATTCAGCGCTTCTCTTCTCAGCCATCAGATCAAGATGATCGTTTCATTTTCAACGACTCTGATTTTATGCCCGTTTGAAACCTCAACAACTAGATTTTCAGGCTTCCCTATAAATTGAGAACCACTTCTCCTTCATCCCTCACACCAAAATCAATTGATTCTCTTCTTCATTGATTTTCTTCTTCTTCTTCTTCTTCTTCTTCTTCTTCTTTTATTTTGTTCATACAAAATATGGCACACTTTCAAACAAAAGAGGATGATGCACTAATTATCTCTTGGATTATAGGAAGTAACGATCCGGTTAGAGGAAAAGATCAAAAAAATTCACAACTTAGGAAGAGAATTATGCTTGAGTTCGTTAAAAGATGGCCGGAAAGTACGAATAGGGATAAAAAGTCATTGCAATCAAGATGTAACACGTTGAGAGGCGAAGTGAGGAAATATATTTCATTCATAAGACCTTACTTCCGCAATAAACCTTCGGGATTGAATGAACAAGATTATGTAAGTACCGTTAAAAAAATGATGTTTTTTTTTCTTCCAAATATATTTCATTCATTCATTCATAAGACACTAATACATTTTTTTTCATTTTTTTCCACAGTACCGCTAAGGAACACAAAATTATCAAGCAAAGAATCGGAAAACGTTGGATACATGAATCGGTTTTCCAGCTCCCCGAAGACCTATCAACCAGATTACAATCCAGAGTTGAATAATGATGTTGGACCTAGTCAAGCAAATCAACCTAGACAAGCAACTCAACCTAGTACTTCAGCTCCAGTAACTATGGATGAAGATTTGGAGGATATGGCAAGGTTTGGAAGCTCACCATCTACCCAAGGTTCTGATACCTCAGACATATCACGTAGAAGGCGTTATTTCGAACAAACGGATGATGTTAGAAGTTGCGGAAAAGATAAGGCAAAGAAAAAGGCTCATGACACTAAAGCATCGGAGAGAGCGGATGATAAAATGGACAAGCTCATACAACTTCTTGAAAATGCACAAGCACAAAGGGTGGCAAAGTATGAAACCGAAGAAGAGTTCCTTAAGAAAGATTTGGAAAACACTACAATCTTGGCACAAACCCAACAACGGAAATCCGACTTGAAGATCCTACGCCAAAATTTGAATGAAGTACAAGAATGGGAGATACCCCTTTACAAGAAATGGAGGAACGAGATTTTGGTTCGTAACGGCTTAGAACCAATCCCCTAAATTATGAGTTATATTTTAGTTATTAGAAGTTCATTTTCAAGTTTGAATTAGAAGTTAATTTAGAGTAGGATTTCAATTTCAATGTACTTTTTAAATTTTTAGAAGTAGGATTTCAATTTCAATGTACTTTTTAAATTTTTAGAAGTAGGATTTTAATTTTAATGTACTTTTTAAATTTTTAGAAATAGAATTTTAATTTCAAAAAACATTGTAACAATGTTTTGCAATGTAATCAAAAAATTTCTTAGTTTGTCAAATTTTAAGATTTTGAAACCGTTGGAACAAATTGTCAAACTTTTCAAAATTCAAAAAATAAAAACATAACTGTCTGGTGGTGTAACATGAGTGTGAGAAAACAAATAATGAAAATAGTATAAATTTAATTACCGAATGAGTGAAAAGTAAAAAAAAAAGGTCAAGCGCTGAATTATGTAGCGCCCCCAAGTTGCGCGTTTCCATTCAGCGCTTTACCTTGGCGCTGAACCATT
This sequence comes from Papaver armeniacum, assembly GCA_023531295.1. Lineage (NCBI taxonomy): Eukaryota > Viridiplantae > Streptophyta > Magnoliopsida > Ranunculales > Papaveraceae > Papaver > Papaver armeniacum. The sequence goes on along the minus strand of JAJJWW010008026.1, from coordinate 203,190 downwards.
CAGCGTAGATGCTTGGAATATTCTTCCGAGCGTTGTTTCGTTCCGCGAAAAGGTACTTTTCCTCGCGCTGAATGATTCAACGTAACTCTCTAGCATGCTACTTCACATGCTAGCAACTGGTAGGAGAGAAAACTAGTGTTAACTTTTTTGCCACACTTTTTTTTTTGAATTGCAACACTTAAGTGCTAATCTAGCACCTCCAATCTAGCCCATAAGACATAGTCTTAGGGTTTCGAGTCTTTCCTGTGTTTAAAAGTAACTCATTGTACGAGCTGAAGTTTTTATCAATAGAAATTAAAAGAAAAAGACTGGTTTTGCGGAGCTTAGTGAGTTACTTAAATATCTTGCTATAGTCTCCATCTTCATCAGTATTTGTACTACAATCTGTTACAATTGGTATCATTAAGTGGTCGTAATCATGACTGGGGATCTTTTAATCAAAGATGTTGATCACACAACCAAGGAACTGAACCAGTTATTAAAAGCTCTCTGTGAAAGTCACACCCGTGAATCTGTAAATCGTACTGCTGAAGCTACATCACATGGTGAGAAGTTAAACAATATGTGTACCACATTAAAAGAGCTTGCTACTGCAACTAGAACCACGAACACAAAACTTGATAAACTTGTAGGTCTCTTATTTTTACAAACCCCTCCCCAATCTTCACCACTCACTGGACAATCATCCAACCATCGCCCCACCTTTTCACTAGGTAATCCTCCTACAACTCAACCAAAACCACAAAAAGTAGATCTATCAAAGTTCAGTGGGGGCAATCCTAGGAGCTGGATTCGAAAATACGAGAGATACTTCCAGATCCGCCTCATTGAGGAACCACAAAAGCTGGTGTTTTGGGGTAAAAACTGATTCTCCTGGAAATGGTAAATTTGGGTGTGCCGCCAAGAAACGAATCTAAACCCTAAACAAATGCACTGCACGGGAGTAATTTAGATTCGAGAGATCAATATGTACAATTCTGGCCTAAACCAAGAAATGGTCGTTCCAGACTTGCTTCGGTCACAAAGTGAAGGAGAAGGGTTGATCTTAGGGAGGGAATCAAAGGAGGTGTTGAGATCAGAATGGTTAACTCTGAAGGTGTGGCTATTTTATGACTTGTATCAGAATGTCGAACTGGCTTGTGGAATGTAAGTTATCAGTTCTTGATGTTTTTCTGGATACTTGTGTTTTTTAACCAAAACTCTGTTGTTGGTTGAAATAGGTTGAAAACCTATTTATATAAGTTATAGTTGAACGCACCCTGATCTCATAGGAAATGGGAGTAGTTGAGTGATGGAGAAGCGAGATCGTGTGAAAATGTTGAAAAACACGTCTTTTAATGAGGGAAGACGGGTTGGTACACACCCACTACTTCTCTGCCGCCACTAAATGTCCTCTTTTCCTGACACTTTCTCATAATGGGTGTGTTGCACGCCGCACGCTGTAGCTAGGCATCCATACGATTGATGTGATTTTTTAGTATGTTATGCTAGACATCCATACGAAATTTTTGGCATGTAGGTAATACTAAAATTGTTTACCAAATGCTCCCAGTTGTTTGTCCAATCTTTGGGTGATCGTTTAGAAGCCATATGGGTAGGCCCCAGCATGGCCGATTGTTCCTTATGGAAGAAGAGCGGCCAATGGTCACGACGACATTTTGTTGAAATCCTAGAGTAGGAGTGTGGCCGGCAGATTCGACTAGCGAAATTGGGCGGCCTAGATGATCTGCGACAGTTAATGGCCGTCGTTGATTAATTTAGGTTTTTAAAAAGCCGTGTGGCCAACCTATTTTGGTCTAACGGTTTTTGGTGTTAGCCGCGCGCTGGGAGTTGTTCGACCGACCAGCACAATAGTCGGGCTGTTGGTGAACATATCCGCACCATGCCCGTTGATTGAGATTGAATCGAGTTCGGTCAATTCGGCTGGCGAAGTCGGAAGGCCAAGATCGTTTTGCGGAAGTAATGTAATGCCGTTTAATAGAAATTAAGGTTTTGTAACTCGTGCGGCCAACTGTTTTGGTAAACATTTAGTGGCTCCGCTTGCCAGTCGGAAGGATGCCGGCCTGGGCATTAGCAGGCCCGCCAGTGTACATGATGGCGCTTGTCCGACCATGTTAGGAGGCGGCTATGTTTGATAAATCGACTTGCCAAAACGTACGGCCGTGATCGTTTTTGAGACTGACATGGGAAGCCTATATTAAATTCCTTAAGGAATTAGGCGCGTCGACCAACTAACTTCCAACTTTATTTAAAAGTGCGTGTGGCGCGTTTAAAGCGATCTGATTGATCGATGGGAAAGGGGTCCAGCAAGCAGCAACATGGAACGCGGCCAGGCAGCCACATACGTAACCTGTTGGAGCGGATTGGCCGGCCAAGCGGCGTGGCCACGCCTCCTTTTGCTGTTGCTTCTATTTGCCGCAGTTCCTCTTTATTTCTTGTTTTCTGGTAGGACTTTGCTCCTACTAGCTCCATGGCAGATTAGTTTCCTAGCTTACCTAGGTTTGGTCTCGACAAAAATCACTAATTTAATATTAAATGGAAGCGTAACTTTGCGTGCCTCTGATTGAGTACTTCCATACGCATCTCAATCCTGACACTTCGGGAGATTCATGCTACTCGGCTGAGAGCGAACATTAGTCGTCATGTCATGTCAGTATTTTAAGAGTTCAACTGGGAACATGGTATGGAACAAATACTCAAAAATGTACAGAATATTTGGGATTGTTGTTACACGCACCATTCCGGATAAATTTCATATAAATATACTGAATTGCTCAATACGCATGTAAGTAAAGAGGCATGAGCACTCATCACTTTTAAATGGCTCAACTTCTTTGCAAAATGATGGCGCATTAAATACAGGGTTTTATAATTTTAGCCCTGAACTAAAAACCACCATCAACATTAAGTCCCCTGCTTAGTACGTAATAGTGACATTGTTGCGGGGTAAGCACTAGATGATGACAAATAAAGATAAAACTTATGAGGCAAGGTAGATAGATGTTACCGGATAGAGGCCGGCTAGGTCTTTAAGCAAGACATGATTAACGAAGTATCAAAGCACGCAGTGATCGTCCTCCTATCATACGTAAATTGCCTCCGGGTAGATTTCGAAATTTGCTAAACTCCATTGCGCTCGATTGCGAGAGGCCTTGACTTAAAGTTGCTTGGAGTCTGGACTGCTGAGTCGCAACTAAAATGTTTTTTAAACTCCTGAGCATTGACTGGAATGGAATTGCTTTCAACCTAACTCTTTATCTCATCGGGTTATTCTTTCCCTTCTGATTGCGATGATGAAATGCTTGGAATGCTTATATGGGAAAAAATCTTCCGGAGTATTTGAGTGACATAAACGGGCTGAGAGACGTTCTGTTGCCGACGTGCTACTATCAAGTCTTCAAGGACTTCGTTACAAGCGACATCCTTTGAACCATCTTCCGAATCTTGGATTGTTGTATGGAATGGGATGCGATTGAGCAGTCCCCATTTATACTTTAGATTCGATGACGTGGCCGGATATGTGAAAATATCTTTGCGGTGTACTTTTTGAGTCTTTGATGCACGTGCACGGCTTCATGTTGAGAAATTCCTGCGGCTCGTAAAGCTTTGACAATGATGATGCCGATATCGAAACAACTATTTTCTAATTTAAAGATAAGGTTGACTGGTTGAGGGACCCGAAGGCATCCCATGCCGGCGGTCCCAGTGTAATTATCCTGAGACTATTTTCTACTGAAAGATGTAAGGTGGTTGACGAATTGATGAAGGCGGCAATCTTTTGGATTCGTCATTTGTTGATCAATGAGCGGGAGTCGTATTTGTCATATCTGTATTGTATCCAAACTTTTGGCAGCTCATGCACCCCTTCCATAAGAAATTAGAAATCTAGAAACACCGAATCTTACTTTGTCGGCGATGTGGAAGACTTGATGCGGTTGGTCTGTGTGGCTTGATGAGGCGTTGAAGCGGCTTTGGCTTCTGGAGAGGACGTTGAAGCGGCTTCTGGGGAGAACATTGAAGCGTCTTCTGGAGAGAACGTTGAAGCATCTTCTGGAGACAACATCGAAGCATCTTCTGGAGACAACATTGAAGCGGCTTCTGGAGAGAACTCCAGTGAGGGCGCCATTAACCCTTGATGCAATATGGTAATTGATATTTTCCAGGAAGGACGCACATAATGAAATCACCTTTTCATTGCGAGGACTCTGATGAGAACGTGATAAATCCCACGAGTATGCTTTCTGAGCTTGAGATAACATCTCTTGATCTTCATGATCAGACAAGTTAGGTTGGTGGATACCTTTCCATTCAACGTGACCATAAGCTTCATCTTCCTCACCAGGAGTAGGAATATGAATCTTGGAAGAAGGGATACTACTATCAATATTGATCCAAAATGAATTGTTGATGGCGTTTTCTCCAGAATGAATACGTGTTGGTTCCTTTGATAATTGATCCATGAGGACTTTCAAAAGCGTAAATACTTCGTCCTGCATCTTGACAATAATAGCTTGATCCCTGACAATATCATATCAGGATTTTCATCAAATCGTGAATAGTTGTTAAATATTGAGACTCCATAGCCTCGATCGACAAGGTTTTTAAATGAAAGAACGGATTCATGAATAACATGTGAAGTATTGTCAGTGCTAGGAGAAGTAAAATTGGGATTGAGGGTTTCTGAACCATTCCTAAGATCAACCATCTTGAGAAATTTAGGAAATTGATAGTGAAATTGGGAAAATGATTTTTCGCAACTGAGAGATTAATCTCCCATTGTGGTCGCCAGTTGTTTTGGGGTAAAAAATGATTCTCCTGGAAATGGTAAAATTGGGTGTGCCACCGAGAAACGAATTTAAACCCTAAATAAATGCACTGCACGGAGTACTTTAGATTCGAGAGATCAATCTGTATAATTCTGGTCTAAACCAAAAAATGGCCTTTCCAGACTTGCTTCGGTCATAAAGTAAAAGAGAAGGGTTGATCTTAGGGAGGGAAGCGAAGAAGGTGTTGAGATCAGAATGGTTAACTCTGAAGGTGTGGTTATTTTATAACTTGTATGAGAATGTGGAATTGGCTTGCGGAACGTAAGCTATCAGTTCTTGATGTTTTTCTGGATACTTGTGTTTTTTTAACCAAAACTCTGTTATTGGTTGAAATAGGTTGAAAATATATTTATATAAGTCATAGTTGAACGCACCCTGATCTTATAGGAAATGAGAGTAGTTGAGTGATGGAGAAGCGAGATCGTGTGAAAATGTTGAAAACCATGTCTTTTAATGAGGGAAGACAGGTCGGTACACACCCACTACTTCTCTGCCGCCACTAAATGTCCGCTTTTCCTGACACTTTCTCATAATGGGCGTGTTGCACGCCGCACAATGTAAACCGCAAGACCAATACCCTGATGAACATCCCCAAGTTTGTGACATGTTTGATGTCTCCAGTATTTTCGTGGAAAATATGCAGCAGGCTGCTGAATGGTCTTGTTTGCAAGACCTAGTTATTCTGACCAATCACGCGCAAGATAGGTGGAGGGTGGTCATGTGTGAGTAGCTTCCTGATGCGTGTCGTAGGTGCAATCAAATTAATTAATACTTTACTACCTAATTAACAAGTAATATAGGGTAGTCAAGGTCGATCCCACGAGGAGCACGAGATTCTAGTTGTAAAATTTGTCACGAAAAGGGGGGTGTAAAAAGCAAAAGAAAAAATAAACAAAACGATTAAAAGGTAAAGTTGAAAGCAATAAGAGAGACAAGATCAAGGAATTCTTCTTCGTTACGAAACAGTGAATCAAGTTATGTTCTATTCTACTTGTTATTAGTCACAAATTATCACCAACCGTAGGTAAAGCAAACTAGCTCGGTGCTAAACCCCTAAATCCCTTGTATCACCGGGACACGGAAGTTCTCGCCTACCGGATTCTAATCACCAAGCCACCTAGAATTAGCTCAACCTAGATGTAACTTGGCTCATGCATTAGGTTTTGTGAATTTCTTAGGTTGATATTAGTAGTTAGACTCTTAGCTCAAGGTCTACTTGCTAACGTTGTTTCTACACACAATTGCTCCACGGAATCCCTCCGCAAGGTCTCGTGTTTGCTACTTATGTAAAGAGTCAAAGAACGATTACTTATCCCATAACTTTCACTAGCTTTAGATCGAATTAACAAATCAATTTAGTTGGCCACCCAAACAATCTATCAATCAATCATGAATGTCTTTAAGATCACTCCTATTAGTAAAAACAAGCGATAATTATGTGAAAAACTTCAAGATAGAATTTGAAAACAAAAACTCAAATCATGTTAAGAACTAGGAATTCATCCTCAATCAAAAGAAATTTAGCTACTCATGTTTTTGAAATTCACACAAATAATAATAATTAAAAGTAGAAGTTTCAAATTCACACAAGTAATTAAAAAGAAAAATCTTAGAAAAGCAAGCAAAACACAAGTGTTGTGTGTGTAGAGAGGTGTATAGAAGTTGTAGAAAACTTCTCTATTTATAGGCTTCAATATTCTCCAAATCTTCTAAGGAGTAGAATCCCTTTCCTTTTGCAATTCAATTTCCAATTCCAAGCTTTTCTCAACTCTTCCACCTTCTCTTTCCAAATTTGAGTCCAATTCTCCATCCAATTCCTAGCCCAAGTCTTCACACCCATGAGAGAAGTTCATAGAAAATTCTGGAATTTTTGCTCGCCGGAAAACTGGGATTATGGCCGGAATTTGGCCGGAAAACGTCACCGTCGGCCACCTGAAAATTTCTCCGTCGAGAGAATATTCGACGGAATATTCCGTCCGGTCCTCCGTTACGACTAACGGTCAAACTGGTCAACCGTCAGTCAACGTTAGTCAACAGGTCAACGATCTAATTCGGCTGAGTCAACTCAGAGTTAGAACCGAGTCAGTGATTCAGCTCAGTGCAGACCAGGCCACTTGCCATGCCATCTTGTGTTGCACCAGGATGGTGCATCACTGCTTGCTCCCACCATAATGGCTCTCTACCATTTCGATTCAAATTTCTCTTCCGCACATCCAGTGCTGCTCATGCTTGCAAATCCCCAGCTCTGGCACCTTAAACCCATGAAATCCTTGCTGTAACACCTTCCATCTCATCATATCACAGCTCCATAATCTCCAACATTCTGCTCAGCTCATTCTCGAGCCAATCTCGGACCCTAACAGTTCACAAAGATCGAGCCACATTACCTCGCTCTTCCCCGCATCCGCAGCTCTTGGCAAAATCATACATCACCCTTCATTCACAACAAAGAACTCCAGTTCTTCATTCTCAACACTAGTTCCATTCCCTGCATGATTCACTGCAACAGAACCAGCTGCTAGCTCCCTCACAACAGCACCAGCACCTGCACTGCAAAACCACCAGAGCCATCTCCACCAAGCCTCACTGAACCATTCCAGTGAGCTTCCAATAGCAGCTCCACCAGGCCTGCAGCTATGTCACAGGCATGCTCCTTGAGTTCACACATCCCCTGTCGAATTCCTGAGACATCACCATTAGCATGAACACAGCCATCTCAACCACCGTAAGTTTGATTCCTTCAAAGAAACACCAATGAGACCATTCTTCATCACAACCACCATTGCAACCACAAAGATCATCTCTGTAAGCCAGACCCATCTTCTCATTTCCGCATAATTTCATGACTTCACTGAGTCATACCCATCATTGCAAATTACCACTCGAGCTCAACACCAATCTCTCCAGCTCCATCTCTGGTTTACCCATTAACTCCATCCCCAACAGTTCCAACTCAGTCTTCCCTGTTGTGTCTCCATTGCCTGCCTTGAGCTAACATGCACCCAACACCGCAATACATCCTGCCCTCACTGGTACCATGACCTGAGCTTCTCCTTTGCCATTACTCAACTCTGCATCAACCTGTTCAGGGACAAACTCACAATTTCATCTTCACAAACTCCTTTCTTGATTCACCATTAACAGCTATTAAATCCATGATTGAGCATAACCCATCCTCCAATTTCATCCTCTAACCCTTTAATCATCTTCACTCAACAGTATTAACCAAATCTGACTGAAACCCTAATTCTTCCTCACTTAGATTGAACAAAACCCTAGCTCAGAAATCAACTCTTCCCTCATTTTCTAATAAACATCTCCACCATACTCACAAGATCTCTTCTTCCTATCCTCTGTAAATCAGCACACGACCAATTCCACCTGAGTTTCATCTCCGTCTCTTCCTTATAACATCGGCTTCTTTCTTTAATCATATCTGATTTCTTCAATAACAACAACCGCAACAAACCCATGAATTCTTCCTTCCAATTCCCCTGAATCATACTCTGCAACTCTCAGGTGATTCCAATCTCCTTCTCTCTCGATTTTCGGTCAATAATGAGAAATGATTTCTCACCAATTCCAAGGCTAGTGTAAGAAAATGAAAATGGATAAAGCCACCCCCGGACCGGTGATAAGGGGTTATGGGAGTAGGGTTATATCCGAATGTGTCGATACTTTGATAAGGGCTACCCGGTGGCAACCCCTTAACACTTGCTAGCTGTCATTTAATATTTCTCCAAAAGGGTTGTCCCTTAGCCTTGGGTCAGCTCCAGATATCAATCGCCTGTAAAATGACCTTTTTGCCCTTTTGGCTCAAATTGGGTGATTTCTTCTTCTTTTCCTCCGTGTGACTCCAAAGTAGCTACAAAACTCAAAATAAGCGTAAAATACATAATTTACAAGAAAAATAGCAAAGAAAGCATAAACTACTAGATAGTAAATTTGGTGTATTCTACACCTATCAAATTCCCCCACACTTAGACTTTGCTAGTCCTCGAGCAAATCAAACTAAAAACTCACAACTTCAAAGCGTTCAAGCGTCACAAGCATCCAAAAAGCTATGAGGACATAGAGTTTCTGCATGCTAGTAATAAGAAGTTAGAAATACTAAAGAACATATTCTCGTTCTTAATTGTTGAGTGAGAAATAACCACACCATAATGAGAGAACGCGTGTTTGAGAAACGATTAATAAGCATTTCGCCTCGACTTTGCCTCACCAAATAAAGATTTTATGATAATTGCACTCAAAAAGACAGCTTTTTTTATGGTTCTCACATGTGTGCAGGTAGGAATGAAGATAGAAATCCTGCATCACGTTGAATGGTGGGAAGGATAACTTCCGAAATATTTTTAAAAACCCACATCTTTTAATATTTTGAAAACCATTTTTCCGACGATCTCTAAGAAAGGAAATCAACCATTTTTATCGAGGATGAGATTACTTACTTACCTTCACATCCGATCGCCAATTATGATAACACCACTCTCACGGCATCCAATAGAAACGTCTTCCTCGTCTTGATCTTCTTAGTCTTCGTCTTCGGTTTCAACTATTGATGATAAACCCTTGAATTTCATAAATCCTTAACAATTTGTAACCTTTACCTTGAAATCCTTGTCGCTTGAAAATTTCTTATATATTTTCCTTCCCCACGGCTTAAACAAAACAAATATTTCTCTTGTTTTTCTCTTCTTTTTTTTTTTTTTTTTTTTTTTTTTAATATTAACAAGAGAAATTAAATACAAAATAAACCATGGCCGTGGAAGAAGTATTTTACCGCTTGATTCTTCACAACTTGTATCGTCTTGAAATCATAAACTTTCAAAAATTCTCACCTTTTAATTTTCTTCGCTTTCATGAATAAGTCTTCATACTTGAATGTATAATTATGCTCATTGTATTGTAAGTCTTCAACAAATATGTAAAAATCCGCCCTTTGTATGTTGCTTTACTTGAATTTGAAATTTGCTCTTTTTCTCGTTCCGTTGCTTATAAACCTTAAACTTTTCCAACTTTCCTTGTAGATTTTGATGTCGCTCCTTGTTGATGATGAGAGTGTTTCTATGGATCCGTTGTTGTCGCGAGAGAGAATGGTGCTAACTGCAAATCGAACTACAAGAAGGAAGCTTTCATCCATGGACGTCACCCTCATGATTGACAAAATTAGCACTCAAGAGATCAAAGAGTAGTGCTTCTATTGGTGGGAGGTTGGGTAGCTCACCATTCTACCCGCAATTTACGTACGGTGACACACACTCAAAAGAAGCTCTTTAGTAGATGGAAGATTTTTGGTCGGTGCCTCACATGATATGAATACGGGTAGTCTCCACTAATGATTGATCAAAGAACTCTAATAACGCATTTCTCCTCGCACCAAATTCGCATCACCGGCATGATTAAATCCATTATTTAACACTCAAACAAACAAGAAATCCGAATGTAGTTCTCTAACATTTCCAAGTTCAATTATGTCGGTCAAAATCTCTATGTAAACATACCTAGAAGTATGCTAGTGACTCTAAAATCTTTAAAAGTTGGAATTTTTAAGTAAAACTTTTTTTTTTTTCAAATTTTTTTAATTTTTTTGTAATTTTCGTTTTAAAAACATGCTTAACCACTCCCCACACTTAAACCTTACATTGTCCTCAATGTAATTGAATCCTCCTAGTAAAGTCAAGGTGGGAAATTTTAACATGATAAGAAACAAGAAAAGAAATAACAAAAAGCAAAAGGATAAGAAATACAAAACCGATGGGTTGCCTCCCATTAAGCGCTTGTTTTAAAGTCGACGGCCCGACTTGGCTCTTGTAAGATTCATTCCCCATATACTAACAATCAAAATCGAGGATCCACCCATAATACCTGTTTTGCAAACAATAACTCCATACAAATATTAGCACAAGAAAACAATAGTGAAATTATTGCTCGATAGAAATTTCCCCACACTTATTCTCGTCCACACTCGGAAGTGTATAAAGAACATAGAATTCGGGAACTTCCATGTATTCCTCTTGGCAAACCTGCATAGTGTTAGCATCAAGTGTTTCCAATGGTGGATATTTAGAAACAAAATCATCCAAAAATACTTTCAAGCACATACATTCAAACCAATAAGAGGTAAAGGAGAAGAATCAATAGGCAAAGGGTTAGACAAACCTTTCACAAATTCTTGTATTATAGAATCCTCTTCATCCTTAGAAAATTCAAGTGAATTACTTACCTCTTGTATATCGTGGTCCTCTATTAAACCTTGCAACCATTCTTCGTCGTTTTCTACCTTAACCATAGTCTCGGTATCATCATAATTATTAGCAAGTTCAATTGGGTCTTCCACAAAATCAATGAATGTGGTTTCATCCTCTATAATCATCTCTTCAACATTCTCATCATCGGAATCGGGCCATTCACTAAAATGATTCTCATCGGTATAAATTGTAAAATCTTCTTGTGCGGGTGTTACTTCATTTACAACAATAGGTAAGTCACACCCAATCTCCTCCTTTTGAATAGGTGAAGGATCGTTATTATGATCCGGAGTTGGAATAACTTCCTCATTGTCGGAACATTCATACACTTCCGCGGACTCCCATCTTTCCCTAAGAAAATTTTTCCAAGCAATAAATGCATCTTCCTCAAGCTCTTCCTTTTGAATAGGTGATTGATCATTATTAAGATCAAGGCTCGAGTAATCTACACTAGCGTCTTCAAAAATCTCTAAAGGTTTGTTAATTTGTTCGTATATTTTCTCCGAATTCCTTTGAAATTCTCGATGTGATTCTTGCATCTTTTGTTGAAGATCCCCAATCATGGCCAACATCTTATCTGCAAAACTAGAGAATTTCTGATCATAAACAAAACTATCCTCCCATCCTTGTGATTGTCCACTTACATACCCGTCATAAGGTTGTTGATATGTATGAGAATATCCATAAGGTTACGTAGGAATTTGATCATAGCCAAAAGATTGGTTTTGATTGTATCCTAAGGATGGTTGGAAGTTGTCATAATGTTGAGGTTGAAAACCGTATTGATTGGTGTAATATGCTTGCTCTTGTCCACCATACATGGAAAACCGGCACCTGAAATAAGATTCAAAAACCAAGTTAGATACGGAATAGAATCCAACAAAGCAAGAATAAACCAAAAAGAAAAATAAAAACAACTAAAATCATCCGCTGCTCCCCGCAACGGGCGCCAAAATTTGATGCGTGTCGTAGGTGCAATCAAATTAATTAATACTTTACTACCTAATTAACAAGTAATATAGGGTAGTCAAGGTCGATCCCACGAGGAGCACGAGATTCTAGTTGTAAAATTTGTCACGAAAAGGGGGGTGTAAAAAGCAAAAGAAAAAATAAACAAAACGATTAAAAGGTAAAGTTGAAAGCAATAAGAGAGACAAGATCAAGGAATTCTTCTTCGTTACTGAAACAATGAATCAAGTTATGTTCTATTCTACTTGTTATTAGTCACAAATTATCACCAACCGTAGGTAAAGCGACTAGCTCAGTGCTAAACCCCTAAATCCCTTGTATCACCGGACACGGAAGTTCTCGCCTACCGGATTCTAATCACCAATCCACCTAGAATTAGCTCAACCTAGATGTAACTTGGCTCATGCATTAAGTTTTGTGAATTTCTTAGGTTGATATTAGTAGTTAGACTCTTAGCTCAAGGTCTACTTGCTAACGTTGTTTCTACACACAATTGCTCCACGGAATCCCTCCGCAAGGTCTCGTGTTTGCTACTTATGTAAAGAGTCAAAGAACGATTACTTATCCCATAACTTTCACTAGCTTTAGATCGAATTAACAAATCAATTTAGTTGGCCACCCAAACAATCTATCAATCAATCATGAATGTCTTTAAGATCACTCCTATTAGTAAAAACAAGCGATAATTATGTGAAAAACTTCAAGATAGAATTTGAAAACAAAAACTCAAATCATGTTAAGAACTAGGAATTCATCCTCAATCAAAAAGAAATTTAGCTACTCATGTTTTTGAAATTCACACAAATAATAATAATTAAAAGTAGAAGTTTCAAATTCACACAAGTAATTAAAAAAAAATCTTAGAAAAGCAAGCAAAAACACAAGTGTTGTGTGTGTAGAGAGGTGTATAGAAGTTGTAGAAAACTTCTCTATTTATAGGCTTCAATATTCTCCAAATCTTCTAAGGAGTAGAATCCCTTTCCTTTGCAATTCAATTTCCAATTCCAAGCTTTTCTCAACTCTTCCACCTTCTCTTTCCAAATTTGAGTCCAATTCTCCATCCAATTCCTAGCCCAAGTCTTCACACCCATGAGAGAAGTTCATAGAAAATTCTGGAATTTTTGCTCGCTTAGGAAAAGCGGGATTATGGCCGAATTTGGCCGGAAACGTCACCGCCGGCCACCTGGAAATTTCTCCGTCGAGAGAATATTCGACGGAATATTCCGTTCGGTCTCCGTTACGACTAACGGTCAAACGGGTCAGTCACCGGTCAACGTTAGTCAACGGGTCAACGATCTAATTCGGGCGAGTCAACTCGGAGTCGAACCGAGTCGCTGATTCAGCTCGGTCTGAGACCATGCCACTTGCCGGGCCATCTTGTGTTGCACCAGATGGTGCATCATCGCTTGCTCCCGGCCATAATGGCTCTCTACCATTTCAGTTCAGCTCTCTCTTCCGCACATCCAGTGCTGCTCATGCTTGCAAATCCCCAGTTCTGGCACCTTAAACCCATGAAATCCTTGCTGTAACACCTTCCATCTCATCATATCACAGCTCCATAATCTCCAACATTCTGCTCAGCTCATTCTCGAGCCAATCTCAGACCCTAACGATTCACGAAGATCGAGCCACATTACTGCTCTTCCCCGCATCTGCACTCTTGGCAAAATCATACATCACCCTTCATTCACAACAAGAACTCCAGTTCTTCATTCTCAACACTAGTTCCATTCCCTCGCATGATTCATCGAGAACCCAAAATACCGCTAGCTCCCTCACAACAAAGACCGCCACGCAGCTGCAAAACCACCACGAGCCATCTCCACCAAGCCTCACCGGAACCATTCCGGTGAGCTTCCAATAGCGACTCCACCAGGCTGCAGGCTATGTCACTGCATGCTCCTTGAGTTCACACATCCCCCCGTCGAATTCACGAGACATCACCATTAGCATGAACACGGCCATCTCAACCACCAAGAAGTTTGATTCTACACTTATGCAAAGACAACACCAAAGACCATTCTTCATCACAGAACCACCATTGCAACCACGACATCATCTCTGTAAAGCCCACCCATCTTCTCATTTCCTGCATCATTTCATGACTTCACCGAGTCATACCCATCATCGCAAATTACCACTCGAGCTCAACACCAATCTCTCCACTCCATCTCTGGTTTACCCATTAACTCCATCCCCAACAGTTCCAACTCGGTCTTCCTTCTTGTGTCTCCATTGCACGCCTTGAGCTAACACAGACCCAACACCCGCAATACATCCCGCCCTTACTTGGTACCATGACCCGAGCTTCTCCTTTGCCATTACTCAACTCGCATCAACTTTGTTGGGGACAAACTCACAATTTCATCTTCACAAACTCCTTTCTTGATTCACCATTAACAGACTATTAAATCCATGATTGAGCATAACCCATCCTCCAATTTCATCCTCTAACCCTTTAATCATCTTCACTCAACAAGTATTAACCAAATCGACCAAACCCTAATTCTTCCTCACTTAGATTGAACAAAACCCTAGCTCGAAATCAACTCTTCCTCATTTTCTAATAAACATCTCCACCATACTCACAAGATCTCTTCTTCCTATCCTCTCAAATCAAAGACACGACCAATTCCACTCCGAGTTTTATCTCCGTCTCTTCCTTATAACATCGGCTTCTTTCTTTAATCATATCGATTTCTTCAATAACAACAACCGCAACAAACCCATGAATTCTTCCTTCCATTCCTGAATCATACTCTGCAACTCTCAGGTGATTCCAATCTCCTTCTCTCTCGATTTTCAGGTCAATAATGAGAAATGATTTCTCACTGAATTCCAAGGCTAGTGTAAGAAAATGAAAATGGATAAAGCCACCCTGGACTGGCAGATAAGGGGTTATGGGAGTAGGGTTATATCCAGTGTCAGTACTTTGATAAGGGCTACCCAGCTGGCAGCCCCTTAACACTTGCTGGCTGTCATTTAATATTTCTCCAAAAGGGTTGTCCCTTAGCCTTGGGTCAGCTCCAGATATCAATCGCCTGTAAAATGACCTTTTTGCCCTTTTGGCTCAAATTGGGTGATTTCTTCTTCTTTTCCTCCGTGTGACTCCAAAGTAGCTACAAAACTCAAAATAAGCGTAAAATACATAATTTACAAGAAAAATAGCAAAGAAAGCATAAACTACTAGATAGTAAATTTGGTGTATTCTACACCTATCACTTCAGGAGCTATCCATGTACATTAAAGATGTGGTGATCGGTCCCTATAGGAGAATGGTGGCTGGTAGCCATTTTGACATCCTATTGGTTGGCCCAAATTAAATCTAAACCGATTAAGTTGGCTAGCCAAGTTGGATGGCTGAGATGATTTGCGAAGTTTGTGCTAATTCATGAAATTTCATAATCGAAAATTCGGATGTGAGACCCTCACTAAAATCTGTTGTACAATTCTCATACGAACTCGGATTTTGACGATCTGCCCCTCCATTCTTATCAGAAAAGAATTTATTATCTTCCTACGCAAGAATACTTAGGTTTTGAGGTAATTTGGGAGGTGAAAACTGCCCGACAGTAAAAACTCAGGAAGAATTTAAGAGGAATTATGTCAGTTTTTAGCCATGACCTAGCTCGCCTTTCAAGCCGTATCTTTTAGATCATTAATCCGATTGATGTGATTTTTTAGTATGTTATGATAGACATCCATATGAAACTTTTGGCATGTGGCTCATGTTAGACTTAATGTTGGTTTAGCAACAAATGTTGGTTTGTTTAAGCTAATCCTATTTTGCTTAAGCTAATCCTATTTTGTTTAATCTTGATTAGTGCTAACCAGGATTATACTCAGCTGCTTAGTTGTTATATGACTCACCTAGTGAGGTGTCAACCAACTAATGATGGACAGGTTGGTTGACACATAGTTGTGACTAAGCTCTCTTCTAGCCTCTTATACATATTTTTTTTTCTGATAATCCATCATCAAGAAATGAGAGGAAATAGAAGTAGAAGTAAGTCACATATTCTGTTTTCATAATTTATGTTTACTTATTTATATTCATGTAAACTTATGTTATGTATCATGCTAATATGATGAGACCATGCTTATGCTGCTGTCAGTTTTATACTGAACTAATATTGGTAGAAATCCTTGTTACATAGTTTTTTCCTGCTTTTGTAGAGTGTGTTTAAACTAGGGTTAATGAATTTCAGTATATGGGTTATACATAATCATGTTTAAGTATAAAGTATAGTGATTATGAAGCTGAAATTCCAACATTCTACTTTTATTTCGCCTAGTTATTTTCATATTCTTCAACTAGTAATGTGCAGAATCGTGTTTTTCGATTAGTTGCACATAAAGTTACTCTTATGTAGCTATGTAGTAATTCCTCTATGCTGGATAAAGGTTCCGAAGTTCAAAGAGCAGTTTACAGTTATTCTTGGTTTCATTGTGCATCTACCATTTTCATCACAATTTGAAGTTTTTATACTGATCTTGCTTAGGAAAGATTTTGGTAAAAGGGAATTATAGTACAGACAGATTGATCCAGTGTTTGAATATTGAATCCTAATAAAGGATATAGTGCTGTCTTGATTATTAGTAGTCACGTTAGTGATGTTTGATATCATGTTATTTGTATTGTGATGATAACATGCCTGTGATTTGTGGTTTCAGAAATAGGTTAGAACTATTAATACAAGTGATCTTCTGTATCAAAATATTAACTGTTGTACTAGTTCTTTTGGTTCAACATGAGGATATGACTTTTGGGTTGATCTTTATCTATTCTTAAATTTTTGAAACCATGCTTGGGGTGATCATTGTTTGTCTGTTGCAAAGAAACTCTGAACATATGACAATGTTAAAATTTCAACAAGTGTTCACCAACTGGATAGCAAGTGATTCAAATTCAGAAATACATAGGGTTCGAACTGTTCCTAGAGTTCAAGGTTGTTGAAGTTTCAAAAGTAAAGGTGTACACTCTACTAAGTGAAGGAGGGTATGCAGAAAAGACCGACTTCAGGGGAACTTTCGGGTTCATATGGTAGCAACAAAAGTCCTCTTTGTGCTCAGGAGTTGCATGTGGTTTATGACAATGGTTAGAATCTAGTCTCTAGTGGAGGTTCTTGCGGTGACATTGCTGTCTAGGGAATATATTCAAGTTATACATTTTTTCAGGTTCATATTATTGAGCTGATGTTCGTGAGTGGGGTTGTAGTAGTAATGACGCTTGCCTTGGTGTTACTGAGAAGATCAGTGGGAGACATGTTGTTTGTACAAATATTATCCTCGCAAGTTTGAAGCCACACAAGATGGATTCTAAGTTATTCTCGTTGTAACTCAGAAAATTCATGGAAGGCTTTGATATGGTGATTAAGAGGTGGCCAGACCTAAGGCAAGAAGGATTAGGCTGTGCACTGTTACTTGTGCAAAATGGAAGGTTATTTTCCTTTGAAATCAGTTTTGTGTGTGATGGCTTAGATGACTGGCTAGATTGCAAGTGCAGTCAAGTTTTTGAGACTTACAGTTAGTAAAACGTGATTTGGTTGTCTACAACTGCTTGTTTCTCGAGTTTTACCTTCCGTTGAACACAAAGGTGAGGTTGTTTATTTCAGCTAAAAATCAAGTTCAAGGAAATTTTTTCCTCTAAGGTACAAATTTGGAATTTCAGGTATGTAGTTTGATTTTCAGTTTCTGAAAGTTGTGATGGTAGATAATATGTTTTTTCATTATTCGACTAAGAATCGCCAAAGTGATGCTTTGAGAATAATGAAGGAGTTTTAATGAGAATACATATGTTTGTTGTGTTTTATATATGATTTATTTTGGAAGTTGCAAGTATGAATCAACCCAAAGGTAATTTATGCTTGCAAGGTCTTGAATAAATTATATGGTGGTGAGTGACTTGTTTTTTCATGTTTGAGGCAAATCATATGTTTGTCATGTGTAAAGTTATGATGATAATCAATTCCTGACATATTGTTGGAAGCTCGTGAATCTAATGTTGCATTCCTTATTCCGAGATGCAATACAGAAGAATCCGGTAGTTTGAGTCTAGAATTTGGAAATACAAGTCAAGGTGAGAATTCACAAGGTATTTTGTCAATTAACTTTTCTATTAGGCCCAAAGGTTTAATAGTCAAGTTTAAGGTAT
The DNA here is from genome assembly GCA_023531295.1 of Papaver armeniacum. Taxonomy (NCBI): domain Eukaryota; kingdom Viridiplantae; phylum Streptophyta; class Magnoliopsida; order Ranunculales; family Papaveraceae; genus Papaver; species Papaver armeniacum. The sequence goes on along the minus strand of JAJJWW010008026.1, from coordinate 184,990 downwards.
GTTTTTCCTTAAGGTGCAGACTTGGTTTTCAAATTATACTAGTGCATTGCAGCTGTGTTGTTTGTTTTCCAATTTGTGAAAGTTGTGTCTGAATATTCTGCACTTTCTATTACTCGACTAAGTGTTTCCAAAGCGATAGTTTGAGAGTATGAAAGGGTTTTTCTAAGGAGAATGAAGTTTTTTTTGTGGTTTAGTTGTTTGGAGAGACTTATGCTTGCTAAAGCACAAGAATGAGTCTTTGAGAAAATTATATCTGTAAGGTACAGGTCTTGGTGTTTGTGATAAGGTCAGGAAGTTTGAATGGCTAGTCATGGTTTAAAAATAATCAAAGCTGAAAGTGTTGCGTTACAAGGCTGTGGATGCTTGTGGCTAGGTGAAGAAAGAGATGACGATGCTTGTGGTTCAGGAGCAAAGGATCTTTCATCAGTCTTCGGTAAAGTAAGGATTGCTTGTGATTTATTTTAGATGTTGCAAGTGTGAACCTGCCCAAAGGTGATTCGTACTACTAATGTCTGAAATGGATCTTGTTTTATGCTTAGTTTAATTTTCCATATTTCTATTGAACCCAAAGGTTTAATGGAATTGTTACTTTGTTATACATGAGATGTTAATCTTAAAATAGTTAGGTTAGACTCATGTATATTGCAATTCTGCCTAAAGGTGGTTTGCGATGATACCGAATCTTGTTTTTGAGTTTAAGATGTTAATTACTTGGCAGTGTTTGAGATTCTGGCATCCTGGTTTACCCAAAGGTGAACCAGTGATGGTATCGAATCTGTTCTGATATTTCATTCGTGAGTATACAACATTGTATAGTGACAGAGCTCTGGAAAACAGTGACAATATAATAACATTAGTTTTTAGTTATCATCATAACTGTTTAACTTGTTTTGCTGTCTGTGTTGTTTAAGGAACGGAAAGTCAATGGGAGATCAATACAGAAAGTCTCTCTAGAAACATAGCTCATAATGAGCACAGAACATGTCTCGAGTGAGACACAAATGATCTTTTCTTAGATTAATCCAATAAAGAGATGAATAAATGTCTCTACGGAGACACGTTTTCATTTTAAGACAAACTCTTCGGAGATATATCTCTTATTGGGCAGGTTTCTTCGGAGATGCATAATGTCTCGACAGAGTCATATCTCATGTTGAGAACAGATAAGATCTCTACAGAGATTAAGGGTCTCGAGTGAGACACAAAAATGCTTTGTCGTACATACCTCAATTGAGCCAGTTATTCTCTTCGGAGATGTTAAATGTCTTGACAGACATACTCAATTGAGTCAGATGAATCTCTTCGGAGATGTTAATTGTCCCGACAAACACACCTCAATTGAGCCAGTAGAATCTCTTCGGAGATGTTAAATGTCTTGTACGACATTTCTCGATTGAGCCAGATGTATACTTGTTATATGTTTCGACAGAAACATGCCTCTTAATTGAGCCATATGTATACTTGTCTCGAAGGATATGTATCTAGAAATCATATTGACTACGGTAAGAGCATATAAAGTTGCAGTAAGAGCATATAAAGTTGCATTGAGAGCTTATGAAGAAATGATTCAAGTTTAAGTTTTCTGGTTTGACAAAATAAAGTTTAAAGTGCAGTTTGTATGGCATGAGGTTAAGCCATTTAAAGTGTTTCTACTTGAGCATAAAGCGGCCCGTCTAGTTTTCTGATTATGGAAATGGCGTATGCATCTTCTAAATGGTGTATAGGTCTCTATGGTCGAATCCTAGCGTACCTTTCAGACTCGAGCTAGCTGTTTTCCATAAAGTTTTGTTGCTAACCAAAGTGGGAGAATGTTAGACTTAATGTTGGTTTAGCAACAAATGTTGGTTTGTTTAAGCTAATCCTATTTTGCTTAAGCTAATCCTGTTTTGTTTGATCTTGATTAGTGCTAACTAGGATTTCACTCAGTTGTTTAGCTGTCCTATGACTCACCTAGTGAGGTGTCAACCAACTAATGATGGACAGGTTGGTTGACACATAGGTTGTGACTAAGCTCTCTTCTAGCCTCTTATACATATGTTTTTTTCTGATAATCCATCATCAAGAAATGAGAGGAAATAGAAGTAGAAGATAAGTCACATATTCTGTTTTTATAATTTCTGTTTCCTTCTTTCTATTCATGTAAACTTATGTTATGTATCATGCTAATATGATGATACCATGCTTATGTTGCTGACAGTTTTATACTGAACTAATATTGGTAGAAATCCTTGTTCTGCATAGTTTTTCCTGCTGTTGTAGAGTATGTTTAAACTAGGGTTAATGAATTTCAGTATATGGGTTATACATAATCATGTTTAAGTATAAAGTATAGTGATTATGAAGCTAAAATTCCAACAGCTCATACTAAAATTGTTTACCAAATTCTCCCAGTTGTTCGTCCAATCTTTGGGTGATCGTTTAGAAGCCATATGGGTAGGCCACAGCGTACAAAGACATTTTGTTGAAAGCCTAGAATAGGAGTGTGGCTGGCCGATTAGACTAGTAAAGTTGGGCGGCCGAGATGATCTGCGGCAGGTAATGGCCACAGTTGATTAATATAGGTTTTTAAAAAGCCGTGTGGCCAACCTATTTTGGGCTAACGGTTTTTAGTGTTAGCCGCGCGCTGGGAGATATTCGACCGACCAGCACAATAGCCAGGCCGTTGGTGAACATATCCGCACCATGCCCATTGATTGAGATTGAATCGAGGCCGGTCAATTCGGCTGGAGAAGTTGGGCGGCCAAGATCATTTTGCGGCAGTAATGTAATACCGCTTAATAGAAATTAGGGTTTTGTAATTCGCGCGGCCAACTGTTTTGGTAAACGTTTAGTGGCTCCTCTTGCGAGTCGGAAGGATGTCGATTGGCATGGGAATTAGCAGGCCCTCCAGTGTACATGATGGCGCTTGTCCGACCATGTTTGGAGGCGGCTATGTTTGATAAATCGACTGGCTAAAACGTACGGTCGCTTAATATGTAAACTACAGTCAACTTTGATAGGTTAGACTAGAAATGATAGAAGTAATGTGTTCCAGTTACTCACAAAGATATGAAGATGGATTGAAGACAACAAAGACATTATCCTTCAGCTTGAGGTTAGTAACTACGACTTGACTTGTTCCATTTCTATCTTGTGTCTTTCAAATCTTTTATATTGAAAACAAAACTGCGAAGCATATTTGAACTCTAGATAGACATAGTATTAAGGAATACAATACGAGGTTTATTGCTCAACCATTAAACTTTGTAGATAAGACATTGTCATAATCATTTGATTGCTATTATGATTATGTATGGGTATGAGGTGAGGATTTCATCCTAGGGAATAATGTTTACATGTTTACAAAGGAAGTAAGTTCATAAACTTGTTTGTGAATCGAAAAGGAAATCGTCAGGCGTTATTGGTTTTGTTATTCATTGCATATCTTATGAACAACCAATATGTGTGATTGAGTATAGCCATTCACAACTTGTTGTGTTCTTGGTAGAACTATTCACAAAGGCATGACTTATGTATTGGTATGACTTTTATTAGTGAAACCGATCTTAAGTAATCACCTGAGATGGTATGATCGGGTTTGTGATTTTATGTATGACCAAATATGGGAAAGGGGAACCGATCCTAGTAAGAGGTGCAGTACATCACAAGGGGGAACCGATCCTTGTATGAGGTGCAACAAGGTTTATAGAAGAAAGGGGAACCGATCCTATGAACATGTGCAACACGTTTTAGGCAAAGGGGAACCGATCCTATGGATATGTGCAACACATATAAGTTAGATACCATATATTGTGGGGAACCGATCCTAGTACCTAGTTAACCGAATTTTGGAAAGCTAGTGTGACTATGCATAGTATTCACATGGAGGTAGAAATTGAAACTTGTTTTGGTAGAACTGTTAAACCCATGATTGTGATTGAATGTTATTTGATCAATCGCATAGTTTTTGAAAGTCAGATGAACCAATTCTAAACTTGTTTGGAAGTGTGGCAAATCGGTTTCAAGGTTGTAAGTGTGAAAAAGAACTTACAAAGTTAAGATGTCGACATACTTTGAACACGTGCTATGAATGTTTATTTCTTTAATTGTTCAAAGTTATTCCTTAATAGCTAAGGGAAGAGAATCCCAGGATCGAAACATAAATAAGTTAAGAATCTTTTAATTAAGGTAATTAACTTCATTTTGTAGGGAAATAAGAATTAGTAATGTGCATTTACTAATTAGAGATTTTCCGAGAGATTTCGATCATTATTTTTGGACAGAGCATTTCTAGGAATTATGGAAACCGAATTTGTTCTTTAATGAATATCTTGAGAATATTTTCGGTTTTGGAAATTCTTTGGTGTCCAAACTTCCTTGTCTATAAATACTTGAAGTTTGCCTTTCTAGCAAACTAATCCTTCGTAATAACAGACTTCCTCTTTTGTTGTTGTTACTAGTGTAGCCGCCTATTCGGAGAGGAGAGTAACCTAATTAGGCGAAATCTCTTACGGCCGCTCAGATTAAAGTCTTCTTTGGGATTGAAAAGCTCTACGGGCACCGTTGGTGGGAAACTAGATAATTGCGGTTTATCTTTTGTTTTCATTGATTTAATTGACTAACGGTTGTTGAATCTTTTGATTGCACCTAGTTTGTTTATTCTTGAGAACCTTCTCTTCTGATATAAGGCTCACTCAAACTAGATCAGAGATTTAACGTTTCTACGGATCTAAGTTTTTCTAGATCCGTAAGATAGGTTCATTGATTTTCCATTGTTAACAGACTTCGTTATGTGCGACAAATCAATAAGGAATCAAGTCTATTTTTGTAGGTTGTTACTTTGAAGACTAAATAAAAAATTGTAGACGTTGAAGATTTGAAGAAAAATTTGTTGTGAATCATTAAGAAGATATACTAGATCTAATCCTAAGAGAACGTTTGTTATGCTAGGTTATTGGGTATCAAATATCTATTGAGAACTTCGGTTCTACTAGATATTATCAAATCAAGAATATTATTGAAGCTGAGTAACTAGGATTTTAGTTTACTTAGTATTGTCTACACGAAGTTGCAGGTTTACTTTTTGTAGCGTCTTAATTCAATTGAGTATTCAAAACTGGACTAGGTCCCGGGGTTTTTCTGTATTTGCGGTTTCCTCGTTAACAAAATTCTGGTGTGTGTGTGTGTGTATGCTTTACTTTATTTCCGCATTATAATTATTTTTATATTATAATTAAAGTAAATACACTTGTATGTTAATTAGGCACTTGATATTTATCATATAAGATTTGGGTTATGAAGTGAACACTTTGTTGTTGTTTTGTCTCGATTTCATATCCATAGACGATCACACAAAGTGTATTGGATTTCTCCACTTGACTTTGAATTCTCACTTTGTTAGACCAATTCGGACTAACCCTATTTCAAGTGGACACTGTGTTGAAATATTCCTTGAGTGATTGTTGCTCCAAGAAGTTTATACACAGTGGGTCTTGTATAGGTTGTGATCAAAATAAAAGATTGTGGTGTATTTGGGTACCCTCGTCTTTTCACCAGAATTGAATACTCTCAGAATTAAGCCACTATACAAAATCTAAACCAACTTCATATAGTTGAGACCAAGCAACTACCCCTAGTTCACTTAGTTCCCTCAGTATCCATGCGCTTCCGACTTCAATGAGTGCACGCAATGGAACAATTCTTTTGGATCGTATTCCAAACAGTAAAGGAACAACAAATCTGTTTGGTAACAACTCTTTCGATTCTTTCAAGATAAAGATATCTCAAGTCATACGCAAAGGCTCTTCCGTTTAATCTAATAAACTCCTTTGCCTCGTTAGATCAATCTATCCAATAACTACAAAGTATTCAAGTTTAGATTCACAATCAATCAATATAGATTCCAACAAGAAACTGTAAAGTGATGCCAATCACGCAACTAATCGAATAAATTCGATTCTAGTTGGACCCCAGCCGATCAAGGTTTGTGCACACCCAAAGATATGAGAACCAAATAATAAATCTTTTTTGTCTTCAAATCTTCTTTAATCTTCAATAAATACCCGCACAACACCACTTGAATCTCTTATGATTGATCACATATAGAACGGATTCTATTAACAATGGATTATAACAAGATGTCTTTACAAACAGCTCTAAAGATCCCGTTGATACTTCGATCTAGTTTGAGTGAATCATATATCAGAAGAGAAGATTCTCAAAAATAAACAAACTAAGTGAAATCGAAGTTTCAACAATTGTTAGTCAATCAAACCAATCGAAAGCTAATAACATTTCAATTATCTTGTTTCCCACCAACGGTACTCGTAGAGCTTCTTGATTCCACATAAGTCTTTAAACGAGCGGTCATAAGAGATTTCACCTAATTATGATACTTTCCTCTCTGATTATACGGCTCCACCAAAAACAATAAAAAGATGAAGTTTTCCTGGATCTTAGGGTAGTTTGATATATATGCAAACTTAGGTATTTATAGACCAAGGATGTTTGGACAGGAATTTCCGAAACCGAAAATATTCTCAAGATATACAATGAATAGCAAAATTCGGTTTTCCTAATTCCAATAAATGCTTGTCCAAAATTTCCGAAATCTCTCAATAGAAACTCTCCAATTAGTATATGCACATTACTAATTTTTATTCTCTAGAGATATGCATTTAATTGCTGGTAATTAAATCATATAAAACCAAAAACCTTAATTAAAAGATTCTCAATTTATTTCGACACAGGATCTCCTTGAGTACTAAGGAATATCTTTGAACAATAAATGATATGAGTTATTGTACGTACGTGTTCAAAGTATATTGACATATTTTCACTGTAAATCCTTGTACATATTTACATTATTTACATTCTTGGAATCGGTTATACCACACTTCCAAACAAGTTTAGAATTGGTTCACCTGTATTCTAAGATTACTATGTGATTGATCAAATATCAAATCACATACATGGGTTCAATCGGTTCTACCGATCACTAGGATCAATTATACCTTAATATGGAATTACTTGTGATTGGTCACACAAGTTAGCAGGATAGGTTACATCAGTTACCAGGATCAATTACATCAGTTACCAGGACCTGTTACCATATACTCATGGTATTGCTTGTGATCGGTCACACCAGTTACCAGGATCCGTTATACCAATTACCAGGACCGGTCACACCAATTACAAGGATCGATTATACAATACTCTGTGATCGGTTACACCAATTACTAGGATCGGTCACACCAATTACAAATATCGATCATACCATCTCATGGTGATTACTTAGGATCGGTTACACCAATTAATAAAAACTAGTCATACCAAATCATAAGTCAGGCATTGTGATTAGTTGTACCAAGATACATAACAAAGTTACGATCGGTTCTACCATCTCACACATATCGGTAATCCAAAGAATTGTAATGAATATCCGTACCAATAAGCCTAATGATTTCCCTTTTGATCCATAAAACAAGTTCATGAATTGACTTCCTTTAAACAAATGTAAAACATTATTTCCTAAGATGAAGTCTTTGCCATAACTCATTCACATAAGCATAACAGTATATACAAGATTATGTCGATGTCATATCTACGAAGTTCAAAAGATAAGCGTTATACTTCGTAGTCATCCATAATACTATGATCATACAATCATGATCATGTCACATCACTAGAGTATCATACAATATGTAAAGTATATACAGCTTCATAGTTATGTTTTCAATATAGCACGACTTAAAAGATACGTTAGGAATGAAATAGTTCAAGTCAATATTACTAACATCAAGAGGAAGGATGATGTTGTCGTTGTAGTTCGCTTCTTCGGGTCTTCGGAGTAATACTTGTATGTCTCAACATTCCTAGACTTTTTAGTCTAACCTAAACGAAGTTGACTCTAGTATACAATCAAGCGACTTTAGATGAGTTTTGAGTCACTTAAATATGACAACCAAACTTGACATACCAACGCTTGGTGAGTTCAACCGAGCTATGCTCTAACAGTTTCTCCTAGAAAACCTGATAAGCTCAACGAGTTCTTCCAATACAAGCTTATCAGCCACAGCCTTCTCTAAATGGGTCTCACATCAAAAGCTGAACTTGTAGAGGCTTCTAGGTACCATGACCTATGGTGTCGTATCAACATCCTCCGGTTGGAGCTCTCGATAATAAATGGCTAGGTGAAGTCCATATCTAAAAAATAAATTTAGCTAATTCAACAATTGGTACATATGACAACATATGTAATCCGATTATAACAAGAAAAACATACAGGAAAACGAAACCTTAAGAATAAGTGTCTGATATATAAAAACCGATTGTGAAAAAGGTATCTAAAGAGAAAATTTGTATAATTGGTACTGCTAGAGCATTGTTTAGTTGAACCCACCCAGTGTTGGTATGTCAAGTTTGGTTGTCATATTTTAGTATCAAAACTCAATTATAATTGGTTGGTTAAATGTACTAGAGTCAACTTCATTTCGGTTAGACTAGGAAGACTAGGAATGTTGAGATCCTAAAGATCGTAAGGACATATCGACTAAAATTAAGACATCATCCTTCCACTTGAAGTTAGTGATACTGACTTGACTTGTTTCCATTCCTATCGTTACTTTCAAGTCGTTTAAGATTGAAAACATAACATGCGAGGTTATATTTAATAATTTAGTATTAGACTTGGTCATTTTATTATGATCAAAGTGTCGAGGAAAAATATTTGATTAAGAAGTATGACGTTTATCTTTTGAACTTCATAAATGCGACATCGACATAATCTATGTAACCCGTTACTTGATTATGTATTGGATATAAGTGTGATTTCATCATAGGAAACTATATTTGATAACATATGTTTAAAGGAAGTACATATACTGATTTTTTTTCGTAATCGAAAAGAAATCAGTAGGCATTTTGGTCTGATTTTCTATGAAGATCTTCCATTTCGAACCTAAGGTGGAAACTTTGGTAGAACCGATCTTAACTTATGTTGAGAATTATGGTAGGAACGATCCTTACCTACGAGAAAACTTTGAAAAATTAATAACGTTGGGACCGAAGAAAATTATTATTTTCGAAGTTATTAATTTATCGAGTTAAAATTTAGCTTATCCAAACCTAGTTGGGACCAGAGAATTTTATTATCTTAGCGAAGTAATTAATTTATCGAGGATTATATTTATCGAACTTCTACTGTATTTTAGGTACATGGTAGAACCTATCTTAACTTATGTTGAGAATTATAGTAGGAACGATCCTTACCTATTTTAGGATATATGTAATGACATGACCCTTACCTATTTTAGGATACATGTAATGACCCAACCCTGTACCGATATTTTCCCCACTTAACCACTGTGGTTATCCGGCAGTGTGGGGTTTTCAATGGACATCGCTGCGGTAATCCAACAACAACTTCCCGGGAGGTCACCCATCCCTGGATTGCTCCCCGAGCACGCTTAACTGCAGAGTTTTCTGCCATCTCTGGAGATAATTGTGTTGAAAAGGCCTCGGTGTTAGGAAAGGACAAACCATCACCTATATTCCATTCCATCGACGAACCATTGCCGAAATCGGGGTATTACAGTACCACCACCTTAAATTGGATTCGTCCTCGGCTCCGGAATATATTTTGAATCCCATATCACCGACGTTCCCTGCCCCTCATGAGAGAAGCACTTGGACTAATCACGTCCAGTGTACCTTCCTTCCCTCGGCAGGTGACCCATCGTCGACTCTGATACCATTTGTAATGACCCGTCCCTCCACCGATATTGTCCCCACTTAGCCACTGTGGTTGTCTAGCAGTGTGGGTTTTCCAACAGACATCTCTGTGTTAATCCAGCAACAACTTCCAAAATGGTCACCCATCCCTGGATTGTTCCAATGTAGATGTTCATTGCCTCTTGTGAGAGCAGTATCCTCAACATCCTAGCATACTCTCTCATCCGAACACAAGCGACGATGGTTCACTTTCTGAGGGTGAGAGAGTACGCTGAACGGGATATGTCAGGTACTGCTCTCATGAGAGGCAGGGAACGTCGGAGATCTGGGCTTCAAAATATATTCCAGAGTCGAGGACGTCTCCAATTTAAGGTGGTGGTATTGCAATACCCCGATTTCGGCAGTGGTACACCGATGGAATGAAATATAGGTAATGATTTGTCTTTTCCTAACACCGAGGCCTTTTCAACACAATTGGCTCCAGAGTTGGCACAAAACTCTGCAGTTAAGCATGCTCGGGGGGAAGCAATCCAGGGATGGGTGACCTCGGGAAGTTGTTGCTGGATTATCACAGCGATGCCCGTGAAAACCCACACTGCCCGATAACCGCATTGGTTAAGTGGAGACAATATCGGTGGAGGGTAGGTTCATTACAAATGGTATTAGAGCCGACGATGTTGAGGGTGGGAAGGTACGCTGGACGGGGTTAGTCCAGGTGCTTCTTCCATGAGGGGCAGGGAACGTCGGAGATATAGGCTTCAAAATATATTCCGGAGCCGAGGACTGCTCCAATTTAATGTGGTGGTACTGTAATACCCCGATTTCGGCAGTGGTTCGCCAATGGAATGGAATATAGGTAATGGTTTATCCTTTCATAATACCGAGGCCTTTCAGTACAACTGTCTCCAGAGTTGGAAGAAAACTCTGCAGTTAAGCATTTTTGGGCGGGACAATCTAGGGATGGGTGACCTCCCGGAAAGTTTCTGATGGATTACCGCAGCGATTCCCGTTGAAAACCCCATACTGACGGATAACTGCAGTGGCTAAGTGGGGACAATATCGGTGGAGGAACGGGTCATTACAATACATGGTATATCCGATCCTTACCTATATTATGATACTTGGTAGAACCGATGCTAGCTTATGTTGGGAGTCATGGTAGAACCGATCCTTACCTATTTTTGGAGACTTGTTAGAACCGATCTTAATCTATGTTATATATATAAGTTGCTGACTGACAACAGCTTTGTACCATTATAAATTGACTAGCAACGCTATACCAACTTGCACGTGTCAACTACAGACCCAATTCTAGTAAAAAAAAAATAACAACTAAAAACTATCTAAGTGAAATGGTTTATAGTAGGGCGTTTGGATGTACATTAAGAAGTTTTTTTCGACTTTTAGAAGTCGAAAAGTTAGAAGTCAGTTTGGCAATAATTTTTCAGAACAACTTTTAGAAGCAGAAAAGTCAGCCTTTTATGAAGCAGAAGTCAGAAGCAGATTTCTATCCAAACGTGCTATAAACCTATGTTACGCTAAAAACAAAGGAAATAAAAAAATTAACTTATCAATATGAAAAGATGTATTACATGACAAAGATAGTCCATGGCCTACAAGGAAATTACTATTAACACTAAGAGATGCTAAGCTTTTTTAGTTCTTATACAACCTATGTTAACAATGCACTACTAGTATTTAATTCTATATTCAACTACGGATAAAAATTTAGTGTAACGAAAAATTATTCGAGGGAAATGCATGGGAGCGAGTTACGTCATCAACGGTCGACCCATAAGGAAAAACAAACTTATTCCCCAACAAGTTGGAGATTAAGAGGGGTGCGATGTTTGTACCGTCTATAAAATAGATGGAGAGCCCGCTAATCAAGCCCGTCTAGCCCGTATAGAAGATTTCATCAGTTTCCAGAAGTCTTGTTGTCCAGTTGCTTACACATCAAGTTTATATCAGAATTAGGGTTACATAATTAACTATATAAATACATGTATCCTAAACCCTAAAAGGACATGGAATTCTAGGTTAGCTAACCATGTGAGATTTTTGTAATTCTCAATCAATAAAAGATCTATCTATTCATCTGTGGACGTAGACAGCACTCGTCGAATCTCGTTATATTCTTGTCTTCATATTTATCTTCAGTCGCCTTCTAACCCTAATTTTACATCACATCATCAATAAATCGTGTTTAGTGCCTAAAAGTAATTTTGGGTACAAATAATTCTGATTACTAACAAAAAATTGGCTTTAATCATCACTTTAATCTAACTATTAAAACTATATTAATTATTAATTTATGAACATCTAATTAATCAAGGGAGGTTTTTCCATTATCAATGATATACGGATATATGGGGCTATTGATTTTACTTCATAATGTTTGTATTTATTTTCTTTAGTATCTCCCGATTTGTGAGGGTATCCCTAAATGTGCGCTCTAGTTAAAGGGAAGAAAAAAGAATGAAACAACTTAAGACTAGTACTTTTCTTTCATCGTTATGAGTTTTTGTACAAATAGTAAGAACAAGAATCCATTTCTACATCAACCAATTAAGACATTTCAAAACAGATAATAAGAAGAAAAGAATTTAGTTATGATAAAGTTTGTCAATGTTCGGTTGGTTGTTGCCTTTTCTCTTGTTGTTTGTGCATTAGGGTTTATTGGAGTAAGTGGCACGAGGAATATCGACAGCAATTCTCCTGCAAAAGCACCTTGGGTAAGTTCATTGCCAGAACAATGTAGGATTAGAAGACCATGTGCGGATTTTTTTGAAAATGTACGTTAACCTTATTGTATCGAAGGCCTTGCCTATCAAAAAGGATATATTATATTGCAAAGAAATTGTACACACTACTAGGTATTATTGGGAAAAGATAATGGAGATTATTGAAGATCCAAATATCCCTGTTTTTGCTAAAGTTCATCTGTGGGCAGGTACTATTTGGAACAAGTGTGTCAGTCTCATAGGCTCTCTTTCACAAGCACCAATGATGATCATTAACTCCCATACACAAACACCTACATGGCCCGAACAATGTAGGATTTATCAATCGAGTATTGAAATTTTGACACAACTTCTTGTGAGAAAGACTTTGCCATGCCAAAAACATGTTACATGTTGTCATGAAATTATTTAAACCGGTGAGGAATATTGGGAAAATACAATGGAGATACTTGAAGACTCATGGGAAGAAAATGTCTGGAACAAAAATCTCATTCTTATCAATTAAGTTGTGCATATTATACTATGTAAAACAAATAATATGATCATCTGTATTATTTTCTGAACAAATTTGATTGAATTAATTCAAGACTGTCCTTTTTAGCCATTGGTGGTTTCAACATATTCATTTTCCAAAAAGTAAAAAAAAAAAATTGCTCAAAACATTCCATTTCAACGATCTGTACATTTCTAATAACAATCTTTGCTAAAGGACCAACCTTCTGAATGTTTTGTAATTATAAAAAATTCAAAAGAATGAGAAATCTGGATGAAAATGGAAACCGTTGATGAAAACGAAAACACAAGAAACATACTATTCCCCAAGTGGATTGAGTTTTGGGTTGTTTATCCAAATTTTTATACTTTAAAAACAACACTTGATGAAAGATCTCAAAGCTTTCTTTCCATAACACAAAATTGGTTAAAAAGACCAAAATCCATAATTCCTGCGTGAAACAGACTGGTAGGTTTTGATATTGTTTATATGGACAAAAATTAAAAAAATATTGTTCAATTATCCATTGTGGCTAATCTGTCCAAGAATATTAGAAAAATATAATTATGACTGACCAAAATATCCCTAAAGATTTTTTTTATAATCAAAGTCTTTGTTTCTCGTTAACAGAAGACAAGCTCTGGTTTTGAGTTTTAGTTCTGAAGAAAACAATCTTCAATTTGTTTATCTGTTCGACGTTCGAGTTCGATTTGCGTTCAATTCGATTATTCTCCGATCTTTCTTCTATTACGGTAATTTTTATTCTGTTGTTTGGTTGTTGATTTTCTAGTCTAGGGTTTTACAAATGGATTTTGAAACGAACAACTCATAAGTTCTTAAATTTGAATCATGACAATCACAGAGTTGGTGATGCTGAAATGGTTCTGAAATGGGTAGTTTTTGGTTTGAAGGCTTAGAAAATACAGGGGAAGGTTATGAAGATGATGAGATGAACTGTTATTGGCTTGAGGAACTGAGCAACATGCACAAATGGATATTGAAGTGGAAGTTTGAGCTAATGGGTTCTGGTGGTTGCAGTCAAGACTGAATGTGGGGATCTGATGCTGAGAAAGATTAAGAGATTAGGTTGCAGTCAGATTTGGTTTTGGTCCGAGTATGGAGATGCAGAATTGCAAGAATTGGTTGAAGCATGAAAGGGATTGAATCTGACCCTGAGTTGTGTTGGCTTTTGGTTATTCTGGTAGTTCAGACTGCATGAATGGATTATGTGTGTGCTTGTAAGTTGCGGTTAACTCGGGACATTGTAGCTGAGTTGGTGTTGTCTACATATTTGTGTTGCTGAGATGATGAATTTTGGTGGTTGTACAACGTTGAATTTGGGGCTGGGAACAAGATGTTGTTGTAGCTGAATTGAGTTCGATTTGAAGCTGATTTTGTGCACTTATGTGATCTGTTTGAGAAGAGACTTGAGTTTTGGGCTTCTGGCATATGTGCAAAGTGGAGTTCTGAGTTGCTGTTAGAACAAGAAGTTGAGCCAAAAATCAGATGGAAGTTGATATGTGATGCTATGGCTTTTGGATACTGTGTGCAGGAAAAGGAGATGGGATTTATGTGCATCTGGAGTTTACCGTGGTCAGGGAACAAGGAAGATAAACAAAGGTGCTACCACTGAATTCTGTAGCTAAATAAATGGTAGTGACTAGTGGATTGTAAATCAACCAGGAGGAATAAAAGATGGTGCAAGTCTATAGCTGATAAGAGATGTGAACCGAATGCGTATTCACAACAGCATGGCTCGAGAACGTGGGGTTTTGGTCGAGTTTTTATGCAGACAGTCAGGCGAAGGAATTGATGGTTTGATAAAAGTTTAATATGTGCGCTTGTTGTTATGGATTGTGGTCAGGTCTGGGAGATTCAGGACTCGATGTGGAAGCTGGAGATGGCATGGATTAATGGGTATAGAGTGGTTCGCAGAAATGGTTCATGGTTCAGTGGTTGTGCGTGAGGGTTGTCTTGCAAAGGTTGAGGTGCAGGTGATGAGAAATGAAAATATGTTTTGAATGTTGTTATTATTGAAAAGTTATACTTAATTTGTAAGAGTCGGCATATGGATGAATTTCCTTATGATCACGCTATTGTTGTATGGCTTCATCGAACCTTAATGTTTATGAGTACATTCATCTGTATTTCAGTATTGCAACTAGTATTTGTTTCGACACATTCAAAAAAGGTGTATCTTAATGAATTTTGTTGGTTATTTAATTGTGAGTAGATTCTTTCCAATTTTTTATGGTAAAAACTTGAATAAATTCAGAGTATAACAAAGATTAGACTTGAATAAAACCATTTTCATCCTGCATATTCTGGAAAATAAACTTTTTGTCCAGGGTGAAACTGGTTTCATCCTGTTTGAGGGTAAAAACTGCTTCTGCTGTTTTTGGTAAATTTGGGTGTGTTGATGAGAAATGAATTCAACCCTAAAAAAATGCACTGCATGGGAGTTCTTTTGAGTTCGAGAGATCAATCTGTAAGACTCTGGCCTAAACCAAGAAATGGTCGTTCTAGATTCAATTAGGTCACAAGGTGAAGGAGAAGGGTTGATCTTAGGGATGGAAGCGGAGAAGGTGTTTGATATCAGAATGTTGAATTATGAAGGGTATGGATGTTTATGACTTGAATCGGAAAATGGTTTCTGGATACTTGTGTTGATAACACTTGTGTTCTGTTGTCGAAACAGATTGAAAACCTATTTATACAAGTCATTGAGAACACCCTGATCTCATAGGAAGTGGAGGAAGTTAAGTAATGGAGAAGTGGAGTTGTGCGGAAGGTGATGATCATCTGTTTCCCTTATGAGGGAAGACTGATCACACGTTTACCCACTACTCTCATTATTGTTAACCGTCCGTATTTCCTGACACTTTCTTGTAATAGGAGCGTTGCACGCCGCACGCTGTAAACTGCCAGACCAATACCCCAGTGAGCATCCCCCAGTTTGTGATATGTTTGATGTCTCGAGTGAATGGGTCAAGTCATGTGACTTGCCGCTAAAAGCAGCACATAGTGCTTTCAGTTAGAATAATAAAGTTACTTGTGAAATTGATGTTTGCATAGTATCGCTTATAGTCGATGTTTATAAAGCATCGCTTTTAAACAAGTAGCTGAAAAATAATCGATGTAATGGAAGCATCGTTGTTTTAGAGATCGATTGAATCAGTCACGAATTGAGCGTCTTAAAACATCAGCACGACCGGCCACCTTTGAGTGATCGTTTGAGTGCCCTATGGGCGAGATATCACTTGGTCGATCGCTCCCTGTAGAGGAGTGATGGCCGGTGGTCACAATGCTACTTTGTTGGTTTTATGAGAATAAATCTACACCATCCAACTAGGCTAGCGAAGTTGGATGGACGAGATGATTTGCGACATTTGTTTATTGCCATTGATGAGATTTTAAGGTTTAGGGGCCGTGCGGCCAATCCTAGTTCGGCTAAACGATTTGAAACGATGTGCGCTAGTTCAAGCAGGACGATCGGCCCTATGCAAAGACGGGGCACCAGTGAGCGCGCTGACCTCTCTTGATCTGCCTAAAATTGAATCTAAGCCACTTACTTTAGCTGGCAAAGATGGACGACCGTAATCAATTTGCGGCAATAACATACTGCCGCAAACGCCAATTAGGGTTTCAAAGCAGCGCGTTCACCCTACTTTGGGTGAACGATTCCATATGCTCTTGACTTGCCGTGAGCAAGTCGATCACCCATGGGTATAGCTGGGTAGTCGGTGAACACACCAGCGCTTCCTTGATCGTTCAAGATGCGATCCAAGTCGTCCAACTAGGCAAAGTTGGACGGACGCGATGGATTTTGAGACCGTTTTTGCCGGTCTTAGCTTGTTTGAGCTATTTTCAGTCAGCGCGATCATCCACGCTGTGGTGAACGTTCAAGGATGTAGCGGACGAGCTAAAGTAATTTCGACCGGCCGGGATGCTAGTGGGCCCGCCAGTGTTTATCATGAGGATTGCCTAGTTCCGTTAGGAGTAGGTTAGGCTTATTAAATTGTGTGGCCAAATCATGTGGTCGTGATCGTTTCTTAAGACTGATATAGACAGTCTAGACTTCCCTTAAGGAAATTAAACGTGTTCGATTGCGTTATCTTTCAATTAAAAGGCGTGTAAACACGCTGATCTCTTTGTCAGAGGGTGGTGTTAGGCCTGTCAATATATGTCCGATATCCGGAATCCGTTTCCGTGTATTCGGGATCCTATAGGATTTTATCCGTTTTATTGAATATCGGATACGGATATTTATCGGATATTTCTTCCTTAACCTATCGGAATGGGATTAGGCTCTATCCGTTTGGTTAATATCCGATATCCGATAGAACATGGATTTATTTTTGATTTACCCTAACCATATTTGTGATTTATTTATGATTTACCTAATATCCGATATCTGGTACAAATATCCGATATCCAATATGAAATGTTTGGAAAATTGAACTTAAATTTCAATTATGAACATATTTTAAAGGGTTTTTGGTTTTTTTTTCAGAACCGGATATTATCGGATAAATATCCGATAGCTTAGCCTATCGAAAACGATATCTGATTTTGATATCCTACAGGATATTATCGGATATCGAATATCCAATAGTGTTTAACCTGTCGGATATCGGATTTCTAAATATCCGACGGATATTCTTCCATTGACAGGCCTAGGTGGTGTAGCCTATATGAGTGTTTTCATGCATGTCACAACGCTGACACTTCGGGAGATTCATGCTACTCCATTGCGAGTGAACATTAATCGTCATGTCATGCCAATATTGAGAGTTCGGCTGGGAACATAGCATAGGAAAATACTAGGCAGGCAATGCATTAGTGAATAACGCAATATGTTAAAATTTACAGAATATCTGGGATTGTTGCTTCATGCACCATTCTGGATAAATTTCATAAATATGTTAAATTGCTCAATACATATGTAAGTGAAAGGGTATATGCACTCATCACTTTGAAATGGATTTTGTTCCTTTGCAGGGTGGCAGCGTATTAAAATACAGGGTTTCACGATTTTAGCCCTAAACCGAAAACCACCATCAACATTAAGTCCCCTACTTAGCACGTAATAGTGACACTATTGCGGGGTAAGCAATATATGGTGACGGTCAAACAATAGAATGATCAAGTTAAAGTAAATAAATATTACCATGGAAGTGGACGTTGCCCTGAATTTGGAACAACGACTGCCTTGCATCCTCCAGATATGTCGGTTACGTCATGCCATGGATCTAGGATGAATGCGTTCTTTCTTTGGCAATATTATAGTAGACACTGTTATAAGCCTTGGTGATCACGTAGGGACCTTACCGTTTTGGAGAAAACTTTGGTGCGGACATGTCTTGCTGAATATGCTTAGCAGTCTTCAGCACCAGGTCTCCTATTTTAAAAACTTGTGGTTTCACAGCTTTATCATAGGCTCTCGAGATCTTGCTTCTGTATGCTTGAGCATGTTCTTCCGCTTTAACTCTCTTGGAGGCAAGAGTATCCAATTCCGTAATTCTAGAACTTGATGCTTCGACCTAATTTCATCAGACTCCACTCGCCGCTGCAATTCTAGCTGACGGGATTTTAATCTCTGCTGGGAGGATTGCGTCCGCGCCATAGACGAGTGAATAAGGAGAAACGCCAGTAGAGCTCCTAGGCGCCGCACGATACGCCCACAGTTCTATTGGTAGTTGCTCATGCCATGTCCTGGGATTATCGTGCATTGTTCGACTGAGAATTCGAATCAGAGTTTTGTTGGTGCTTTCAGCTTGTCCATTCCCTTGAGGGTAGTAAGGAGTAGAGAAAATATGTTTAACTCCATATTCTTCAAGAAGCTCTTGCACTTGCTTGTTAGAAAAGGGGGTACCATTATCAGTAATGATGTGCTTAGGTACGCCAAACCGACAGATGATGTATTCCTTAATGAATGCTGCAATTGTCGCTCCAGTGGTTCCTCGAAGGGGAATGGCTTCAACCCATTTGGTAAAGTATTCGGTCGCTATTATGATGTATTCATGTTGTTTTGATGATATTGGATTGATTTTCCTAATAATATCAAGTCCCCGGATGTAGAAAGGCCATGGGCTACTTACTGAATGAAGCGGTGTGCAAGGCACATGAATGAGATTCTCGTGAGTTTGACACTCATGACATTTCTGAACGAATGTCACTGCATCATCTTCCATAGTTGGCCAGTAATATTTTTCGTGCACTTGAGGAACAACTTCTTCTTCCATTGGTGTTCGCCTTCGTGTGTTTCTTTTAGCATAATTGGGATTTCAGATTTTGCCAAACATCGTAGCAAATTGCCCCCAAAACTTTTGCAGTATAGGATTTCCTCATGAAATACAAATATTTTGGCTTTCTGCTTCAACTTGGATGCATCCTTCTTGTTGGCAGGTAGCACCCCGTTGCGAAGATAATTGATGTATGGTTCTCGTAAGTCCCCAACATAGCCAACGTTAAAGACCTCCAATTGATGCGGTGGAGCTTGACAACTAGAGCAAGAACCTTGGAGCGATCGAGATTGAGTCTCCATATCCGGCCAGTAGTATCCAAGGCGTTGAAGACGTCGATAAAGGGTCACTACCAACGTTTGCCCATAGATATCACCATGGATACGGTTAAGTTGTAGTTGTGCTTCCTCATCTCTGAGACATCTTGACAGAGACCCATCTGGATTCCGGTGCTATAACACTCCATGAAGCATGAAAAAGCTTTACAGGGTTTTGAGACTAACCTTTCCTTGGGAGAGTGAACTGTTTATCTCTTGAATAATTGGAATTCTCCAGTCATTGGCTTCAGTATCTTTGGATTATGAGTGCCATGTTGACACCACAGTCCGTCTCCTCACGATCAAAGTTTCTTCCAAGCCTTCGAATTGCATCTTCGAGGCTAATGTGGCTAGGCAATCAGCGTGTTTGTTGTTATTGCGGCCAATATGGGTTATGGTCGCATCAGCAAAGTAGTTCAATAGCTTTTGCGCCTCGGATCTATAAGGGGCAAGTGTCACCTCTTTGAGTGAGTATACTCCATTCATCTGATTAACCAGTAATTTAGAGTCGCCTCTTACTTCCAGGTGTGTGGCTCTTGCTTGCTTGGCTAGTGACAATCCTATGAGAAAAGCTTCGTATTCTTCTGAATTGTTGGTGCACTAAAAGTCCATCTTGAAAGAATGTGAAAAGACTTCGCCCGTTTGAGACACTAGAACTATACCCGCTCCATTGTTACTACTAGGAGTAGAAGAACCGTCGAAATATAATAGCCACGCCTCCTCTTTGACAAAAGAGATTTCTGGAAATTCCCCAGGAAGGTCTTCATGCAGCGTGGTAGTTCCTTCTCCTGGGAACGCCGCTAGCAGATATGCTACTGCTTGCCCTTTAATAGATTTTGGAGGGGCGCACGTTATGTCAAACTCTGATGTTTGGTGCAGCCATATGGTCGGTCTACCTATCAAGGCCGGTTTCGAGAGTAAGAACTTGATAGGGTTGGCTCTAGCTATTAGCACCACTTTGTTCGACAGTAGATAATGTCTGAATTTCTGCACAGAGTGAACTAGGGATAAACATGCTTTCTCTGCTTTGGGGTATCTGAGTTTATCATCCCTCAAAGAACGACTGAAGTAGTATATATGGTGTTTGACCCCTTTATCACCCTCTTGGGCAAAGAGGGCCCCAACGGAAGCATCGCTAGAGGCAGTGTAGAGGAATAGCGGTCGTCCTTGTATGAGAGATTTCATAACAATGGTAATGACAATATTTGATGATTTTCCGAAACGCTTCTTGTTGATTTTTGCTCCAAATGAAACTTGCTCCCTTCTTCAGCAAGGGGGTGAATGAAGCGATAAGCTGAGCCAAACTAGGTATAAACGTCGAATGTAATTTACCTTGCCAATGAAGCTCTGGAGTTCTTTCACAGTTTGCGGAGGAGGCATCATGAGAATAGCTTGGGTTTTGGTTGGATCAACCTTGATTCCTTCAGAGGTGACTTGGAATCCCAAAAATTTGCCAGAAGAGACTCCGAAAGCGCATTTCAAAGGGTTCATCTTCAATTTGTACTCGCGACACCTTTCAAACACTTGTCGTAGGGCGTCCGTATAGGCTGCTCAAGTCTTCGATTTGACCACTATGTCATCTACATAATCTTCAACTTGTTTGTGCATCATATAATGAAAAATTTTCGTCATGGCGCGTTGATAAGTAGCACCGGCATTTTTCAAACCGAAAGGCATCACAGTATAGTAAAAGTTTCCGAGAGGAGTTCGAAAAGTTGTCTTACTTGCGTCGTGTTCATACATCTTTATCTGGTTGTAGCCGCTGTAACCATCCATGAAAGAGAACATGCCATGTCCACTGGTGACGTCTACTAGCATGTCAATGTTGGGAAGGGGAAAGTCGTCCCCGGGGCAGCATTTGTTTAGATCTCTGAAATCAACACAACATCTAATTTGGCCGCTTTTCTTCTTTACAGGAACTACATTGGCTAACCAGGTAGGATGGTGAATGGGCTTGATGAATCCAGCGGTCAGAAGTTTCTGAATCTCAGTCTTGATTTGTTCCTCCACATCATGCCTGAACTACCTTGGAGATTGTTTGACTGGTTTGGATCCAGTTATTATATGTAGATGATGAGTGACCAGTTTTTCATTTAGGCCGGGAATTTCCTCATATGTCCATGCAAATATGTCTTGATACTCCTAGAGAAGATTCACGAGCTTTGTGTGTTCATCCGCACATAGAGTCGAACGGACGGAGATATGTCTTGGAGATTCTTCATCCCCAAAGTTGATGACTTCGAGTTCATCGGTTGTGGAATCGGCGCCGTCCTGTAAGTGTCGTGGGGATCTGGTACTTCTTCTTGCAGCCCGTCGTTATTGTTGCATTCTATTGGGCAGAGAGACTGGGTGATAGCCTCCCCTGCTAATTGCTAATAACGGCGCCGGTATACAGTTTTCCCTTTCTGGTCACGACCTGCCACAAAGGTCCATTCCCTCTTAGTATGGAGATGAGATGAGCCTTCGCTTAATGAGGAAGAATTAGTGTGTCATATTAGCAAAGGCGCGCCATGAGACTTGGTCTCTCTACTCAGTGATGTGAGCCGGTCTTCCTCCTCGATCGACGCCCACGTGGGAAGCGGAGTGCAGTAAACCTTGCTTAATGAGTCTGGTGAATTCTCATTTGGCTCAAACAGTTCCACACCGCAAATTGGTGCATAAGGAGACAATGATGCAGGAATGCGAACAACTTCTTCATTCAGTATGGTTTTCAGGCATTGGTGAAACGTTGAGAGGACAATCTTGTTATTATGAAGCCATGGTCTCCCTAGCCTAGTTAGCAATTCGGTGTACGGGAAACGTTCGGAACGGCATACATACGTGTATTATTTGTTTCGACTGAAAGTAAATCCGGTCCACTATTCGGTCAACCATTTGTAATTCGGGGATAAGTCGGAACGGCATACGTACGTGTATAATTCATTTTAGATATTTTAAATCGGAACAGAAAATTCGGCCCTTATATATGAATAAATTAATAAGTATTGATAATTTTGAAAGCCTAATTCTTATATATGTATAAGTTATACCAAGAAAAATAACATTTTAATAAGGGTTCCTAGATAAATATAAGAATTCTAACGTTTAAATGTGTTATGTGTACAATATAATATATCAAAATCAAAAATCAGCGCATAGACCAATGGTCAAATGGTTTGTATGGGAGTTGGATGTCACGGGTTCAAATCCCGTACCTGGTCCGGGAGTTGAAACGTTCGTGTATAATGCGGGAAGTTCATATTATACACGTACCTGGTCCGGGAGTTGAAACGTTCGCGTATAATTCGCTCGCCGAACCGATACTTTCGACTGGACAGGTCCTGCTGATATATTCAAATTAACATACCCGTATGTGCTGGTTTGGTTCCCTTCGAAGTCCGTCATCATGAGAGTGATGACATTCGAGGATGCTCCCGTGTCAATAAGAGACCCTTTGAATTCCCGAACCCTTAATGCGTGCGGTAACATGCAGGGCTCATTGACCTTTCTTCCTCGCCATCATGTCATCTTCAGTAAATGTGACATTATTATGGACATCTCTGATGTTTTTAAGGCTCCATTGCGTGACGGAGCCAAACGTGCGTCTAAGGCTATCTGATTGATTGCAGCAAACATCTCTGTCCATTGTTCCTTTGAGAGGTGTAGAAGTTCACACAGACTTTCCACTAAGGAAGCCACTTCCTGGCCCGCTGGCCGCTGGTTGGTGGTGAAGCTATTGACTTGAGGATGATCATCGATGGGAGAATTAGTCCTCATTATTGGAATCTCCAGAGCAGAGAAGCCGCACAAATCCGATGTCAGCTTGACGAGGAAGTTGAGTATGTTCTCTGTAGCGCCTCCAAAGCTAGCAGCTGACTAATCCAAGAGATTAACTAAATAAAGATGCACTAAGGATCTAAAACATTTACTTAAGCATTCAATTAAGAAATCTGCTACAAAACTAAACCCAAAAACTAACCCCACTCTAAAATATATATAAGAACTCCTCTCAAATGATACATATATAATAGTCATTTGGTTTACAAATAAAATATACAACATAATAAACATAGCCGAAGTTAACCAACTAACGGACTCGATTCCTCGAAACTTCCGCTGCGAAACTCTGATCTGTCTCTAAAACTGAAAGTGGGAATAAGTGAGCACATCATCCCTAAAAGGGGTGACCAATAGGAATAACATTTAACTTTCAAGTAATCATTGGAATGACCTAGAAAACAATACATGTTTTTCCTAAACATCAAGAGACAATCAATTCACAGAAATAAACAATCATGTATATGGAACTAACTCCTTCATCAAACAATGTATAATATTTGTGTTAACCACACTCATTAGTAATATTGCGGTGTATCGCCCTAGCCATGTACATAAAAGCTGAATTCATGTAGGTATAAAAGAAGGAGCAGTATCCTATATACCACAGAAAGAAATTCTCATTTCCAAACATACAAATGGAAATTCTTATTTCCCAAACAATTCATAAAGACAAACAAAGCATTACAATTCCTTTCCAAACAACGGAAAGATTAAAAGAGATAACAAAACTTTCGGAATTTAAAATAAAACAATGCATGGAATACACAATCAGAAAATGCATGAATTTGTTAAACATAAGCTTTGGTAAAAGAAAACAAAAATAATCACAAAAGAGTTAAATATAAATTCCCACCTCTTTTGATGACCAGCCACGCCTACCTCAAGGCCCACGATCCACGAGTTCATCCTTTGAATCGTTCGTTGTTAATAACTAGCTGTTAATCACACGAGAACTTTAAGAATCTAGCCACAATGGCTTACACAAGAATCATACAATTCTATTTAATGGTTCTAAATCCATTCGATAAGTCTAATGGATATCTACAACTTTGTAGAAGAAGCCAAAGGCTAATTCGGACCACAAGAGGTCCAAAACGTCTAATTAAGAAAAATGGTCTTAATCCCAAATCCACTAATATGGCCCATTAACCTAAGGCCTGGTCCATCTTGTCAACTGACAGTCTCTAACAGTCAACGTGTCTCTAACAGTCAACGTCTAAGGTCGGGTCAAAATTCAAACAAGAATCGATCAACTGAGTCAATTCGGGTCTAGACACGGAACTCGGTGAGTCTACACCGATTCAACTCAGTCAAAAACTGAGTCACCTAAACTAAATTAGTCAGATATCTGACTGGCTGAAAGAACACTAGCCAGAGCCATTCTATAAACCAAAACTTCTTACACATCTGCGACTCTAACTCCAGTTCAACAACAAAACTCTCTAATGTTCAGTTTCATTAACTCAATTCTATCCAATTTGATCAATACATAAATATTCACTCTAACAAATTTCTGGAACTTAAAATACAATTGTAATTTAAGCTTTACCTGCAATTGCAGTACTAAGCCACACCTTTCTACAATTCATATGCTATCCGCACCTGCAGCTCAACACAACCCTTTGCTATACATGTTCACTAATTCAAACCACTAAAACCTCCACCCTGAAACTCACTCATATTACTAATTCAGTTCCATTACCATCTCCAAACTCTGAACTTCTCAATAACATCCATCTTCATTACAACCAGTACAACAACATCAACACCAAGCTCATGAACTGCAACCTATACCATCATCAATACCAACATCTACACCATTCACAAACAACATACCATTAATCCATACCCTGCAATATGTACCCATATTAGATTCATACACAGGCTTCAATTCCATTCTACTTCCTTTTTTGTTAAACCATTTCAGACAACCCAATTCCATGAACTGCAACCTCATCATCACCACCACCATTACAGTTTTACTTGCAACTACACAGTTCACCGCCAACTTTATTCGCAACACCTACGATCTCAACACACGGACAACCATCATCTCAAACCATCAACACAGTGCATACTCCACAGGGTATTTCTATCTTAGTGCACAGATCACCCATACAATCTTCTCCACCAATTCCCTTAGTTCCTAAACCTACACCAGTTCACCTCTAACTCCATACTCCAATCATTGTTCAACTCAGCTTCACGAAGAAGATATAACAAACTCTATATCATTATTTTCCTCGCAACATAAACACCAACTCATCAACTATTAACTGAATCTAAGCAGTTTCTCAAAAATTCAAAGTTAACTTCAGAAATTCTAACTCGACTTACCATTTTCTCTTGAGCCTTTGATTCAAAACCAACAATACCTCCACCACCTTCTTATTAAAAGCATCGAACCCTAAACTTCCTCTCTAGCATTTATTCTCATAAAAACCCTAAGATAATTCCCAAACCCAAACTTCTCTAATTCGAACACAAACAACATCCTAAATCTTTACATCAACAAAACCCATGTCTAATCATCCTCCCAGCTCATCAATATTCATCTTTCAATTGTCCTCTGAACTTTAAACAAAACCCTAACTCACTGAATCTTCACTGATTCGTCACTAAAACAACTTCAAGGATCCAATTAAACCATAACCCAATCGTTATTTATCCTTCAACAACACCATATCATCATCAATTGTATAAGAACTTTAACCTCAGAAACCCTAACTTCTAATTCACTTCCTCAATCGAGTCTGAATCATCAACGTACAACAACAACATCACTAACAAATCACCCATGATCTTTTACACCTTCTACCGATCACAAATCTTCCATTTGATTTCTCTCAAACTCGCCGAGCAGAAGAATAGAAGAAGAAAGAAGAATGAAAGAGAAATAAGAAGAAGAAATGAGAGTTTATCTTCTCGATTGAGTAGATAAGACCGACCATATTTTAGTGAGGCACCCAAGATTAAGGGCTGCCAAGGCGGCTAACTGCAAAATGACTATTTTGCCCTTTAAACAAAACCAATGATATCTTGTTCGTTTGATATCTGAATGACACGTTCGGGTTGTCTATTTCGTATAATTTTTCGAGATCTATCTAGTGGTACTTGATGCATATCTAGTTCGTTGTTAGATTAATTTCTATTAATTAACGTTCTTGTTAAACTAATCGATTTATTAGCGGCTAAGACGTCTCTTGACTAGTCTAATAGCGTTGACGAGCTTCAGGGTCTTTACATTCTCCCCACCTTATAGATTTTCGTCCTCAAAAATCGAACTATCCTTCTAGTCTTCAAAACTCCCCACCTTAAAGAATAATCTTATCTCTTGTCTAAGCGCAAAAACAAGATAAAAACAAAGCACAAACCTATATGGTTTTCTACAACTAACATTTAAAATTTGTAGCTTTAGGTTCGGATATATTAACTTTAATACCTATCAAATAAGGAAGTCTAATTTTCTTACACTAATTTTCTTATACAAACTATCAATTTGTATAATGGTGGTATTGTGAGTGATTGTGACGTAGATTAGAATAGTTTAGAACTAAGAAATTGATGATGTAGACGGAGGTGGTTTTGGCTGGAATGATAAAATTGGTGTTGGATTTTGGTTCTGGTTGTTTTGGTGGTGGTGGTGGTGGAGATGTGTGATTTGTTGGTGGCAGTGTTGGTATGAGTTGCTGTTAGAGAGATTGAAGCCTGTTGTTGAATGAAATATGGTGGTTAACTAGGTTGAAGCAGGCAGTGATATTGGATCAACTATGGTTGTTGATCCATATATTTTGGATCAACTCCTGTTGTTGACCCAATTTTTTATTGGATCAACTATGGTGGTTTTGGTTGGAATGATGAAATTGGTGTTGGATTTTGGTTGTGGTTGTTTTGGTGGTGGTGGTGGTGCTGCTGGAGATGTGTGATTTGTTGGTGGCGGTAATGGTGGAGAGGTACGAATGAGAAATTAGCCAAGGAAATAGTAGTAGAATGGTGGTTCTGGTTGTTTATATGTTTTTATGGGATCAATTGTTGTTGTTGATCCATTTTGTGGGATAAACTCCTGTTGTTGACCCAATTTCTTATTGGATCAACTATGGTTGTTGATCCATCTATATGGGATCAACTACTGTTGTTGATCCTTTGAACTCCTATTGTTGACGATATTTCATTGGATAAGTATAATTATGCTTGTAGTTTAAATCATGCTTTGTAGTTTAAATCATGTAAATAACTTCCAATGTTGAACTTGTGGTGCAATGGTAGCATGACTGACTCCATGTCAGATGATGCATGTTCGACTCACGCCAAGTTCACTCCATTTTACATGGATCAACTTTCATTGTTGATCCAATTTTACATGGATCAACTTCCATTGTTGATCCACTAAAAATGGATCAACTTTTACTGTTTATCCTTTTCTTGGATCAATTATCGTTGTTGATCCCCTAAACTAGATAAACTTCTACTTTTGGTTCTATTTTTATTTGGATCAACTATTGTTGTTGATACAAAAATATTTGAACCAGTGGTGGCGGCGGTGGCGGTGGTGGCGGCAACAGACTAGTGGTGGTGGTGAAGGAGTGGTGGTGGAATATTAGTGGTGGTGGCGGTTGTTAGGTGGTGGTTGTTGAACGGTGGTGGTGGAATGGTAGTTGAATGTTGTTGGTGGTGGTGATGCTAGTGGTGGTGGTGAAGTGGTAGTGGAAGAAATTTGTTCTATTTTGAAATGAAGAAAAAATATTATATGGGTGAGGGTATTAAGGTAATATAATATTAAATGGATAAGGTTATTAAAAAAGGAGGGACATATTTATTGTTGCATAAGGATATAGTTCTAGGGAGTTAAAAGTAGGGACATATAATTAATATACCCTTTTTCTTTTGACTTTTCTTCCTCCACCTTTTCTTTACTTGACCAACTCCTACAGTCGGGGACGGAGCTATGTGCATCTTAGGGGTGGCCCCTGCCCCCCTATTTTTTGATAACTCATTAAAGACCTCTTGGTATTCTTATTACTTGGAAAAAAATCCCTTAACAAGCCCCCCCTAAAATATGTATTCTATAAATTAGCCCCCCTTGAAAAAATATTCTGGCTCCGTCCCTGCCTACAATCCTGCTCTCACAGTCTCGTTCTTCTTTCTTTCTCCGCTAAGACAACTATTTCTCTGAAATTTACAATTAATTGACCAAGTTCAATCAGTAATGGTTTGAATCATTTGGAAAGAGGGAGCTAGCTTAGGAACCACCGTTAAAGAGTGGAGAGAAGCCGTTCAATGGAAGTTTTTAAAATTAAGAAATCAGGTTGAAAGTGTGGATCGAGTATGGATCGGGCATCCGTTATATCTGCGAACTGCATCCATAATCCGTCGTCTTCTTCCTTGATGAGTTTTGTAATAGTTCAATACTTTATTTTTTTGCAGGGAAAATTGATTTTGTAAGTCTTAAATTTGTTAGGATTAACTCAAATGAAGTTTCGTAATTTAGAATTGAGACCTTTTTATGTTGTATTTGCATTAAATTGAAATATATATTTTCCATTATTGATCCTTCAAAGGGATTTCCAACATTGAGAATTTGTTTCTTATTTTATATTCAGTGAATATGATAAAGAAATTGACCAACTCTGAACAATTTAATGGTGTTTTTGATTAACTTGAAACTGGAAATTTGTTTCTTAGATTTCAATCTGTTTAATTATCTCACGTTTAATCTCAATTTCATGAGATTGTAAAAACAAAAAAGTTAATTTTGAATTTCTTGGACATTCCTTGTGACGGACAAGGAAACATTTTTTTTTCATCGTATAGAAGGCCTCTTTTCAGTCGGCCGAAAAAATAAGAAAGAGGGTAAATATCACGTGAATTACACGTTTCGTCCTAATCAGATTGCCACATCACTTTGGGCGCAGACTTGGGCGTTGAATGGGGTGCGGAATAGCAACGCCGTGAATGGGGCGAAGGAAATTAATTTAAAAGTCTTATTTCAAGGAGGTGTTTGTTTTGGTCCATGGAGAAGGAATAGTTACTTTTATTTCATTTTATCGAATGGTGCTTCATCGTTCTTTATCCATCGTTCTGCTAGGTTTTACCCTTATGCATTCAAACCTGTCTTTGGTCTCTCTTTTGGCCCAGATATGGCATCTCGGTATTGCATCAACAGTTTCCATATACATATTTTCAGCCGTTAGCACATTTTTCTATTAAGCTCCTCACTGCTGCTATTGTGTTATATCCTTGTAAGTGTTATCCTATAAAGCATCTTTAGGCTGCGTTTTGATGGAAGGAGTTTGAATTCTAGGGAGTTCGAATCCAACTACCTAGAAATTGAATTCCATCATTCTAAATTTATGTGTTTGACATGATTATTAATGAAATTGATAATTACGTCATTCTCCTTTTTCAAATGTTTATTTCTCCAAAATATTTATTTATTAATATATTATTTGCTGGTAAATATATTCATGAATCACTGAATTTCTTTAAAAAATTATATTTAATTATATTTAATTTAATTGTCATTAATAATGTATATTTTAATAAATAACTACATAAAATACTAGTAAATTAATAAATGCGATATTAGTAATTAAATAAATATAATATTATTTTAAATATAATATTAATTAAATATGACATAAATATCATATAATATTAATTAATATGACATAAATATAATATAATATTAATTAAATATATTAGCATATTAATATGATATAGTATAATATTAATAGAATAAAATATTAATATATTGATAAAAAAAAATTTTGAAAGAACTGTTCATATTTTATTCATTAACAAGGAACTGTTCTGGGGTAAGTTATCCCTGGCATCATTCATTACAATTACATTTAGAGATTCTGGACTGGATTTGTCCCAAATTCGTCTGTGATTAAGTGTTCCCGTATGTAATTGTGTTTGAGTCGCCATGTTTGCCGGTTCATCCGCCACTTGATTGGCTTCTCTATATACATGTGCTATAGAGTATGAACCAATTTGTTGGAGATGGTTGCGAATTTCGTGTACCATTGTGCGAATGATCCATGGGTTATCTTCACACATTGCTGGTGAGTATAGTGGGATGGCGTTGTTGAGTCAGTCTCGAAGATGATGTGAGTCCATATTTGCATCGTTGCCATTCTTGTGGCCAAAAGGAACGCCCACGTTTCAGCCACCATTGTTGTGGTTGTCCCGATCGGCGCTGCTATTGCCATTATCACTCTACCATATTCATCCCTGCAAATCCATCCTGCACCTGTTATTTCCGGGCTGCCGTCTGGCTTTCTTTTGCTGGCACCATCAGTGTTGATTTTCATCCAATGTGTACGTGGTGGTATCCATTTTACCCATATGATCTTGGTATTTTTCCCTATTATGTTGCCATTTCAGTGTTGTTGTTGTTGTACCATAGTCATTGTAAATAGATTATGCCGTGAGGCCCAATCGTATTCCTGACTTAGTAGGATGGCTATCTGGCTGGTTTGTTGCGGTGTCTGTATTTTTTATTTGTAGACCTTTCCTAGCCAGCAAAATGTTCCATATTGTGTAGCACCATAATGTGGAATTTTCCTCCCTGTTCAAGAGCTGCATGAACTCCTTAAAGTCAGCCGGTTCCTTAGCAACAATTGAAGATGTGGCGGGCGCCCTCCCTTGTTGGTTTTGCCATTGTGGGGTTGTGGTTTTGGTGCTACTTTGATGTTGTGACACCATATTGGGTATCGGGTGTGGTGGCAGTACCAGTCTCTCATATGGGTTGGTGGAATCTTGTCTTCTGTTGATATGAGAGCACATCAACTTCCAAGTCTGTTTAGCCCTTGCACATTGAAATAAGTAGTGTTGCATAATTTCCGGCTGTTGTTTGCAGAGGGGGCATATATCCGTGTCTATGATATGCCTGGTATGAAGGGTTTTGAAGGTTGGTAGTCCTTCATGGCTGACTTTCCATATGAAAAGTCGAATTTTTTGCGGGCATCGAGCTTTCCATATTTTTTTTGTAGTCTTCTGTAGTACAAAACTGTGAGTGTGTTTGCTGGTTGGCCGGGTATCCCTGTTGGGGGGTTGTGGCTAGTATTTGGTAGCCACTTTTAGCCGTGTAATGACCACATTTTGTGTATGGCCAAATTGGTTTATCTGGGATTGGTGGGTTTGGGAGATGTATTCTCCTGATTGAGTTGGCTATATGTGTTGGAAAATGTTGTAGCAGACTGTCAACAATACAATTTAAAGAGTGTGGTTCAATCAAAGTACTTACCAAGAGATCTCTAGCCGGTGTTGTTGTCTCCAAATTTGCATGGTTAGGAATCCAATTCTCTTTGATTCTGGTGGAGTGTCCATCACCAATCCGAATTGCATAGTTCTTCTTAACCATTTCCGCCACTTTGTGGATATTTTCCATGCTTGACTGGCCGAATCTGGTGGTTTAAGATTATCAGTTAAGATTGACCTTTGTTGTAAGTATTTATCCTGATACATGTGATTACAAAGTGTATCCGTCTTTGCATGAATCTACCAAACTCTTTTGCCTAGCAACGCCAAATTGTGGTTCCGTGTAGATCTTATTCCTAATCCTCCTTTCCCTATTGGTAGATTGATCTTCTGTCTTCCTATCGAATGCATTTTTCTTTGGTTTTTGTCATGTCCCCGGAAGAAGTTTCTTGCAATTCTGTCCATTTTTTGGTGGACATGTGTCGGAAGTAGTTGGGTTTGCATAGCATGGTTTGCCGTTGGGATCAGCGAAGAATTTATGAGTAGCCATCTGCCTGCCTGGTTTAGACATTTCGCCATCCAACCTTTTGCTTTTCTCTTCATTCTTTGCAACAATTGTGCAAAAATTGGGGATGAGTTTCGTCCCTTCTTAAAGTGGACACCGAGGTATTTTGGAGGGTAATCTGTTGTAGGGGTGTTGAAGGTTGTTCTCAGCCAATTTATCATGGGTTGTTGAAGTTTAGGGTAGTGAACCAGGATTGATCTTTGTGTGTTGATTAACTGCCCTGCTGATGTAGAGTAGGCCTGCATGATGTTATTGAGACTTTCAAGCGTTGTTGGATCTGTCGAGCATGTAATTAGCAGGTCATCTTCATACATCAGATGTAGGAAATGTTGTGTTTTTATCGAAATTCTCAAACCTTTTAACTTTCCCTGGTCTTCCAGCCTTGCCAGGTTGGTTGATAAGATTTCAGCACAAAGAATGAAGATGTAAGGTGATAGGGGATCTCCCTGGCGGAGCCCCCTGTTGGGTTTTATGTTTCCTTGAGGTGTGCCATTTATATTCACTGAGTAAGTTACTGAAGTTATGCATAACATTAGAAAATCTATGAACTTACTTGGGAAGCCTAATGAAATCAAACTTTGTTTCACAAAACCCCAATCCAGGCTGTCATAAGCTTTTTTGAAATCTAATTTGAGGGCAATTTTTGGATTTTTTGTGGGAGATGAAGTTCTGATATGATGAAAAATTTCCGTTGCAATGGCAATATTGTCATGGATGGCTCTATTTGGCACAAATGCGCTTTGGTATGGGTTGATCATGAATTGGAGTAGAGGTCTCAGTCTATCCATGAGCAATTTTGAAATTACTTTGTAGACCACATTACATAGTCCGATGGGCCTAAAATCATTCGCAGTAGTAGGATTCTCAGTTTTTAGGATCAAGGTAATGTTTGTATGATTGAATGTGGGTTCTAATTCTACATTGTCAAAGAAATTCCTAACTAGTGCGATGATTTGTGGATGAGTGATATCCCAAAACACTTTGAAGAACTTACTTGTGTAGTCGTCCGGTCCATGAGCTTTTTCGGAACCAATACTCGATAAAGCTTTATGAATTTACTCTGTTGAAGGTTGTCTCAACAATTCTGTGCAGTGATGGTTTGAAATTCTGGGAGAGAAATTTTCAAATAGTTCCATGTTGATAGAGGTTGGTGCTTCCATATATTGTTATTCAAAATGATTGATTATCATGGTTGTAATGCGCTTCTGATTGAAAATCCATATGTTGTTCGCGTCTTTGAGCTGGCTTATGTGATTGATTTCGGTTTATATTTGCATTTGTATGAAAGAATCTTGTGTTGATGTCTCCGTTGGTAACCCATTCTATTCGCGACCTTTGCTTCCAGTAAGTTTCCTGGCAATGTTGCAGCATGAGGTGTGTATTACGGGTTTCCTTTTCATGTTCAAGCCAGAACAAGAGTTCATTTCCAACTGTAGTGGCGCATTTTGATTGTGCTAGTTGAATTTGAAACTCCACTTCTTTGATAATCTGTGGGGGATTCCCAAAGGTGTGTTTATGCCATTGTAGGAGTGCTTTAGCCGTATGTTGCATTTTCAGCAGTAGATTTTTTGCAAGGTCGGCGGAGTCTCGTTGCTGCCATGCTTCGACCATAATGTTTTTCATCTCTGGGTGAAGAAACCACAAATGTTCAATTCTGAAATTTGTTGTTCTCTTCCTCGGAATTGCTGTAACTTCCAACAACAAAGGTGCATGATCCGAGCCAATTCTTGGTAGGTGGTCGGTTGTCAATCCGTCAAATATAATTTCACTTTCTCAATCAACTAGATATAAATATAGTATGCGATAAGAAAGAGTTCGTATCCACAGAGAGGCTTTCGTTGTTATAAAATTTCAGTTTCTAAAGTAACCCAAGGTATGTTTGTTGTATTTAAGCAAATAAAAGTAATTAAAAGCAAAGTAAGTAATTCGAATTATCAATAAGGAGAAGATATTGGTCACGGGATAGTATCATTCACAAACATGTAATTTCATCAATGATTAGAATTGGTATTTTAATCTCGTATTTATTAAAAGTCCTAGGATATCTTGATCGCAAGTATAACCCGTTAATTCCCTGTTTTCATCACAACCACATTAAAAGATGCATACGTGAATTCTTCGTAGAAAGCAACCTAAAGTGTAAAAGCACAATTAAATTTAACTTCCTAAAAGCATTAAGTTTTATGGAATAAGACTCATCAATGCAAACGAATGTGTAAAAGCACTAAACGTTTTAACAAAAGTTATGATTCACTTGTGACTAGTAGGATATATCACTACAAGCACTAACCACAATTATGCTACTTAGAATCAGGGATAAACAACTTTTTCGTATTGAAAACCCTAATATAGCTCTAGAGATGAACACAAATCGGATTGATTCCTGACTCAACCTAACAAGTTTTCAAATCTTATAACACTATTAATCGTGAATCACCAACAATAATTACTGAGACAAAACTAATTCATTGAATCAAAAGCATGTTGAGAAATCAACTTTTATCCCATAACCAATAAGATGTTTAGCTACTCATAGCTATGGGGTTCATCATCATCAATATTCAATAATAAAACAAAGAAGAAGAAGAACAAAAGCAAACCCTAGAAGCGTAAACAAAAACGGCCCTCCAAAATTCCCAGAATAAGATATCCTCAGTTGTAGAAGACCTTCCCTTTTATAGCTTTTCTCCAACTTCTAAAATTAGGTCTAGTCTTCAAAGTCCATTAGGTGAAAATCCATCAAGCCCATAAGAAGGAGAAACCCGTGTAGAAAATATGACCCAAAAACGGTCGCCGGAAGTCTGGTATTGTGGCCGGAAATCGGCCGGAAAAGTCGCCGGAAAACATCCCAGGTGACCGGCAAAGTCCGCCCGGTCACCGGTCAACGGGTCGTATCGGTCGGGTCAACTCTGAGTCGGATCGGGTCAGCTCTGAGTCGGATCGGGTTAGGACCGAGTCAGGGAGAATCATACTCTAAGTCGACTCCGAGTCGAGTGAATCAGGGCTGATTCTGGTGAGCTAACTGGTTGTCAGGCCAAAGCCATTTTGCCAGGCCACTTGCCAGGCCTGATCTCTGCAGTGCAATCATTGCACTTCAGCCAAGATGGCTGTAACTTCCCTGCACCATCTGAGCAACTCCACTCCCCCACTTCACATCAACACAGTTAGCAGCTCAGCTCCCTTGCACAATCCAGTCCATATTGCAACAGCAACATAATCCATACACTTCACTGCACACAACTGTAGTTTCTTCACTCCATGCCTGCAACTTCTCAAGATATAATAATCCAGCTCTGCCATTACATCACTACCAATTACCACCTCACCGCACAACTCCGCAATCCCAGCTGCGCCATTGCACCATTCATACACACTCACAACCTCCATTTCTAGCCCCATTTCTTGCAAAACATCAGGCCACCACCAACACCATCATAGCTACCTTATACCAATTCCTGGCTCAGTCTTCCACTGCCTGCTACTCCATCTCAGTTACCACCATATCCCTGCATTGTAACTCAACACCCGATACAAGATACCTCCTCTGCCAGCCTCCAATACCATCATTTCCTTCTCAAGCCAAGTCACAGTCGATCCACAACCATTCAAGACTTCCAATGTCGCACAAGCTCTTAGCAGCTCAAGTACTCATCCTTGCTTCATTTTGCAGCCAAGCAATACATGAACTCGGCACACTGCAATTCCGGTTCCTTCTCTCTATAGCCATCGGGACTCGTATCTAGTTCCACCCCGAGATCGTGCCATCTAACTTAACACTTCATTCACCGTCACAAATTTGACCTGCCACACCCCCGTGACAATAGCAACTTTCTGCAATCTGCCATGACACTTCCATGAGCAACACGGACCCTCTATGCTCATTCTCAAGCACTCAACCCCAATCCAAAGGCACTTCAATCCCGCAATGCAACTCGAAACATTGTAATTCCACCCGAGTACCACCAACAACTCGCAATTCCTTATTCAAACCCATAGAAATCCCACAACTCAAGTCATTCACAAAGCAATCCATCGATTGCTTCAACAGCGCCAATCTTAGCCACTTCTTGTTGTTAGCATCACCAGAGCCAATGTTAATTCCCTTGCAACACATCAGGTAACAACCATCAAAACCACTTCATAGCTCACCTCCTTCCCAGAACCCATTCAGCACCAGACCACCTGTAGCTTCATAATACCAAATCAGAGCTCAACCAAATCCACCAGAAGCTCATTCTTCTCAGAGCCCTCTCCAATTTACAACTCCATTCCTGATTTCAGATCAAACCCAGCCTTTCTCGACAGCAGCAGCGGCATATCCTCACTGATTTCTCCTCCAATTTCTCGATTTCAATCTTCCTTCATCTCAGAGATCGACAGCACAAAGCCTCCAAACTGCAAATTCCAATCATAACAAACCAGCATCTCAATCGCCAATGCTTCTTCATTTCATTCCCGACCTGAATCTTCACAGCTGCAAAAACCCATCTCTGATTTCTTGCTCGAACCCTAACTTCTTCACACTAAGATTTGAACAGAATACCCTAGCTCAGAAATCAACTCTTCCCTCATTTTCTAATAAACATCTCCACCAAACTCACGAAATCTCTTCTTCATATCCTCTGTAAATCAGCATACGACCAACTCGATCCGCCAACAAAATCGCCTCCATTTCTTGTTTTCAGGTGAGATGAAATAAAACGGAAGAGAGAAGAAAACTCGAGTTGTCTGAGAAATAACTCAACTTAATTGAGTATAACAAAGACGGATCGGATGCATGGCACTCCATTGTGGTGGTTAAGGGCTAACCAATGGATACCCCTTAACATGTGGTCACCCCTTAACTACACCGGCTGCGTTAATAATCCTCCTGCTAGAGTTGCCCCTTAACCTTGGCTCAGCTCCCAGTAGTGATTGCCATGAAATGACAATTCTGCCCTTTTTACTCCAATTGATTGATTTCTCCATCTTTTCCCCCGCGCGACTCCAGAGTACCTAATAACTCAAAAACACACGTAAAGTACATAATTCACAAGAAAAATAGCAAAGAAAGCGTAACTACTAGATAGTAAATACGGTGTATTCTACACCTATCGTATTCCCCCACACTTAGACTTTGCTAGTCCTCGAGCAAATCAAACAAAACAATAAAATACAACAACTCCGTGTCGTCGAGGCTACGGTCACTTTTAGCATAAATAACAAGCCTTTAAACCCCTAGGTGCCCCTAGTGGACGAGTTATAGTCTCGTGAGGGTTTACTAGAGATATACCCACAAAACCTATTTTTCCAACTTACTAGTTCTCCGTAATGATAGTATCCAACGCGCTAAGAAGACATAGAAATTCTGCACACTAATCATAAGAAGTTAGACACATAAATGAACACAATCTCATTCTTAAAAGTTGAGAGAGAAATAACCATCCCTTCTCGACAAAAATTCGGGTTCGGAGTGATCAAAAGTCTCGACTACGCCTCACAAGAAAGGGTTTTATGATTTTGCTCTCAATAATAAACAGCTTTTTATGGGTCACACATGTGTCCAGGTTGGAATGAAGGGAGAATCCTGCGACACGTTGAATGGTAGGAAGGCTTAACCCTCCGAAATATTTTAAAAACCCACATCTTTTATAAATTTTTTTTTTTTGAAAACCCATTTTTCTGACGATCTCTTCGAAAGGAAATCAACCATTTAACGAAGGTGGGAATATGCTTACTTACCTTGTTATCCGTTCGGCGTGCAGCTAGCACCACTCTCCACAAAGATCCATAGAAACGTCTTCGGTCTTCTATCGGTGTCTTCATCTTCGTCTTCGGTCTTCAACTCTTGATGATAACTCTCGAACTTCGTAGAATCTCGACAATGTGATTCTTTCCTCTAAAATTCCTTGTCGCTTGAAACTTCATTATAGATATTCCTTCTTTCCCTTGGCTTTATTGAAAGAATACACTACTAAAAACAAACTATACAAACCCAAAATTTACTTCTTTTTTTTTTTTTTTTTTTTTTTTTTTTTTAAAAAAATAAGAAATAAAACAAATATAAAATAAAAATAAAACAAAATAACAAACCTAAAATTTTCTCTTGTCTTTTTTTTTTTTAATTTTTTTTTTTTTTTTTTATTAAGACAAGAGAAAAATAAATACAAAATAAAATAAAATACAAAGGCCATGGTGTAAGTACTTTACCGCTTGATTCTTCACAACTTGTATGTCTTGATATAATAAACTTCTCGAATTCTCATCCTTAATAATTTCCGCTCTTGTACTATAGTCCTCAACTTATAAAAATTCTGCTCCCTGTTTTGTTGCTTTACTTAAATCTGAAATCTGCCCATTTACTTGCATCTTGTTGCTTGTAAACCTCGAAAGTTTTCAACTTTCATTCAAATCTGTGATGCTCCTCTTGTTGATGATGATGGTGTTTCTATGGACCTGTTGGTGTAGAGAGAGATAAGGTGGATGGTGCTAACTGCGAACAAGATCACAAGTGGTATGTAAGTTAGCAATTCGATGTCACCAACATGGTTGATAAAAATAGCACTCAAGAGATCAAAATAGTGCTTCTATGGTGGGAAATTGGACAGCTCACCATTCTGCCCGAAATTTACGTACGGTGACACACACTCAAAAAGCACAAATTTAGACAGTACAAAGAATTGAAGGTTGGTGCCTCACATTATGTAACATGGGTAGTCTCCACTATAGGGGATCACTGTTCTAATACCGAATTCGATCTGCACCTTATTTGCCACCGGCATGGTTAAATCCAACTTTAACTCTCATACAATTAAGAAACCCGATCATGTTCTCTCGTCATCTCTAAGTTCAGTCACTATTGTGAGATTCTCGATGTAATCTTAGCGACATGTATACTATGTGACTCTAAATAACTACAAGTTGGAGTTTTCTTATTCACTAGTTCACAAAAAAGTTGAAAAATTGCAAAAATTTACAACATAAACCACTCCCCCACACTTAAACTTTACATTGTCCTCAATGTAAATTGAATCGTCCAAAGTAAGTCAAGGTGGGAAATCCTAACAAGAAATCAGCAAAAACAAAGTAAAAACAAAACAAGAAAAACTAAAAACAAGAGAAGAAATAAATACAAGACAAGAAATACTCATCCTTTGGGTTTGCCTCCCAATTAGCGCTTGGTTTAAAGTCGTCAGCCCGACTATCTCCTTGCATTCTATGACTCCTCCAGATGGAGTACATCCACAAAGTTAACTCCTTCCACCACTTCGGAAGTGAAATTCTCATAATATGGTTTCAACCGGTTCCCATTAACTTTAAGTTCTTTCCCCGTAGCTATACTACAATTTCCACTTGCACCATGAGAAAACACATTAGTAACAATAAAAGGTCCGATCCATCGTGACCTTAATTTACCCAGAAATAATTGCAAGCGAGAATTAAACAAAAGCACTTTCTGCCCAATGCAAAATTGTTTCCTAGAAATCATGTTATCATGGAATGCTTTCGTCTTTTCTTTGTAAATCCGTGAGCTTTCAAATGCATCATTGCGGAGCTCCTCTAGCTCTTGGAGTTGGAACTTCCTTTGCTTTCCAGCCCCATCCATCTCCATGTTGCATTGTTTAATAGCCCAAAACGCCTTATGCTCAATTTCCACGGGTAAGTGACAAGGTTTACCATACACAAGCCTAAAAGGAGACATTCCAATAGGTGTTTTATATGCGGTTCTATACGCCCACAAAGCATCATTAAGTCGCATGCTCCAATCCTTCCTTGTTGGGTTCACCGTCTTTTCTAGAATAAATTTCACCTCCCGATTAGACACCTCGGCTTGTCCATTGGTTTGGGGATGATAAGGTGTTGCAATCTTGTGCGACACATTGTACTTCGTCAACAAGCTTTGTAAAATCCTGTTTTTGAAGTGAGAACCCCCATCGCTAATTATGGCTCTTGGAATTCCAAACCTTGCAAAAATGTGAGCTTGCACAAAATCTGAAACCACTTTAGAATCATTAGTTGGGGTGGCTTTAGCTTCCACCCATTTCGAGACATAATCAACCGCAAGTAAGATATAAAAATTCCCATGGGAGTTGACAAAAGGCCCCATAAAATCAATACCCCATACATCAAAAACTTCAATAAATTGAATAAAAGTTTGTGGCATTTGATTTCGGGCACCTAGATTGCCCTGTTCTTTGGCACCTATCACAAGTTGTACAAAATATATGTGCATCCTTAAACAAAGTTGGCCAATAAAAACCACTTTCAAGTACCTTGTGCGCGGTTCTCTTACTCCCAAAATGTCCTCCGCAAGCATAAGAGTGACAAAAAGACAAGATAGAGTTA
The DNA here is from genome assembly GCA_023531295.1 of Papaver armeniacum. Taxonomy (NCBI): domain Eukaryota; kingdom Viridiplantae; phylum Streptophyta; class Magnoliopsida; order Ranunculales; family Papaveraceae; genus Papaver; species Papaver armeniacum. Next base: position 144,566 of record JAJJWW010008026.1, on the reverse strand, counting down.
AATTCGGATTCGGGAACGCACCTTCGTATTACTTGGTCACTACCATGTTTCCATAAGTATGGATCATCCCATATGTATTGGTTCCCTAACCTTTTAAGTTTGCCCTCTCGGCCCACGAGACAAGTTCTTTGGGATTTGTTTAGAAACTAAGTAATTGACAATATCGGCATACCATGGTTCTCCAAAGGCAATCGAGAAAAGTTTCTCATCCGGGAAACTTTCACGCAACGGGATAGTCTCCTTGTCCACAGCAAGTCGGCTCAAATGATCCGCAACGGTGTTCTCAATTCCTTTCTTTTCTTTGATTTCAATATCAAACTCTTGCAAGAGTAATATCCATCGTATGAGCCTCGGTTTCGCCTCTTTCTTTGTAAGCAAGTATCTAAGTGCTGCATGATCAGAAAAGATAACAACTTTTGTACCAATTAGATAAGAGCGAAACTTCTCTAAAGCAAAAACAATGGCTAATAACTCTTTTTTCAGTGGTTGTGTAGTTTTGTTGAGCCTCATTTAACGTTCTAGAAGAATAATAAATAGCATGAGGAAGCTTCCCCACGTTGCCCAACCACCGCACCAACCGCATAATCACTAGCATCACACATGAGTTCAAACGGCTTACTCCAATCCGGTGGTTTAATGATAGGGGCTGAAATCAAAAGTTCTTTCAAACGATTGAATGCCGCCATACATTTCTCATCAAAGTTAAAAACCACATCTTTTTGCAATAAGTTACAAAGTGGTGATGCTATCTTGGAAAAGTCCTTGATGAATCTACGATAGAAACCTGCATGACCAAGAAAAGAACGTATCTCCCCACCGTAGTGGGAGGGGTTAGAAACACGAATAAGGTCTATCTTAGATTTATCAACTTCCAAGCCTTTAGAAGATATTATATGGCCTAAAACTATGCCATGAGTTACCATGAAATGGCACTTCTCCCAATTTAGCACAAGATTTGTTTCAACACATCGTTCAAGGATTAGAGACAAATTGTTCAAGCAAAGGTCAAATGAATCACCAAAGACACTAAAGTCATCCATGAACACTTCGATTATGTTTTCAACATATTCCGAAAAGATACTTACCATACACCTTTGGAAAGTAGCCGGAGCATTGCATAAGCCAAAAGGCATCCTTCTATAAGCAAAAGTACCGAAAGGACAAGTGAAAGTGGTTTTCTCTTGGTCCTCCGGTCTTATCACAATCTGATTATAACCTGAATAGCCATCAAGAAAGCAATAGTAAGAGTGTCCAACTAAACGTTCAAGCATTTGATCAATAAAAGGTAAAGGAAAGTGATCTTTTCTAGTGGTGGCATTCAATTTTCTATAATCAATACAAACCCTCCAACCGGTTTGCACACGAGTTGGGACAAGTTCATTCTTATCATTCTCCACCACCGTCACACCTGATTTCTTTGGTACTACTTGTACCGGGCTTACCCACTTGCTATCGGATATGGGGTAGATAACACCCACTTCCAAAAGCTTGAGTATCTCCTTTTTCACAACTTCCATCATGGGAGGATTCAAACGACGTTGCGCGTCCCTTTTAGGCTTTGCATCATCCTCCAAACGAATTTTGTGCATACAAACGGCAGGCTTATACCCTTGATATCGGCGATTGTCCATCCTATTGCCGCCTTGTACTTCCTTAGCACCCTTAGAAGTTTTTGATCATGTAAATCATTAAGCTTATTAGAAACAATCACGAGTAACTCTTCATTATCACCCAAGTACAAGTACTTAAGGTGGTGGGAAGAGGTTTCAATTCTAAAATCGGAGATTTAATAATTGAAGGTACAATCTTTTCATCACTGCATGGTAAAGAAATAAAAGAGATATTATGAGTTTTCGGGCATCCTTGGAGTGAATTAAGATCACCAAGAGCTTCCTTGACTTCATTACCACACTCTACACCATTATCTATGGATGTAGTTAACACGGTTTCAAAGCATCATCACCGTTTAATTCAAACATTTGTTGTGCCAATGTATCCATCACATCAATGGAGAAACAAGAGTGGACATCGCTAGGATATCTCATCGTCTCGAAAATGTTGAAACGTATTGTTTCTCCATCAAACTCCATGGTCAACGTTCCTTATCCACATCAATTATGGTTTTCGCCGTTTTCATGAAGGGACGCCCAAGAAGCAATGGAAGAGACGAGTCCGGTGAACCTTCATCCATCTCTAACACACAAAAGTCCGCCGGAAATACAAGTTGATTAACCCGCACAAGAACATCCTCAACAATACCCATTGGGTAGACATTAGAGCGATCGGCTAATTGCAATACAATTTCAGCCTTTTTAAGAGGACCAAGATCAAGTGAATTATACATTGACGCAGGCATAACATTAACGGATGCGCCTAAATCCAACATAGCTTTGTTAAAAGTTGTGTTACCAATTGTGACGGGAATGTCAAAACTACCCGGATCCTTGCACTTAAGTGGGAGTTTGTGTTGTAAGATTGCTGAGGCATTCTCCCCCACACTAAGCACTTCATTACCTTTGAGCCTTTGTTTGTTGGTACACAAGTCCTTCAACACCTTTGCATACTTTGGAACTTGCTTGATAGCATCAATGAGTGGTATGTTCACATGGATCTTCTTTAGAACGTCTAAAATCTCCTTTTCTAGTTCCGCCTTCTTAGAACTTGCAAATCTGCGAGGAAAAGGTAAAGGAGGAACATAAGTAGAAACCGGAGTTTTAGAGTTAGGAATAGGTACCTCAGAAGTTTGGGGAGTATCCTCATTATTCTCCTCCAAAACAGGTTCCTTTGGTGTGTCCACCTTGCCCGAATCAGTAATTTCGGGTTGCACAAGTTGTGTACCGCTTCTCAATGTAATAGCATTGACACCCTCGTTTGGGTTAATAGGTTGAGAAGGGAGTTTCCCACTATTTTGTGCCTTCAATTGGTTCAACTCAATAGCCATGGAACCCATTTGTGTTTGCAACTCCTTGATAGCACTCTTAGTTTCTTGTTGACTCTCTTTAAACATGGTAGAAATACCTTGCATCATTGTTTGAAGCTTTGAATCAATATCCGAACCTTGATTTTGCATTGATTGTTGTGCTTGAGGTTGCTTTGAAATTGTTGTCTCGGCTGGAATTGTTGTTGTTGAGGTTGAAATCCACTTGAAGAGTTGAAAGTAGGTTGTTGAATGGCACCTTGCTTGTTGGCATAGCTAAAATTGGGGTGATCTCTCCATCCCGGATTGTAAGTGTTGGAGTAGGGATCATACCGTCTTGGTTGATTTGGAAAGATCGCATTAGCTTGCTCGTCTTCATAAGATTGAGGAGAACTTGGTATAACCGCGGATGCAACTTGTTTCAACATTGCTGTCATGTTACCCATTTGTTGACGAAGTTCCTCCACCTCGCTCACTTCACTCACCATTCTTAGAATCACATCCGAACCACGACTTAAGAATTGTTGTGAGTTCGCTGCCATGTTTTCAATCAACTCTCTAGCTTGTGCCACCATTTTGCTAACTAGTGCACCACCACCCGCAGGCGTCAATAAGATTCCTATCACTTGATTGGAGTCCTTCATAGAAGTATTGGATGATCATAGCGTCACTAAATTGGTGGTGAGGGCAGCTTGCAACCAATCTCTTGTACCGTTCCCAACATTCATATAAGGATTCTCCCACGTTTTGCTTCATCCCACAAATCTCCTTGCGAATTTGAGTAGCCTTGGATGCAGGAAAATATCTCTCCAAAAAGAGTTTCTTCAACCCATTCCATGTCGTGACACTTCCGGGAGGTAAATAGTACAACCAATCCTTAGCACTATCCATTAAAGAGAAACGGAAAACTTTCAACATTGCACCATCCGCCTCAACATTTGCTGGAAGCATAGCCGTGACAATGGTGTGGAAGTCCAAAAGATGTTTGTTAGGATCTTCATTCACCATGCCATGGAATTTTGGTAATTCTCTAAGCAACCCCGGCTTTATCTCAAAAGTAGAGTTCGTTTGAATACACCCCTGTTGTGTATCAAGCCTATGAGAAGCCAAGTCCTTGAGTGAACGATTTGCATCACCCATTGCTTCTTCTTCTTGTTGTTGGAAAATCTCTTCTCCTACTTCCAACTCGTGCTCGTCCGTTGTGTCTTGACTTGGTTGGAGTATTGTGCTGCGTCGAGTAGCTATCCCGCACCTTGGATAATTCCAATCCTTAGAAGCCAGAGATTAGGTACCTGCAAACAATTCTCCAAAACAAGTGAGAAACAAGACGACAAACAAAAAGCAAAGATAAAAGCGAAAAAGAAACTAAAAACTCAATAACAAAATGCCTCCCCGTGATGGCGCCAAAATTTGGTCTGTTGTCAATCCGTCAAATATAATTTCACTTTCTCAATCAACTAGATATAAATATAGTATGCGATAAGAAAGAGTTCGTATCCACAGAGAGGCTTTCGTTGTTATAAAATTTTAGTTTCTAAAGTAACCCAAGGTATGTTTGTTGTATTTAAGCAAATAAAAGTAATTAAAAGCAAAGTAAGTAATTCGAATTATCAATAAGGAGAAGATATTGGTCAAGGGATAGTATCATTCACAAACATGTAATTTCATCAATGATTAGAATTGGTATTTTAATCTCGTATTTATTAAAAGTCCTAGGATATCTTGATCGCAAGTATAACCCGTTAATTCCCTGTTTTCATCACAACCACATTAAAAGATGCATATGTGAATTCTTCGTAGAAAGCAACCTAAAGTGTAAAAGCACAATTAAATTTAACTCCTAAAAGCATTAAGTTTTATGGAATAAGACTCATCAATGCAAACGAATGTGTAAAAGCACTAAACGTTTTAACAAAAGTTATGATTCACTTGTGACTAGTAGGATATATCACTACAAGCACTAACCACAATTATGCTACTTAGAATCAGGGATAAACAACTTTTTCGTATTGAAAACCCTAATATAGCTCTAGAGATGAACACAAATCGGATTGATTCCGGACTCAACCTAACAAGTTTTCAAATCTTATAACACTATTAATCGTGAATCACCAACAATAATTACCGAGACAAAACTAATTCATTGAATCAAAAACATGTTGAGAAATCAACTTTTATCCCATAACCAATAAGATGTTTAGCTACTCATAGCTATGGAGTTCATCATCATCAATATTCAATAATAAAACAAAGAAGAAGAAGAACAAAAGCAAACCCTAGAAGCGTAAACAAAAACGGCCCTCCAAAATTCCCAGAATAAGATATCCTCAGTTGTAGAAGACCTTCCCTTTTATAGCTTTTCTCCAACTTCTAAAATTAGGTCTAGTCTTCAAAGTCCATTAGGTGAAAATCCATCAAGCCCATAAGAAGGAGAAACCCGTGTAGAAAATATGACCCAAAACGTCTCGTGGAAGTCTCGGTATTGTGGCCGGAAATCGGCTAGGAAAAGTCGCCGGAAAACATCCCAGGTGACCGACAAAGTCCGCCCGGTCACCGGTCAACGGGTCGTATCGGTCGGGTCAACTCTGAGTCGGATCGGGTCAGCTCTGAGTCGGATCGGGTCAGGACCGAGTCAGGGAGAATCATACTCTAAGTCAGACCTGAGTCAGTGTGAATCAGGGCTGATTCTGGTGAGCTAATCGGTTTGTCGGGGCCAAAGCCATTTTGCCGGGCCACTTGCCGGGCCTGATCTCTGCAGGTGGCAATCATTGCACTTCACCAAGATGGTCAGAATCTCCTGCACCATCCGAGCAACTCCACTCCCCTACTTCACATCAACAAGACTCGGCTCCCTTGCACAATCCAGTCCATATTGCAACAACAACATAATCCATACACTTCACTGCACACAGCTGTAGTTTCTTCACTCCATGCCTGCAACTTCTCAAGCTATAATAATCCAGCTCTGCCATTACATCATTACCAATTACCACCTCAGCTGCACAACCTGCAATCCCAGCTGCGCCATTGCAGCCATTCATACACACTCACAACCTCCATTTCTAGCCCCATTGCTTGCGAAACATCAGGCCACCACCAACACCATCATAGCTACCTTATACCAATTCTGGCTCGGTCTTCCACCGCTCGCTACTCCATCTCGATTACCACCATATCCTCGCATTGTAACTCAACACCGATACAAGATACCTCCTCTGCAGTTCCAATACCATCATTTCCTTCTCAAGCCAAGTCACAGTCGATCCATGACCATTCGGTGATTTCCAATGCTTGCACAAGCTCTTAGCGACTCGCACTCATCCTTGCTTCATTTTGCAGCCAAGCAATACATGAACTCAGCACCTGCAATTCCAGTTCCTTCTATCTATAGCCATCATGACCTGTATCTAGTTCCACCTCAGATCAGGCCATCTAACTTAACACTTCATTCACTGTCACAGCCTTGACCCTGCCACACCCTGTGACAATAGCAACTTTCTGCAATCTGCCATGACACTTCCATGAGCAACACAGACCCTCTATGCTCATTCTCAAGCACTCAACCCCCAATCCAGTGCACTTCAATCCTGCAATGCAACTCAGAAACATTGTAATTCCACCTGAGTACCACCAACAACTGCAATTCCTTATTCAGCCCATAGAAATCCCACAACTCAAGTCATTCACTGCAATCCATCAGTGCTTCAACAGCGCCAATCTTAGCCACTTCTTGTTGTTAGCATCACCAGAGCCAATGTTAATTCCCTTGCAACACATCAGGTAACAACCATCAAAACCACTTCATAGCTCACCTCCTTCCCAGAACCCATTCAGCACCAGACCACCTGTAGCTTCATAATACCAAATCAGAGCTTAACCAAATCCACCTCGTAAGCTCATTCTTCTCAGAGCCCTCTCCAATTTACAACTCCATTCCTGATTTCAGATCAAACCCAGCCTTTCTCGACAGCAGCAGCGGCATATCCTCACTGATTTCTCCTCCAATTTCTCGATTTCAATCTTCCTTCATCTCAGAGATTGACAGCACAAAGCCTCCAAACTGCAAATTCCAATCATAACAAACCAGCATCTCAATCGCCAATGCTTCTTCATTTCATTCCCGACCTGAATCTTCACAGCTGCAAAAACCCATCTCTGATTTCTTGCTCAAACCCTAACTTCTTCACACTAAGATTTGAACAGAATACCCTAGCTCAGAAATCAACTCTTCCCTCATTTTCTAATAAACATCTCCACCAAACTCACGAAATCTCTTCTTCCTATCCTTTGTAAATCAGCATACGACCAACTCGATCCGCCAACAAAATCGCCTCCATTTCTTGTTTTCAGGTGAGATGAAATAAAACGGGAGAGAGAAGAAAACTCGAGTTGTCTGAGAAACAACTCAACTTAATTGAGTATAACAGTACGGATCGGATACTGGCACTCCATTGTGGTGGTTAAGGGCTAACCAATGGATACCCCTTAACATGTGGTCACCCCTTAACCACAGCTGGCTGCGTTAATAATCCTCCTGCTAGAGTTGCCCCTTAACCTTGGCTCAGCTCCCAGTAGTGATTGCCATGAAATGATAATTCGCCTTTTTACTCCAATTGATTGATTTCTCCATCTTTTCCCCGCGCGACTCAGTACCAAATAACTCAAAAACACACGTAAAGTACATAATTCACAAGAAAAATGGCAAAGAAAGCGTAACTACTAGATAGTAAATACGGTGTATTCTACACCTATCAGTAGGTGTCTTATTAAAGCTTGTGGATGGAGGTCAAGCCATTGTTGTGTTGCCAAACCTCTGTCCAATCTTTCCATAATGAAGTTTTCATCAACTTGTCGATTTGTCCAGGTATATACATCGCCTTGAAAACCTAGATCAATCTGTGCATTTGAGTTGATGAAATTGTTGAAGGGTTTTACCTGAGAATTTGTGACTGGGTTGCCACCCTTTTTTTCATGTTGTGCAATGACTTCATTGAAGTCACCCATTAAGAGCCAAGGTAAATCTGGAGTTGTTATGGAGTTGCTAAAATTCCTCCACAGGTCTTTTCTTGCTGCTGGCTGCGTGGGTCCATATATTCCAGTAAACATTCAGGGTTGTGCATCTTGAAGCTGATTGCGGCAGATGTAAGCATGTAACATACTTTGGTTTGTAACTTGAACTGAGACATTGAGGTGGAATGTCCACATCAGGCAGAGGCCACCTCTATGTCCATTACATGGAATTGAAAAGGAACTATTAAATCCTAAACTGACTTGCAAAAAAGACATATGTTCTACAGTAACCAAAGTTTCTGATAAAAACAAAAGATCTAGATTAAATTTGCGTGTGAATTCACGCAGTTTGGAAACTGTCATGTGTACCCCTTGACAGTTCCAAGCCAAAAAACTCATGGCATTTGCGAGTGTTGGGACTTGCCAACAACTCGCGGGACAGTTGAGGGGCTCTTGTGTCAATCACTTCATCGAAGTGTAGTATAATATTAATATTAGTTAATTAAATAAAATATAATATTAATAATAAAAGAGAAATAATAATAATTAGTCGTACAATACTTTAGGTGGCAGCCTAGCAACAAGCTGGGCGCCAACACCCTTTGAATAACAACTCATAGTCTATGAAAAAGAAATTTATCTACACCCTTACTAACATCATTACTAACAAGACAATTCTTCAACCTCTTAAAAAAACATAACATATCCTCTCCAAGTTCTCCCAACGTGGAAAATGCTAGAACGCCAAGCCCATAACCATGCGAAACACATTGATCTAAATATTTGGTACGTTTGCACAAAATAGCCTTCGCAATGGCCTGGCCCGGAATGAAAGCACGAACACCTTCACCTGTGAAAGGGGAAACGCCTGTAACATCCATACAAACATCTTGGCCATTCTCCCAACTATGAACAAGGATGTCAGCAGGGCGCAATCCTTGTTATCATCCAACAGAAAACCAAGGGAGACTTCTTTACGAGCAGGCACACCAGCTTTGTAACATATATCAACAATAATGTCACGTACAAGGTCATGCCGAAACTTGATCCCAACGTCCTTGGCGCAATGAAGAGCGTGGTCACCAAAAATATCCATAGGTCTATTGCAGCTTGAGCATAAGCTACCTTCGATGAACAAGGGGATACCAAGGCGATAACAAACAACAGCTCTAAACTGTCTCGATCCAAGACATTGATTCAGACCACTAATAGGAACGGCCAAAAGATAGTCTTGAGCATGCTTAACCCGATTGCATTGCCACAGAACGGAATCTCTTGCAGACATAGAAAATTGGGTGGGGATTTGCTTCTTAACCGCGTCAAAATAAGTAACCGCCAGGGAGTGCATAGAAGGGGGGGCAGTATCATCAACGCAATAGTCAGGAAGGAAGACCACATACACGGATGAAGTTACAAGAGATAACGATAAGCGTAAACCTTGTTTGTGGGAAATAAGCTACCAAGAATCGGCTTTTGTACCGAAGCCATCGACTGGGGAGGCAAGGTAGCAATAGTTGCGAGTGTCTGCCATAGTATAAATGCCAAGGCCACCATCTTTGATGGGTAAAGTAGCTAAACGCTTCTGCAAAGGCCCAAAACCTGCCCCGTCTCCCGTGATCAAAAGTCTCAAATACTGAAATAAATGATCATCAAAAAGTTCAGTGGCTTGTCAAGAGTCTGGGGTTGGTGGTACGCATAGGAAAGTACAATCTAGACATACCGTACGATTACGAAGCGAAGAACATCTCACTCGAGGGTCCTGGAGTTTTTATGGCAGGACATATAAGCTGAATAGTCTTACGAACTCTACTCAAAGCCATGTCACTGATGAAATTCAAATCCAGACTCACTGGCCCTCCCAAAAGTTTAACACCATTGGTTGGCCTGCCAATATCTCGAGGGAAAACATCTTTTTCAAAACTTCTAGGATCAGCAGTAGGCCAAAAAACCTCTGTTTTCTTTATATTCAGAGATGCAGACCTCGACCAGGCCCCTCAGACTCAATGAAGTTGAGGGATTTGGAAACCTCAAGAGTATCGCCAATAATAGTTTCATCATCGAGGTACCAGGCATGCAAATCAAGTTTGCATCGAGAAGCAATATTTTTCACAAGTGGGTGGAGTGTCAGAGCAAACAACAAAGGACCAAGTGGGTCCCCTTGCTGCACACCAAGTGCCGAGGACAAGATATAATGGTCATAATAAAGTCTAGCAGGCTTGCTATAACAAAATTCCACCCAACGTGAAATACCTGGGAAATGGAGTCGAACTTCCTTAATGAGATGAGACCGGCACACCAAACTGAAAGCGTTAGAAAAGTCAACAAGCAACATTGACATCTTTGTAGAATGACCTTTCAACTCCAACAAGTTATTTACAGCATGTAAAATACTCTCACTTCCAACAGGCACACCAACACCAAATTGGTAATCTCCTAAGTAAGAAGTCATAGCCGAGCTGACAGAAAATGCAGCTATCTTGGAGACCAATCTGCGCCAAATGGTACCCACCGCTATAGGCCTAAGCCCGCCACCTGGCTTCAAAAGAGGAGTTAGGGGTGCACTAGCTATGAACTCACCTAAGACCTCGGGGCAATTACCGGCCAGCCATAAGTTGACGACCCCCGTGATTGAAGATAGTAACTCGTCCGCTATAGCTGAAGCCGAACCACTCAATGCATCCACTAAATGTTGCGCTCGCAAACCGTCTCGTCCACAAGAAGTTCCTTTAGGGAAACTCCTAATAGCTCCAAGAACAGCCTTAGAATCAAATGTGATTGCTTCAACACCAACAGATTCAATTGGAATTGAAGGGGTCGGTGCTGTTGGATGCTTCGCCTGTAACTCTGTGAAAGTGGATTCGTTGCGAGGAGCAATGCCATCGGAAGAAAGTACTCGAATTGCCACTGAAAAATGCCCACAAACACCTTCTTTCTAGCAAAGACTCAAGTTGGTAGTGGCTTGTTTCTTCCCCTGCCGTTGGTTTGCTAGGCAAGTGTACAGGTTGTTGAAGTAATTTGCGTACCAAAACAAGACAGCCATTAACCTCCTTCCATTCCAAAGAGCGCTTGATTTATGGCGATGACACAGAAGCTTCCTCCTCGTGCCGACTTCTCCTCAGCTGTGTTCTTGGGTCTCAGATACGCGCAAGGTACAAATAGGGAGGAGCAAAAGTATTAACCAAGCTGAAATATCATATTATTAGCATATTAATATAATATAGTATAATATTAATAAAATAAAATATTAATTAAAAATATTAATATAGTATAATATTAATTAATTAAATAAAATATAACATTAATTTTAAATATAATACAATATAATATTATTTTAAATATCATATTATTATATATAATATAAATGTGATTTTTGAAGTGAAAAAATTATTTAAATTATTATTTTAAGTAACTATAATATTAATAATAGTCAGTCTTGGAATTGTTTAAATAAAACTACTATTTTTTAGTGAAAAAAATAATTTATCAACAATAATAATTAATTATTAATGTAAATATAATTTTAGTGGATATAATTTTATATTTGAATTGAAAATTTATTTAAATTATTAATTTAAATAAACATAATACAGTAGAACTTCGATAAATTAATAGCCTTGGGACAGGAGAAAATTATTATTTTAGCGAAGTTATTAATTTATCGAGTTAAAATTTAGCCTGTACAAGCCTAGTTGGGACCGAAGAATTTTATTATTTTAGCGAAGTAATTAATTTATCGAAGATTAATTTATTGAAGTTCTACTGTATTAAATAATAATCAGTTTTGGTATTTTAAATAAAACTATTATTTTAAATTTCAAATTTATCAATAGTACTAATGTATTTAAATAATAAGAAAATATATTTATTTTCCATTTTTGAAAACGCGAAAAACAAATATTATTAAAGTATTAAATATTACTAATTAAAAAATATTATAAATTCTAAAATAAAATAAAATATAATTACATTTTAATTATCATAGTAAATTTATAAGTATAGGAAATTAATCGTTGTTTAAAGAAAAAAAGAAAGTAAAATGTCAAAATGGTCGATGGGAGGAGTTGGAAGGATGAAGTTCGAAATTCCATGGGGGAGGTGTCATTTGATTTTCCACTGAATGAAGGAGTTTCAACTCCCTGGAGTTTCAATTCCGCCGATGCCAAAAACCCTTGGAATTCAACTCCACCCTTGACTCCTCATGTTGACTGAACTCCGCCCTCAACTACCTCCGTGCCAAACGCACCCTTAGTCTTTTTTGTCGTCAGTTGTACTATTTTAAGTTGTAATCTAGTTGGTGTCTGTAATTCCGTTTGTTTCTTAGTTACACTTTAGTAGCTTTAGTAATAGCATTATTAGCCTTATCCTTCAAGGGAAGAGATTAGAAAACGCTTTTCAGAGTACTTCTAGCTACCTCGGTAATAGCATTTTAGTACTATTAGCTTTAATCCTTCAAGGGAAAAGACTGGATTTTACCTCAAGACTCAATCTAAGTTAAAGATTCATTGAAGTTATGGATCGAGCCGAAAATCAAAGGAGTAGATGAATATCACTTGGGAAGCTCATCACAACATCAAGATACAAAAACATGACTAGAAACTTCAATCAATTGCATCGAACAACTCTACCACCATTTGAGATTCTGTGGACACTGTTGTGTTCATCAAAAGTACAGCTTTTCTTGTGGAAAGCATTGACCGAAGGCCTTTCGACTTTCGACATCAATATCCGCCCTCGATGCAACTCCGATCCGAAGACCGTTATTATGTTCCGGTATCATGATACTGAAGATTTATGTCTTACCAATCTAATTGTAATTGATGATTCTTGGGGTATCATATACCCTCCTGTAATAGTCCCTTAGTAGTTTAATGAATTTCATGCTTCAAAAAAAAAAAAAAAAAAAAAAAAAAATTGAGTCAATTGCCCAAATATTTTTAAAACATGGTTCTAATGGACGAGTAAAAATTAGTATGGGTGAAATGGACACCAAAAAAGTAGCAAAAATGAATCTGGATTCATCCTGGCTTAAACTTAAAAAATAGAGCGGGTGAAACTGGATGCATCCTGATGTAAATTAAAAATAAGAAAAAGTATTTGAAAATGGATAGGATGAAACTGTTTACATCCAAGCTATTTTTACATTCTCGTCCATATTTAAACACTATCAAATTTTACATGTCTTTTTCACCCAGAAATTGTCGATATTGGGTTAATTGACCAATTTTGTGGAAAGAAAAAGGGGGTGGAGAAGGGTATGTTGATTCATCCCAAGGGATAAAGCGATATGAATCAATCTCCACCATCCAATACAGAGTTGACGACCCTAGTGATTGAATAAAGTAGAGAGTGATGGTATATATGAATCTATACGTGCAACTTGGCTTAAAATCACAAATTTTTCTATATTTACTTTGAAACGCTCCATAAGAGAACTAATAGCTGATACAAGAAGAAAAGCTTCCACCAATAGAAGCACAGTGACAACTTCACACCACCACTTACACGCCCTTCATATATATATCCTTACATGAAGAATTAACACCGATGCTGAGAATTATCAGATTAAAGAAAAGTAAAGAAAATTGAGAAGAATTGTGAATTGATGTTCAAAGAAAGTTACATGACAAATTGTTTTCAGAATGACAGATTTATGACCAATCACTGACTAGTATTTATACCCAATCAATGACTTCCAAACAATAACAGAAAATCTGTTGACTTTCAAGTCATACTGACTTGACCAAGACTACTTTGACTTAAACTAAAATACATTCTTAATAACCCCTCTCAAGTGGATACTGTCATGCACAGTGGAGACTTGAAACACAAAAGAACAACTGAAAAATAGTGCAAACTAAAAGCTGATGTAGTGTCAGGTGAAAAATTCTGAAAAGCTGACCAAGTAGAAGTATCATTGAAAAGCTAACCAGAAAACAAAGAAGTAGTGACAGGTGCATCTGTAACTGCAACAGTTGAAGTACTTGAACATATATTGTCTGCAATAGTTGAAGAATCTCCCAGTAATTGATGTAGTAAGGAAGAGAAGGTTGGTGAGCATAACCCCTTCGTAAAAATATCTGCAATCTGATTTTCTGAGGAGACATGAAAATTTTTGATAAAACCTTGAACCACCAGATCCCTGATCACATGATACTGCACTTCTATGTGTTTATCCCTGGCATGAAACACATGATTAGAAGCTAAAAAAATTGATGAAGTATTGTGATAGAACATTTGTATTGGAAGAGTAACTGAAATATGCAATTCCTTAAAAACATTTGACAACCATTCTAACTCAGAAGCAGCCACAGACAAGCATTTATATTCAGCTTCAGCTGAAGACCTAGACATTGTTGGTTGTTTCTTGCTAGACCAACAGATCAGAGAATTTCCCATAAAGATAGCATAACCAGATGTTGATCTTCTTGTATCTGGGCAGCCATCCCAACCAGAATCAGTGTAAGCTTTAACAGAAGATATATCACCTTTTCTCATAGTAATATCAAGACCAATAGTTCCCTTTAGATATCTCAGAATTATTTTAACCAACAAAAAATGAATGTCAGTGGGAGCATGCATAAATTGAGACACATAGTTTACTCCAAAATCTATGTCAGGTCTAGTTAGTGTCAAATATTGAAGACTACCAACTATTGTTCTGTATTCTGCAGGATTCTCTAACAATACACCATCATGTATTAAGGCTCTAGATTCTTTGACTACTGGAGTGTCACATGGCTTGCACTCAAGCATATTAGCCTTAGCAAGAAGTTCTAGAATATATTTCTTCTGAGTCAAAACCAAAGAATCTGCAGTTCTGTAAGCTTTAATACCCAAGAAATAACTTATTTCTCCTACTTGTTTCATTGCAAACTCTGCACTCAATGCTTGAATAATCACAAACTGATTTGACACTAACTTGTCCATAAAAATATCAGAATTCCCAGTAAGTATAATGTCATCTACATATACCAGAAGTATCATTATAACAGAAGAAGAAGTAAAGATAAACATTGAATAATCACAAACTGATTTGACAAAACCAAATTTGATTAAGAAATTACTAAACCTCTCAAACCAAGCTCTGGGTGCTTGTTTAAGCCCATATAAACTTTTCTTGAGGTGACACACATGTTTTGGAAAATCAGGATTCAGAAATCCCTGAGGTTGAACCATGTAGACATCTTCATTCAAAAAACCATGTAAGAAAGCATTTGAAACATCCAACTGTTTTATTTTCCAATTATGAGTAATAGCTAGAACTAATACAACTTTAACTGTGGTTGACTTCACTACAGGACTGAATGTTTCACTGTAATCAACACCATCTTGTTGATTATAACCTAAATCCACTAGTCTTGACTTTAGTCTGTCCACTGTACCATCTGCATTAATCTTTACTCTATATACCCATTTACAACCTAATACATTCATATGAGGTTCATATTTAACCAATTCCTAAGTATCATTGTCTTGTAAATCTGTATGTTCTTCCTTCATAGAAACTTGCCAATCTGGTATTTGCACAACACTCTTAAAAGTTTTTGGCTCAGTAGGAATAGCTAATAAGGAAGAGAAAGCATCAGGAATAAGATGTTTTATAGTAGAAGAATGCATAACATGATCTGTATAAACTTTTAGTTTAACTACACCTCTCATAGATCTTGTGACTATAGTAGTTGATGGAGCAGAAGAAGTATTATTTGTAGATAAATCAGGTAAATCAGAGGATGAAGGCAAATCAATAATAGTAGACTGATCAGATGAAGAAATAGAAGAAGTACTCTCTTTTGAATAGTAGAATTCATTCTCAGAGAATACTACATGCCTAGAAATATGAAGTTTTCTCAATAAAGGATCATAACATTTATATCATTTATGCAAAGGACTATAACCAATAAAAACACACTTCAATGACTTAGGAGAAAGTTTATCTGATCTAGAATGACCCAAGAAAGGATAACAAACAGTACCAAACACCCTGAGAAAACCATAATCAGACAAGGAATTATGAATAACTTCAAAAGGAGATTTATTTTTGAGAATTTGTGTTGGTGTTCTGTTAATAAGATAGGTTGTTGTTAAAAAAGCATCATACCAAAAAGACTTAGGACATGAAGCATTGAAAAGTAGTGTATTTCCCATTTCTGTAATATGCCTATGCTTTCTCTCAGCAAGGCTATTTTTTATGGTGTTTTAGGACAAGATATCCTAAAATGAATGTCATTTGAAGATAGATATGAACCTAAAGAACCCTTGACAAGTTCACTAGCACCATCTGTTTGAAAACTTTGAATTTTTGTAGAGAATAAAGTTTCAGTCAAATTCTTGAAATGAATAAAACACTTTAAAATATCAGTTTTCAACTACATAGGATATATCCAATGAAACCTACTGAAATCATCTATGAACAAAATATAATATCTGTAACCTTGTAAAGAAGAAACTGGACATGGTCCCCATTCATCACAGTGAATTAAAGACAACGGAGTAAGAGCATGAGATAGAGAAAGTTGAAATGGCAGTCTTTTGCTTTTAGCTATTTGACATGAATGACATAAAGAAGTAGAAGATTTGGAAGAATTAACCACAATTTGTTTGGAGGAATGAAGTTGATCTATGATTTTGTTTGAAGGATGACCCATTCTGTTATGCCAAATTTCAGAAGAAGCATGTAAAGCAGACAAAGCATGATGAAGACTAGAAGAGGAAATATGATATAGATTGTTAACTATTCTTCCCTTAGACAAGAGTGCATCAGTAGTCAAATCCCTAATCTCATAACCTGAAGGATCTAGCTTAAAATAACAGTTGTTATCAGAAGTAAATTGACCCACTGATAGTAAGTTATGTTGCATAGCAGGCACATGAAGTATATTTTGTAACTTAAAACTAGCCCTTTGTGTATGCAAACTAGAATTCCCAGTTAGAGATATAGGTAAGGAATTACCATTGCCAATTTTGACTGCTTCTTTTCCTTTGTAAGTAGAAGTATTTTGTAATAAAGATGAATCCCCAGTCATATGAGCTGATGCACCAGAATCAGATAACCATAATGTTGAGCTTGAAGGATCATCACTGATATTGACTGAATTTGTATGATGACTGGCAAAAGCTTGAGGAGCAGTAGAAACATTTACATTGCTAGTATTTGGTTGTTGAGTCTCAGAAACACTCACAAATCCTGAATTAAAAGGAGGATAATATCTAAAATGACATCTGCTAGCATAGTGCCCTTTCTTTCTGCAAATTTTACAATCAACCTGGGACAAATCAAATCTTCTTGACTCTCCAGTTGATGTAGAACTAGTTCTTGTATCATTGGTGCCTTCAGAACCATAAGAAGTATTATTTCTATTTCCATTGCCTCTGCCATATGAGAAATTTGATCCATTTTTCTTCTTGTTTTCATTTGAGTAATTGTTATAGATATTTCCAGATGAAGTATTACCACCTCTTTCATAAAGACCAGAAGTATGGTTAGTATCAAATGTAGCAGCAGTATCATGTTCTTGATCATATAACCATTGTTCATGAGTAAGCAATCTTGCCTTTAGCTCACGAAAAGTATAAGGAGTATCTCTATTCTGTGCTGAGATGACAAAATTATCATATTCCCTTCCTAAACCATTTAGAACATGCATTATTAAATCAGAATCACTAACTTTCTCTCCAATGGCAGCCAAAGAATCTGCAATATTCTTGATCTTCTGAAAAGATAGACTAAGACACTCAAATTTCCCTTCCTCATTCCAAACAGTTGTGCTCTTAGCATATTTTTTCTTGCTTTATATTGAGTTTTAAAACTAGTTTCTAGAAAATCCCAAATTTCTTTTGATGTAGTAAGACCAAGAACATCTCCAGAGATAGTTGAAGTGAATGTGGCTTTTAAACAACTAATCACAAACCTATCCATTTTCCTCCAATGTACCCATCTTGGGTTTAAACTAAGCACACCATTAAGCATAATTCTTTCTTGTGATTCTTGGATTTCACCATTAACATGGCCATACAAGTCAGTTGTAATAAAAACAGACTCAAACTGGTCACGCCAAAGAATAAAATTTGTATTGTCCAATTTTAATGAAACAAAATTGGAGATGTTTGTGAAAGGGAGAGTAAAGTTAGATAAATTACCATTAGAAGGTTGAATCACAGCGGAAGACATTGTTGTTGGAGGAGTTTCTTCAATATGTTGATTAATACGTTTGCTTTTGCGAACCATAAAATTGTATAGAAACCAAAACACCAGTATCAAGATCCAGTTGATCTTGATGAAAAATTTATTGAAAAAGATTGTTTCTGATGTAAAAGTAATGGTAACCTAGATCGAACTGAAGATCGATTTGATTGACACAGCTATGAAAAGGTATTGTAAAGATTATTGAGCCGAGGGTTTGAATTAAGGATCTTTACCTATCTGATACCATGAGAATTATCAGATTAAAGAAAAATAAAGAAAATTGAGAAGAATTGTGAATTGATGTTCAAAGAAAGTTACAGGACAAATTGTTTTCAGACAGACAGATTTATGACCAATCACTGACTAGTATTTATACCCAATCAATGACTGCCAAACAATAACAGAAAATCATTGACTTTCAAGTCATACCGACTTGACCAAGACTACTTTGACTTAAACTAAAATATATTCTTAACAGATGCTTGTACACACACAATCTGATAAAGCGTCCCACATATAAGGATATCGTCTTTGCAAAGAACTTTAGTTCCTAATTAACCAAGTCGTTATCTAAAAGTTGATGTAATGAATCTTTGCTAGCCAAGAGATGTCAGTACAGTTACAAGGAACTAAAATTGATTATAAGTTGAGATAGTTAGGCTTCGACTTGGGGACTAATCCCTGATCATGATTATAAGTACGAAAATACATTCTGACGTCAGAGATAGGGAACTGAGATTCTCCGGTCTGATATTATATAATTACCTTATTTGCCGAGTTGGTGATGATTAATCCCTCAGTTGATTAATTCCATATGTATTGAAGATCACTAGCCAATATTCACTCTGGAAGAAAAATGTGGCTTCGGGATTCGGGGCTTATTCCAAGTAGGTATTATGAGGAGATGTTATAATACTTAGAGCTAGTGCAAATTAAGACGACTAATTAAGTTTGGAGTTCACCCACTAGAACCACTATCTTGTTATATTCGTGATATATTATAGAAAACTGTAGACGTTATAGTTGTATCGCAATCGTCAAAGAAACAATAAGTGGTATCTAGAACACTTGACCGCCTAGTAAAACTACAAGGCCGTTTATACCGACCAGCATCTATATCACAACATGAAGAGAAGCTCGGATACAATCCCTAGCAATAATACGTACTAATTCACAACACTGCGCATGAAGGTCTGAAGCATAACTACTCCACATGTAAATGATCATGGATGAAGATTACAACAATTGGGGAAACAAGGGAGGTGAAACCACCAAGATTGGGGACTTCCAGTACGTTCCAAATCGGGGACTTCCACAAGAGAAAAGGGACGTAATGTCAAGAGGATTTTGGAGCATGTGACTGCTGGATAGACTGAGCGTCTAACCAAATAGTCATCGGACTTAATGTAGATACCCAAAAATCAAAAGAAGGGTGTAAGAGTAATTATACCCACGAGACTAGTCATAGTGCATAAAGCGCTGAAATTATACGTCATTGTAAAGGATTTATACCAGTCAAAAGGTTTTAGTCAAAGGGTCAAAGTGCCTTGAGAAACAAGAGATGTCGTTTTTGTAATTAATTATATCTCAATGATAGTAGAGAGAAAAGAGGCTATAAATAGAACAAGCCAAGGTACAAAGAAGGGGGCTAGGTTTTGGTGATCTGTGTACTATTTTCTGAAGTAGGCCTGATAACCTTTCCAATTTTAAGGGTTTTACAAACATCAGCTTGTACTGCCCGGTTTTTATACAGAGGATTTGTTTCTTTCAAGCTAAGATGAAAGAACCGCGACACATCTTTATTTCTGGTGATGATGACAATATAGATTATCAGCTGCACCGTCATGAGGACAACTTCCTTTCTCTGCAAACCTTCATACCAGGAGGAGTGGAAGGAGTTGATGCTGATGTTTTCTATAGTTTAGATTTGAAGAGACGAGGCTGTCCATATGTGTCTATCTATAGAGGTTCAAGAGTGTTTTATCTTTTTTTATATAATTGGCAACTTTCATCGGTTTACTGGTTATGTTTTAGAGTTACGGGCATGCTTATTTGTTAGGTTCCATCCCCTTATAAATCATGAAAATAATGGTTCACATAAACACAAAAAGACTATTGCTACGGGTTCCCATTTACATCGAGCTTAAACCCACACTTCCTCTGGAGATGCCTTTTAGAAATTTCAGGCAACGGATTGTCAAAGCGGATTACAAGTTACAACATGGCCTTTTGTTGGTTACCGAGTTGACTATATTTTTTGCTCTCCTCGGATCCGTTTTTCCTCCCTTTAACAAAAATCCTAAAAAAAATTGTTCCGCGTAGAAACCGTGTGATATTCGAGTCCAAATTTGTTCACACTCCTCTAACGAGTTTATATTTCACATAGTCTTCCGATTGGT
Source organism: Papaver armeniacum (assembly GCA_023531295.1). Classification (NCBI taxonomy): domain Eukaryota; kingdom Viridiplantae; phylum Streptophyta; class Magnoliopsida; order Ranunculales; family Papaveraceae; genus Papaver; species Papaver armeniacum. The sequence continues at coordinate 124,057 of JAJJWW010008026.1, read as the reverse complement.
TGATTATTTAATTAATGGTCCCATTACCCTCCATGTTTAGAATCACGACCCTCGTTATGTAACTCCCTAAATATAAGAAACCTATTGTAGGGGCTCCAAACATTTGGTTTTGAGGGCTCACAAGATGACAAAATCGGGTTATGAAATAGTAATCAACAAAACTCCATATCTAACTATTTTTTGTAATGACTAAAATACCCTCCATGAATTATAAAATTAAATTTATTATGTTTTCTTTCTCTTTTCATTCATAAATCATGATGAAGATGATGATCTTATACAAAAAACTAAATCTATTGTCTTCTCATTCTCTTTTCATTCATAAATCATGATGAAGATAATGATCATAAGAAAAAAACCTATTATTTTTCTTTCTCTCTTCTTCTTGTCCGTCATGATGAAGATGACGATCATAAAAAGAAAAAAACTAAGAAAACCCATCACTTATTTTTGCAAAAAACAGTTTCAGTACTGTCTACGGTTTGGAAAATTCATACTTCCCAACCGTAGATAGTTCTGAAACTGTTTTTTCAAAAACCTAATTCGATCGATTCCGCTTATCCATGCATTGAAACCAATTAAATAAGATGGGTTTTTGATTTTTACCTTATTGAAGTCATTGCGGGTGGATTAAATGGTGTTAATCGATAATGAATTATTTTGAGAATTGACGATTAATCGAAGAAATAAGCGATGGAGGTGATGAGGAAGAAGAAAAAGGAAGAATTAAAGGAGAATAATGAAAACAAATTAGTTTTAGGTTTTCAATATTTAATAGGTTAAGGATATTTTAGATTTTTCCTATGAATTAGGTCTCCTTATCTTCATTGTAGGATATTTGAATCCTTGGGAGCCCTCAAAACTCTTTTTTTTGAGCCCCTATAATAGGTTTCAAATATAATTAATGGTTGAGATTAAAATGTTAAGGAGTGTGCACAAATTCGCACTCGTGATATTCTAGCACTAGCAGGGCAACATTGTACTTATGACTAAAAAGCCCCTTGTCTGACTTTCCAAAGCAGGGCAACATTGTAAGGGTATAATAGACAAAATCACACCTACCAACCAGTACTTGAGAGTTGTCGGAGACTTCATAAATGTTCACTTATCAGAAGAGTGTCATCTAGTTTCAAATTCTAGGGCAAGATTGATTACTGAAATGGAGGCTCATCAGATTTGCAGTAGAAAAACTGCAAGATGGAGATGCAAGAATATCAGTGGTGATAATGAAGTAAAATATTGTGAAAAACATTACAAGAAGATGAAGGAGATGGAGGAGAGGAATATGCCTTCAGATGAACAGTTTTGTTGTTTAACTGGTGGTGGTGGATGGAGATGCAAGAATTTGAGGATGAGTCACGGTGCTGCTGCTGATGGTCATAATAGTTTTGTTCCTAAGACCAAATTTTGTGAAAAACATTACTATTATTATGCAGAGAAAAATAGAAGCATAAGAAGTGGAGATAGTGGCTCGAAACGGAGGAAGAAGGTAGACGATGAAACCGAAATTCAAAAACTAGGGGCTACTAGAGAAAATAACTGTGAGTATTTCTTTCTTATATCTTCACTTTAGTGATTTTTATGTTTCGATTGCTTACATGTTTAAAATTATGATAACTAATTGAACAAATTTTCATAGTTTCATCTCTTCTTGCCGCTGTTGTTGTTGTTGTTGTCATTGTTCATTTTGTTAAAATTATGATCATTGAGAAATTTCATGATTTCATTGTTAAATCATCCGGAGGAATCATTGCTTTGCTTTGTCTAACTAATTGAGGATTTTCAATCCAGCTGATACAATTATGGAAAAAGGTGGTACTGCTAATACTAGGAGGAAGAGGAAAAATGTTGAAAGAACAGAAAGTTCCGCAGAACCAGAATCATCGACGAGAACTAGAGACACTGCGGTTGAATTGGAGAGTCTGGAGCATTATAAATCTAAGTGTTTTGAACTGTCTGTGGAGCTTGAGAAGAAGAAAGTCGAGTGCGCTAAACTCCAAGGTGAATTAGTGGATGTTGTAGAAGCTAGAGAGACTTCTGCTACAGAGGAGATGAAACAGACACCAGCTGATTCAACTCAATGTTGGAAGAAGATGTTTTCAGATTTGGAAAGTCTAGTCCTGAAGATTCAAAATGAAATTTCAACAATGGTGGGATGTGTAGAGACTCGCATGTCGAAGCTGGAGAACCTAGTCCTGAGGATTGAAAATGAAACTTCAACAGTGATGGGATGTCTGGAGTCTCGCATTTCGATTTTGGAAAGCCTACTCCCGAGGAGTACAAAGGAAGGTTCAATATTGAGATATATTGATTTGTGTGATTCTGTAAATATAGAGTCCCAAGCGCGGGGTTTGCAAAATGATGTTACTCAAAGTGGTGAAAAGCAAAGAGGTGAAACCAGCAGTGGTCGGAGGGAGTCTTTTCATCTGTATGACTTGAAAACCAAAGAGGATGTGCTGAGTATGTATGAAAACGTTGAAGAAGGGAAGGGTTGGGGATGTTCGGAGGAGAGACCATCTCAACATGGATCACCATCTCAAGATCATTTGGAAATGAGTAACAAGCCTTACGTGAACTTGGTCCTAGATGACGGTGGTGAATGTCCTGGCGAATCTGAAGATTTTAATACTTCTGCTGATTCAGAATTTTCTCTTGGTCTTATGGACATGACGGCGATGAATAATTGGAATTGGAACATAGACCAAGAAATAAAATGGGAGTTTGAGGCTGATATGCTTTCTTCATTTGAAGAAGATACTGAGCTCAGTATGAAAGCCGTATGTGCTCTCTATCGACAGCATATAGCTAAGGTCGAAATATCAACCAAGGGGTTGTTCCACGACAGCGATGTGCTCAGGTATGTGACGGATTCTCTATGCTTTTCCTTCATTTCCAAATCGCTATACTTCAAAACTGGATGAAATTACAGTTGCAGTTATACATTGCCTTGTTCAATGTTGCAAAAATATGAAAGCTTGTTGGTTTACATTTTTTTACTGTCTGTGGTCAATTACTACTGTATGCACTCTATGACTCTATCATATGGAAGACGCAATTCGTTCACTATTTGGCTTTACCTTAGAATAAGTATCCTCTAATTTTGGCAGTAGTTAGAGAAAGATTTGTTTCATATAACATTGACTGAAGACTTAATTTGGAATCAAAATGCGTGCCAAGAGGAATGATCATATCATACATTTGTTCTTTTCTCATATTCCAGTCAAGACATCCTATCTCTACTGGAAGCTTGTGGTTGTAAATTCTCAATACAGGTAGTGGAGATATGATACTGCAAATAGCTTTAATTGGCGATGACACATCAATATGACGTACTTCACTCCTAAATATGGATTTAAATATGCGGATGTTGTTTATCAATTACTGAAGGAGTCTGGTTGCAAAAGAAAAATTACTGGTCGATATTCAGTAATTGTCAGATAAAGAATTTTCTGGCTTCCCCAGATTTCATAGCTGTAGTTGTTAGTTGAACTGTAGGACAACCAGTTGTTCATGCTTGTGGCTGCATAGGACAGGAAAGCAAGCCTGCAAAATGTTCTTAGTTAGGGCGAAGAACAATGAACAAAATGGAAATGAAAAGAATCAATAGTAGTATCATTTTCATGGTTTTCCGTCTTCATACACTTTTGTCCTTACTGATATTTTTTCTTAACAGGGCTACTACTTTGGCGAAATTTCTAATGGATGGGGACTGCAAAGGTGGCCTTATGAAGTCTGCAAAAGAGTTGGAGAAATTCGACTCTGAAGGGGTTGAAGACTGCAAGAGGCTTGCTAGAAGCTACTCAAGCAGTTATTCAGCATCTACCAAAGCAGAAATGATCCTTTTTCCTTCCAGCTACAACTGCCAGCGATGGAGATCAAACTGCCCAGTGAATAGATGGCTTCACTTTTTGACTAGGCATTGCAATCTTGCATGTCCTCTAATTTTGTACACATGAAATGGAAACTTTGTCAATATACCAAATCGTAGATTAAATGTGTAATGCTCAAGTAATATTTTATGGTAGTAACACCTCAGATTGTTTTGATAGGTGTACATGGAGAAAAAAAGAACCCGTTTTTAGCTCATGGAAGCATAAAATCTAATTTTTGAAATTAAAGCTACATTACCCCTCCTTTTTTCTATTGTAGTCTCCTTTGTAATAGAATTAGTAAAAAGGTACTAGCCGACTGTGTTGCAAAGTTACTGCTAAAATTGCAAGATTGTGTACTTTTGAATAAATCCTCAACAGTCGAGACAATTTCATCTCTATTGCTGGAGAACATTTGCAGTAGTCACCCTATGCTATTGAGATTTTCGGCAGTGGAGTCTCTCCTTTTCCATTTCGGAACCATGTACTTGGATTTTGGAAAGAAAGCTTTGAGATCTTTCATCAATTGTTGTTTCTAAAGTAAAACAATTTGGAAAAACAACCCAAAACTCAACCCAGATTTGTAGCTCAATTTTCCTAATTACAAAACATTCAGAAGGTTGGTCCTTTTTAGAAAAGATTGTTATTGGAAATGTACAGATGGCTGAAATGGAATGTTTGAGCACAATATATTTTTTTTTTTTTTGGAAAATGAATACCTTGAAGCCACCAATGGCTAAAAAGAACAGTCTTGAATTAACTCAATCAAATTTATTCAAAAAATAAGGGTCTTCCTTTATGTACCCCTAAAACCTAGTTAGCAATTCGGGATTCGGCAAACGTACGGAACGACAAACGTACGAGTATTATACGGTTTTGTGAAACCCCATTCTATCCAAAATTCGCCAACGGGACGTGATTCACAAGAATTGAAACGGCATACGTGACGTGTATAATTCGAATTATAAATGTGAGTTCGGCTCGAAAATTCTAGGATCTATATATAACAAAATTTGTATTTATAAGGTCATAGACCAATTTTTATGCATATGTGTGAGTTAATTAAAGAAAAAATAAACTTAATATGATGATATTAATAATTTATACAACATTAGTTATCCAAGAGGACGTGGTATAGTGGTTTAGATGCTTGGTTAGTGAGTTAGAGATCTCTCACCTTCACCTTCAAATCTCTTCAGTCATTTTTGTTTCATAAAAATTAGTGAAAACTACTACCAGACCCATTTTTACAATTTTTCCCACCGACAAACCCACGGATGTAAAACCTTATTCGCACCCCCGTTTTCAGGGATAAAATTATTCGCCGACCCAAAGTTTTAGAATTGATGTTTCGTTTTCTTCTTCATTCCCAAAATAGCCTTCAATATACTATTCTTCTTCCGTTTATTTTCAGAAACATTTTATTCAGATCTCAGCGCGGAGGATTTGAGAGATTGATCGTCTGAAATTCAATCTTACGATGAAGATTATCATCTACTGTTAAATATGAAGATTCAATAAAAATGATCGCAAGATAAGTTCCTTCTATCAACAACTTTTTGTTTTCCTGAAAATGGTTTTATGATTTCGGAAATTTTAAACTTCTGATTACAACTCAACTTGTTAGTCTAATCTTGATCGGAGTAAGGATCTTTCTTCATCTAATCTTGATCTGTCTTTTGAGATAAAAATTTCGGGAAAAAATTAGGAAATTGTTTCTAGGGTTCTTGACTGAAATTCAATTTACTCCCAATTTTTAGTATTGATCGAAAAAATGTAAACCAGATTTGAATTTAGGACATCTTAACTGTTGTTACCATTAAATCAATTCGAATTTTGTTAATTTTTAATTTTCAAAATGAAAATGCAAAAAAGAAATCTACGGGTCTTTGCTACTAAAACCCTAAGCAGAAGATTACTTACTAATTTGGATCCCAAGTTACAATCTACTAGAGTTATTTTTATTATTCGCTGGAGAATCTAGGGTTTCCAAGAGCTCTTATGGCAACATTTTTCTAGCTAATTGCAGGAAGAATTTTTGTTCATTAAATGAAAACTCTGGGAGATGCTGGATTGTGGTGCTGTTGGCGTGTCTAGAACGTTTCTCTCTTGTGAATCTTGTAAAAGCTTTCAACCGGTTCATACTTCCGTGGATTATTTCCATATTTTCGGATTGTAAGTATGTTGATTATGTTTTGTTCCGATTGTGTTTTAGACAGTAATTGTTTATTAAGATGCCCTAATTGGATTTGTAACATAGCAGGGAGAAAGTATTTGAGATAGAGGATACCAATTTGGAGAAAACATATAAAGAATGGCAGAAGAAACTAATTCATCCTGATTTGGTTCATACGAAATTTGAGGTTTGTTTCACCATTTTCACACAATTTCTTTTTCCACGATTTATGGAAGCAATTGACGAGGCCTCTTTAAGAAGTTTTTGCATTTGATACGAGATAAGTCTTGGGCATTCATTGGTGATTCGATTAGTCGTAACCATGTATAGCTGTTTCTTTGAATCATATGGAAGGTATATATTAAATAGATGTTATTTTGAGCTCTTTGCATCTTATGTAAGTTTCTGCATTTGATGTTATGTATGTTGGTCGTGATTGTCATTGCCTGTGTTTTTGTGGTTAATGCTCTAGTGCATACTTCTATAGGTATATAGCATTAATTAACAACAGTCTATTTTATTATGCTGTTGGTAAGCAACAGTCTAATTTACTCGACAACTTAGCTTTAGTTAGATATGTTGTACACATCATCTGGAAAATTATTGAGTACATATACCTATTTGATTACTAGTTGAAAATTCTCTTTTTTTTTTAGTCGTGTGTAGGTGAACTTCAGTATGTTTGTTCGATATGATTTTTTACTTCGACTTTAAACTGTATATGTGTGGTGATTTTCCTTTATTCTCTGTTCGTTTCTTTTTCCCTTATATTTTTCCCTTATATTTTCTCGTGTATGGCTTCTGTTGTATTTATTCAGATTTGGAACGTGGTTGTCAAGCTTTAAAGGATCCAGTTCTAGATGGTCCAAACCTTAAAGGGTATGCGTATTTGGAGTCTTTTTCGTGATTCAAATGGGTTTAAAATAGAACACTAAAAGAGGAAAGACAATATCTATTTCAGGTGAATACACTTTTGGGGTTTGTTATGTATAACAGGTTATGCAGCAAACTGAAAAGGTGCATAACAGGTTATGCTGCCATCTATAAAGGGTGCATAACAAGTTATGCAACGGCTTTAACCTGTATAACTTGTTATGCATTAAACTAAAAGGGTGCATACAGGTTATGCACCCATCTTTAAATGGTTATGCAGATTAAATTAACTGAATAACAACAATACTTTCTTGTTCAAGCATAATAGCATGTACATTGAAACAGTAATCAGTCTATTAATCAAATTTTCACATTGTAAGGTTATGTTTAGCCCATTATTCTAAGTTCAGCTATAACCCTGATCATAATTCTGTCTTATCTTGTAGGAATTGGATGAAGAACCTAATCCGAACTTCTACAAGATCAAATTCTTGATTCTAGAGTATCTGAATGCCGCTTGGGAGTTAGCGAGGAGCTTAATAATGGGATACACTCATGGACCTGAGTACAAGGAGGGTTGGTTTTGCATCTTTCTAAGGCTTATGGGATTAGCACTCCCTGGCATTTCAGCTCACTGCCCCACAAACTACGTTAAGTCTGTCAGGCTCGGGAGAATGTCATCATCCTCGTATTCTTCCTCCATCTAGATATCCCTCCAGAAGATCAAAATCTGTGTCTGCTATAATTCTAAATGATGAATAAAACTTGCAGTGTCCTTACTGTAAGAATAAAACTTGTGGTGATTCCCTTTATTTTCTGTTTTTTTTTTTTTTTTTTGGTTTTTTATATCTCCTCGTGTATGGCTTCTGTTTTCTTTATTCAGATTTGGAACGTGGTTGTCAAGCTTTAAAGGATCCAGTTCTAGATGATGCAAACCTTAAAGTGTATGCGTATTATAAGTTTTGTTCGTGATCCAAGCGAGTTCAAAAGAGAACACCAAAAGAAGAAGGACTAGCTATTTCAGGTGAATACACTTTGGGGGTTTGTTATGTATAACAGGTTATGCAGCAAACTGGAAGGGTGCATAACAGGTTATGCTGCCATCTTTAAAGGGTGCATAACAAGTTATGCAACTACTTTGACCTGTATAACTTGTTATGCATTAAACTAAAAGGGTGCATAACTTGTTATGCAGATTAAATTAACTGAATAACTTGTTACGCAACCACTTTGAGCCGTTATAATATTTCTGAAAATGAATTTTTACAGTAGTTTAATTTATGGACACTTGGCAGCTTTGTATGATCTATGTTGAGAATTTGGTGGGAAGAGGGAACACTAGTTTAAATATCATGAAAATGAATTTTCACAGTAGTTTAATTTATGGAAAATTGGCATCTTTGTATGATAGGATTGATCTTTGCACAATGCTAGTATTTTTATTAGTGTGACTTGCAGTTGCTTATTGTCCTATTTTATCGTATCATGTCAGCAGTTTAAACCCTTAGTTCTTCCGTTTTGGTTGTTGATTCATGGATATGCATTATTATTGTGTGATGGCTTTTATACCCATGCCTAAAGACACCCCTGACCCCTGTATCAAATGCTTTTGTAAAGTTGGTTTTACACGAGTGTTTCTATCGTCTTTCACCTGTTCACACAAAGAAGGTGCATTTTAGTGCTCACTAGTTTGAGTATAAACTAAATAAGAGTTCTGAGATTAACACTCCTCCTAGGATGTTGTCTATATCTTGCTTGTGATTAAAGCTTGTGATGGTATGTTGAATCTGGTATCCCGCGTGGATCATAGAGTAACATCAACTGAGTACACACGGTTGGGTTCGAAGATACAAATTTAAAGATTTGATACAATTTATGACCAACTCCATGTATGCTTCTTTCCTTGTAAGATTTTTTTTTCTTTTTTGGCTGCATAACTGGTTTTCCTGCTACAAAAACTTTTTGCATAACCTGTCATGCATTTAAAAAAGTGTGCATAATACATGATGCAGATTAAAATATTTGCATAACTTGTTATGCACCAAACTAAAATAGTACATAACATGATATGCAGGTATCTTTGTGGGGTGCATAACATGTCATGCAGATAAAGTAGCTGCATAATTTTTGCAGCAATCTGAGATGGGGGAGTATAACAGGTTATGTAGCTATCTTTGAATGGTTCATAACTTGTTATGCAGCCATTTTGACGACGGAGGTGGTGGTACCGACAGCGGTGGTGGAAGGTAGTGCTGGTGGCGGCGGCGGCGGCGGTGGAGGTGGTGGTGCCGGCGACGGTGATGTTGTTGTTGGGGCGGCAACAGTGGTGCTGTTGTTGGGGCAGGTAGCGGCAGCGGTGTTGGCGGAGATGGTGGTGCTGGTGTTGACGATGGCGGTGGACGGTGGTGCAGTTCATAACCATTTTTGCATAATTTGTTATATATGCATCCTTTGTGGTGTCTGCATAATGTGTTATGCATCATTTATGGTGGCTGCATAATGGTAATGTATCCAAGTTTTGGAATTTCTCCCTAAAATGATAATCACTTCCGATTTTTGCGTAAAAAATTCAAATTTGATATTGTTGTTTGTGCTCGTTTTATAGAGCTCTTTAAAAGCTTTTTAACGAGATAAAATTTGTAAAATTTCAAGGCACGGTTTTTTATATGTGTTATATTCAAGTTTGCATGCCAATTATACCCCTGATAAAATAGGACGCATAACGGGTTATGCAGAATCTTTATTGAGCGGATAGAAAATTCAAAATTTCTTCCTTTTACAAGTAAGTGTATTAAGGGTAACTTTGTCTTGTTACTCTCTTTTTATAATTTTGAATAATTATGGGTGTCACGGCAGGTGAAAAATATTTTGGGCCTACCAATAAGAATAATATTTTTTTTGGGCCTTAGCCTAATTTCCCCTAAAAATTACAACGTCTAATATTGGGTCGTGTATGCTCGGGAGGCAGTAAATCCCAAATAGTGGGGCCTTTGAAAACGTAAAAGTTAAAGAATTTACGGCGAATTAAGTGGACGTATCATTTGGGATACGTAAAATTCGTGAACGATTCGCGAATAATTCGGAAATGCCACATAATACGCGACTTGGGTTCGGAGTTGCAAACGTACGCGAATAAGATGGTAAAATTCGTGATACGGAAATATTGAATCATTCGCGAACTTACTTACTAGGCCCCTAAAAACACTAATGGTACCCCTTTACTCTAGTACCCATAAAACTATTCTATCTACCCATCAAATTTCCAAGTTTCACATAATTTTTTTTCCTAGGGCAGCAAAAATTGAGGCGATGATCAAATATTCTAAATTAAATCAAAGATGATTTCGTTTACAATCGATTGATTCTTTGTCGTTCTCATCAAGTTAGTTTAGTTTCTGAAATAAAAATCAAAATATCAAAGATGGGGATATGGAGTTGAAAATCAAAAAACCAAAAAAAAAAAGTCTCTCTTTATGTGAATCTTTAACTGAAGGAGTCGGATGCAGCAAAAAATCGAAAGAACTAACCAAAGCAAGACAAATTATAATCTTTTTCATTTTTTTTACGAATTTTCATCTCCTGTTCAAAGCTTATTTGACCCGACACCATATTTTATAAAAATGGATTCTAAAATCCAATCCCGTTCTATTTTGAAGATGAACATATGCAGGTAGTTTAAATTTTTTGAATCTAACCCAATTCATGAACTTTTGAATCTAATGTAATCTTATTCATTGATCGGAATATGCAGGTAGCCCACAGAATAAATCTTTGAACTAGTTCTGTATGAATAATAGGGAACAAGAAAAAAAAAAGTAGGGATTTCGATCTGATAAGTATTTGGACAAGATTTATGTTTATGTTTTAAAACCTGTTGATTCTAAAGCCGACTGTAAAAGGAAACGTTAAAGAGCAAAATCCAGAGATGTTGTGTCATGAAACAGAGGGGTAGATGTATAAATAATTTCAGATTTTTCCTCAAATTTCATAATAACTGAATACTAACTACTTTTTAACTAACAAGGGGTACCGCTAGTGTTTTGAGGGGTATATAAAGGAAGACCCAAAAATAATAGAGATGATCACATTATTTGTTTTACGTAGTATAATATATATGCACAACTTAATTGGAAAGAATGGGATTTTTGTTCCGGACATTTTCTGCCTATGGATCTTCAAGTATCTCCACTGTCTTTCTCAGCATTCCTTACCGGTTTAAATAATTTCATGACAACATGTAACATTTTTTTGGCATGGCAAAGTCTTTGTCACAAGAAGTTGTGTCAAAATTTCAATACTAGATTGAGAAATCCTACATTGTTCGGGCCATGCAGGTGTTTGTGCATGGGAGTTACTGATCATCATTGGTGCTTGTGAAATAGAGCCTGTGAGACTGACACACTTATCTTTTAGCAAAAACAGGGATATTTGGATCTTTAATAATCTCCATTATTTTTTCCCAACAATACCTAGTAGTTTGTTCAATTTCTTTGCAATATACAATATCCGTCGATCAATCAATACAATAAGGTTAACGTACATTTTCCACAAAATGTGCACATGGTCTCTAATCCTACATTGTTCTGGTAATGAACTTACCCAAGGTGCTTTTGCAGGAGAATTGCTATCATATTCCTCTCGCCACTTACTCCAATAAGCCCTAATGCACAAACAACAAGAGAAAAGGCAACAACCAACCGAATATTGACAAACTTTATTATAACTAAATTCTTTTCTTCTTACTATCTTGTTTGAAATGTCTCAATGGTTGATGTAGAAATGCATTCTTGTTCTTCCTATTTATACATGAACTCATAAAGATGAAAGACAAGTACTAATCTAACGCCGTTTCATTTTTTTTCCTTCCCTTTAACTGGAGCGCACATTTAGGGATGGAGATACTGAAATAAATAAATACAGACATTATGAAGTAAAATCAATAACTCTATATATCTTTATATCGTAGAAATGGCAAAACCTCCCTTGATTAATTAGATGTTCGTAAATTAATAATTAATATAATTTTTATAGTTAGATTAAACTGATGATTAGAGCTAATTTTTGTTAGTAATCAGAATTTTTTGTACCCAAAATTACTTTTAGGCAGTAAACACGATTGATTGATGATGTGATGTGAAATTAGGGTTAGAAGACGACTGAAAATAAATATGAAGACAAGAATATAACACAGTTTTGGCGAGTGATGCCTACGTCTACAGATAAATAGATAGATCTTTTATTAATTGAGAATTACAAAATTCTCATATGGTTATCTAACCTAGAATTCCATGTCCTTTTAGGGTTTAGGATACATGTATTTATATAGTCTATTATGTAACCCTAATTCTGATATAAACTTGATGTGTAAGCAACTTGGCAACAAGACTTCTGGAAACTTTTGAAATCTTCTATACGGGCTAAACGGGCTTGATTAGCGGGCTCTCCATCTATTTTATAGACGATACAAATTAAACATCGCCCCCTCTTAATCTCCAACTTGTTGTGGTTAATAAGTTTGTTTTTCCTTATGGATCGACCGTTGATGACGTAACTCGCTCCCAAGCATTCCCCTCGGATAATTTTTCTTTACACTAAATTTTTATATGTAGTTGAATATTAGAATTAAATAGTGGTAGTGCATCGTTAACATACACTACACCAAAAATGGAGTTTTGCAACACGCTCCCGCTGTTGCGAAAAACTGCACAGAGCCGTTGCTACAGGGGGCGACTCGAATTTTCGCAACGGACAACGATCTGTTGCTAATTTCGAGTCGCAACTGTTTTCGCAACAGTTTTGAGCAGTTGCAAATCCAAACTTTAGCAACATCTGTTTGGCAGTTGCTAAATTTTTACTATTGATTGCGAATTCTTGACTAAGTCAATGGAATTGACCCTCAAAGCCGCGGTAAAAAAATTAGCAACATTCTGCCTGTTGCGAAATATCACAGCAGTTGCGAAATTCTTTGACTAAGTCAAAGAAGACCCACTTCCATTTTTGTGGCATAGATTTAGCAACAGATCTCAGCTGTTGCTAATTTTTGAAACAGTAAAAAAAAGTAGGTCTTCGTTGACCTGGTCAAAAATCCCCCACCCACAGTTCTATTTATCCTGCAACTACCCATAACCCTGTGAATCAATCCAACAATCAATCATATTCTGCAGCACTTATATTGACATTGATATGTTCAATTATATATAAGAAGAACATTTAAGAAGAGAGACCATTCAATTATATGTTCATCAACACATGGTATACATATGAGTTACTCTTGATTTTGATAAGACTCTTAGTTTAGTTTCAAACTCTAACAACAATATGTTTATCTATACATGGTGAGTGTGTAAGATACAAATTTCTGAGTTATGCGACAACCTAAATTCCAATAAGAACAAGCACCTGATATCAATGCTAGCTTTGCACATGTTCATCTCATCTGCATTATGCGACAATCCCTGTAACACAAGTACATACCATATTATTAGATATGGAAAATGCAGAAATGCAGAAAACAAAAGCACTATCCCTGCAACTCATAAGAAACAAAACCAAATTCTGGACAAAGTATCTAAGATACAAATTTTAGAAGACCACGCAGTTATCTTGTTGTTGTTGTTGTTGTTGTTGTTTTGTTTCTATTTTTATTTTTATGTTGAAGGGGAAAAGGACTCAAAAGAGTCCATTTATTAAACTACCTCAGTATTTGAGGTTTGCAAAAATACGAAGTGGTGGAGAATTTGCATTCCACAATCTGTTTACACTGTCATTGATGGTGTAAAATGAGCCAACCAAAATATATAAAATTCACCTGTAAATCTGCCATTAAGGGGGACGTGTACATCCCACCAGAGGAAACTGTAATTACTCGAGCATCTGGTATCGCTTTCTCCAGCAATGGCAACATCAACTCTGTTATACAAAAAGTTCCTGCTACATTTATGGCGAAGTTCATCTCCAGTCTGGCAAAAAGTACAAAAAAAAAATACACAAAATGCATCAATTTTCCCTGAAGCATAAATATAACATATTATTTGTTTCTAAATCCGTGCTGCAAAAGTAGAACAGAAGTAATTGAATAAAAGAATTAGCGCATAACCGAACATTCTAAGTCATACCAAGTTGCACTGCTGCATGCCACAATTACATTTATCATATCACAGCAGGTCATATTATAACTTATCAACTAACATGTGAATTGTTTATATCACTTTCACAGGCACAAATCATTTTACAACCCTCCAATTCCAACATCTTGAAAGGTGTGCGCAAACTTGTTAACATTTATAGTCAATTTATCTGGCATGAGAATGAGATCAAGCACTACCTTCAAGTGATTAGACGCTACAGGTGAGCCGTGAGCTATTTCTGCTACCTACAATAGGTGCAGGTCCTTACTAGTAAGTGACTTTCATAAACGACTAACCTAATCTCACTTGATCCGAAGAGACACATATGAGGACTTCAACAACGATGTATTCACAGTAATATTACTAAATTTGCCACGAGCATATAACACAAATGTAAATTAAATGAAGAGACAATATAACAGTGGAGAAGCCTAGAGAAGAGAAAGTTCAGAGCCTAAAGTTCAATGGAGAAAAGAACGAGACTCAAACAAAGAATAAGAGATACAAACTGCCATGATATGTAACATATTATAACTTTGTCGAGGAACATGATAACCAACTATTCAAGGTTTTTACATTTTCTATCGGCAAAAACAACAAAGACTAAACGCCAGAAATTACAAGCACTTGAAATACCTTGCTCAAAAGGGCAGTGTGCAGAATCTTCTCCGAAATAAAGAGCCAATACATCTGCTAATCTACCCTGTAAGTCATCCGATTACAGACATATGTCAGACGCCTAGTATAGATAAACATACTGAAAAAGTTTTGATATACTCTTGAAACCTGAGACATACCACCACAGAGTATAATGATGCCAACGACCTCACTTCAGCTTCAGCAGCAACAGAATAAGTCCTTCAGTACCTGATTGAGATCATATTATATCTTATTAGATAGAAAATTATATAGTGCCTACACAAGCAACTGACAGTACGATTTATTTGTCTTATAAATATGTATTACTAAAAGAATGGAGCACCATAATGGTGCTTACAATACAAAATCACCGAAGCTAACAAACATCGACTTTCATAACAAACACGTCTGAATGAAGTCTTTCCAACCGGTAATCAACTACTCAAAATAGAACCTTTACATAGTACAATCATTTTTGCATGGCATCTATAATCTGATCAAAGTAAGTTGTAAAAATTAACTCTCAACAGCATTAAAAAAAAACACCTAAGTACCTTGCGAAATGAATGAGACACAGGACCATCACTTTTACAGGTAGTCAACTCCCATTAGAGTCGTCATGCTTTCTAACAATGCAATAATGATACCCATATCATTATTTTGGTGAAGAAAATGTTTGGACAGGACTGGAAAGGGAACAAAGCTAAAAACTGGATGAACTGAGCAGTTGTACTTGCTCGGTATGGGAGATTTCTAGGCTATGTATTACATGTTTGAACTCCAGCATAGGACTGAGGAGACACTGAAAGATATATTGAAAGTATGTGCTGTTTCTAAGCCACAAGGTCTAAAAGAACTATTAGGGGAGTTTCTTTGTAATGTTTATAAAGATATAAACACACTTAAACCCCACCAGATGAACACAACTTGTAATATTAACTTTGGTTTACAAACTAATCAATTTCCTCGATCAATCCCAATCGATATACCCCAATACAGAATTCTCAAATCACATATAGAGCAAAGCTGAACTTGGTTGAGCTCTAAGAAATAAGATAGAGATAAGTTGAGCTCAAAGAAATAAGATCGAGCTAAGATGGGCTCGACTATTCAGGAAAAAGAAATAAAGCCTAGCCCATGTCAACAAATGGGTGATGGACACAATATATGAATGATAACATACCAAAAAGAACATAGTATTAAATATATATAAGGTGTGGATCTTACAGTCATGTCCATCTGTGAAGACTGCTTCTGGAATTCCTTAAAAACTTTAGCTTGTTTCGTTGGTGCCATTTGCTGAAACAAAACAAGATTTCAAAAAGTAAATCCCTACAGGTATAATGATAAAACCATCTAAGAAAAACTTGATAACTACTCTGGTATGACTTATGAGTTATAAATCCACAGACGAAATATACATACTCTATTCATAGCTGTCATTGCTTTAGTTGCCCCTTTCATTCCAGTTGAAATTGCAGTACTAGCATACATTGCATGTCAGAGTAAAAAAGGTTTTAACGAAATGCAAAAGATAATTGAAACTGTGAAGTTGAATTTTCTAAATTCTGGTAAGACTAACCTGTGTATGAGTTGATACTCCTCTGATTTGAGCACGACTGCCTTGCAGGTTGGTTATTTGTTGCCTTAAATGGACAAGTTGACGAGCCAATATTCTAGTTGCAGCCTGCATAGCCCAAGTACCAAACAAATTTGTTTAATTTAAACGCTTTCGGATGCATATAAAGTGGAATTCATGCACATCTTAGACGAACTTGCCTCGTTTCCAAATTTCACAGTCTTTTTTTTATCTTGTTGACCAATTTCCTCTCCTGCCAAATTCATGCCGAGAATAAGATATCGAACTGTACGCATACATTTAAGAAATCCCCCAAGAAAACAAACCATAACATACCTCAAGTTGCAATGAACCGATTTCCCGTTCAATCCCAAACAAAAATCATACCCAACAAAACACAAATTCAGTCAATAATAAATCTCAAACCACACTCTTTAAAAAATTCACCATCCAACCGTATGAATTCAAATTGGCAAACATCTGATGTTAAAAGTTCAAACCTAAACCCTAAATTGAACCCAACCATGAATTCAAAATCAAATCACACCCATACTGAATCCATCATCCAAATTAACAAAATTAAGACCCCAAAACAAAACCCCCAAATTTTATTACCTCTTGTAGCAGTAGACATCTCTCTTTTACTCTCCCTAAGTGCCTCTGCAACAAACAACACAAAAACATAGAAAATTTCAATGAAAACCATTTCCATTCATGAATCAAATCAAAACCCATCTTCAATTACACAATCAAACACCAAACCCCCCAAAAAATTCAATCAATTAATCACTAGAAACACAGTAAAGATCTTACCTTTAGGTGCAGTCTTCTTCTTAAAAATGTTTAAGATTCCGTTCTCCATCTTTAAAATTTTCTGGTTCTTGTCTATGAATCAGAATGAATTGAAGATGTTGAGATCCAAAAGGCTGGTTTTTGAGGTCTGTAGAGATGAGGAGATCTAGTAAATGGAGGAGGAGAGTGAAGCAGTATGTTTTTTTTCTAGTGAGCCAAAAGGAGCCTCCTTTTTTTTTTATCCGACGGTGATCAGATTACTAGCCGTTATAATGACAAATGCAAAAAAATAAAAAATAATCCAAACCCATAAACTAAATCATGAAAAGATAAGATTTTTCTTTCTAAAATGACAATTTGAACAATCTAGTAAGTGTCTGAACCTTTTTCGTGGTTACCAAACAACTAATAATTTTTCAAGACGTTCTAGTATACCATCTAATCATATTCATATAATGAAATTTTACACAACAACCACATAGAAACATAACCGAACATATTCATCGCCTTCTAGAACAAATAAATTCAAACTAACAAATAGACTAAATTGCAGAAGAATCATATATAATCAGATATCAGCTAACGAAATACAATCTAAAAGAACAATTAAGGGAGTTTCTTTGTAATGTCTTCTCAAACATAAAAATGAAACCTAAGTATCTATCTTTAACTGATTCAAACAAAATACATCAAACCCTAAGTATCAATCAACCAAAATACACAAAAAACTTCATCATTAATCGATTTAATCAAAAAGGCACAAAACCCTATTTTTCAATCTACCAAAACCTAACTATCAAACCCTAACAGAATAGCATCATCAATCGATTCAAACAACGAAATAATAGATATAACATCATCAAACCCTAGTAATCATCATCCATACCTTACTTGCTTGAACGGAGGAAGAGTTTCAATGACGGGAGAGGTTTTCTTCCAGAGCTGTTTCTGAGAGAGTGGGAGAGGACAAGTGGTGGAAATCTGAGAGAGTGAGAGAGGAGGAGTGGTGGAAATGAATCGAAGAATATTTTGTCATAGGATGAGAAGAGTAAGCAAACGCGACATTCGCATGCTCGGGAAAAAAGTGTTCCCAGGTGTTTTTTGTCACATGGGTATTTCGCACGCCTAAAAGAAAAACAGTTGCAATTAGCAAGACACAACAGTTGCGAAATTAGAAACAGAAGATGGCTGTTGCGAAATTTTAGCAGCAGAAATTCGCAACAGCTACATTTCCGTTGCGAATATGAGTTGCTATTTCCTGAATTTGGTGTAGTGATAGGCCGTATAAGAACCAAAAAGGCACAACGTCTCTTAGTGTTAATAATAATTTCCTTATAGGCCATGGACTATCTTTGTCCTGTAATACATCTTTTCATATTGATAAGTTAAGTTCTCTGCTTCTTTTCTTTTTAGCGTAACATAGATTTATAGCGTGTTTGGATAGATATCCGCCCGACTTCTACTGAGAGAAGTAGAAGTCAGCTTCATAAAAAGCTGACTTTTCTACTTCTAGAAGTCGTTCAAAAACTATTGCCGAACTGACTTCTGACTTTTCGACTTCCAGAAGTCGAAAAGCAACTTCTTAATTAGTGTACATCCACCAAAATTCTACTATAAACCATTTCCCTTAGATAGTTTTTAGCTGTCCATTTTTCTTTTATTAGAATTGGGTCCGTAGTTGACACGTGCAAGTTGGTATAATGTTGTTAGTCAATTTATAGTAGTACAAAGCTGTTGTCAGTCAGTAGTTTATATATATATAACATAGGTTAAGATCGATTCTAACAAGTCTCCAAAAATAGGTAAGGATCGGTTCTACCATGACTCCCAATATAAGCTAGAATCGGTTCTACCAAGTATCCTAATATAGGTAAGGATCGGATCTACCATGTATTGTAATGACCCGACCCTCCACCGATATTGTCCCCACTTAGCCACTGTAGTTATCTATCAGTGTGGGGTTTTCAACGGGCATCGCTGCTGTAATCCATCAGAAACTTTTCGGGAGGTCACCCATCCCTGGATTGCTCCCGCCCGAGCACGATTAACTGCAAAGTTTTCTGCCAACTCTGGAGCCAATTGTACTGAAAGGCCTCGGTGTTATGAAAGGAAAAACCATTACCTATATTCCATTCCATTGGCGAACCACTGTCGAAATCGTGGTATTACAGTACCACCACATTAAATTGGAGCCGTCCTCAGCTCCAGAATATATTTTGAAGCCCAGATCTCCGACGTTCCCTGCCCCTCATGAGAGAAACACCTGGACTAACCTCTTCCAGCATACCTTCCCACCCTCGACCGGTGACCCGTCGTCGGCTCTAATACCATTTGTAATGACCCGACCCTCCACCGATATTGTCCCCACTTAGCCACTCGGTTATCCGGCGGTGTGGTTTTCACGGGCATTCTTTGCGATAATCCAGCAACAACTTCCAGGGAGGTCACCCATCCCTCGATTGCTTCCCAAGCACGCTTAATTGCAGAGTTTTCTACCAACTTTGGAGCCAATTGTGCTGAACAGGCCTCGGTGTAAAGAAATGATAAATCATTACCTATATTTCATTTCATCGGCGTACCACTGCCGAAATAGGGGTATTGCAATACCACTACCTTAAATTGGAGCCATCCTCGACTCCAGAATATATTTTCAATCCCATATCTCCGATGTTCCCTGCCCCTCATGAGAGAAGCACCTGGACTAATCCCGTCCAACGTACCTTCCCTCCCTCGGGAGGTGACCCGTCGTCGCTTCTGTTCAGATGAGAGAGTATGCTAAGATGTTAAGCTATATACTGGTCTCACAAGAGACAATGAACGTCTACATTATGCTAGGATGAGAGCACAGTTGGCTCCAGAGTTGGCAGAAAACTCTCCAGTTAAGCGTGCTCGGGCGAGAGAAATCCAGGGATGGGTGACCATCCGGGAAGTTGTTGCTGGATTAACACAGAGATGTCCGTTGGAAAACCCACACTACCGGACAACCACAGTAGCTAAGTGGGGACAGTATCGATGGAGGGACGGGTCATTACAAATGGTATCAGAGCCGACTACGGTTCACCTTCCGAGGGTGAGAGAGTACGCTGAACGGGATATGTCAGGTACTGCTCTCATGAGGGGCAGGGAACGTCGGAGATCTAGGCTTCAAAATATATTCCGGAGCCGAGGACGGATCCAATCTAAGGTGGTGGTACTGTAATACCCCGATTTCGGTAGTTATTCGCCGATGGAATGGAATATAGGAGATGGTTTGTAATTTCCTAACACCGAGGCCTTTTCAGCACAATTGGCTTCATAGTTGGCAGAAAACTCTGCAGTTAAGCGTACTCGGGGGAGCAATCCAGGAATGGGTGACCTCCCGGGAAGTTGTTGCTGGATTTCCGCAGCGATGCTCGTGAAAACTCACACTGCCGGATAACCACAGTGGCTAAGTGGGGACAATATCAGTGGAAGGTCGGGTCATAACAAATGGTATTAGAGCCGATGATGGGTCATCCGTCGAATAGTTATCACAAACTACAAAAGAAAAGTATTCATAAAGAAGCAATATAAAAGGTACTCACGCGTAAACAATAATAACCATCTTAAATTTTGATAAATATATTTTTTTCTTCGTATATGTATAACACATAATTGCCCGAGTGGTAGAGTCATGGAAACACTCGTCTTTAGTTGGGACGATATGCTACTGCCAAAAGATTGAAATAGTTGACCAAAAACACTGACGGTATGAACAACAAGCACCCATATTCCAGAGCCAATTAATCACTCGCAAGACCTTCTACTTCACGACGAAATATCACCCATCTAACTATCTGTATAATTTGTACATCAGATAGAATCACTTTCTTATCTCCATATCCCTGAGGGCCTTCATTACTGTATTCAGAATCCGCATCCAAGAAAGCTTCAAGTGTAGCTTTGTGATTGCCATCCTTTGAGTTGTTTCCCACGTGTTCCATTACATGCACCACACCTTCAGATACAAGCTGATTTTCTTTAATCGAACCTTCCACATAACTCTTGTTGCTTGGAATGTTCTTGTAAAGCTTCATCGCCCTGCGTAACAACACAAACTACATGTGAACAAAACTTGGAGCTTAGCTCCACCTAAGTTATACATGAAACTATTTAGCTGCTGCATAGACTATTTAGATTATGATGTCGATTACCAATAACTAAGTTCAAACATGGTTCAGTTCATGCTCCATTATCAAAATACTTTAAAGTGGTTACCTTTCAAATGGATACATCCATCGGAATCTAACTGGTCCACAAGTTAGAGCTTCATCAGCAAGATGCACCACCCGATGGATGCTGATAACGAAAAAAGAAGGCGGAAAATACTTTTCCAGAACACACAATGCCTCGGAAACCATGTATTTTGCCTGTTGAAGTTCACTTTTGATCAGAACTTTTGAGCAGAGTATTATAAAGAACAAACGAATATGTTGAAGAGCCCTCCGAAGGTCTGGGTAGCGCGGGAAAGCATGTTGTAGCAGAACTGGCAGCAAATATTCCATAATCATATGAAAGTCATGCGACTTCAAACAATGCAGACCAGGAGGTTGGAGAGTGACATTGTTTCCAAGATTTGAGGAAAATCCGGTCGGAAACTTCATGTCTTTCAATATCTTCAAAAAGTCATTTCTATCATTCTTGATCAAAATATAAGGAGCATCGGGTATGATGTCTTTACCAGTTTCAGGATCTTCAGTAATCCATTGACCCCTCTGAATATTCAGATCCTCCATATCTTTCCTAGCACACACATTATCTTTCGATTTCTTCTTTAAGTCAAGAAAAGCATCTACAAGATGTTCAATAACATTCTTCTCAACGTGCATTACATCAATACAATGACGATATTCATTATAAACCCATGTTGGAATATCCAGCAGCCTCGACCTTTTGTAAAAGGCTTTAGTTGGTGAATCAATATCATTGCAATCAACTTCATAAAAGTCTCTTTTTCTCTTCTTACCGTCTTTGGAAATTAAGCTTACCAGGAACATAATGAACATGACTGGTCTTCGCCATTACTTCTTGTCCGGTTATGGTGCCAATCCCTTCTCTTTTGTTTGGAGTCCCATATACTTGCCTGACCTGAAAATAGGACACTAAAATTCTCACTACCAATGCAATTCCTTTTCAATTGAACAGTCAAAATTTCAAAAATTAAGAATTGAACTGATCATATATGACCAAACCAAGCTTGACAAAAAATGAAGAACTGAACTGAAAATTAAGAACTGAAATAAATCATATAAAACCAGTCAACATGTTGTTTTAACTCATTTTCTTATTAAGAATATCTAGTCCTAGTCACAACACTATCATCGAATCACTTATCGACTCACATTAGAGGAACATTCGTATAATTATAAATTACAGGAAAAGAGAAAATGCTTGTAATACAAGAAACGAGAATAGAAGACGAAGAACATTCTGAGGGCTCTAATGGAGGTGTGGATGTTGATAAAAGTAATGGTGGCAATAACAATTTTAAACCAACTCCCTTGAAAATTATTGAACATGTTAAAATCAACAATGATCCAGAAACTCCAAAGTCAAATATAAAAGCCATGCTTAGTTATCTGTTTTGCAGGAGTATCAAATTCATGCGACATTTCATCATGTTAGATAATCAAAAAGAACTAAGGAAATTTTCATCATGTTAACTAACCTGAAAGGATGACTCGTTTTCAGAAATCTTCGGAAATTTGTATTTACAATCTTGCGGGAGTGAGGTAACCAATTACTTTTCGTCTCATCTGCACAACCAGGGCACGCTTTGTAACCATGAACTACACATCCAGAAAGATTTCCATATGCAGGTAAATCATGAATACCCCACATAATAATTGCTCTCAACTTGAATGCCTCTTTTAAACGCATAACATATGCATCAACACCCTCCCAAAGTTGTTGCAGGTCCTCTATTAGTACTTGCAGAAAAACAAAGATGTCTTGTCCCGGTGCTTTAGGCCCTGGTATCAACAGTGACATGATCTGAAACTCTGCCTTCATACATAGTGATGGTGTAAAATTATACATTACCAAGATAACCGGCCAAAGAACTATAACCTAGGTAGACGGATGCCGCGAGGATTAAACCCATCAGTTGAGATGCCAAGCCACACATTATGCGCTTCACTTGCAAACTCAGGCCACCTTTCCTTCGTGTTCTGCCACTGCACAGAGTCTATTGGATGACGCATATAATTGTAAGACGCTTCTGCTCTATCATGCCACGTCATGTGTTCAGAGATCCAAGGTATTGTATAAAACTTCTTAAGTCTTTCATCGAGCGGAAAATCTCGCAACACTTTCTCTGGCTCTTTTGTTGGCCTTGATATTCCATCTTTCCCCACTTTAACTTTGTACCTAGATGCTCCACAAGTCGGGCATTCTATTGCATTTTCAAGGTCTTTCCGAAATAGCACACAATGGTTAACACAAACATGTATATTTTCAGCCTTCATTCCCAGATCTCTCAACATCTTCTTCATTATCGGGTATTTTTCAGGAAAAGTATTTCCTTCTGGAAACCATTTTCTAAGTAATCCCAAGCGGTAAGTTACAATATTACCTGACCAACCAAAAGTCTTCTTTACATGATGCAGCTCTACTATGACAGAAAGTTTTGTATGACCATTCTCACATGACAGACATATTTTCTCCTCTGCTAACTTCTTATACTTGTCGTGCTTCTTACCTAAGCTAGGATCCTGAATAAAGGGATGTTCAGAATCACCTACATCGGCATGCCCGTTTAACCCTTCAAATACCCCAAAAATATTGTCAACAAAATCACCCAACCTGCACCCATCATCTCTACTGTCCTCTGCTACATCTTCCTCTACAGGCTCCACTGAAGTTTCTTCCTGAACGAATTGCTCTACATTTGCGGAAACTACCTTTGATGGTGGTGTCGGCTTCTCTCCATGTAGTGACCAATGTACATATGTAACTAGCATTCCATTCACTTTTAAATCATGCCTTACTTGTTCAAACTTCTTAGGTTTTGCATTACGACAAACACGACAAGGACATGGACAAAATTGTGAGTCTCTAGTTCTGTTCTTATATGCAAAGGCAATAAAAGTATCTACTCCTGTTCTATATGAATGACTAAACCTATCTTCAAACATCCAGCCTTTATCAATATGTTGAGACATTCTACAATAATGAAAACAGGCCAGATTATAAATTTGGTGCATTATTTCTGGCTTATAATTCACAACGAAACAAAAACAATCATTCTTATGAAATGACCAGCAAACTGAATCCTAAGCAAACTGGCATAACAAGAAACTGAATTGTAAGCATACGAGAGACGCAGAAAGTACATAACAATAGAAGTACAAACAAGCAGCACACCCTCTCTGCGATGAATAGGTTTCGTGCACGATACGTCGATACCTAAGTAATAAGCAGCCAACAATAATACAGTAAGAAGCTGAACATACAATCTTATACAAACAATGATAACTAGAGAAGCTAAACAAAAGCTGAACATGTTACCCGACCTTTCAAGTCCTTAGAACCGCAATTTTACTATACGAAACCTGCACCAAAACACAAATTATACTTTAGGATTATCATCTGACAACAACATGATAACAATGATGACCAGAAAAAGTGGGATTTGAGCTATAAAAATGCATAAAAGACTTAACATTTCTTAAGAATTTGCTTATATTAGAGCCACAGATCCACAAAAATCCTAACTTTTCATAAGAAATTATAAGCAACCACATTGTTTACATAAAAAGAACAATTTAAAAGACATTTCTAAAAACATTTCAATGGTAAAAAAGAGCTGCCTGAACTGGTTTTACTAATGGGTTCAAGGATTTTTCAGTTATGGACTGGCTTGTTAGTAAACATTTAAATACTGTATGTAAGCTAGCTACCAAGTTGGGGGGGGGGGTGTGTGTGCATAGTAACATATATGCTTCAAAATGAGGGGGCAATTTTTTTTTTTTATCATAACCTAGTCAATGCGAGAGGGAAACACCAATTCACCTTTAAAGCAGTACCTAAATAAGACCACTTGGGCAAAACAACAATGTACAAAAATGTGATCAATATACTACGCCTCAGACGAACATAACTAACATAAATTGTTAGCAACGTTACAGGTTATGTGTAAACAAGAACGTAAAAAGAAGTACAAGGTAATGAGTGAAACAATACCCTGTAACCAGCTCGAACAACAAGTGGGATTTTGGGAGTGCAAATTCTTGTTTTCTTTAGATGAATTGTATGGAAAGACTTATCTACAATGACAAATTTTCAAAGGATTAGACAAGTGGCTAACATAAAGTTTCCAGTTAGTAACTTTCAAGAATCCAATATATGAATGATTATCAGTTCATTATAAGTTCAAGTGTTGAACAAACATAAATTAGGTGTAACCCGTTCTATCTTCAACATTTGTAATGAGCATAAAGAACTAAAATTAAGATGTACAATTAGAAATCCAGTTCTCAAGCAAATCTTTGGTTTGTCATCCACAATGTCTAAAGGGAATACGAAACTAAAACTAAGAAGACACGAAGGAATATGCTGCAAGTTTCAAGCAACATATCAAGCAGCAATTTCTCCAACCATGGAAGCACCTAGGAACAACAACAACGTCTTGCATATAAAAACTCCAAAGATCTGCTGCAATTTTCAAGTTATAGTTTGAAAATTCCCTAAGGGGTAAATATTCAAATCTAAATCCTCATCATCCTTGAACAAGATCTTGATCTTTTGATGTCACTACTAACTTGCAAACAACCAACACATACTATTTCAACAACAGCTGCATAAGCCGATATTACTGTTCAAGGGTAATTATTGTATCACATAACATAACCTTCCTAGAAAATAACCAATCCTAAGACAACATAACCAGATGGATAACATTGGCATTGCATTGGAACAAAAAGTCGTATCAAGACTCTAAAATAGGTAAGCTCTAGTTATTACTATGTTCAAACCAACAAGTTCTTTTAATTCCAATGGGTCCTGTAATATGAAGTATCAAACTAACAAGTTCTTTTAATTCCAATGGTTCCTGTACTATGTTAAAACTAACATAATGATATCCCCAACAAAAAGTATCAAATTCATAAACAACTAAGAAATCAACCATGTTGATACAGAATTGAAACTACATCCAGCAGTAACAAATCAATCAAGTCACATTTGAATAAAAGCAGCAAGAGATTGATAACTAAAAAAACAATTTAACCCTAAAAATAGCTCACAAATCAGCATAAACATTTGATGACACCATTATAATAAAACTGAATGTGTTGACTAAAAAAGAAAAAAAAAAAAAAAAAAAATGAATAGTAGAACCCCCAACTTCAAAACACAGAAACACCAAAATCTGTACATGCAATAAGACTCGAACTTCACAGAGTTAGTTCAACAAAATCAAAATTAAACAACAGTACTAGTAAATAATGGTTATACCTGATGATAATCAACTATTTGATGAACTGATTTCGGATTTCAGGGATTGATTTTGGATTCTAGGTTTAGGAATTTTTTAGGGTTCTAGAGAACATATCGAAATTTATAGGTTTTGATTACTAAAATTCAGGTATCGATTTGGGGTTTCATTATGGGAGAAGGGTTTTGATTCTGCAGGAAGGATTTTGGTCTCGAGGGTTTCGAACTTTCTGCAGGGAAGGGTTTTGGCGTTCTGAGGTTTTGAGAGCTTTTTGCAGGGAAGAAATAAAAGAGAGAGAGAGTAAAAACGAGAGTGATAAAAATTTCCGTGAAATAAGAGAGAAAGAGTGTAATAAAGATGTCTGAAAATATTGGCTTTTAAAAAATTTGAGGGGAAAATTAATATTTGGTGAAAAATATGAGAGGGAGGATAATTTAGAGGGAAAAAATTAGGGGGAAATTTTTGTTGATTTAATTTTAGGAGGGAGGATGATTTTAGTGAAATATTGAGAGGGAAATATTTAGAAATTTTAAGATTTTTCTAAAATAGTGATAATAAAAAAAAATGATATTATAAAAGTGGCCAACGTTTTTTTGTGTGTCACAACACGTTGCTGCATTAATTTTATTTTACAAATTAGTATTATTTTTTGTTACCCACGTATTTGTTGGTATGCAACGGATATTGGCGTTTCACATAGTTGCAACGCCAATATCCGTTGCACACCTCCGAAACTGAGATGTTGCAAATTACAGGATATGGTGTAGTGTCTTTTCAGTTTGGACACCAAGGAATTTCCAAAACCGAAAATATTCTCAAGATATGCAATGAATAGCAAAATTCGGTTTTCCTAATTCCAATAATAAATGCTTGTCCAAAATTTTCGAAATCTCTTAATAGAAAATCTCCAATTAGTAAATTCACATTACTAATTTTTATTCTTTAGAGATATGCATTTAATTGCTGGTAATTAAAGCATATAAAACCAAAAACCTTAATTAAAAGATTCTCAACTTATTTCGGCATAGGATCTCCTTGAGTACTAAGGAATATCTTTGAACAATAAATGATACGAGTTATTGTATGTGTTCAAAGTATGTTGACATCTTTTCCCCGTAAATCCTTATTCATATTTACATGGATTTACATACTTGGAATCGGTTATACCACACTTCCAAACAAGTTTAGAATTGGTTCACATGTATTCCAAGATCACTATTGAAAAAGCGGGGGTCTAACAACCACACCTAATATTTAGCTTAGCAATTTGTATGGACTAACTCCAATATACTTTCAACAGAATCAACTAGACAGTCAGACTCAATCTTAAGAAAAGTATATCAAAGAGTTATATCTCTATTTTTTAATGTAATCAGCAAATCAAACAGATAGAAATCCGCAAGCCTGATTATTATAATAAACAACTTGGACGGTATCAAAACCAATATCCAAGTGTCAATCAATTTAATCAACAACCAAAGTTTGGATTCACGATTGATTGAACTTACGCACAACTTGTGATATTTCAATTATATAAATAAATATAATGCGGAAAAGAAATAACACAGACACTAGAAATTTTGTTAAAGAGGAAACCGCAAATGCAGAAAAACCCCGGGACCTAGTCCGGATTTGAACACCACACTGTATTAAGCCGCTACAGACACTAGCCTACTCCAAGTTAACTTCGGACTAGAATTTAGTTGAGCCCTAACCAATCTCACACTGATCAAGGTACAATCACGTTACTTACGCCTCTAGAACCATGCCGGATTATGCGCACTTGATTCCCTTAGCTGATCTCACCCACAACTAAGAGTTGCTACGACCCAAAGTTGAAGACTTGATAAACCAATCTGTCTCCCACAGAAAAGTCTATTGTATAGATAAATCTGTCTCCCACAGATAAACCTATGAATTTTGTTCCGTCTTTTGACAAATCAAGGTGAACACGAACCAATTGAAATACCGGACTTATATTCCCGAAGAACATCCTAGAAATATCAATCACCTCACAATAGTCTTAATCGTATGGTAGCGAAACAAGATATTGTGGAATCACAAACGATGAGTCCTGTACTCAACTTCTTTCGCTTCAATTATGAATGTTGGTCAATCCATTTTCTGATTTAATCCTTATATGGGTATGTTTGATTTTGATTAGATCTTTTTTTTTTCACTTAAGGTTATTGTAGGTGTAAATAATCCACAGATACAGGTGGAGCAATCCTAGGAGGCGAGACATTTTATGCGGAAGAAGCGTGAAGCACTGAATCCTACCACTCAGCCTTGGCGCGAGAAAAGAGATATGAAATGAACCCGTGAAGACAATACGTGTAAAGTAGGGACATGATAGCCATCAGGTACATCAAAAATAAATGCACTGACTAAGTGGTTAAGAAGATAAGGACGACTCGGTCAGAGTAAGACTCGGCTAAGAGTATCACGGGCGACATCGGCAGCATTCTCCAAAGACACTAACATCGAGTGAAGAGGCGACATGAGGAAACATCACCAAGCTCGGCCTAGTACATCAGGCAGGGCATCAACCAGAGCCGAAGAGAACATCAAAGAAGATACACCATGACATATACTGTAACTCGGATGTATTAGCACTTGCGGCTATAAATAGAGGGCTTTGTAGAGAGTTAAGGGCAAGTATTCAGTAAGGGAGAGAGAGCACTAAGAGATTGTAAGTGAGGAAGACAGAACTTGTGAGCTAGAAACATCCTTGTAACTCCAATTCAAATAATAAGATCATCAACCCTGAACCCCGTGGACGTAGGTAATCATACCGAACCACGTATATCTTGTGTTCTTGTACATCTCTTGCTTGTTTGCTTCCTTGTGTGTGTGTTTATGTTTCTTGGATGAAGAAGTAGGATTTTCCACATCTATATTCTGGCGCCGACTAAGGGGAACGTGTAACATCATTTGATACCTTGAAATATAACCATTTAAGAGAAATTCCAAAGCTCCTAAGACATCTTCTGATGTTAGTTGATGCTAAGTGAAAGACTCTTGTGGTTCTCAGTTGAAAATCTAGTTTAAAAAAAAAAAAAAAAACAATTCTTTTATGAAGTTTTTACTTTCTTAGATTTTCTCTATGAAAATCTTTAGATTTCTCGTTTCGTGTTGAAGTCTAGATAGTTTGCTATTGTTAAAAGCAAGACCTTTACCATCCTATTGAACGAAGTTATTGGAAACACTTTCTTTTCGATTACCCCATCATTTAAGTTTTAACTACGCGATTTCTTTTCGAAAACACTTTCTTGACGTTAATTTCCGATTACAAATTTCAAATTTTGACTGCGGTTTATAGTGTTGTCTCGATAAGTTGTTAAGTTGAGTTGTTAGAAAGTTTTGAAGCTCCCAAAAGATCATTCTTGATGCTTGGTAGAAGCTAGAGTGAAACTTCATCTCACGGATAATACCTTGTCGGGGATAACTAAATTCAACAGCAGCAGTGGCAAAACCAGCTCAAAACCATTGAGTTAGGGTTTTTCCAAAGAAAAGACTGAAAAGGGGCAGGATGAGTACTTAGTTAGTAGTCCCATCCTAATCCTGGAACAAGAGTCTTACAGCACCATTGGAAGTCCAACAAAGTCGAGAAACTTTACTTTTGGCAACCGGTGTAGTTGATACAACCAAAAAACAATTGACTTAAGTAATCAAGTACAAAAGTAGGTCAAGAAAGAGATTTTCCCTAAGTTGTATGGAAGATTAATGATTTCTGGCACTTGGAATGTAGGACAAATAATGATTAATGCGTAGGGAAAGTACCGAAAGCGACGTGACATAACCCCTTTTCACAAATTCGTCTTGTTAGCCAAAACCCCCTAATTTGCTGAGTTCATCACACTGTAGCAAAAAGGAATCGTACTTGTCTGAATTTTTTCTTCCCTCTGAAGTTCAGATCTGTTGTACTTCATTCTTAACCTTTTTGAAAACAATCCAAAGTGAGGTGCTGTCTGTTTTGCTGACGTAGGTAGGGACGGCCGAACCGAAGAATATCAGCCAAACCCGAGCCAATGGCAAGCACATCGGTTACTGGCAGAACTCTGAGGAACCATACAATAGATGGCACTAGCATGCAGGAAGGAGTAACAGATCCTCAACAACAAAGTAGCCGACAGCACCAGCAGGAAGAATCTAGGGCACCATGTGGTGGCATGACAACTGTTGATGAGGAAGTTGATTTGGGCCGAGATGATGATCTCTCGCCGAGAGGATTGCGGATCAACCCGAGCCAGCTGAGGCCAGGAGATATGGTAGATGGAAGGACCGCATCGGACACTGAGGATGATGAGGCAACACAAATTATGCGAGAGGACCGAAGGCGAGCAAGGCAGCGTGTATAGTATCGATTCGCCTTGGAACAAAAAGTAGAGAGGCTTAGGCACGTGTGCTTGGAGATGGGAAACCCAAACAGGGATATTCCACCAGCTGCAGCCACCCCTGCCACTGTTCCTCCAGTAGCTCCACTAACTGCGCCGCCACTAACAGTAGGGAACCATGTGAATGGTCACTCCAGCCACGAGAGTACCGACCCGACATTGCTCGCGATCTTGGCCAATCATAAAAGGCAGGAAGATTTCATGAGGGAGTTACAGAGAAGAAATCTGGCTTTAGAGCACGAGAACGACCAGCTCGGGAATCGGAGATCTGGGTCGCGTGGATCTTCGAGTCGAGGAGCCTCTAGTAACCATACCCGATCGAGACGTACTCGGACCCCGCCTACTGGCCGAGAACGTGTACCCGATCCTAGCCGAACAAGGGGCGGGTACGAACCACCCGAGAGCTCCTCAACCGAGGAAGAAGTACAAAATAGGAGACCCGACACGATAACAGAAGCTAAGATTAAGCAATTGGAGCAGATGGTCAAGAAGTTGGCAGGCGATGAGGAAGACGACAAGTTGGCGGAAGTAATTAGCGAAGCGCAAAAAACTCCATTTACCAAGGCACTTGAACATACACTGTTCCCCCCCCCAAGTGTACGCTTCCCACCTTCCCATCAAGGTTTGACGGCACAGGAGACGCAGGAGAACACATCAAGATGTATAACATGTCTTTGCTGCAATGGAAGAGCTACGACGTAGTCATGTGCAAATTCTTTCCGGCAAGTCAGGAAGGCGAGGCGAAAAAATGGTTCTACACCTTGCCCGATGAATCCATTGGCAACTACGGGGCCCTAGTGGAAAAATTTCTTGAGATGCATAACATCATTGCTCGCCCAAGGGTAAACAGATTATTCACACTGGCCCGACGGTTTCGAGAACCCCTGAGATCTCTGACAGATCGATGGAGGAAAGTATGTACTGATATTGGGAAGGTTCCAGTCGAGCAGCAAATATTTGGATTTGAGAATTCATTGGGAAAGTCAGATCCCATCTGGATAGCAATGTACACAGAAAAGCCAAAGACGCTAATAGAGATGAGGAAAATACAGGAACATTACATAGCATTGGAGGAGATACAAGAAGGAGCACAGGATAGAGGAATCCAAGAAGCCAGCGCGGCAGCGGAGCCTGTCTCTATGCAAGATCCGAGGCAACCCGAGAAAAGTCCGGTAGCCCCACATCAAGTCTCGGGCAAGAAAGAATGGGTCGATAAGGGAAAGAATCCACGACACGAACCAAGAACCTACACACCCATGAATGCACCATTAGAGGAAATATTCAAGGAAGTAGAAAAAAGAAACGACATCAGATACCCGAAGACTAGGGGCATCCAGTTCGACGAAACAAGAAACCATCCCGAGTTTTGTCATTACCACCAATATCGAGGGCACTCAACTAACAAATGTCGAGAAGTAAAAGATATCGTGCAACACTTAATCCGAGATGGGTACTTACGACATTTCGTCAAGACAATGGCACGACATCAGTCCAAATTTCGATGTTCCGTGCACCAAGTAAGGATCGACAGGGGGACCATGTTCACCTGAAACACTATCTCATACTCGGCCACACAAAGATTGGATCTTGGGATGGGTACACTTCCAGGATTTGTAAGAGGGATCGAGCATGGAAAGAAATCTTTAGTGTAGCAAAGACATTACCAATGGAACCGTGGATGATGCAGCCGATCACCTTCTCATCTAAAGATGTTCCTTAGGATGTCCAAGCACATGGAGACCCACTAGTGAACACCTTACTTATTGAAGAATAGGGACTTAAGAGGATCCTGATGGACAGTGGAAGCTCGGTCGAAATCCTATTCTATGATACTTTTAATAGGATGGAATTATCAGACGATATCTTAATTCCTTATACTTATCGAATTTACTGCTTCAATGGCACCGTTACAATACCAAAGGGAAAAGTTACAATCAAAGTTTCGGACGGAGAAGGATACCTGGACACGCTTACTACTTTCTTTGTTGTGGACGTCATGTCACCATTTGAGGCGATCCTCGGCAGGCCATGACTCGTGGGTATCAAAGGAGTGGCATCGGCGTACCACCAAAGGCTAAGATTCCCATCTTATCGAGGAGTTGTGGAAGTATTGGGAGATCCCCAAGCAGCAAGACAATGCATGCAGTTGGATATCCAGAAAAATGAGGAAAGACGATCAAGGCAACGCCGAGAAAAGAACAAAGCCAAGGCCGAAGAAGAACTAGAAAAGGTGCTTTCACAGGCTATTGCAACTTATGAAGAAGGATAAAAATAGGTCTTATAGCAATTAAATGAGGCGACATCGGGCGAAGAATCGAAACCTAACTTCTCGGCTTTAGAGCCAACCCGAGAAGTTAACTTAGGTACTGCAGAAGAGACGAAATTAGTAAGAATCGAGAACCTTACTAACAGATTTGCGGATCAACAACTCGATAACATTGTTGAAAGAACACATGGACGTGTTCGCACGGCGGATGCGTGATATGGAGGGAATTGACCCGGACGTATGCTCACATTATCTAAGGATAGACCCCAAGTTCAAGCCAATCCGACAAAAAATACGGAGAATTGCACCCGAGTTGCAATCAGCGGTGGAGGCCGAGTTGAAAAAGTTACAAAAGGCGGGAATCATTCAAAAGGCTCAGTACCCACATTGGATATCTAACATGGTGATCGTACCAAAGAGAAACGTGGGAGTTAGGATCTGCATCGACTTCAGTGATTTGAACAAGGCCTGCACGAAGGACAACTTTCCTCTCCCCAGCATCGATCAACTAGTAGAGTCAATATAATACACCAAAACATCCGATTTGGGACGGATATACGCGTTGCAATTGAATTTCACCAACGCTAATATCTGTTGGGAATATGGCGTAGCAAATTTTGGTGCAACGCCAAAATCCGTTGGTCAAATTAATTTGTGCAACGTATATAAACGTTGGTAAAATAGATTACCAACGTTTGTTGAGCAACGGATTCTTTAATTTGTGCAACGGTTACAATAATTTAGGCAACGTATTACTCTAATTTGAGCAACACTTATATACGTTGCAAACCCGTTTACAGATTAAAAAAATAAATAAATTCCGACGATAATTCCATGTGAAAATTAGAATTCCGACGGATTTCTGCACCTGAAAATATATTCTGCACATTCATATACCATTGTAGATCAACTAAAAGACCCAATATATCACAACCCATCAAGATATATTCATAATTCATATATATCATGCCAAAACTGGCTAAAGACAGCCAATCCAACTACTGCAGTGACTTTATCATGCTTCTGATAAAAAAAAAAAAAAAAAAAAGACTTTATCATGCCTGTTTTTAGAAAGCAGCCTGATGGTCACATTTCTACCCCCAGCATCAAGAATCCACTACACCAAAACATCCGATTTGCTACTGTAGAGTATGCTCCAATACCTTTCCTTGGTCTAGTGTATGCAAAAGTCCCACCAACTGCGCTTGCAACTTGAAAATATCTTCTTGCCTTGGTTGTTTCCCACCCTAACAAGTAGTCTTGTAATGTCCATGAATACCGCAGGTGCCACACTTTTTCTGTCTCCTGGGTAGTGTTTCATCTTCTCCCCTCTTAAGTTCTTGGACTGCCAGGCTTTGATCTAATAACATGTAGGATTATAACAGGTAACGGCTGAAATTAGATAAAAGACGATGTGATTAGTTTCAGTTCAGAATACAAAGTAATCAAGTTTCCATTTTTGAATTAAAATGAACAGAAAATAAGTAATGGTATCGACGTCCTAAATGGCGAATCTTCTGAGAGGTTTGATTCGGTGCACAAGAATGACAAGTGTGTATGGATCTAGTTCCTCCGTCATGAAATTAAAATAAAATAAAAGGCCATCAACTAGGTTATTTATAATTGAATGGGATTCCCTTGACACGCTAAAATATGAAAAATTAAGGAGTGCTAGTTAATAAAATTAATACAGCCAACAAACTCACTGCAATAGAAGTTGTTGATGCTGGCCCTTTCCTTTTTCAGCCTTTGCTATATCACAACAAGCAGCATCGTTCTTTCAACACAAACTACATAAATTAAAATGACTATACCCCTAAACTGATCTCTCCTGAAAAATGCAAACAGAAAATACTATGAATAAGGAACTGAGTCATAGGACTATACCTTCTCAATAAATGAGCAAACCATGTAGAAGGTGATAGCGTATCAGTGAAAGAAAATATGTTTCCTAGAGATATGATGTATGAGAAAATCGATAAAAATCATCACCTGCCCTCCCAGGAAGTGCGCTAAAACAGAGTTGAACGAATATGAGCTCCGCTTGTAATCCCTTTGCCAAACTTGAAAAAAAAAGGAAGCACCAACTTAGAATTAGCCACTTTTTAACCAATCACAACACTCATGTGGAGTATATTTCATTCTCAAGATCAATAAAACACTTGCTCAGAGAATGACCAAGTCAAGAGTAGTTCTTTTATCCGTCGATAGTGCACTGAAAAGGAAAACCCGGTATCCCTGAGTAAGATAAGGATCAATACACAAGAGGACTGCCAAGGTAGCTAGCTAGTAAAACTCAAACAAACCTTGAATTGAGGAGGCAATGACTGAGATGTTCTTAGTTGTGCTTTGAGTAGTGATATTGGTTGATAGTTCCCCTGATATCTGTAAAGGATTCTCCAAATCTGCTCTTACCTGGTTGGCAAGTGTAGGAGATGACTCCACTGTAATAACTGAAGCACCAAAATTATAATTTTTTCAGATTTAACCAAGAATAGAATCATATCTTTTTATCATTAGCTAAAGAAATTACATTCAAATTATGTAAAACGAAAGATTAGTTAATCAGTGACCAACATGGGTAGATGAACCTTTGCCAAGGTCGCAGCTGACTTGAACTTGGGAATGCATACGCGGCCTCTCCGCCATCATTTCCAATGCACAACAACCACTTTCATCCTTTAGTATAGCCAGATCCGGGTTCTGCTGAATTAAATTCATAGCAATATCTACATACATAGAATTTATTATGTCAAAAATAATTTATCAACACCCTTAAAGACAGACAGGGCATTCTGCCATTTAATGGACATATAATATTGTAGGGCATACATTTGTAAATGGGGAGTGGTTTTTTATCTAAGTTAATTATTTGATGATAACTTACCATATAAACCAGCTCTAGCAATGGTACAGATTAGCTCACCGCCAACCAATGGATTGTTTATACTATCTCCATCGATGGTGAACACTGCAAAAATATTCAATCATCTCCTTCGGTTGATTCGATGAAGAATATATAGCACTCAACAGTGGTGTCCATCCATTCATATTACGCAGCTGTGTTAAATTGGGATTTTTCTGCAACATGGCCTTGGCAACTTTTGTGTGCCCAGCAATGGCAGCAAGGTGGAGCGCTGTCTCACCATTGTTGGTTTCCCGTAATTCAAGAGCATCTGATTGCATGAGTTGCACTAGCTCTTCGACAAACTTGGCATGCCCTGCAGCTGCAGCTACATGTAGTGACGTCTCTGAGAATATTGTGATTCCGCCAGTCGTTAAGGCCAAATCATCCTTGATTATATCTTTAGCCCTTTTCCAGTCCCCATTCACTCCGCTTTGTACAATGGCAAAGACTCACTTAACGGCCTCGGGCGATTACCCTTAAGCACACATGCTCAATTACTCATCGAAACAATTCTTGTTAACACAAAACAATTTGCTAAAAAATTTCGAGATGATTTGAAATACGAATTAAACAAAGAACAATTATTCACATAGTTTGTTTGTTCCAAAATTCAAAGTATGTACATGATTAAACCACGAGCAATTAACTCAGCACCATATTGAGCCTGCAAGAACCTCCGTGCTGGTATGTGAAAACTAGTTTAAGTTTAGGCATAGGAAAGTTGGCTACCTGAATCGAAGGATAGGACGGAAACATGGGATGGTGAAAAATAGCAGACAAATCGGATTAATCTCTCGCCAAATCGAAGCACCAAGTCGAACCACATTGCGAAGATCAAATGTTGTTGCTCGGACTCAAGCCCGATCTGTAATCGCAAGTTATCTCTTGCAAGTAAGGATTATCTTTTGCTAACTTCATCCCTGTTGACATTTCCTAATGTGAAATTGTTGTTGCGTATAGCTAGTTTGTGTTTCCCTTTGAGATTTCGGATCTAACGTTACCCCGTAAGTTGCACCTGAAGTCAATTCCACTTTGGAAAAGACTTGATGAACCAAACATTTATACAATTATTAAGAACCTTCCACACTCGACTTGAAAGATACAACTTGAAGAAGACTTTAACTAAGAAATATGAATAATCAAAAGGAGAAGAACTTTCTCAACAAAAAATCAATGTTTTATTTAATCATCTCCTTTGGATAAATCAATCGAACCTTCATACATATCTAAGCATTCACTCTTCACATGGTGCATGTATCAGATCATTATACAGCTTGGCTGGTCATGCCAAGGTGGGAACAGAAATGCCTACAAAGATGTATGAGTTTAACATTATTACAGAGATCTAAGCACTGAAGTGTAGATAAAAAACCGAGATACCAGACAGCTCACCAAAAATTCTGCATGTATGGTTCCCATTTCCATCGATTGAACCAACTCTATCTTCATATGCTTCACGGTGTACTCTTTCGCACGCCCAATTTTCTTATTTGTTGTTGTATTGGCAACATGAAATTGTGAACTCATAAGTTAGCGATAGGCTCAATAATAAAAAAAAAAAAGATAAATCATAAGCCTTGGTAAAAATGACTAGCTTGGATAACTGACTAGCTTCGTCGAGAAATTACACAACATGATCTAAACTTGGTAAAAAAAAATGTTTGCAGGACATACGCCCAACAAATGAGAGAATCATAAGCCTGAGATATACCTGTTTGATGCCAGTGACCAAGAGCTTGTCCCAAAGGAATGAAAGACTTCAAACTTCACTTTCTCTGGTGTTGGTAGACACAATGAAGAACCAATAAATAAGTCAACTTCAAGTAACAATTATCAGTTTAAAATTGAATGGTAGACAGATTTTAATCTCCATCCACTATAACAAAACCCTAGTAATGAAAAATCTCCAAAAATTACTGCCAAGAATATGAGGCACCATCACCAACTAAACCCTGAGAAAATGAGGCACCACCACCAACTAAACCCAAAAATCTGCACATAAATCAAAAGGAACCGTACTTTAAAACTCCACCAAATACTTAAACAATAACAAAAATTGCAAAATTTGTACAGAATATTACCACCCAAAAGATGTAGTTCATAGAATTATGTCAAATTGATAATAACAAAAATAGTTTAGAAGATTAGGGTTGTACTGCAGGATCCATTCATGTGTTATAGATAGAGTTGCAACCAAACACATCATACATAATGATTTGACTTTAGATAAGAAATCGATTTCTAGGGTTTGAGTGATTGAAAGATTGGTGATTCCCGATTCCACTCGGTTCAAACCCAAACCCAAACACAATCCCATCTATCCTTCTTCTCGAATTTCTCAAAGAACACCAATCTTAATTCAACCAAATCCACACATCATCAATCTTGAGTTCAATTTCAAACCCTAATTGCAATTTCCTCCGTATGTGACTTCATTTTTAGACATAACTTCTTGGTAGAACATCACCGAAACCACCATCTTCAATTGCACTAGATCCTGCTTTTTTCAAATCGAATCAAACCAGTAGAACCCATCAATCACCATTTTTCGTTAACGGCAATAACATTTCATCTTCTCGTTCTCTGAAATTCAAATTCTAATCCCATCTTCGATTTCTCTCTTACATCAGTAACCTCTGAGAAAAACCCAAAATAACTTTCTCACCTGCTCCGTCTTCTTCTCGATCTCTACTAACCCATTATTTACGAACATGACATGATTTAGCCGCAGCAAGGGTTTGACAGAGATGCTGATTTGTGAGAGAAAGGAGTTTTGATTTGTAAGATTTGACTAGATTCAAGAGAAATGGGTTTTGAATCTTTTGATTTCTAAAAACGGGGGTTTGATTTCTGAAAGCTCAGATTTAAGTTTTGATTCAGAAGAGAAGAAAAATGGGAGGAGGAGAACTCGAGGATAGAGATAAAGAAAAAAGATAAAGGCAAATGTGAAAATAGAAGGAAAATCGATAATAATATAATTTCAAAAGACATTTCAGTCCCCAACTATATTAATAAAGGAAAGCGTGTCCTAGTTTCTTTATTTTTTTTTGGTTTTTTCTGGTAATTAGGATATAGTGCAACGTATGTTTTAATATGACCAACGGATTAGCGTATGCAACCCATATATCCGTTGCAAACCCGAAAAACCAAATGTTGCAAAAACCTTGATTTGGTGTAGTCGGGTATAAGGCAGTCACGCTAATGGAAGAATACTCGGGGTATAATCAAATCCCATTGGCCCCTGAGGATCAAGAACATACTTCATTCTTCAAACCTAGAGGACTTTATTGTTACAACAAAATGCCATTTGGATTGAGAAATGCGGGTGCTACTTACCAAAGGTTAGTGGAGGACATGTTTGAAGACAAGATTCATCACACCATCGAAGTCTACATGGACGACATGTTGGTAAAAAGCAAGATAGCATCCAGCCACATTGGCGACCTACGCGAAATTTTTCAAACTATGAGGAAATATAAGATGCGAGTCAACCCTGCTAAATGTACTTTTTGGATTACTTCGAGTAAATTTTTGGGTCACATAATTATGGACGAAGGCATAGAAGAGGATCCTGAGAATATTAGGGTTGTGGTAGAAATGCCATCTCTAGTGACGGTGAAAGACGTACAAAGACTAAACGGCAACTTAGCCCACTCGGGCGATTCATTTCTCGATCTTCCGACAAATGCAAAGACTTCTTCGGGACACTCAGAAAAGGGGAGAAGTTCAGGTGGAGCGAGGAGTGTGAAGAAGCATTTCAAAAAATAAAACAACACCTAGCGAGCCTGCCGGTGCTACAACGACCCGAGCCCGATGAAGTGCTTACCTTATATCTCGGGGAAAAGGGTTATGCAATAAGTGCGGTCCTGGTTAAAAATGTTGGGACAGAAGAGAAGCCTATATACTTCATAATCAAGATCATTAATCCAGCCGAGAAGAACTACACCAGGATCGAGAAACTAATTCTCGCTTTGGTATGGGCGACGACACAAAAACTACGGACGTACTTTCAGACTCATAGGATCCGTGTACTTACGAAGTCGTCCATAGAATCAGTACTCGATAACGCATCAAGGTCGGGACGGATCTCTAAATAGAGTGCTCAAATTAAGCAGTTCGACGTCTTCTACGAAATGAGGACAACATTAAAGGCGCAGGCAGTGGCGGACTTCTTGGCCGATTTTCCTTTGAACGAGGAGGATGAGGTCGAGGATATCTCGGGCATGGAGGAAGACCGATAAGATCCGTCCGATCTCCTCGATACATGTGACCCGACACGGTGGGAAGTTTTTATAGATGGGTCGTCCAACAAAGATGGGTCCGGTTTAGGACTCGTCTTCACTACGCCAAAGGGGAAGAAGATGGTTCACTTGTTTAGGCTCGAATTTAAGGCAACAAACAATGTTACTGAATCTGAGGCGGTAATACATGCTTTGCGAATGATAGTCGAAATGGAAATCCACGATTTAAGGCTCACTAGCGACTCTCAACTAGTCATTAGACAGATCAATGGACAGTACGCCACACATGACTCGGTTTTGCAGAAGTATTGGGAACTCGCCCAATTTTACATGGGACAGATACCAAATATTAAGTTCCGACACATCTGCAGAAAATATAATCGCCACTCCGATGCACTGGCCTACATTGCTTTGATGCTAACATACCCGAGCGAGGAAGGCATTCGAGTTATGCGAATTTTAACGTCATCTATACCCGAACCAATAGACCTTTTGGCATATGTAGCAGTTGCCACGGCCGATAAATATGAAGCTGGGGATTGGCGTAAACACATTCACCAATACTTGGAAACGGGAGAACTGCCCAAAGGGCGACCTGAGATCAACAAGATTAAAACCAAAGCAGCGGCATACGAGTTGCGAGATGGTGTCTTATACAGAAAATCCTATTTAGGACCGTTATTTAGATGCTTAAGCAAAGAAGAGGGTCACACGATCTTGAATGAATTGCACTACGGGGCAGCGGGTAATCATAACTCGGGGCGGAGTCTGGCAGCTCGAGCAAAGACCATGGGATATTTTTGGCCTTACATGAATGAAGATACTAAGCACATGTCTTTAATCTGTGATGAGTGCCAGAAGTTTGGTAAGAAGATACATGCACCAGCAGTCACTCTGAACTCAGTTATTAGTCCCTGGCCATTTTCCAAATGGGGGATCGATATCGTGGGGCCATTACATGTCGGGTCGGGACAAAGAAAATACTTGATAGTGGCCACGAACTACTTCACCAAATGGGTAGAAGCGGCACCCCTGAGACATATTCGAGACAAGGACGTATTCCGTTTTATTTGGGAGCACATTATCTGCTGTTTCGGTGTACCAGCTGCAATTGTCTCGGACAATAGGAAACAATTACAGGGCAAAAATATCGACCTATTATTCAACACTTAAAACATTCGAAAGAGCATGACGACACCCATTTACCCACAAAGTAATGGGCAGGCCGAGATTACAAACAAAACCATAGCCGACAACCTAAAAAAGAAGTTGGACGGGGAATACGGCGAATGGTGTGAGGAGCTCTACAACGTTCTATGGGCTTACAGGACTACACACAGAGATGCCACTGGTCTATCACCTTTTATGCTAACGTATGGCACCGAAGCTATTCTCCCTACAGAAGCAATGATACCTACAACAAGAACTGAGGCTTAGAGACGAAACATCTCGGCAGACCTGATCTTGGCCAAGCTCGACGACTTAGAAGAAACTAAGGAGATGGCCCTGCAAAAAATGGAAAACTATCAAAGGCGACTACATCGTGAATATAACAAGCGAGTTCGGCCAAGAGAATTTCAACACGGACGATTAGTACCTAAAGAACTACCCGATTATGAATGTGACAAGAAGAGAGGAAAATTAGCGGCGCGATGGGGCAGACCATACACGATTGTGGAAAAGGTGGGAGAAGGGGCATATAAGATATTGAAATCGGACGGAACACCCGAACCGCGGTCGTGGAATACTAGACACCTAAAGTTGTATCACCTATGAGGGGTGCGAAAACAGGTATGATATCTTGTCATTCGTATCCTTAAAAATCCACGTGGGGTAGGAACTATGACAATTGCGTCTAATGGTCATTCTTACTCGAGGCGACGGCAGTGTGCAAGTGCCGAGGTGACTTACACTCGAATGGGCATTTGTACTCGGGGCGACGACAGTGTGCAAGTGCCGAGGTGCCTTACACTCGACGGGCTATTCGAACTCGGGGCAGTGGCAGTGTGCAAGTGCCGAGGTAGTCTAAGGGTTCTGGTGGTTGGAAACCAGCGGCCGATTGTCGGGGCATGAGTACTCGACAATCGAGCATACAACATTGCTCCCATTGCAAGTGGCCAAAATCACTTGCCCAAGGTAGCTAATTGATAGCTCCTTGGGGATATTGAGCCAATAAAGCTTAGGAAAGACCAATACCCTACCACTAGATCGAAATGACGGTGATGAGATACCTCAATCGGGACATGGCATTGGGCCCGATGACCCTCCCTGTTGAGTGTGTTCGACAGAAATGGAATTTATACTAACACGTTAACACACTTTGTTGCAGGAAACAACAAGTTCAACATTAATAAACAACCAAAGTATGAACAAAACGACATAAGGGAGAATGTCAAGTAACAAGAAAACAACCGGTTGGCGACGCAACACCCCATAAAACAAAGAGTTAGGAAAGAAAATAAATATGTTCAAACGAATTACAGCCTAACATAATGAGCAGGATAGTGGCGCAACACTACAAAAGGTCCATCTATGCATTTGGAGGAACTGATCCTGAACCGGCCTTTTTAGCAGCAGCATCGACTCGCTTCTTATCCATCACCGCTTTAACACCTTCATTCACTCTAACAACCAGCTC
Organism: Papaver armeniacum; assembly: GCA_023531295.1. NCBI lineage: Eukaryota > Viridiplantae > Streptophyta > Magnoliopsida > Ranunculales > Papaveraceae > Papaver > Papaver armeniacum. Next base: position 81,098 of record JAJJWW010008026.1, on the reverse strand, counting down.
GGAATTGAACCTCTCCTTCTCAGCAGCGAGACTCTGAGTCAACTGAGTCGATGCCGCCTCAGCAGTGGCCACTTTCCCAAGCAGATGGGTCTCCCTCGCCTTCAGTCGGACATTCTCTTCCTCCAACAACTTCACTTTCTCTTGCTCAACTACAGGGGCAAATACACCGATTAGAATTATGACAAGGGCAGCATAACAAAATAACGACTACAACCAAAACATATTACACACAATAACACCTTCAAGCAATGGAAACACTTCTTTCATAGTATCCTCGGACTTAAGTAAACTATACTCAAGGGCCGAAATTTTCGTTGTTAGCTCGTTGTAATGCTGTTCATTGAACTCATTGGTGGGGCAGTGTTTCTTATGATCTTGCCAATCAGCCTTTTGTCGATCATGTGTCAGTCTCAAACACGACATCTCAGTTTGAAGCCACTCTAACTCTTGGGATACCTTCTCGAGTTGTCTGAGCTTTTCTTTCAACTCTTGATTAGACAGCTCGGCCGTATCTCTTTCCTTCAAAAGCCGCTTACGATCGACGTGCAGATCCCTAAGTTGATATCTGAACTTCTCACATTGACTCTCCAAATTATCGGCCAACAACGTCTTATCGGCAGCAATCCCTTGGAACCGAGATAAGCTTGCTCGGAGATTATCCATATCATCGGGCACATACTCAAATCTTTGAAACTTCTGTAACTCATCTCGAAGTTGTTCAAGCTCGGACTCTTTTCGATCTATCTTTTCATCCTTATTCACAATTCTTTGGCGTAGATTCTCAACATGATCCAATTCAATATCTAGTTTTATCTTTAACAAACGGTACTCTGAAGCGGCGTCGGCATCAATACTAGACACCTCGGCTAAGAATATAATACTAAGCTTAATATATTGGTACTATAGAATCAATCACGAAGATGTGGGTTTCAAGCAAGTACCTTGGGCATCGACCAATCATTTCTCAAGATCTCGGGCCTGTCCTTGCTCACGCTGCAATTGAAGCCGAAGATCCTCCTTCTCCGCTAGCTCTCTCCGACGAATAGTAGCATCCAGCAACTCCTTGTTGACCGCCTAAGAACATTGTAAACGTTAGTGATCATTTCACTCTACAAACCTATGGATAAACAAAACAACTTACAATTCGATCAAATGTGCCCTTTAGACCAGCAGAGTACAAAGCTACGCAATTGATCATCTCCTCATCGGACAAGGAGCCAAAGTTAGGAGAAATGAGAGCCCCTAAAGAATTGCACATAGAGCCCGAGACAGTAAAGGAGGTGGTACTGCCCGAGTTAGGAACCACAGGAGAAATGGGCTCCAACAACTCGTTCCTAGAAGTAATATTCTCTTCGCCATGAGTAACCACATTATTTCCACCATCACCAGACTTCTCCATCTGCTTCGGCTCATGTTCATCATCATCGACCTCTTCTTCTCCATCAAAAAGATCTTCATCATCATCACCATCAGATTCAAGATATACAACACCATCAGCAAGAACAATCCCTTTACAGTGTATTTCTTGTGGCACGATTTTTCCCAGGCATACAAGTCGCCCTTAGTCTCCTTACCCTTCCCATGGGCTTACCACCTACAATGGCGAGAAGAAACATCAGCGTTTTTTGAGGCGACTTCCCCGGAAATAAGACAAAGGAAGCCGATCCTCGGGATCCTCACCATCGATCGCAACAGTGTCCTCGGCCCCACCTTTACTAACCCTCGATTTCTGCACATGAGCCTTCGTCAGATACATTCAAGGCAACAAATAGGGGCAAGTACATGTACTTTAGGAAAAGCGGTATATTTGTTACCTTCACTGTCTCCTCCTCGGCCCCCGTGCTAGAACCCCTCTTTCGAGGAATGAGAACTTCCTGTTGGGCGGTCTGGGACTTGAACTACAAAAAGCAAGCAAAATTAAAACATTATCAAAACATGGGCCGACATCGACCAAGACGAAGGAACTTACCCGATCAACATTGACGACCCAGAAAGGATAAGGCTCGGCCGGAGGAGAAAACTTGCCACTATAAAGAGGACCATAGATGCCTAATGGAACTCGATCCCAAGCTACGTTAATGGTATGACGGGCATGCTTATTAGTCGTCTTAGTAATCTTACCCTCGGTATCCTCGTTCAAAAGAAGATTCTTAAAGCCCTCGGGGATAACCTTGTTGTGGTGAGGGCTAGCAGCAAAACCAGCAAGGTCTCCATTAGCAGAAGTCCCACTCCGGTAGTTGGAAGCAAAACTGGCAGGAGTATAATCTCCCGCTTGGGAAGGATCATATGTCGACCAAGCAGTAGGAGTACAGCTGCCCTGACTTCTCCTTTCGAACTCATTTATGATGAGGAAAGTATTACCATTCCACTAAGCCAAGGCTCGATGAGGGCGGATCTTGGAGAGGGCTTCATACATAAATGGACGACTCGGGTCATACATAGGAAAGCGCAACCCGAGCTCTAGCTGACCTTTGGTAATGACAGTCGCCTCGGGCGAGTGGGAGAAGTTGGCCACATCACTTCTCTTCAAAACTCCTTTCTGGCCCGATAAGAGAGTAGTCTTGTAATCATGAAGATTGAAGTCATCCTTCAATTGTTGAATGAACTGTTCATCCGTCAAGTCTTTGGCAGCCTTCTTATCATTCCTACATAAAGATGAAGGAGAACCATCAAAGAAAAGAGAATTCAGGGCACGGGAAATATGATGGGAAGGACTATCAATAATAAATAAAGAATCGAGAGGAGCACCATCGTCTTCAGAAAAGGTATAACTTAGCACCTTTTTTTCTGTCATAGAAGGAGTTGAAGAAGCAGGAGCCATTAAAGAAGCAGAAGAGGCAGAACCCAAACTGAGGGGAATGAAGACGAACAACGAAAACACCATAACTGCAGCAACGGAAGATCAACAAAAGGTTGAAGGATTAAGATTTCCTGAGAAAGATTAAAGGGTAGGAAGATGTCAGAGCAGCGGTGGAAAGGAAAGAGAATGTTATTTTGAAAAAGAAGGAAAAATGAGAAACCAAGGGTTTAAGGGAAGGATTTATACCTTAGGGAACTGTAACCGACGGAGGAGGTAACCGGTCATAAAGAAGAGCGGGAGTGGGGAAAAACATGGCGTGGAATACATCATGACAAATGACGTGGAAGCCGAAGCGGTTTCTTCCCCTCGTGTCGATCACACGAGTGAAAGAAGGGGCATAAATGTAGGTGTAAATAATCCACAGATACTGGTGGAGCAGTCTAGGAGGCGAGACATTAAATGCAGAAGAAGCGTGAAGCACTGAATCCTACCACTCAGCCTTGGCGCGAGAAAAGAGATATGAAATGAACCCGTGAAGACAATACGTGTAAAGTAGGGACGTGATAGCCCTCAGGTACATCAACAATAAATGCACTGACTAAGTGGTTGAGAAGATAAGGATGACTCGGTCAGAGTAAGACTCGGCTAAGAGTATCACGGGCGACATCGGCAGCATTCTCCAAAGACACTAACATCGGGTGAAGAGGCGACATGAGGAAACATCACCAAGTTCGGACTAGTACATCGGACAGGGCATCAACCAGAGCCGAAGAGAACATCAAAGAAGATACACCATGACATACACTGTAACTCGGATGTATTAGCACTTGTGGCAATAAATAGAGGGCTTTGTAGAGAGTTAAGGGCAAGTATTCAGTAAGGGAGAGAGAGCACTAAGAGCATGTAAGTGAGGAAGAGAGAACTTGTGAGCTAGAAACATCCTTGTAACTCCAATTCAAGTAATAAGATCATCAACCCTTCACCCCGTGGACGTAGGTAATCATACCGAACTACGTATATCTTGTGTTCTTGTACATCTCTTGCTTGTTTGCTTCCTTGTGTGTGTGTTTATGTTTCTTGGATGTAGAAGTAGGATTTTCCACATCTACAGTTATGTTATCTTAATTAGATCTTGATTTGGGTATGTTTGATGTTTGATTTGAAAAAATGGGTTTATGAGTTTAACTCTTAACTTGATGAAGAAATGATGATTTAATATTAGAAGTGTTCAATATATGCAAAAACATTAGCTAGTAGTTGAAAGATTTCTGCACTTGTCACTGGGCTAATCTCGTTTGTGGGTCAGCCTTGTGGGTATGGGCCGGGCAGATAAACCAACTTCGAAAGATCGTCTTCACCACCCGTTTTACTGGTAATGCTCTATTTTTTCCGCCAAAAAAAATCTTTTCGAAGTCTGAATTTTGTCGAGACTTACTCAAGTTCAAATGGAGAATACTATTGTTTCTTATTAATGAGATTGAAGTAGGGTTTGCTGCAGTATGCTCTTTGATATGGATATTCAAAATTGAAAATTGATTTTTTTTTTAATTTTTTTTTTGGGATGAAGAAGATACTGAAATTAATCTAAAAGTTCATCACTGAGAGAAGTATCCGTGAGTTAGAAAAACTTTTTCTCTTGTACAAGATCAAGCCAAGGGTTTTGAAGATGAAGAGAAGTTAATTAATCACGATGTTTTAGAAAAATGTACTTGTTTTAAAAATGTGTTTCAAACAATGTTTATAAAAATACGAAAAAAAACTCATTCAATTTACATTTGTTTTACACATAAGATACAACTTTGCATAAGTAGTTTTATTCATATTAGACTTTGATTAGAATGTCAATAATTTTTACATAGAGGTAAGTTTATTAAAAAAAAACGGATGAATAAAGGTAAGCCATAATGAATTAGTGAACCATCTATTTTATTCAATTAAATTATCAAAAGCATTTTAAACCCAGCTATACTTCATTCTTAAGGGACTATCCAATATTGAGAAGTTTACCATCAATGACCAATGTTTCATTTACCTTGCTCAAAACTATACAAGTAACTGACTACATTATTTGTTGAGAAATAAAAGTTCTTATAGAATTGCTTTGAAATGACGAGGGTACCCAAGTACACCACAATCTTTTCGCATACGAGTAATAAGATGATTTTAAAATTAAATAACTTTTAATGCGGAAAAAGTAAAAGCACACAAACACAACAATTTTGTTAACAAGGAAAATGCAAATGCAGAAAAACCCCGGGACCTAGTCCAGTTTTGAATTCTCTCATATCTAAGTCGTTATACAAAGAACAAAACCAACTTAGTATAGTTGAGACCAAGTAATCTACCCCTATATACTTAGTTCCCTTAGTATCCCTGCACCTAAAACCGTCTGGCCAACGCACGTGAATCCCAAGACATGAATCACTATCTTGAGTTGTTTTACCGATGTAAAGTCTTAAGCACTCAACTCCTTTTGATCGTCTTCCAAACAATAAAGGAACAAAGTTTTTTGGTAACTACTCTATCGATCTTTAAGAATAAAGATATGTTGAGTTTTGACAAAAGCTATTCCGTTTAAACAAGTAAACTCCTTTGTCGGGTAAGATCAACCAAGAACCAAAATAATCATATCTAGATTCACAACTATCATATTCGGATATTAAAGAATACCACCAATGATAGTTGCCGATCTATACAACTACTTGATCAAATCTACCAAAGATAAATTAGATCTTAATCGAACCCCAGCCAATCAAGATGTGTGCCTAAATTAATATCACAAGATGCAAAACCAATCAGAAAAATTTTCTTGTCTTCATATCACAAGATGCGAAAAAAATCGCTTCTTGTAGTAAAAATAGTAAAAACTTGGTTGCGTACGGTGGGATTCACAACTCGTGATACTAAATTCCTTCATTTAAGAATAATCAAACTAGGTGCAATCAAAGTTTCAACAACCGAATCCATCTTAAATAACTGTTCTTGCCTAGTTTCCCACCAATGGTTTTCTATAGCTTCTTGATCCCAAGCAAATGAGCTATATTTCACCAAATCAAAGGCATTATTACTTCTTCTCGCTAATGAAGTTATCTTAGTTTTGTACCATGGAAATGGTTCCAAAACCAAAAGATTTTCAAGATATGCAATAAAGCCCCATTTTCCAACTAATATCCAACCCTTAATTCAAATCTTGAAAATATCTAATATTAGTTTAACATTTAACTTATATAGTTTTTCTAGAGAGTTGTGGAAAATCAAAACAATTAAAATCTTAATTAAAAGATTCTCAATATTTCTGTTTGTAGAGAATTATGTACATGTTCACATTATATCCCCGGAAATTCTTTAGCAAACCCTAATTCAACTTGCATGTTGAGTTGGAAAATCTTTTCTCTTGGGACCTGTTAATGTAAAAGTAATGATACCATGAAGCTCGCTAGCTTTTTCTTCTAATGACTCGATTAGTGTAACTGTTGAACTTCACGTTATTGAATTCATTTTATTCATTCGGACAATTTAGTGAAGGGAAGATTAGTCATATTAAAACCGTGATCCTATCCATGGTCATATTTCGTTTTTTTCGAGTCTATCTTCTTCCTTTTTACTTCTTCTTTCTTATTTCTTCCTCATCTGGACCAATCATTAACAACATCCGTTGCTTGAAGATTTAAATTATCTCTTGGAAACTTCGAATTAGGGTTTCCCCTTAAAGTATAGATCCAATTGATTTCGTCACCAACGAGTAGTCAATTTTTTTAAACTTTCTTGAACCAACAAGATTAGGTCCACTGTTTCTAGCGCATATCTTGTAGTTGCAGGAAATCCCACACTACACCCCTCATAATATTTCATAGATCTAAATCTATTTCATAATCAAAATAAAGATTAAAATGCTAAAATTATAAAATGGACACAAGGATTTTTTACGTGGTTCGATCAATGTGATCTACATCTACGGTTCTTCACTATGATTGTTGAGGTTACATTAGTATTACATTTACAATCTCCATTAATGGATATTTTGTAGAGCTCTAGATCTAATTTTAGGGGAAGAAGATGATAAAGAAAAATAAATCTCTCTTTAAAAATATCTCTCTCCAAAATATCTCTCTCTCTCTCTTCCCAAAATTATTCTCCCTTTCTCTCTCATGCTCTCTTCTTTATATAGTGTTTACATAGTGGATGACAGCTCATATACAACTAATATTTCCCTTAATTTCGGATTTACCTTGCGACATCTCGCAGAGTATAAATGTTAAGTCTCGCAGACACTCTAGTTTTCGCAAGATCTTCGCGCTTTCTTCATGTTTCTATCACCACCATCTATTTCGTCGTCGATCCGCAACACTTGTAAAGTATCATTGGCGAGGACTTCACAAGTATATCCTTGCTGCGATATTCTCTCCTACATCTTGCCTCTTTTTTCTTGAATATTGCTTGAAGAGCGATTTTTAAGAAAAAATCCGTTGCTGTAGTAGTCTTTGATCTTTATCGATGAAGGAACGAGCGGAAGAATACTTGGACCGAAAAGTACGTACTTGCCTCTATTCTTTTGCGAAGTTCCTAAGCTTTGCGAAATAAATTAGAAATATCAACCCTTGGAGTATAAGAAGTATGAAGTATCCTTGAAGAAGTATAAGAAGTATCCGTCCTTGATTGCGAATAAGAAGTATTGCGAAATTATTACTCCATGCTCTCTGCCTCATGCAATGCTCTATTCTTTTGCAAAATTCCGAAGCTTTGCGAAGTGAATAAGAAGTATTAATCCTTGAAGTATAAAAAGTATTGCCTCTGTTCATGCGAAGTTATTATTCCATTTTTGGTGAGGATTCTTGTTGTTCATTGGTGAATATCTTCTTTGGAAGTAATTCTTGCCGAGAAGATAAATAACATAAAATGTTTTCTTGGTTATCCATAGTTGCCTCTGTTCTTTATCTATGAGGTAGAATCCTTGAGAAAGTGTTGATTGAGCGAATTGTTTTTTCATTCTTATTTTGCCTCTGTCTCATATCTTGTGCTCATGCGATAGTATAATCTCTCCAGGCTGCTTATCTTATCTTGTGAAATAATCACATTCTGTGAAATTCTGAATATCTTCTGCGACGTTTTGAATAATTCTGTAAAATTCTGAATAATTCTGCGAAGTTTTGTAAAATACTTGTGCGAATATAATACTTATGTAATGATTATGTTATGAAATGTGTATGCGATGTTTATGCCATGAAATGCTTATGCGATGCGTTCATGATGCGAGTATGATGCTTGTATGATGAGAATGCTTATCTACTGCAATGTATAGCCAATGTTTGTGTTACTTAGCTCATTTTGCCGCTCTAAAATTGATGTAGCTTTAAATCGCTTCCATTCTTCATTTCTCTGATTTTGTCTCTAGTATATGCATTCCTCTTTGCGTATTTATTTTTTCTCGCAAGTTCTTACTTGTGCTTCATCTTTTCTTATTCCTGCACTATTAGTATCGCATAAAAATATGATCATAATATCAAGTGTATGGCATTTGCATTGCCTCAGTCTCATTATTATGTACATGTTCGCAAGTTTATCATTTAATCATTTTATCAAGCTCGCAAGCTTATCATGTAATCTTTTTTTGCGATGAAAGATCTCTGTTACTTACATTCAAAATGTTTATGTTGAATTTTGTCATTGCGACAAGATCGCAGGACGTCTTTACATTTTCATGTAATGACCCATTGGTCTTGCCTTATCAGTTTTCTTGTGTGGTCTTATTTCGCCTTCCTAGTTAAAGGTCTTATTTTGCCACCCCTCCTTATTGCGACAATATGACAGGCCTAAATATTCTTGCGAACATAAAGCCCCATGACATTGCCGTCTTGCGACGAAATCGCAGGACGTCTTTACACTTTCATGTAAAGACCCATTGATCTCGCCTTATCTTTGTCTTTTGTATTATTGCCTCTTCAGGATCATTGCACAAATATGACAATCCTAAATTTCCTTGCGAAAATAAAGCCTCATGACATTTGCGTCTTTTGACACTTATCGCCTCCCTAATGGAGGGTGCCGCCCTTATCTTCTCCCCGGTTGCCCCTTCAAGGAGGCGTACATCGGCCATACAAGACTAGCTCCTCCCATCCGGTCTTAACAAAGAAGCGTTGTTTTCGCAGCCTCTTATCCCTTATACCTATAGGGCTTATGGTTACGAGACCGCACCCTAAGTGGAGTTTTCTTGGCCGAGTGCAAAGCATGTGCCAAGACTTGTCAAGAGTGGTAAAGAAGTTCCATGCTCCCGCACTCTTGACTCAACCGTGTACCTCGGCGCCTTGGTCATACGCTGACTCCTTGGAAGAGACCCTCGGTCGTCCAACCAGGGTATAACCTTATATAGTTGGAAATCCAAGGTATCTCTCCGGGATGGATGTTATTATCCCCAATCTCCATGACTCAGGTTCCGGGAGCGGTGTAACCTTTTCCACCGAGCCGAGTTAAGAGATACCCCTTATATGACGCACTTTAGGTCTTACATTTGCCTCTTACGAAATATCATTCGCGAACTAGGGTGTACGCCATAAAGGTTTGTCCCATTCACTCACTCATTCATTTTTGTCAATTCGTTCAATCATTCATTTTTGATTATCTCTTCTCATTATCTTTGCGAAATTATCGCATTTCCATTATCTCTGCGAAATTATCGCAAGTCTTCATTCTGTCATTCATCCTTTCATTCCTGTCATTTCCTTCATTCATTCTCATAATATCATATCATTTAAAGCAAAGTAAATATTCAAGAGAAATTCCAATACATTATAGTCCTGAAATCTTTGTAGTTGTGAAATCTTTATAATTCTGCGATCGTATCGCGTTTTGTAATTCAAATCAAAAATCTTTTATTGTCTATAAAAGAAATATTCTAGAGAAATATATAAATTGAATTTTCTGGGTATTTTTTAATCTTGAAATCTAGAAATCTTTGTAATTTTGAAGTCTGTATAATCTTGAAATCTTAGTAATATTTGTAATCTTGCGATCGTATCGAGTTTTGTAAATCAAATCAAAAATCTTTAATTTTCTGTAGAAATAAAATGTTTAAGGAAAATGGTACTTAGCTTTTGTGGTATGCTGCTTTTGTTGTCTCTTGCGAAGTATATGATTTGCTTGCGAAGATAGCATCCTCGAAGTGTATAAACATCGCACAAAATATAACTATCTCGCAAAAAAAGAAGTGTGATAAATGAGATTTGAACCCTTGACCTGCCTCTTGCGTATTCTCGCTCCATACCAACTGTTCTAACCCTCTCTTGCGAAATTAACTTGCGAAATAATCATCAACTTTCTTCTTTGCGAAATAATCAAATTTCATGCGAAATTTCGCATAACAAAAATAAATGTGCGAGAAGCAAGAATTGATCCTGCGACCTTCTGCTTGCATTCATGCTTCCTGACCAACTGTGCTAACTCTGCCTCTGCGAGGTGTTTCTGCGAAATAATCATCTACTTTCTTCTTACGAAATACCCTTGCGAAATCATCTGCGAAGTGTTCGTGCTGTGAACGTTCGCAAGGTAAACATTTGCGAAGTTGCAAAATCTCTTTGCGAATGGGGAGATTCGAACCTAGACATCAAACTCCTTCCCTTTGCCGATGACCATCCGAGCTAGCTTAAGCTTGCGAAAGAAACACATATTTCCACTCTATTATTCTTCCTTTCTTTTTAGTAGTTCCAAAAAGTGTGAAAAATATTGAGCTTTGCGAGAATTGATCATGCGAACTCTAACCCATACTCCTAATCCCTGACCATCTGCGCTACTTGTTATTTGCGAAAGAAACACATAATTTCATAACCTTATTCCATTTCTTCTCATAAAAAATATGCGAAAATTCGCGAGAGATGGGAATTGAACCTGCGACCTCAAGCTTATTGTCTTTACCTCTGACCAACTTTGCTGGCTTCTGTTTGCGAACTATCTCTGCGAAATAATAACTTACTTTCTTCTGTGCGAAATACTCTTGCGAAAAATACACGTTCATTGAGATTTGAAATCGCGACCATGAACTCACTAACCTCGCAGTGACCAACCTGTGCTGCCTCTTGCTTGCGAAATAATGAAACAACCTTGCGAAATAATCCATTTTTTTTTTTTTATAAGCAAAAATTCTTTTGCGAGGAGGAGATTTGAACCCGAGTACTACAACTCACTCTAGCGAAGCTTGACCAATCAACTGCTACGTCTTGTGTGCGAAAGGAATGCACAATGCTATAGTTTTAATTATATCTTCGCACGTAGTAAAAATAGTAAAGGGTTGCGTACGGTGGGATTCGAACTCGTGATACCGAATTCCTTCATTTCGCCTTGACCATCTATACTAGCTTCATTTGCGAAAGCAAGCTATATTTCTGTCCTATTATTACTTCTTCTCTTGACTTAGTTTTACCATGGAAATGGTAGTGAGCCCCATTTGCTGCTTGACGAGAGTTTTGGGAATTAATTGTCGAGTAGAGATTTGCTGATATCCCCAGTCTGCTACAACTTGCATGTTGAGCTGTTAATGTAAAAGTAATGATACCATGAAGCTCGCTAGCTTTTTCTTCTCGCTGGCTGTTGAACTTCACGTTATTGAATTCATTTTATTCTGCAATTTAGTGACCAAGTGATCCTACGTCATATTTCGTTTTTAGTCTATCTTCTTCCTTTACTCTTCTGGATCTGGACCAATCATTAACAACATCCGTTGCTTGAAGATTTAAATTATCTCTTGGAAACTTCTGTTTTTCCCCTTAAAGTTTATAGATCCAATTGATTTCGTCACCAACGGTAGTCAATTTTTCTAAACTTTCTTGAACCAACAAGATTAGGTCCCTGTTTCTAGCGCATATGTAGTTGCAGGAAATCCCACACTACACCCCTCATAATATTTCATAGATCTAAATCTATTTCATAATCAAAATAAAGATTAAAATGCTAAAATTATAAAATGGACACAAGGATTTTTTACGTGGTTCGATCAATGTGATCTACATCTACGGTTCTTCACTATGATTGTTGAGGTTACATTAGTATTACATTTACAATATCCATTAATGGATATTTTGTAGAGCTCTAGATCTAATTTTAGGGGAAGAAGATGATAAAGAAAAATAAATCTCTCTTTAAAAATATCTCTCTCCAAAATATCTCTCTCTCTCTTCCCAAAATTATTCTCCCCTTTCTCTCTCATGCTCTCTTCTTTATATAGTGTTTACATAGTGGATGACAGCTCATATACAACTAATATTTCCCTTAATTTCGGATTTACCTTGCGACATCTCGCAGGAGTATAAATGTTAAGTCTCACAGACACTCTAGTTTTCGCAAGATCTTCGCGCTTTCTTCATGTTTCTATCACCACCATCTATTGCGTCGTCAGTCTGCGACACTTGTAAAGTGTCATTGGCGAGGACTTCACAAGTATATCCTTGCTGCGATATTCTGCTCCTACAAATCTGATTTGAGGTAAAGGTCTTCTTAATAACTTACTAAAGCTATTAATTTGAGTTAAAGAGTTTATGAGTTTATGGATGATGATAAATAAATAATGAAACTGAAGTTTATAGTTTAAAGTTTGTTGGATTTGCAAGTAAGTTAGTAGAACTGGTGGTTTGTGAAGATTGAGAAATGAACTGTTGCAGGTGGAATTGAGTTACCTAGTAGTGGCTCTGCGGCTGTTGCCTAGTTGCAGGAATTGTTGAATGTTGAACTGAGTTATAGTGGTAACCAATTGAACTGATGGTGTTGGTAGTGGTGTTGTAGGTGATATGAGTTTAGATGTTTTGAAGATGTGTTAGTAGTGGTGATGGTGTTGCAGTTCATGGAGTTTGCAATGTCACTAAAATGGGTGTATGAACTGTTATAGGTGCAAGGGAGGTTAAGTCAGGGTGTTGTGGAATTGGAACTGGGAATTGGAAATGTGGATGGTGGTAGAAATGAAAGTGTGGGCAGTGTATGGATTGATGAAGGTTTTGCCTGAGTTGAATTTAGTGAATGCAGATGGTGTTAAAAGTGTTGATTGTTGCCTAGGATTGGAATTGTAGTGCAAGTGGAAAATGAATAGAAATAGTGTTGAGGCCGAGATTAAGTTTATAGTTTGGTTGATGCTTGGAAACTGCTTTTGCAGGTAAGCATAGTTTGAAGTTGTATCTAGAGATAGAGTTAGAGTTGAAATGGTTGTGTAGTGAGCTAAAATGAATGTTTGTGTGACTGTGTTGTAAGAATGGAGTTCAGATGAAAATTGGAGTTGAATCTGTGATGTGAAAGGCTTGCAGTTGCTGCCTAAAGGTGAGTGAGGTTGTAATTGAATTTGTGTTATAAAGCTGTTTTAAATGAATGAATTATTCTTTGGCTTGAGAAGTTCAGTCAGTAGGTGTGTTAGTATCAGTCTAGTTATGAAGCATAGTGAAAGTCTGTTGAATCAATGGTTTAAACCTATTAGTCATCCCAGTCAGTTGTCTGACTTAGCTCACTCAGTTAATCTGACTGAGTTGAATCGTGTTGACTCAGTGATCCCGATTTGTGACATGTGTTGACCTGGTTGACCGATTCTAGTCTGACTCATTGACCTGTTGACTTGACCTTAGACTTTGACTTTAGACTTGACTTGGGCGTTGACTGTTAGTTCCTGTGACCGTCAGTTTGACCGTTAGTGACTGTCAGTTGACTAGATGGACCAGGCCTTAGATTAATGGGTCGGATTAATGGACTTGGGCTTAGGCATAGTTTTCATATTTTGATTGTTTGGACCCTTGTGGTCTGATTTAGCCTTTGGCTTCTTCTACAAAGTTGTAGATATTCTTAAGACATATTTAATGGACTATATAATCAATCTAATTGAATTAGTAAACCTAGTTATGCTAAAGATAGAGAACAAAAGGCGTAAAGTCATAATTGGGCTTAAAACCATTAGATAAACTTATATGATTCTTGTGTGAGTCTTTTTGGCTAGATTCTTAGACTTCTTTTATGATTAACAGTTAGTCTTATTAACAACGATCGATTCGAGGATGAACCAGTGGATCATGGATCTCGAGGTAGGCGAGGCTTGTCATCAAAAGAGGTGGGAATCGATAACGAACTCTCTTATATTCATTATTGTTTTACAAATCAATATTTGTGTTGTGAAATTCATGCATATATTTGTGTGCTTGGTGTGGTATGAGATGTGTGCCGACACAATATCAGTATTATATGGCTAGGGCGATTGATTGAAGCACAAGGACATATGAAAAGAATTATTATCATTACCAAGCAAGAAAATATGACCAAGAAGAATTATTATTGAAAATGAATTAGAACTCTCTTAATACACATCATAGGGCTTCATCCGCAGCCCTAGTGAAGAGATTATTTCATTACAAATGAAAATAAAAAGAAAAGAAATAAACTAAAACTATTTACTCCACTAGACTAGAAAAAATCCCCCAATCTTGTAGTCAAGACAACTTATATTTTCTAAATATGCAAATTATTCCCATTATATGATGTCGACACTAGTGGACCCCAAAAGATATATTGTTATTTTGAGAATTAACTCCAATTCCAACCGCTCACCCGAGGAATTTGAATTTTCATCCATTTTACGGGCAAAGTACCGTATTTTAGTGCAGCCGAGCTTTATTTATTAAATTCTGCAAAATCAAATAAAATTATTAGTATGTACAAAAATAAGGAACTAATAAATATAAATTTGAGTAATAAATATGTAAGAATTAAGCACTTATCACACCCCCAAACCTACATTTTGCTAGTCCTCGAGCAAAACTAAAATGAAAATAAGAATCCTAACTCACTGTCGCAGGCATCGCGGTGGCACTTAGCATGTGCAACAAGCCTTTAAACCCCTAGGTGGCCCTAGTGGCCGAGTTATAGTCCCGGGAGGGCTTACCAGAGGTGTACCCACAAAACCTTTTTACTCCAAACTGGTCACAAGTATTCAAAGAGGTATGAGGACATACATATTCTCAACCTATCGCCAAGTAACTAGAATGCTAGAGATATTAAAAGTATCCGCTCTAAAGCTGAATAGGAAAAGGGGAGACACATCCGCAATACTGCTACATAAAGAGATATCCGCTAAACAGCTAGATAAACATTGTAAGATGCATCCGCTTTACAACTGGATAAGATTAGGAGAGAGATAAAGATGAGAGGGACGTCTGCTATACAGCTGGACAAATTACGTGTGATGAGTTGAACCAGTGCTAGAAAGATCTTGTGCCAGATGGAAAGCGGACTAACAAAGCAATCAATATGCATCTCTCTTTGACTCTGTCATAGTGTTCAGTAGAAACAACGTCTTCTTCGGCTTCAATCGTTGATGATAAACTCTTGAACTTCGTAGAACCTTGACAATTAACTCTTTTCTTCGATTTCTTACTTGAAACTTCCTTATAGATTTCTAATTCCATATGGCCTTATTGAACAAAACTAACAACAAAATTTAAATGTACATGATATTTTTCATTTTCTTCTTTCTTCTTTTTTTTTTTCATTTTTTTTTAAATTTTTTTTTAAATTTTTTTTTTAAATGAAAAGTTTAATTTTATTTTCAAAAATTATTTTTATAAGAAGTTAACCGGAAGTCTAGCCACTAGATGGGCACCGACCCCCTTTTGAATGACTAACCCTATTCTATGGAAAAGGAAATTTCCAATTTTGATGTTGGTGTCGTGGCTAGCAATATAGTACTTCATTCTCTTCAAAAAGTCTATAGTGTCGTCTCCAAGTTCACCCAACGTTGAAAATCTAAGGCAGCGAAACCGTATCCATGAGACCTGCATGTATCAAAATACTGGGTACGTTTCCGAGCTACAACATTGGACACAGAAAGCTTTGGTGTAAAAGCATGTAAACCACCACCTGCAAAAGGCGAAATCACAGTAACATCCAAACACACATCAAGACCATTATCCCAATTGTATACCAAGATATCTGCTGGCCTGAGTTCCCCACTATCGTGCGAAAGGAAACCTAGAGCGACTTCCTTTCTCACCCCAGTATTCCTGCACAGAAACACATATCAGCTACTGTATCTTGGGCGAAATCATGTCGAAATTTAACACCAACATCATGTGAGCAATGTAAGGCATGATCCCCATAGATATCCATATCTTTA
This sequence comes from Papaver armeniacum, assembly GCA_023531295.1. Taxonomy (NCBI): domain Eukaryota; kingdom Viridiplantae; phylum Streptophyta; class Magnoliopsida; order Ranunculales; family Papaveraceae; genus Papaver; species Papaver armeniacum. Next base: position 65,175 of record JAJJWW010008026.1, on the reverse strand, counting down.
TGGCAAGAAGAACATCGGCTGCCTTCTAAGAAAAGGGGGATACCTAGCCTGTAACAAAGAACAGAACAAAATTGACGAGGCCCAATCTTTTGGTTTAAACCATCTACCGGGACAGCTAGCAAATACTCTTGAGCGTGCTGGATTTTGTTGCACTTCCAGAGGATGGTATCACGTTGAGACATAGGGTATCGAGTTAACATCTTCTTCTTTACCGCATCGAAGTATGGGACCGCTAGAGATTTCATTGGGAAGGGGGCAGTATCATCAATGCAAGGTGTAGAAAGGTTCATGCCACATACCTGTGTGTAAGAATCTATAGCCTGTTGATAATCAAGGCTACGACCACTGATATTGGAGTTGCACAGAATTGTATTTTGTAGCGACTGAGTTTGCATACAGGAAGCTAAGTAGCAGTAGTGTTTAGTATCCGACATGGTGTAGATACCTAAACCTCCGTCTTTGATAGGCAATGAGACAATACGTTGCTGCAATGGACCGAAACCAGGCCCATCTCCAGTGATTAAACGCTGCAAGAATTGGAATAAGTATCTGTCAAAAGTAACTTCAGCCGGTTTTAGAGATGACGGTGCTGTGGTACGCATGGTGAAGTATAAGCGATAGACCCCAGCGCAATTACGGAGGAGCAATAGTTCAATCTGGAGGTCTTCAAGTTTTTGATTGGAGTCCATTAAACGGAAAGTATGTTGAACACGATCCATCACCAAGTTATTGCAGAACTCTTGATCAAGACTAATTAAACCACCAAGCAGTTTGACTCCATTTTTTGGCCTGCAAATGTTCACAGGAAAAACACCCATCTGCAAGCTGCGACTATCAATGTTAGGCCAAAAAACTTCAGTTTTGGTTACATTGAGGTGGAGTCCAAGTGTTGGGCCTACAAACTTGATGATGTTGAGATCCTTTGAAACCATCAAGGTGTCTTCAATGATGGTGCCATCGTCCAGGTACCAAGCATGCAGGTCATGTTCACATTGTTCACTAATCTATAACACAAGAGGGTGTAAGGTCAGGGCGAAAAGGAGTGGGCCAAGTGGGTCTCCTTGCTGAACACCTTGTGTAGCAGACAAGATCGAAGTGCCATAATATAACCTGGCTAGAGATGCATAACAAAATTCGACCCAAGGGTAAATGGTAGGGCACCTATCTTGCCGTACTTCACGTAACATGGTGTGCGATCAACTAGATTAAAGGCATTGCAAAAGTCGACTAACAACATAGTCATCGAATCTAGGTTACCTTTAGTTTGCATCAGCCGATTAACAGAATGTAGAATAGCCTCACCTCCACAAGGAATTCCAACTCCAAATTGCAAATCACCTAAGTAATCTCCCATAGCACTGCCAACAGTTGTAGCTGCCACTTTAGATACCAACCGTCTCCAAATTGTACCCACAACAATGGGTCTTATACCTTCACCGGGTTTGAGTAATGGGGTGAGGGGAGCACTGGCTATGTATTCACCTAACGAAGTAGGGCATTTCCCTGCAAGGAGAAGATTGACAATACCTGTGATAGACGAAAGAAGTTCATCTACAATGGCCAAGAAGAGAATCCAGTATGTCACACGCAATCCATCTCTTCCACATGACGTCCCTTTGGGGAAACTTTTAATCCTCCCAAGAACAGGTTTCATTATCGATACACGGACAGCCTTTGTCTCAACTACCTGGGAGGGTAAGTCGGGTGGAGGTGCTTGTGGATGCTTGTTTTGCAAATCTGTGAGGTTGTTGCAGTTTGAGGTGCTATGCCACTGGATGTCAAGACACGGATAGCTGCGGTGTACAGTCCATTACGCACTTTCCTACAACAAAGGTGCACATTAATGTCGTCTTGTTTGTGAGACTTGGCCTGAGGTCTGTCGGGTTGAAAAGATTCACATTCAATCAAGACTTTGTGCACTAATCTAATACAACCATTCGTTTCACGCCACTGAGATAAAGCTTGGTTGATAGACGAGGCCTATAATTTTTTCTGTGTGCCTGACTGCTCCTCGAGGCTACATTTAGGGATGTAACAGCGTAGAACACAAGTGGGGAAAAGAAGCAGCTGGATCCACAGGGATATATCCCTAGGATTAAGTATGATTTTGTCAAGGCATTGTTTAAAAGCTGCAGGGGAATTTAACTTACACTTCGAAGGGACGTTGCAGACAGTTTGAATTTGAGATTGGAATACCTTATCGAGCAACTCCAAAGATAGGCAAGCGGGTAATGTTTCTTCATCCGTTGCATTGTTGATTCCTTCGTTCGACAACCATCAGTCTGCGCAGGCTTGGGGATCCCATGTATGAAGAAATCAACACCTCTCGCCATTGAAGGGGCTTGGTGTTATATCCCCAATGTGTTGTTTACAAGGCTTACTCCATGCCTGCAAAATGCATACATTCTCGCACAGAGCCACTTTTTCATGTCAATTAAAACATCCTCCTGTGCTTTGAAGACATTAGCATTACTTCGAATTCTCTCCCTACACCGATCATTCCCTTCCCCATGCATGAAGTGTTGATCATTAAGATGAGGAATCAACGAATTCTTAGAAAGACCTCTGCCCCTCACCCCATTCTTACATCCATCAAAACCTTTGAAAGGGCATTGAAAATATGTACTGTAGTTGCAGGAAATCCTATACTACACCCCTCACAAGAATCCACACAATCAATCCATTGAAGATGAACAATTATAATTTTTGTTGATTAATTTCTTGAATGTTTACAAGGTAAAATGGAAAAGAGCTAGAAAAAAAATACAATCTCTATAAACTTTCTCTCTCTTAATGACTTGCCCAACATTTGAAAAAAGATCTCCCTCCCAATAGGCCTGTTCGGTTCTTTATATAGGGTGTTACATAATGGATGACAAAGCTAAGTTGTCCTTTATTTTCGGAATGACTTGCGAAGTGTCGCAAGTGTATAAATGTATAATCTCGTGACACTCCTAGTTCTCGCTAAGTCTTCACACCTTTCTCATGTTCGTCATGTCGTCATCCACCGCGCGTCACTTATTTTACTCGTCTGCGACGCCTTCGCTATGTAACGTTTATGGATTTCGCAGAGGTATTGGTGTTGCGATATTTTGATCCTACATCTTGCCTCTTCTCATGTCTTCTCTGCGAAGAAGAGAATGTCATGAGAATTATTATTTTTAAACTGCCGCAACCGTTCATCCTTATCTGTTTTGGCGATTTGACTTCATACTTTTACACAAAAATCTATAATACGTGTCTCTTCTTCCACCCATTTTTTGACACGTCCCTTTCAACCGTTACTTCTAAACCATTCACGTCTCTTCTCGCATTAAATGCGTTTATCTTCTCGAGAATTCTTCTTTATATATAGTTTTCTCATCCTCCTCTTCTTTTTTTTTACTTTCTCTCTGCAATTTTTCTTCAATTCTCCTCCGTAACTTCTGCTTCTGCTACTGTAAATTTTCTTTTTTTCTTTGATCTTCAACTCTTTAATCATTCCCATACTCTGAAGATGGCTCCACCTAGTCGTAGATATGAAGTTCTCTTGGGAGAGGCTCAAAAGGATTTACAAGAGAAAGGTTTCACACTATCCACTATTCCCCATCAAGAATCTTCATCTATTCTCTCCGCCAAATTATTTACTGATCACTGTTGTGATAATCAAAAGATCATAATCTCGCTAGGTCAGATTCTCGCCGGCCTTCCCATTCCTCTCTACAACCCTGAACTTCCTTTATTTTATGAAATTCTTGCTCATGAAAAATTCTCGCGAGCTGTTTACCAATTAAGTGGAGATTGTATCCGCTTAATGCTTGAGTTCGCCAACCGTGGCGCTGGTAAGGGGTCTCTCTATTCTAATGCAAATCGAGAGATCCTAAATTTGTAGATTTAGAAATATTCGCTGAGAAGTATTCAGTAGAAAGTTTCTTTGAGAATTATGAAGTAATAAATATGAAGAACGATAAAACTCGCTGGGGTGCACGTTTGAAAAGAAGAGAAAATATCCCCAGCGATAAAGTACTTATGCAAGATATCGATTGGCATTCTGGCAAGAACAATGTTCCTCGCCATTCTAAAGACGAAAAATGGTGTGTCCTTCCGCTATTCTTGAATGAACCTTATATTTCAGGTTCGAATGTACTCCCTGCGAACCTCGCCAACTATCAACCTTGGGTATTTAACTGACCCGAGAAAGCTAAAGAGGTGTGCTTCCCGAATTTCGCTCAGTTTGTAATTATAACTTCTTTTTACATCTACTAATCTTGCGAAATTTTCAGATTGTTAAATTGAGAAAAAGTTACGAAAGAAATCCTAAGGCAAGTACTCTGGCAATTCTCCAGTCGATCACGGATGAAGTAAGAAATAATTTTCTTCTTTATTTTTAACAATATTGTTGCCTCTATTTCTTATCTTCATTCGTGTGCGAAGGTGGGCGTTGAAGTTGTTGAAGAAGAAGACGTCAATCCATTCTTAAAAAAGAATAAAATTCCTTTAAAAAAGAAGAAGAGGATATTTCTGAAGCTGCGAAAGCTAAAGGTAAGAGTAAAATTCCTTTTCGCAAGAAGAAATATGCTGCTTCACCTTCTAAAAAACGGAAACTCCATTCTTCTTCTCGCTCCAGTCCTCAATCCAATGAGAGCTCTGATGAAGATAATGATGATGTTGACACCTCCATTGCGAAGGAGAATCATCCAGTTGAATCTGCTGTGGCGCAACTATCCAGTGTTTTTTCTGATTCTATGCAAGGAATTGGAGATGATCATCTTTCTGCCACATGCGAAGCTCTCGCAAATATCTGCGATGCTCCCTTACTAGAGGATGATGATTCTTTTCGTGGAGTTTCTAGAGCAGTGACTCCCAGTTTCCTAAACGCACTTAGTGCCTTGGTATGTTTATATTTCCTTATTTCTGCATGATTTCAATTATAAACCTTGTCTTGACGATTTCTTTATTTTCCTTTATAGTCTGGGAGAGCTTCCTTTGTTGTTACCTCGGATCTCGAGAAAAGGCGCAACATTCTTGAAAAGAAAAACCTTCAACTTCTCAAGAAGAATGAAGAATTGGAAACTGAAGTTGTTACTCTTCGCAAGAGAGATAAAGAACTTGAAATGAAACTGCTACTCTTCGCGAAAGGACCAAACAACTGGAAGTTGAATCCTCTTCTCAGAAGGATAAGATATCTAACCTTCAAAATTCTAACCAACAACTTTATGGTATAAGATTCTTCTCCTTTTCTTGCTTTTGTTCTGTCATTTATTTTTCTTTATTTGACTTATCATTTTTGCAGACGTTTATAACCTTTCTGATGAAGCCATACTTCTTCACTCATTTCCTGAGCCTATGGATAACGATGCTCTTCTCGTCCATCTCAATGATTCTTTAAATAGCTTTTCAAATGACAGAATCAAACATCTTTCTCTAAATGAACTTCAATCCAGATTCCGTCTCTTAGAAGCTAATCATAGATCTAGTTTAAATTTATCCAACCAACTTAAACACCTACACCTTAGTTCCCAAGAGAAAATTAGTATTTTAAGGAAGAAGGTTAGTGATCTTATAGATGACAAAGATCGCATTGCTAATCAAGGTGCCCAAGCATTAAATTTCAAAAAACTCTTCTTGAAGTCCAAGTTGAGCGGGATGAATCCATTCGCCAAAATGCTATTCTTAGCGAAAGAGAGAATCAAATTTGTTCCCTTCTTCTCATAAACAGTGACGATGAGTTCGCTTGGGCTGCGAAAGTTCTAGATGACGCCAGAAATAATTTAGGTGTTAATGTTATTCTTCAAGCTGAGCATACAACCTTGATTAGGGATATGATTTCTGATAGAGAAGGTTGTTGACCATTCTTCTTTACTTAACTGTTTATTATATATGAAGCTGTTATTAAGTTGCTGATTCATTGTTCTACGTTCATGATCTTTGAGAAGAGATTTCAGAAAAGAATTGAAGAACTTGAATCCGAAAAAGAGCAACTTGCAAAGGACTTCTCTCTTCGCAATGACAAGTATTCCAAGTTGAAGAAGCAACTACAAATTACTGTGGCGAACTTCAAAAATGATGTTGTTCTCTTTCGCAATCAAACTATTAAGACAGTCTGCGATGAGAAAAGTATTCCTCATTCCTCATACCCTTGTCTTCTTGACGAAATCCCTGAGAACATGCCTTCTTTGGATATCTCTGATATCGATGCTAGTGAAGAAGAATCTGATGAAGATAATGAAGTAGAAAGATCTGATGAAGAAGAAGAATCACACAAGAAATAGCTCCATTTTCTTCTTTCTCTTTTTTTAACATATGTACATTTATCCTTTTAATCTTCCATTTTTATAATCTCTTATTGTAAGTTTCTTGGATCTTCAAATACAAATTCTACTTTTGTTATCCCTTTCTGCACATGTTAAAAAAGCAACTCTTTTTTTGCAATATAATTAAACAATATTCTAATCAATCTGTTGATGGGTGAAAACTACTCCTGCAGAATTTGGTAATTTGGGGTGTGGATGAGGAATGAATCTAAACCTTCAACAAATGCACCGCGCGGTGAGTGCTTGTAGATTCGAGAGATCAATCACGTGCAAGTCCGGCCTAAACCAAGAAATGGCCGTTCCAGACTTGTTTCGGTCACAAAGTGAAGGAGATGGGGTTGATCTTAGGGAGGGAAGCGAAGAAGGTGTTGAGATTGTGAAGGTGTTGGCTTGCTTATGACTTGTAACAGAAAGATGAGCAAGCTTACGGTTGATGCAAGCAGGCTCTGAGTGTTTGAATACGGTTTTTTGTATTAACACTTGGTTTCTGTCGTCTGAACTTGTGTTGTTCTGTCTCCCCCCTTTTGAAATAGGGCGGAGAACCTATTTATACAAGTCATTGAGCCTCATTCACGTTTCTCGTGGGAAGTGGAGGTAGTGGAATGATGGAGTAGTGGAGTTGTGTGTCGGTGATACACGACCAGTCTTGCCCACTTCTCCTGTTCATCTCTAACCGCTCATGACTTCCTAACACGTTCTTGGATGGCGCGTTGCACGCCGCACGCCGAAACCGCCGACCAATACCCCGAAGATGTATCCCCGGTTTGTGACATGATTGATGTTCGGAATGTGGATCGTGGATCCATGAAAGATAGCATGTAATGCTGAATTGAATAATCTGCGTTATTCGTAAAGTTGATACTTGTGAAGTATCGTGTGTATTTCATGCGAGTGTTTTGCATTGTGGTGTGGTAAGGTGATGGGTAATGACGCCTTACTGACCAATTGACTCCTGACCAGGGTTGTATAACTAAGCTGGTGAAGTTGGACGGATGAGATGAGCCTTGAGACACTCATCTGCGACCGTTAATGAATATTAGGGTTTTTGAAGAGGTGCGCAAGCATCACTCTCCAGCCTTGGTCGAAACCAAGCATGGGAAGGATTTTGGAGAGGACCGACCATACATACGTGTTGACGGCATGATGGTGTAGGTGCTGTATTCCGTTCCCTCATGAAAGCGCGATCCGGGCCACTCAATTTGACCGTCAAAGAGGAGTGGTCGAGATTGATTTTGCGATAGAAGTTTGATACCGCAAGAAGCCGCGCGCCACACTCTTTTCCGGCGCATTTTCCAAGACGACCTAACTTGGTCGGTCTTGGCCGGTTGGTTTGGCGTGAAGATGGTAGGCTGATGTTCACGCCCATGTCTCACCGTCCCATGAAAACGTGATCTAAGCCACCCACCTCGTCCGGTGAAGTTGAGTGGTCGAGATCGATTTGCAATTTGGGAAGTGTATCCACGCATGTTTGAGCGGGCATTTTGATTGGCCGGGCGTGATATGCCTTGGCCGATTACATGAGGGGTAGATGGGCCCACGGTGGTCATGCTGGTATGACCGGACCCGCTCTATTTGATCTGTGGCCCTCCATTCGTGCCGGAGAAGATGGACGCGCGTGATGGCTTGAACCCTAATTTTGGCTTTCAAAGCCGTGCGACCATGCTCTTTCAAAGTGGACGAATGTGTTGTAACCAATCATGGTTGGTTTTGACCGATTGGTCAAGTGTGTAGGCGGTCACATGGTGATTGTGTCGACATGCTCCGGCCCTTTGAGTCTACATCTACACCCTCCATCTATACCGCGAAGATGGATGGTTGAGACCGTTTTGCGGCACATGTAATATGCCGCAAACCCTAATTTAGGGTTTTCCGTCCATAATGCTTGGTATGGACGGTTTCTTGGCAAGCAAAGGCCAATAGTCGACCATGCGGGGTCGGCCGTGTGTATTCCATACCTGCTTGGGGGTGATGGAATTGATCCGGGGTCGTCCAATCATGCTTGTGGAGTTGGATGACATGATCGGATCATATCCGGACTGATATGGTCAGTGCCTGATGCTCAATCGGGCTAGTATAACACACCGAGAGGGGCTCAATCGGGCTAGTATAACACACCGAGATGGCTCGGGCTAGTATAACACACCGAGAATCAGCCTGTACGGGTATTTCGTACATGGTTTCATTATAGTGCTTGGAGGTTCGTGTTACTCTGTAAGAGTAACACTCAGTCGTCATGCCACACTGATAATGAGTACAGGAAATACAAGGCTGATATGAAGTTCACAGGAAGGGATTGTTGCTACATGCTCCAACCTGGAGGAATTTCATGTATTCACAGAATGGGATTGTTGCTACATGCTCCATTCTTGGTGAATTAAGTGAGGGAGTATCCAACACTTTATAAATGGCTTTATCTTTTACAAGATGTCAGCGCATGATTTTTCTGGTTACTTACAAATTTAACCTTAAACGAAAATCCACCATCAACATTAAGTCCCCTGCCTAGCACATGATGGTTACACTATTGTGTGGTAGGCATGAGATGGTGACATACATACGTGAGAAAGACAGGATAAAAGGAGTTTACCCGGAAGAGTATTGGCCGACCGCTAGTTTCCCACGCCGTCGCGCTTGTATGGAATCCCTTGGTGGGGCCGGTTCCTTTCTTTGGGTATTTGAATCAAAAGAGGAAACCAAATAAGGGAGGAATCCTTCTTCTATTGGGATTCTTCTAATTTTTGTCTATAAAAGAGACCAAAGCCCTTTCTTCTTTTTCTCACGAACATTGATTTTTTTTTTTTTTTGTGCTTGGCCGCTCCCGTCCGTGAATTCATTGCCGCCGCCAATAGTTGCTGCCGGAGCCGCCGCCGGAAACCGTCACTGTCGGAGTTGCCGCCCGTCCAAGGTAAGTTTCGGTCTCCTCTTTTTTTTTTTTTTTTTTTTTGAGAAAAGTAAAACCCTAGTTTGTTAGGTAAACACTTTTGTAAGACATAGCTTTTTCCACCATTTAGCCTGAATTCCGTAGACACAATTCCCATGAATAAAGAAAATTGTGTTGTGATGCATGCTTTTATTGAATGCGGGCCCGCCATGTATGCTTAGGATCGTGGGTCTTATTCACATATGCTTGACTGAAATTTGTACTGAATCTTGAAAACTTATACCGACTTGAAAGTTATACCGGAGAACTCGAAATCGATACCAGACTGAAACTTGTACCGGACTAAAATTTGTACCAGACTGAAATCAATACCGAACTGAATTTTGTGCCGGACTTGAATGGTGTTTGGACCGGCTATTGCATGCTCCGCTCGTGAGTTGTGTCTTGCCGTGTGTGACTACACTTCTCATGTGCTTTCATACAAGTTCTAACTCCTGTTTTTTATCTCATTGCGGTAGAGAGAAGAGAACTCCTATCAACATGTCTTCTGAAGATAATGCTGGTGCTAAGTCAGGAAGTGTTGACAACTTCAAGGATATGCCGAACATCAATGATGAGTTGTTCACCTCGCCTTTTCCAAATATTAGGAAACATCCTTCTCATAAGATAGTCTTGCTTTCCGATTCAGAAAATATGGATGCTGATCCATTCTCTTCTTCCGCACTTGTGATGAGATTTTGTCTCCAGAGAAACGAATATCCGCCTTCTCCTATTGACTTCAAGATTTGCCATGCTCCACTGGGTTCTTATGAAGGATGGATGAGACGTAAGGGCATTAAGGAGAATTTGACCAAAGCGCAAATTCTCAATGCGGTCATGGCATCTGCCACTCTTGAAATTAAGAAAGACATGGCGGGTTTGATTACCTTCATTTCTCGGTGGCGCATTTCTACTCACACAGCCATAGCTAGATGGGGAGAAATGACTATTACCCTGGAGAGTGTAGCTGCATTAATGAACCTGCCTGTTGCCGGAAGTCTTTCTTACGAGCTCTCTGATGCGGAACAAAGTAACTATGATGCTATACTTCAAAAGGCGGAGGGATTCGAGAGTCTGGACAAGGAGGAGAAAAAAGATGCGAGATGCTTTTATACTTGGTGGGTGTCGGAGTGGTCTCCTGCAGCACCCGGAAGCTGAATCAAGAGTTGGAAAATGAGCTCAGCGTGATTGCGTTCCTGTCTTTATGGCTATCCAGGGATATATTTGATGATGGTTCAGGAAAGAAGACCATAAGAGGTGAGCTTGTTAAGATTGCTATAAGGCTAGCGAAGGGTGAAGTTCTTCCTCTAGGTGCATTGTTCCTTGGATCACTGTATTCTCATCTGGACGCTTTAGCAATGGACATGCATGTTTCTAACGGGTACAAGAAGGTGGAGTCGCACGTTCACTTCGCTTTTCTTCAAGCGCTCTTATGGGAACACTTCAGAAGTTATGCTCCTACTCCCGCACCTTCACTCGTTAACTTGTACGGCGGCTCGAGAATACTCCGATGGAATAAGAAGCTTCCTAAAGCCGGTGCGAAACTTGTGGATGTATTTGACAACGTTTCTTCCGTAGATTTTCGTCCATGGGGGCCGATTCACTCTTCCATCATTTAGCCAAAGACCTTTGCTGACGATCCTGGCGTTGTGTTGCGTACCGATGTTAAGACCATGAGATCTGGGGAAATTATTTACCTGCACAGCTGCATTCCAGGGTATGTCCCGTCTCTATTTAGCGAAGAACTTGCTGTGACTCCGTACAATATTGACAGGGCTGCTCGTCAAATGGGATTTGATCAGGGTGTTCCATTCATCCGTCCACCGGTAGTTTCAAAGGAATTTCTCCTGAATAGTCTTAATGCTGACGTGTTCTTAGAGCGGGTGAGCCTTCCCTTCTGACCTATTGGGAGAAAACCAATGGTGACCGATAAGTACAAGGAATTTTGGAGGAGGCAAGCTGTTGGTTTTTCGGGATTCTCGGAGAGTGTTGTGACAGATCCCCGTGGTGAACCATCTTCGACGCCTTGACGAAGCATTTCCGGTTGAAGCTACTTCCGGCAAACGGACCCAGAGGCTGGAGAGTTGCAGTCCCCAAGTAGGAGAGAGACTCAAGAGGCAAGCATGTGGTCCGGTAATCCTCAATTCTTCCAATATGCAGGTATTTAAATTTCTTCCCCGTCGGTTCTTTCATTTCTCCAGTGTAAATTCTTAAAACGATCCTTGCTTGAAATCAGGGAATTTCGAAAGATAACGCCTTCACAAGGTTGGCGCGTATTCAAAACGAGAAGGTTGGCGGTCTTGGTCTTCATCTTTGAGAAGTCTGGCGGTGCCGATCTTCATGCTGAGAAGTCTGGCGGTACCGACCTTCATGCTGAGAAGTCTGGCGGTACTGACCTTCATGCTGAGAAGTCTGGCGGTACTGACCTTCATGCTGAGAAGTCTGGAGAAACCGCTCCTTTTTCCGACCACGACAGAGATGATGAAAGCTCGGTGGAACAAGGCGCTTCCCTTAGTGATCTTGTTGACGGGGCTGTGATGGAAATTAGCACCCAGAGTGAAAGAGAGGCGGCACCTGCTATAGTTGGGGCGGCTCCCCTTGAAATTCGTCCTGAACAGGCTCCGGTCAATATGGCCATTGTGGTGACTCCTTCTGAAAAGCCCCCTGCACCTGACAAGGTTCCCGCGGTTGGTGAATTACCGGTGATGCAGCCTGGGGCTTTGTTCGATCCTCCTTTTGCTATCCCTTATCCAGGCCACGTGTTGGTTGGTGGATTCAGCGTGCCGGTTCAGTTTGAAAAGTTGTACACGACAATCTGGAAGAAACACGGCCATATCGCTACCACCACGAAGCTCAAGAGTCGTCTTGCATTGGTCAACCGCGTCCAAGAAGCTTTAGTTTCTATCCAGGGGATGAGCGCTGCGACTGGTGGAACAGTTTCTGAAGAGGTGATTGAAGATTGGAGGTGCCATCTGGACGTGTTTGCGCAGTACAGCTTCAATGCTCCTTGGTTCTTCAAAGGGTTCTCCGAGATTCGGGAGCTCCGAAACTACATGATGAAGTCCCTTCCGCGGACCGTGTTGCTCGCCAGGAAGAAGAGGTTGAGAGGTTGTCTAAAGAACTGGAGCTGAAGCAGGCCGTGCTTCAAAGGATGAAAGTCTCTCTTGCCCAGAAGGATGAGTTGTTGCTTAAAGACTTTCCTTGAAGTATTCGTGCTATATACTGGCGTTTTCTCTTATATGCTTTTCTTTTTTTGAGTGATAGTGATGATTTTTCTTTGACTTCCGGTTTGGATTAATAGGTAATTGAATTGGCTTATTTTGAGATAGTTTTGTGAGCAACCTTTTTGAGAGAGATTATGTTAAATGAGATTTGCATCTTGGTCATGAATGATTGCACATATTACATGAAATTGCAAATGTTATGTAAAAGGGAGGTACGAATGGAAACAAACATGGCGTTTGATCACTGAGCCTCTTTCTCCACGTGCGGGATGCTAAGTCCCCAGTGAATTCTAAACTATCTTTCTTGTAAAGTTGTTGAGTAAAACTTACTTGCCTTTTGAAGCCTCACTTATATCAAACCGGAGTAGTCTCTAAGAAAATCCTCTGCAAGCTATCTCTCTGAACCAAGCTTCTCCTGAACAATGCGCTTCAAAGCGTTGCATTCACCGGTGGGGTGATGAAGGAACCGGTGGTAATGACAGTACCTCGGGTCCATTACTTCTTGATCGAGTAGGCGGACGCCATACCGGGTAGCTCCACCTCTCCATTTCGCACCCACGTCTCCAGCAGCTCCAGAATCTTCTTCATTGGGAAGGGAAATGTAAGTACCTTGAGTCTAGCTTTTCCTGCGTTAGCGGGCGTTGCAATGTCTCCCCGTGGCTTTGATGTGGAAAAGGAGATGAGGTTGGAAGACTTGCGAGCGCCATCATATCTGCGGATTGCCTTCCTAAGTAGAGGGATGTGGAAGGTGTCGTAATGTCACTTTCTTTGAGTGACCGGATTGAACGCTCCCATCCTCTCGTATTCAGGCATTTCTTGATTGATTTCTCCTTCCTCAAGCGTTTCTCCAGTTGGTTGGAAGGCCGACGCGGATTGGACAGTCTTCCGGGCTTCGACAAGAGTTTTGAGGTATAAATCCTCTAGCAAGGCTCCATAGGCTGTAGGTTCCCCTTCTTCATCTGGCTGACATTGTAGTATTCCGGATAAGTCTCTTTTCCTGTGGAGTTGCATCGGGTCTCCGTTGTTGACCGGACCATTTTGTTGATCTTCCTTGAGTCTCCTGCGGTTACGCGCCCTTTTTGCTTCTCCACCGGTAAAGGTGTGACTCCTGACTAAGGATTCAGCATTTCTCGTACTGCTTGAGTAGATGTCTGCCGATCCTTCTTGTAATTGTGCTGCTATGTCATTCAAAAGGCGAAATGTCTTGCTCTGTCTTCTGGTGATACCAGCTTGATTTGCCAAGACATCCTCCAAAGCATTCTATCTACACTTCCCATGGTATCTGAACACTTTGTGGTTTCTGATGAGGATGCATCGTGAGCCGAAAAACCGAAGAATTGAGAATTCAATTTTTTGCAACCGATAGATCAACCTCCCACTTTGTGGAAGCCAATTGTTGATGGGTGAAAACTACTCCTGCAGAATTTGGTAATTTGGGGTGTGGATGAGGAATGAATCTAAACCTTCAACAAATGCACTGCGCGGTGAGTGCTTGTAGATTCGAGAGATCAATCTGTGCAAGTCCGGCCTAAACCAAGAAATGGCCGTTCCAGGACTTGTTTCGGTCACAAAGTGAAGGAGATGGGGTTGATCTTAGGGAGGGAAGCGAAGAAGGTGTTGAGATTGTGAAGGTGTTGGCTTGCTTATGACTTGTAATGAAAGATGAGCAAGCTTACGGTTGATGCAAGCAGGCTCGAGTGTTTGAATACGGTTTTTTGTATTAACACTTGGTTTCGTCGTCCCGACTTGTGTTGTTCTGTCTCCCCTTTTTGAAATAGGGCGGAGAACCTATTTATACAAGTCATTGAGCCTCATTCACGTTTCTCGTGGGAAGTGGAGGTAGTGGAATGATGGAGTAGTGGAGTTGTGTGTCGGTGATACACGACCAGTCTTGCCCACTTCTCCTGTTCATCTCTAACCGCACATGACTTCCTAACACGTTCTTGTGATGGCGCGTTGCACGCTGCACGCTGTAAACCGCCAGACCAATACCCCAGTATGTATCCCCCAGTTTGTGACATGATTGATGTCTGGAATGTGGATCGTGGATCCATGAAAGATAGCATGTAATGCTGAATTGAATAACTGCGTTATTCAGAAAGTTGATACTTGTGAAGTATCGTGTGTATTTCATGCAGTGCGCATTGTGGTGTGGTAAGGTGATGGGTAATGACGCCTTATCGACCAATTGACTCTGACCGGGGTTGTATAACTAAGTCGGTGAAGTTGGACGGATGAGATGAGCCTTGAGACACTCATCTGCGACCGTTAATGAATATTAGGGTTTTTGAAGAGGTGCGCAAGCATCACTCTCCAGCTTGGTCGAAACCAAGCATGGGAAGGATTTTGGAGAGGACCGACCATACATGCGTGTTGACGGCATGATGGTGTAGGTTCCTGTATTCCGTTCCCTCATGAAAGCGCGATCTGGGCCACTCAATTTGACCGTCAAAGAGGAGTGGTCGAGATTGATTTTGCGATAGAAGTTTGATACCGCAAGAAGCCGCGCGCCACACTCTTTTCCGGCGCGTTTTCCAAGACGACCTAACTTGGTCGGTCTTGGCCGGTTGGTTTGGCGTGAAGATGGTAGGCTGATGTTCACGCCCATGTCTCACCGTCCCATGAAAACGTGATCTAAGCCACCCAATTCGTCCGGTGAAGTTGAGTGGTCGAGATCGATTTGCAATTTGGGAAGTGTATCCACGCATGTTTGAGCGGGCGTTTTGGATTGGCCAGGCGTGATATGCCTTGGCCGATTACATGAGGGGGTAGATGGGCCCACGGTGGTCATGCTGGTATGACCGGACCTGCTCGATTTGATCTGTGACCCTCCATTCGTGCCGGAGAAGATGGACGCGCGTGATGGCTTGAACCCTAATTTTGGCTTTCAAAGCCGTGCGACCATGCTCTTTCAAAGGACGAATGTGTTGTAACCAATCATGGTTGGTTTTGACCGATTGGTCAAGTGTGTGGCGGTCACATGGTGATTGTGTCGACATGCTCCGGGCCCTTTGAGTCTACATCTACACCCTCCATCTATACCGCGAAGATGGATGGTTGAGACCGTTTTGCGGCACATGTAATATGCCGCAAACCCTAATTTAGGGTTTTCCGTCCATAATGCTTGGTATGGACGGTTTCTTGGCAAGCAAAGGCCAATAGTCGACCATGCGGGGTCGGCCGTGTGTATTCCATACCGCTTGGGGGTGATGGAATTGATCTGGGGTCGTCCAATCATGCTTGTGGAGTTGGATGATCGCGATCGAGATCATATCCGGACTGATATGGTCGGTGCCGGATGCTCAATCGGGCTAGTATAACACACCGAGAGGGCTCAATCGGGCTAGTATAACACACCGAGAGGGCTCGGGCTAGTATAACACACCGAGAATCAGCACACGGGTATTTCGTACATGGTTTCATTATAGTGCTTGGAGGTTCGTGTTACTCAGTAAGAGTAACACTCGGTCGTCATGCCACACCGATAATGAGTACGGAAATACAAGGCTGATATGAAGTTCACAGGAAGGGATTGTTGCTACATGCTCCAACCTGAGGAATTTCATGTATTCACTGAATGGGATTGTTGCTACATGCTCCATTCTTGGTGAATTAAGTGAGGAGTATCCAACACTTTATAAATGGCTTTATCTTTTACAAGATGTCAGCGCATGATTTTTCTGGTTACTTACAAATTTAACCTTAAACGAAAATCCACCATCAACACAATCAATATATTGTGAGTGCGTAAATCTATCATATGAAAATAAATAACATATTCTCAATCTATACATTCCCATACTTGCCTCTGTTATTTTTTTTTCAAATGAAAGATTAAGCAAATAACCTTTAGATGATAACATGCCTCAGTCTCGCAACTTTTGCTGCTGAATTCTCACGAGAGAATGTTTCTTGGTTGTTTTCAAGATCTCATTTTTTCTTTTTGTTTTGTGTGGTCTTATTTTTCCTTCCTAGTTAAAGGTCTTATTGCGCCACCTCTTGTCATTGCAACAAAATCACAGGACGTCTTTACACTTCATGTAAAGACCCATTGATTTTTCCTTATCATTTCTTAGTATTGTTGCCTCTGCAGGATAATTTTATTGCGACAATATGACATGCCTAGATTTTTTTGCGAGAATAAAGCCCCATGACATTGCCGTCTTGCGACGAAATCGCAGGATGTCCTTACACTTTCATGTACTGACCCATTGATCTCGCCTTATCTTTGTCTTTTGTATTATTGCCTCTTCAGGATCATCGCACAAATATGATTAGTCTAAATTTTCTTGCGAAAATAAAGCCTCATGACATTTGCGTCTTAAGACACTTATCAGCTCCCTAATGGAGGGTGCCGCCTTTATCATCTACCTGGTTGCCCCTTCAAGGAGGCGTACATCGGCCATACAAGACTAGCTCCTCCCATCCGGTCTTAACAACAACCAGTTGTTTTCGCAGCCTCTTATCCCTTATACCTATATGGTTTATGGTTACGAGACTGCACCCTAAGTGGAGTTTTCTTCGGGCCGAGTGCAACATATGCCAAGACTTGCCAAGAATGGCCGATACACTTCAAATGCCCCAGGCACTCTTGGCTCAACCGTGTACCTCGGCGCCTTGATCATACGCTGACTCCTTAGAAGAGACCCTCGGTCGTCCAACCAGGGTATAACCTTATATATATAGTTGGAAATCCAAGGTATCTCTCCGGATGGGCTTTATTGACCCCAAATTTCCATGACCCAGTTCCGGGGCGGTGTAACCTTTTCCCGAGCCATGTTAACAGATACCCCCTTTTATGACGCACTTTAGGTCTTACATTTGCCTCTTACGAAATTTTGATTCGCGAATTAGGGTGTACGCCATAGCAGGTTCGTCCTATTCTGATATGTCATTGTTCTTTGGATTACTTCTTGCCATCATTTCTGCGAGGATTATAGTCTTTATCACTCAAATCTCTGCGAAAGTTTCGCGTATTCCTTTTTTCGATTATCATAATTTTTGCATCTTCAGCCTGTCTTTATCATTCGAAAGTTAAGGAAAAAAGAAAACTTTTTTTTTTTTTTTTACAACCTTCGCAAGTCTAGAATCAAATCATTCACTCCTTTCGCCTCTTACTTATGTTGCTCTCTGCTTCTTTATTATTCAAATTTCCTAATACAGCCTTTCCTATTGCGAAATCATCGCAACTTCCAACTTTCTTCCTGCATTGGTTTCGCAACGTACTTTCTTCTCTCATCTCTATTGCGTCCACCATTGGTCTTTCCATTCTTTGTTCACTTTTGATGTTTTGCTTCCAGTTCTTCTTCTGAGCAGCTCTTTTCTCGCAAGATTCCACATCAACTTCATAGCACTTCTGTCCCTCAACCCAATCTCCTTTTATGACTCCGACACCAGTGGGATGAGGAAATTTGATGCACTGGTGATAAGTCGATGCTACACCCAAAATCTCATGTAACCAAGGTCGCCCAATCAATGCGTTATAGGGAGATTCCACCTCGACTATGCAGAACAAAATTTCAGTTGATAATCCTTTCAGCGGTATTCGCATATGAACTTCTCCTTTAGGCTTGTTGGCAGTACCATTGAAACCATAGATCTTATAAGTTGAAGGTATTAGATCTTCGTCCTTCCCTCCCATAGTTTTGTAAGTATGATAAAAGAGGATATTTACAGAGCTTCCAGTATCGATTAAGATTCTATTGATTTCCCATGAATGTTCTGCCTCATCATCTTCATCATCAACGGGTTTTGGGTTAATCTCCAATATTACCACTAATGGGTTGTCATGCATCTCTCCACCCTCAGGTACTTCTTCTGCGGTAAAAGAAATAATCTGCTTTTGCCATTCCTTTAGTGGCGATGTCTTCGCGATGTTCATTATTTCTCTATCATCAACATCTCTTGCGAAAACCCTACGATAACATTATCATGAAAATCTTCCACCATTCCCGTACGTACAATAGAGTTGCAAGACAAATTCTTGGCTTTCATTCCAACTTCTATCACAAACGTTTCTCCTCCTTTTGTTGTGTTCGCCCTGTGAATTTCTGGAGGTGGTGGTAATGGTTGAGATTGAGGTTGATTTTTTAGAAATTGATTTAGTTTCCCTTGGTCTATCATTCTGAGGATGATTCTTTTCACATTTCTACAATCGTTTGTAGAGTGTCCATGAAAATGGTGATAAGAATAAAATTCATGACTTCTGTCACTCGAAGGTGGCTCACTTCCCATGTTCCATGGCGCAGATATATTTTCCATTAAGATTATAGCTTCCCAAATTTTTTCCACACTAGCATTCAATGGTGGCATCTTGATTTCTTCCCAGACTACCCTGTGACTTCGCTGTCCTCTATGATAACTCTGCCTCTGACTTCCATAAGTTTCTTGCGGCTGATCAAGTCTTTGAATTTTGTTATTTCCTCCATGGTTATAGAAGTTTCTCTCTCTCTCAAATTCCTCCTGATCACGACTCCCCATGGCTACTAGCTTTAGCTGACAATCATCCGTTATCTTTTCTTGTTGACCTGCGAGGTGCTCGCTCTTTGTGTTTATTAATTTAGGTAACAAACTTGCATTCGCAGCATTTGAACTTGTGTTCGCAACGGGGTATGATTCCATCTCATTTTGCTTTTCCTCTAGAGCAATGTACTCCTCTTGAAGTTCTCGCAATTCAGTCATTGTGATTGTATTCTTGATTCTAAAAATTTGAATATATAACAGTTTGGTTGCGAACATAGCGTTAATGAATGATAGAATGAGATATCTCTCATCCACACGACCAGCCATATCACTGCATATTGTCTTCCATCTCACCGTTAGATGCTTCAAACTTTCACCAACCCTTTGTTTTAACCCAAATACATCTTCAATACCAGGTCGCGAGGAGTTATTACTTATGTATGCCCCTAAAAATATAGCCTGCAAATGATTGAAAGATGTTATTGTATTCCTTGGTAATCCTTCAAACCATTTCAAAGCTTCTCCTGTCAAACTTGATGCAAAATATTTTCACAATATAGCATCATGGTTCTCCCACTGTAACATACATCTCACATAGGCTTTGATATGTTGTATCGCATAAGTTGTTCCATCGAAAATGCTGGTTAACGTAGGTAAATTGCACTTTTGGGGTATTCCTCCTAATTGTACTTCTTATGTGAATGGAGTCTTCGCAGCTTCTTCTATAGCTTCATCCAATTGTCTCTTACCTCCTCCCCTTTTGTTATTTAACATTCCTCTCATTTCCGCCAATTCTCTCAAAATTTGTTCATTTACACCAGAGTTTGACTCCATTGGTCTTTTTAACTCCGCCTCTCTTCTTCTGTGTTCATGTCTGTTTTGACTTTCTTGTTCATCATTCTCTTCTTGTCTTTCTCTGCGATCTTCTCTTTCATTCCTCTCTTGAATTCGCACACCGTTATATCTATCATTTTCTCTTCTTTGCTGCCTTTCGATTCTCCTTTGTACTCTTTCATACTCTTCATTGATATTACCATTATTGCGATTTTGTTCTCTCCTTCTTTCTCTATTATCATGATTATTCTGGCGAATTTCCTCTTGTAACTCCCTGTTCTTCCATTTCTCTTTTCTCAATCTTTCTCTTTCGCAAGCTAGACGTGCTTGCTCAACATAGTGTCTTTCAATTTCATCTTCAACTTCTTTTTGCTTCCTCTGCCCTTCTCTCCCATGCAATATTCTTCTTCCTTCTTCCCAATTTTCCTCATCACCTGAATTATTCCGCCCTTGACGCTGCCTATTTCCTTGATTTCCATCATTTTGCCCATTTTGAAGAGTCTCGGGACGTGGGATATAACGATCTTCCATTATTTCTCTTCTTTCACAACGTTCTTCGCCTGGATTTTGCACTTCCTCTCGATTTTCTTCATTAGCATTTTCTATAGGTAAAGTTCTCCTTCTTTCCTCTCTAACTGATCTTGAGCTTGACCTTGTAGTGCTTCTCGACCTTATGTTTTGTAATCTCATATTTTCCATCCTCAACTCATGATTTTGCCTTGTCAAATTTGCACGTTCCTCTGCTTCTAATCGTCTTTCTTCATGTATTGTTTGTCTCTAATGCTGCGACCTCTTCATTTCCATGAACTATTTCCCCAATCACTTCTCGGTCTCTCACCTCTTGTCCATTGTTTATCAATTGCTGTTCTTCTCGCCTTTCGTCCACAGAGTCTGATCTCCAAGTATGCACGCTTACTCTATCATAATCCACAATTCTATTCGGTACTAGTTGAATTGGTGATTGAATTTGATTTTCTTCATTATTTCTTGTGTTCATTCTTGAGGATTCCCCCATTTCATTTCTCCTTTCTCCAGCAAGTCTCCTGCTCCTTCTAACAGTTGTTGGTTGTTCGGATGCATGTCTTCTTCTAGCCATTTCTCAATTTCAATAAATTGTTGGAAATTATATGAAATTCCTTCCCTATTACTCCAAATTCTTACAAATCACGATGTCAATCCTTACTCTCTCCCTGTTTCTAGCGCCAATATGTAGTTGCAGGAAATCCTACACTACACCCCTCACAAGAATCCACACAATCAATCCATTGAAGATGAACAATTATAATTTTTGTTGATTAATTTCTTGAATGTTTACAAGGTAAAATGGAAAAGAGCTAGAAAAAATACAATCTCTATAAACTTTCTCTCTCTAAATGACTTGCCCAACATTCGAAAAAAGATCTCCCTCCCAATAGGCCTGTTCGGTTCTTTATATAGGGTGTTACATAATGGATGACAGCTAAGCTGTCCTTTATTTTCGGGAATGACTTGCGAAGTGTCGCAAGTGTATAAATGTATAATCTCGCGACACTCCTAGTTCTCGCTAAGTCTTCATACCTTTCTCGTGTTCTGGATGTCGTCATCCACTGCGTCACTTATTTTACTCGTCTGCGACGCCTTCGCTATGTAACGTTTATGGATTTCGCAGAGGTATTGGTGTTTCGATATTCTGATCCTACATGTACCTCTTTGTGATTCGGAACCATTAGCAGAAACTGATGTAGAACATGTACTGGGCATGGTGGTTATGAAAATCAAAAAAAAAAAACTTACCAGAAAATTCAAATCTGCCTGTTAGCAGTTCAGTGGAGGAGCAAAGAATGTTAATTAGAGTTTAACATATGGTAATGTAAGATTTCAAAACAAATGAAACCTCAAAAAACCATACATGAAAAACTAATTAAAACTACACACAGAGACAGAAAACACACAAAACTAATGAAACCTCAAATTAGTTCTTGTACTTACATAAAAAAAAACCATAAATCAACTCCGACACTGAGAACCCAAAATCCTTTCTACAATCTCAGAGGAACAAATTCTTCAAAACCCTAAAATTTCTTCAATCGACGAAATCCTCCTTCTCAACTCACAAACCCTTCTTCAATTTGACAAAAATTCGACCACAAATCCCTAATTGAAACCTACAGAGAAGAAATACCAAAACCCCCTAAAAAGAACTAGCTCCAACTCCTTCTCTGAGAAACGATGATGAAGAAAAGGAGAAACACACACCGAACCCCCAAAATCCTTTCTACAATCTCAGAGGAACAAATTCCTCAAAACCCTAAAATTTTCTTCAATCGACGAAATCCTCCTTCTCAACTCACAAACCCTTCTTCAATTTGAGAAAAATTCGACCACAAATCCCTAATTCGACCACAAATCCCTAAACCCGATTTCAAGGTTATCAAGAAGCGGATTGAAGATTTGATTTCTCGAGAATTTCTTGAGAGGGAGGAGGGGTAATAATATTGGAAGAAAACTAACCTAGAATTCCATACCGAAAGGGATGTAAGAATCAAATAATATCTTAATTTTATTATTTTTTTTAATTTTTTTTGATGAAACACGATAATAACAAGACTAATATTTACATGGCCATGAGACAAGGACTTTAGCACTTTGATCTTCCCAACTTGTAATATCTTGGTATCATGAACTTCAACAACTTAATTACATCGTTTGGTTTTCTTTCTCTAAGTATTCAACTTTGATTTTGAATTTTGTTTTTTTTTTCCTATTGTTGCTTATAAACCTTAAACGTCTTCAACTTTCTTCATAGATTTTGATGTCGCTCCGCTTGTTGATTATGATCAGTTTCTACTGAGGGAGAGTCGTAATCCAGTAACTAAGACTACATTGTGAGGTTGCTTTGTATTTATAGCATTTCCTTTTGACCGAATTATCTTTCCATCATGGATGGTTAGGTCCATCACGATTACCCTCTAAAAGGTACATGTTCTCTCCTGATTGTCAATGATCTCAATGTCTTTTTCTCTAATGACTCACTAGAATGTTATCCCTTGCAATTCGAATTTCCATATTTTCGGTGAGAAACAGTATGTAAACTTAGCTAACTGAATACTATGTGACTCTAAATGTTGGAGATTCTTGGTACAACTAAAAAAAATTCTCCCTTACCCCCAAACCTAAATTGAACATAGTCCTCGATGTTCCAGATATAAATATGAATGCATGAACAAAGAGAAATGTTGATCAAAAGAAAAGAGATAGGGAAAGATGTTACCAGGACCATGTACCACAAAGATGTGTTGCCTCCCATTAAGCGCTAAGTTTAAAGTCTTCAGCCAGACATAAGAAAGAATTAATCATTTCATATCATAAAGTAATAACCGAAACAACTGCGGATCATCTGCATCAAAAAGTGTTAACACAGATAGAAGGAAACCGCAACATACCAAGAATAAACATAACACACCTTTGCCTAGTTTCATGTTTAAGACAACTATATCTAGTTATGGTTCAGGTTCAGGTTCTATAAATGGGTCTAAATAAAATATTTTCATGGGCTGCACCTCCTCATAAGTGAGATCCAAAATATCAGGTTCTAAGGTCTGGAAAAATTTAGAAGCACACAATAATAACCTGAATAATTAAAGATCATCTAAGTCAATCAGATTTGACTCACACAATTGACCACAATGAAAGTGGTGGCCATTTTTAAGAAAATGTGTCGACAATTCTAATTTCCTAAAATAATTAGGTTTAGTTCTAAAAACTATATAATGACACATTTCAAATTGAGATACTCCCACATTTGGTAAATAAAATTTTGGTGGGACAACAAAGTCAATTATGGTATCATGGGCCGGATTAACCACATCAACCAGAGGATGGGTTTCTATCAACTGAGTTTCTGTTTGGACATCACTAGGTTCAGGAAAATGTGCATGAAGATAGTCTCTTAAGATGGTAGAGGCACATACGTCAAGTCCCAAGTTGGGGACCTTTATAAGAGTCAAAGGTAAACCACAAGGAGAATGATATTCACCCCCAAACCTAGAGTTGTCAATATCCTTGGATAAACTAGTCACAATTTCCTTAGTTACTAAATTATCAGATTTATGTCTTCTAGGTTGTAATCACGTGGTTCCATATTTCTATAATCCTCAGAAGAGACTATTGTTTCTGAATCGCTAGACTCTAAAACACTACTCTCAGGATAAACTCTTTCATTTAAACCATCATCGGCTTCAGAATCACAATGATATACTACACCATTTAAAACTATGGTGTCTCTAGTTAAATCCACTTCCTTTTGAATAGGTGAATGATCATCAATATTATTAGGATTTGAACTAGAAACACCATGATCATCGTAAGGATCAATTGGTGCAACAATTTCCTCGTCATTATGACTACACATTTCAAATTCTTCATCGACACTGTCCTCATTATCATAACAATATGAGGATGGTTGAACCTTATCAAAACATGTAGTGTATTCAGATCTAACCTCTTCCTCTAAATTAGGTGAATATATGTATTATCAAGGGTAAGATCGGAAACATTATTTTCGAGTTCAAGTTTTTTATGAGCAATAGTCTTAAGTGCATTTTGGTCCTCCTGATTATTAAGATTCTCATACAGTTTATCCATGATTATTTCAGATTCACATATAGATTTATTGAACTTCTTAAGTGATTCATGTAAAGAAAGACTTGTCAATTGAAATAGTTTGATTGCATCTTCTATGGACTGAGTTTTATATTCATCAGGAACTGGTGGCAATTGTTTGATTAAATCCTCTAAAGATGGAGAACTCTCATTTTCTTCATTATAATATTGCTCTTTCGCCCGTTCGTATGATTGGTGGACGTGCGAATAGTAATTGGGATCACCATGGTATGAACCATAACCTTCAGTAGGTCGGTAGTGGTCCCAAGTACTATCCACACTACGGGCATAGTACGGATATTGTCCAATTTGAAATTCAGGTCGATATTCATTGTATTGATCTTCATAATACCAGTTCGACATATTTTTTTGGTTGCACGTGCAAATGTAAGGTCGACTAAAATTGGTAGGCTCAGGTTACCTTAAGAAAAATATACCTACAATCAAAGACTGGTCAACGATATTGGGCTAAGGTTTGTGGAATTTCGGCTGGTAACTCCCATAAGGCCCAAGGCACGGGTTCAGCGTACTTTTCCACGGGTTTTCCTAAAATCGGTTGTCTGACGATGCAATTGGTGTGTGCAACGTGCTTTTTTTTTTTAAATAAATAAAATAAAATCTTAATCTAATTATGTATAATAAAACAAAATCTAGAGAATAAGAATATTTCCTATTCTGAATATTTACAAGAATAAATGCATATCTAACAAATAAAAATAAAATCTTGGGCTATCTTACTTACCTTTTTTGGCAAAAAATTTTATCTTCCACTTTTATGCCAAGTTATCCTGATCACCAAAAATAGAAAGATACCCGAGTAAAATATAGAAATAAAATAATAAATACAAGAAAAATAAAATTTTAAACTATCCTAATATTTACAAATTTAATAGAAAACTAAAATAACAATTATCAACAGTCCCGTAATAGCGCAAAAACTTGATGCAATTTTAATTGTACCGCAAGTGCACGGATATCGATTGGATAGTATGCAAGCACGGGTCGTTCCACTGGGACTAACTACTGTTACTTTTAATTTCTAATTAAAATAAAATGCTAAGAATAATTAAGAGATCAATAATAAGAAAAGGTGATAAAATAAGAAGATAAGAAAAAAAACCCAAGGCTTAGAATTTCACCACTATTATGTATACTAGATTATTCAACCAATTCTCTTTAAAATTCTTCACAAAATTGCTCGAGACGATTTAGGCCCAATATGTACGCCTCAGATGATATAACGTTAGGCTCAATTAAATTTCTCAAAATACTAATAATTCATTCCACTTAAAGGTGCTGATCTCTAAAATAAGAACATAAAACCTTTGATTGAAGCACAAGGACATATGAAAAGAATTATTATCATTACCAAGCAAGAAAATAGGACCAAGAAGAATTATTATTGAAAATGAATTAAAACTCTCTTAATACACATCATACGGCTTCATCTGCAGCCCTAGTGAAGAGATTATTTCATTACAAATGAAAATAAAAAGAAAAGAAATAAACTAAAACTATTTGCTCCTCTAGACTAGAAAAAATCCCCTAATCTTGTAGTCAAGACAACTTATATTTTCTAAATATGCAAATTATTCCCATTATATGATTTCGACACTAGTGGACCCCAAAAGATATACTGCTAATTTGAGAATTAACTCCAATTCCAACCGCTCACCCGAGGCATTTGAATTTTCATCCATTTTAAGGGCAAAGTACCGTATTTTAGTGCAGCCGAGCTTTATTTATTAAATTCTGCAAAATCAAATAAAATTATTAGTATGTACAAAAATAAGGAACTAATAAATATAAATTTGAGTAATAAATATGTAAGAATTAAGCACTTATCAGCGATACACCGCAATATTACCTAATCGGTGTGGAATTGGCATCAATATTATTCTTCCTTTATATCTAGTATTCTATGGCTAGGGCGATACACCGCAATATCACCTAATCGGTGTGGAATTGGCATCAATATTACTCTTCCTTATGTGCGGAAACACACATCTCATACATGGATGTTTACTGTTATTTATGAATGTCTTTGAAGAAGTTTCTACATTATGTTTTATTGTCTTTCCTTGTATTACCGACTTTTGATAAAACCTGCATTGTCTTCGAATCATATTAATGATTACTTGAAAGCTAGTTGTTATTTTCATTGGGCACCCCTTTTAGGGCGATATGCTCACCCATTCCCACTTTCGGTTCGAGAGACGGATCGAGTGCGCGGCCCAGGAAGCTTCGTGGCGTTGAGTCTTCTGCTATGTTTATTATGTTGTACATTTTATTTGCAAACCAAATGACAATTGTGTATGTATCATTTGAGAGGAGTTCTTGTTTATATATTTCTGAGCGGGGCTAGTGCTTGTGTTAAGTTTTGTAGCAGATTTCTTAATTGAATGCTTAAGTATATGATTTAGATTCCTTAGTGCCTCTTTATTTTAGTTAATCCCTTGGATTAGTCAGCTGCTAGCTTTGGGGGCGCTACAAATATGACCCCCAAAAATAGTTGGGATTGGTTATATCAAGACTCCCAATATAGGTAGGGATCGGTTCTACGATGATTCCCAACAAAATATAGGATTGGTTTTCCAAGATAAGTAGGGACCGATTCTACCTTGAATCTCAACATAGTTAAGATCGGTTCTACCTGAATTGCCTTCTTAGGTTTGAATTGGTCATCCAATGGATCATCATTAGAAAATCGGACTTAAACACCTATTGATTAATTTTCGATTAGAAGCAAGTTCGTATATGTACTTCCTATAAACCAATGTAATAAAACATGGTTTCCTAGGATGAAATCACACTTATACCCAATACATAATCAAGTAACGAGCTACATAGATTATATCGATGTACCACTTACGAAGTTCAAAAGATAAACTTTATACTTCGTAATTCATATACTTCCTTGACACTTTAATCATAATAATATGACCAAGTCTAATACTAGAGTATCATATAACCTCGCATGTTATGTTTTCAATCTTAAAGGACTTGAAAGAAACGATAGTAATGGAAACAAGTCAATTCAGTATCACTAACCTCAATTCAGGTCTTCAGAGTAATACTTGTATGTATCAACATTCCTAGACTTTCTAGTCTAACCTAAATGATGTTGACTCTAATAATTGTAAGGGCTATTTAATGTTTGGTACCCAGCAAATGTCCAACACATTGGTTTGGTACCCAACATTTTAAATATTAAGATTTGGTACTTAGATCTGTTAGAGACTATGAAGTCAAACCGTTCACTTAACCATCTGTTAACTAAATTAAAAAAAAATTAACAATAATAATTTAACAACATTTATCGGCCTTTAGCATATAACCCTACCAATTTAATCTTCTGGTCAGAAACTGACTAATCAAATGGTTAATTTGATGGTTTATATATATCTCAAACGGTTATACCTTATCACCATATCTTCATATCAACCACAGACTCAAGACAATCCATCTACTCGAGCTCCACCATCAATCAACAACAACCGATTCAAACCTAGGGCTTATTTATCCACTTTTCATAAATATCTAAAAGCAACAAACTCAACTACACCTTCCATCGATTACCATCAATCACAGATCATCACTGTCGTAAAAAATAATTCCATCAACTCAGCAACAATCAGTGCCAGCAGCCATCATCAATATCTCTAGTATTCAATCTATTCTTTGTCCTTTCCAAAAGTAAAACACAGTTGCTAATAGTTTACAGACCTTAACCACTTCTGAATTTCCTCCTATACAAGCTTCTCCCATTACTCGTCGTCATCACCATTAGTTACCATTATTACCGATGATTAACAACGATAAGAATTGTTTCTCGATTAATACAGAGAGAGTGAGTTCGAAGGTGATACTCAATGTTGGTGTATTGTCTTAGCTTAATTAATTTTAATTTTCGTTGTGGATTGAATTGAATTGAAGATTAGGTTCTTAATTTGGGGTTTTCTTTAATTCGCTCAATTCTTTAATTTGAGGTTTTAGATATGTTATTTCGGGTATGTACGATAAATTTAATTGAGCATTAAATTAATCTTTGTGATTAGTTTGTTGTGTTTGATGATATCAGTTGAAGATGATTGGCACAAGTTTGCCAAAGAGCTTGTTTGATCATCATCAATTTTTTTTTTAAATAACTCCGCGTCTCTCTCTCAAAATCAGCGTAAATCTGGCTAATACGCTTATTGAAGATGCTGAAATTATAATATAGTTTAAGTCCCCTTAATGAAGATCCCATCGTGGTCCTTTGTCTGTGTGATACATAGTCTCTAACTGGACATCGTTGGGGAAACCCCGAGCCCTTGTTATCGTTTATAAGGCTACCAACGTAATAATATATATTATGTGATAGAAATTGTAACTCAGTTAGGTCAAAGGTTTGACTTGACGGTCTCTAACAGATCCAGGTACCAAAGCTTAATTATCTAGAATGATGAGTACCAAACCAATATGTTGGAAATTTGCTGGGTACCAAACATTAAATATCTCTAATTTTAATCAAGCGACTCTAATTGAGTTTTGAACTAAAATATGACATACCAACGCTTGGTGGGTTCAACCGAGCAATGCTCTAACAATTGTTCCATCGAAATTTTATGTTATGTTCAAGTATCCAAATTGAAAATGAATGACATACCTTCTCAAGCAAGATTTTTCCAAAAAGATATCTTTAATGGCATCCATATTGGCAAAAAAATCTAACCATGTATGACAATCTATTGACAGTATGCCAATAAGCAAGCTATTAATATCAAAATAGGTCCACCTGATGGACCTCCAGCTCCATGAAGGTTTTTGACATGGAATTTCATAGTCATTTCATCCGAGCACAATATAAGTGGATGTGAAACAATCCCTCTTAAAAACCATTTGGTTTCCTTATATATAGAAAGCTTGAGAATATATTAAAAATGAGAGGATACAAGTATAACACAAACTTTTTCGTTCGGCAACCTGTATGGAAAAAACCTAATACAACAGCAAGTTAATCTAATTAAATATCCTTGAATAATGGTTGAACTTCTTTCCAAAAATCTTTATATGTATAACTTGTCAAACTGGTATCCTATCGGGTCTCTTCGATTACCATATTATGCAAAATGATGCAGGTGAGCATAACCCTATTCATTTCTATTGATTTACACGAATGATATGGTCCACAAATTATATAGAACTTCCTCAAAATTCCAAATGCTAGTTCGACATCCTTCCTACACCCCATCTGGTTCTTGTTAAAATACAATCTATCACGGTTCTCTCCGTGTTTGGATATATGAGGGTAAGCTTGAACTAATGCTGACCACGCTGGATAAATTCTGTCCCCACAAAAAACCCCATGTTATAGTTATTCCCGTTGACAGTAAAATTTGCAGTTGTTATACTCCAGTTCTTTAAATAAATGAGATTTATGCATAATATTGATGTCGTTATTTGAATTTGGGAGTCCAAAAAGAGCATGTCGCGTCCAACAATCATAAGAATCCTTCTCTTCAAGAATAACAATTACTTTTGAGTGGTGGATCTTATGAACTCGTCTAACCTATGAACATCCATGCCACACCCAATTCATGCAACCAAGGATACCTAGCATTTTGGGAAAACCTCTATTTGCATTTTCAACTAGTAGTCAGTCGAGATCATTTTGTGTTAGTTGTCGAAAAAAACATGGAAGAAAACGATTAACTACAGTTTCGCAAAACATACTAAGATTTTTTGTATGCTGTTGTTTTTGCCATACGAATGTACTCATCACAGGCATCTGCTGGCATACCATAACCGAGAATCCTTAGGTACTTAGCGACCTTTCGTTCAGGAATGCATCAAATTGGTAGTTTAATTTAGGGTTTACCCAGGAAAAGAAGAAGAAATCATCGCAACATTCGATAAGCCTAATAACCGAGAGTATTACGTCATTGAAAATCTTCATCGACTTGAGTAGACACATCCGTTAATGAAATAATCACGCATCATTTGTTGATGCTCGTCTTTTCAAAATCTCCATATACATCTTCTTATCAATACTGCTCGTGGATTCGAAGCTCGCGGTACTTGGCCCATGTATAATTGTATCGTATTGTTGGTCATCGTTCTCTCATCGTCTGAATCTTCAACCATTTGATCCAACTGATAGTCCATACTTGATGTTGTTGGAGAAAAGTAGCACGATTATGCGCGTTTCCTCATTTCCTAAATTAGGATTCATAAGAAAAATAAAATATTGATTGAAACGATTCTGAAAATAAGTAATATATTAAATTAATCAGGAAAGAGAAGGTGAAGAGCGAGAAAAGCTGAATTTTTATGAAATAGAAATTTGGTGTGTTACTTACTGGTCGATGAGAATAGATTTATACAAGTAGGATATAGATATAATTGTCAGATAACGGCTACCTTAGTTTTTTTGCTAAACCGACACTTCTTGGATTTTTAGAGCTCTGCGAATCGGTTAAACCGACGACTGACTCGGCGAACGACTCAACACTTTTTCCAAAAAAAAAAAAAGTTTTCCTTCCTCATTCTTCTTTAAATTCAATTATTATTCTGATAATCCGATGATTGGTGTTGATTTTCTTATTATTTTTATTCTGTTTTGATGGAAAATAACAACATTTTCAGTAGTGAAAGTGTTGATTTTAGATATTTTCAAATGGGGCGATGATGGGAAAGTTGACTATCCTTCTCTGTTTATTCCAGATGAGATCATAGAGGAAAGTCTAAATGAATGGAGATTCAGTTTGATTGGTAGGTTGGATGTGGTTAATCTTAAATTGGAGACTGCTACTATTTCTTTGAGGAAGCAATGGAACATTAATGGTAATCTTCAGTTTATACCCCTTGGTAAAGGTTTCTTCATAATTAAACTCGATAATATAGAAGATAGGAATTATGTTTGGAAAGGTGGTTGGACTATTAAATCTCATCATTTGAATCTCAGAGCTTGGGAACCCAATTTTAACCCAAAAGCTCAAAAAACTAAATCAACTTCTGTATGGGCAATTTTTCCTGGTTTGATTATGTTGATGGTGGTTTTTAGTTTAGGGTCAAAATCGTAAAACCCTATATTTAGCACTGTGATCCTGCAAAGGATGAAGGCCACTTGAAAGTAACGAGTGCTCAAACCTCTTTCTTTACGCATGTGTTGATCAACTCAGTATATGTATATATGAAATTCATTCAGAATGGTGCGCATAGTAGCAATCCAAAATATTATGTGAATTCTATTTTATGCCAGCATTATTAATTAATGCATGATTTGCCTAGTATTTTCCATGCTATGTTCTCAGCCGAACTCTCATCATTGACACGACATGACGATTAAGTGTTCACTCTCAGCAGAGTAGTATGAATCTCCCGAAGTTCCGGTGTTGAGATATGCATAAAATACCAGCACAGGCTACATCATTCTCTGACAAACATAATATCGTATCGACACGCTTTTAATTAAACATAATCGAACATTTTTAATTTCCTTAAGGGAAATCTAGACTGTCCATGTCAGTCTCAGAAACGATCACGACTACACAATTTGGCCGCACAATTTAACAAGCCTAACCAAACCCTAGCAGAAATAGACAACTATCGTGATGACCGTTGGCGGGCCCATCAACTCTCCAACCGATCGGACCATGCCTAAACGCATCCCAGCGTTGTCAAACGCCAACCCCAAGCGTGAATGATCACACTGTCGAAATAAAGCTCAAACAAGCTAGACTGTTCAAAACGGTCTTAGAAGCATCACGAACGTCCAACTTTGCCAGCCTGATTGGGAGGCATGGATCCTCCTACGAACAGTTAAGGAAGCGCAAGCATGATCATCAGCGGACCCACTAGTGCCCGAGTCGGCCGACTTGCATGCGGCAAAACTATAGAGTGCTCAATTGCTTACCCAAACATGGGCGTTCACGCTGCTCAAACGAATTGAGACTGGCAAAGACGGTCTCAAAATGCATCACGACCTTTCAACTTAGCCAGCCTAGTTAAACGACTTATATTGCATCTTGAGCGATCAAAGAAGTGCTGGCGTGTCCACCGGTGACCCAGCTACACCCATGGTTGATCGACTTGCTCACGGCAAGCCGAGAATGTATAAAATCATTCACCCAAAGTAGGGTGAACACGCTATTTTAAAACCCTAAGATTACGTTTGCGGCAACACACTACTGCCGCAAATCAATCACGGCTGTCCATTTTCGCCGGCCTAGTCGGACGGCCTAGATCCAATTTCAGGGGGTCCAACGAGATGCTAATGTGTTCACCGTCTACCCAACTCTATCGTTGGTCGATCGACTTGCCCATAGCAAGCTTGGAACGCATAGAATCGTTCACCCAAAGTTGGATGAACGCGCAATTTTGAAACCCTAATTGGCTTTTGCGACCGCATGTCACTGCCGCAAATCGATCATGACCATCCATGTTTGCCGGCCTATTTGAATGGCTTAAATATAATTTTAAATGGTCTAGAAGATAACAATGTGCACACCAGCGAGCCACCTTCACAAGTGGTCGATCGACCTGTTCGACCTAAGGCTCAACGCCTCGAAACGCACGCCCAAAGAGAAGTGGGCCACACGGTTTTTGAACCCTAAGTTACATCAATGGCAATATATAACTGCCGCAATTTATCTCATCCATCCAACTTTGGCAGCCTAGTTGGATGATGTAGATTTATTTCCAGCAAATCAACAAACCAGCATGATGATCACCGGCCATCTCTCTTCATGAGGAGCGATCGACCAAGTGATGGCTCGCCCATGCGACCTACAAATGATCACCCGAAGATGATCGGTCATGCCACCTCTTTTAAAACACTTATCCGCGACTTACTCAATCAAGTTCTAAAACAATGATGCTTCATACTCATCGACTAGTTTGAGCTGCTTAAAAGCGATGCTTCACATGTATCGAATACATACGTATTTTCAATTGTCCTCATAAACAACTTAGTTGTTTCACCTGATAGCACTTGCTATTCTCCGCGGCAGGTCCCACGACTTGACCCACTCATTCGAGACATCAAACATGTCACAAACTGGGGATACTTACTGGGGTATTGGTCTGGCGGTTTACAGCGTGCGGCGTGCAACGCGCCCATTACGAGAAGGTGTCAGGAAAGGTGGACGATTAACGATAATGGGAGTAGTGGGCGAACGTGTGGTTAGTCTTCCCTCATAACGGAAACACGATGATCACTACCTTCCTCACAAACCCACTTCTCCATTACTCAACTTCCTCCACTTCCTAAAAGATCAGGGTGCGCTAAATGGCTTGTATAAATAGGTTTTCAATCTATTTCGAAAGACGGGAGACAAGAAGCTAGAAACCACTTTCTGATACGCAAGTCACAAACAGCCACACTTCCAACACTCTGATCTCAAACGCCTTCTCCGATTCCCTCCCTAAGATTAACCATACTCCTTCATCTTGTGACCGAATTGAATCCGGAACGACCATTTCTTGGTTTAGGCCAGAGTCTTACAGATTGATTTCTCGAACCTAAAAGCATTCCCGTGCAGTGCATTTGTTTAGGGTTTGAACTCGTTTCTCATCAACACACCCCAAATTACCAAAAACAGCAGAATCAGTTTTTACCCCAAAACAACTGGCGACCACAGTGGGAGATTGATCTCTCGGTTGCAAAATCAGTTTCTCAATATTCAATTTAATTTTCTTGATTTCAAAATGGTGGATCTTAGGTCTGGATCAGCAACCAATTCCGATAGAACTAGCACTGACAACACTCTCGGCGTTGATGTCCATGTTAGTGGCGTTACCGTGTAGCCTGCCAATACGATCAATGTATCTCGTGGAACTACGTCCTCTACCACCAACACCGTGGGAGCATGAGATATTCCCTCGGGCGTGACGCCTCCTATCACCAGAGCTAGAGCAGCCACGAACCCCAACATTTCTTCAAGTGTAACGCCTCCGATCGTCACAAGAGCAGCTGCTACTCCCCCGTCAGGACGAGGGGCCGGAGGAACCAGAGGAGTACAACCCCCTATTACCATTATTTATTTGATGGAGATGCAAGAAATTCTTGCTAAGGCTCAAAGGGACATGGCGACAATTCAGAAAGATGTACTTACTTTTCTCAAGACATTAACCGAACAATTGCCGCAAGAATCACGGCAGCCCCTGGAACCAACAAGGAGTACTTTCAACACTTTTGGCGCAAGCACTTCAAGGGGGCGTGCATTCATAGACGACGGAATTTGTGTTGCTCCTGAGCGCTCAAGGGAAAGGAATCAGCCATCCAATTTCATCACGCGTGAGGATTTATAACGACTTCTCCAAAATCGAGGCTAGGAAAACCCGGTAGATTTACACCAACACCAACCTCCATTTTCTCCTGATGTGCAAAGAGTTCCCCTCCCGAGATGATACTCTTCTCCTCAATTTTCCCTTTATGATGGTACTGGTAATGCTCGTGAACACATCTCTCGTTTTCTAGAGTCCTTAGGGGAGCACGAATACAATCATGTCCTTCGCCTGAAAGAGTTTTCAAAGTCACTTACCGAAAGAGCATATACTTGGTACAACAACATCGCACCAAACATCATATCCAAATAATGTGATATGGTCACTGCTTTCTATAAGAAGTATGTCTTTGTATCTGAGCAAATCACTTTCTCAGACTTAGGAAGAATGTTCCAACGAAATAACGAACATCCTAATGAGTATGGCAAGAGATTCAGAATCCAGGCGTTGGACTATCACGACCCAAATATGAAGCTAGTAGAGTCATGCATTAATGGTATGGTTCCTATCTATCGTGCTTTACTGGAAAACTTACGTTTCCGGACATTATCTGAACTCCATAAAGCTGTTAAACGGTCGGCTGCAACGACACCAGCATTATTGGAGAGAACCAGACCATCCACGAGTGAAGATGCACACGAAACCCGAGGAAACAGGCGCCTCATCAACAAGCAATATAACACTGGTCCCTCTGTCAGTGTAGTGAGTGAATAAGGGAAAAGAAAAGCTCCAACAACGGAATAACAACCCAAGCGTGCAGCACCAGCGCAGACAACTCCATCCCAAAAAGTTGCGTCTAAGATGCATGTGCAGCAGCAAACTGGAGATGCTGCTCCAGATTTCTCATTCCTAATGGATGAAGTCATTGAACTCCTAGAAGTATGGATTCAAGATGACGCCATCAAGATGCTTCCTCTCCGACGTCCGCCAACCGAAGAAGAGAAGGCAAATCCCAAATATTGTCGTTACCATAGGTTCGTCAACCATCCGACCAGTGACTATAACAAATTAAAGCGCATTTTTAGAGAGAAGGTAGATGCAGGAGAGCTTCAATTGGGAAATAAAGTAGTTCACAGAGACCATCTTCATTTCAGGAGCTGCATGATTTCTGGGGAATCCGTCCACAAAACTGTGCAATCTATGATGGAGCATTTATGTGAATTATTGTATTTCTCCAGGGCGCAGCGTCAAGACATGTTCAGATCTCTCAATCATGTTGTATCAGGCAAGCGTCTGTTTCCAATCAGGGAAGCCACTCCCGAACCACAATCTTTCCTGAGAAATGCGCCTAGTAAATGCAACTGGGGACTCCTAACCATCGCTCACTTAAGGGATGTCGAGTTCGACAACACATTGATTGATGCAGCATTAGATTTCAATATTGTCATTGTCAAGGCTCTAAGAGCTGCAAAGATTTCAAGGCAGGAAGCTGTTCACTGCCCAACTGTAATTAAAAGCGCAGAAGGAGAACCAAGGAAGGCTTACGGATACATCAATCTCGAAATCAAGGTGGGAGATGCCCTAACGCACGCCAAATTTCATATTGTCAAAGAACACTCAAATTATGACATGGTTTTGGGGCGCTCGTGGGTGCACAATAACAAAGTAAAGCTAGGAGTGTGTTCTTTGCCAGTGTCAATACCTGAAAGGATTTTCAACAAGCCGTCCAACCCAGAAAATTATCTGTTGCAGTATCAACAACTTGCTAATGTAACGCAATTACTTGGAGAGAGCCCATCAGCATACATTCGAAGATTTCGGGCCAAGTAAGTCTTATTGAACAACCCTTTTTATAACCAGTCACTCCTCCTTCCACTAAGGCTCGGAGACTTGCTCCTATCAACAACCCGTCCCCCATTAGGATATGTGAATGGGAGGCTGGTCCTTTCAAATACTTTATCAAGAATTTAAAAGCTATATCAATCAAGGATAACGAGTTCAAGAATCAAGAAGTTGCACAACGCCAAAACTCATTTCAAGTTGGAGATATGGTAGTGAAGGGGACCACGTTTCAAGTTGGAGATGTGACAGTAGAAGTGACCTCTCAGTTTGATTCTCCTACAGAGAGGGAAGACAAGCCATACCTGGTAGCAGATGTTATCCTAGGCGGTTACTGCAAGCTCATCAATGCTGACAAAGCGGAAGGCGTGACAGTTCACTCACTGTGGCTCAAGCCTTTCAATACCTAAAACGCTGTGCTATCTCTTCCTCCAGCATTCTCTTTAGTATTTCCTCTAGAAATTTCCCATTTTCATGCAATATTTCTAATTCCTCTAAAATGATTGCACTGCTTGCATTCATAACCACGGTTTTATTTTGTTAAATCAAAGTATTGTTTCTTTTTTAAGAAATCTCTCTACCCCTGAATCATGACCCAAACCCTTGAGTAAACCTAAACCCTCATTGTTACCCGTCAATCAAAACCAGAAAGACAAAACCCTACAAGAAACATCTCATATATTTCAAAAAATATTGAAAGAATACGTGCATAAAGGAAAGGGGCAAAAAAATCATGGTTATTAGGGTAAATGCTTTGAAGAGCGGTTTACTCCAACAATAAAGCGACTTCTCGATCACCACATGATTAGGAGGATTGCAACACGATTGGAGGACATGCAGGTTCGTGATCAATCTTTGGTTTTCATCATCGAATCCCCTTCGTTATTTTTTAAGGGTTATATGCAATCATCATAAGGGCAAGTGCACAGTCACATGAGAACGCATCATCGAATGTCGCGTTCTCTTTGGATGTACGACAACCTTACTGGGGAAACGCTCCAACGAGGGTTCCAGGTATCAAAAAAAAAAAAAATCATTCATAGTCGTACACATGTTATTCATTTTGAAGTCTAAGAAATTAGGGAAAGCACTAATGTGTACATAGTTGTACACACATATTATGTTGTTTAGGTGTGCATAGTAGTCCAAATGTTGATTATTTAGGTGTAAATAGTTGTACACTTGTAGGACTATATTTATGCATACAAACCAAAAATTAGGGAAAGCACTAATTGTACAGGTGTTGGATTTTCTATAGATGTGTACAAAGTTGTACACTATTGTGTTATCTCAGTAATATGTGCATTTTTGTGGTATAAATATTGGATTTTTATACCACAAAACATCAAAAGTTACTGCATCTTATACCATCAAAAGTTGTCCTCTCATTAGAAATTTAGATCCTTGTAACATCTCTTAGGAAAAGATAATGTACATTCTAGGATATTTGTTGTTGCTTCAGTGCCATTTTCGAACAGTTTTATTAAAATAATCTCTGCAGATGCAGATGAATAGATTTAAGCTCATACTTGTAAGTTAGTATAATCATTTTTCCAGTTGTAGCTTTGTAAGAACTGGATGGTTTATCAATGTGTTACCCAAAGATTCATGCTATCGGTGATTACTCAATTATATAGGCCTAGGTGAAAAAGAAGTTAGAAACTTGTGCTACAAATGGTATTTTAGCTTACGAGTCACCAATATATAGCTCCCAATGTATAATTATTTTGTCTGTTTTATTAGATTCCTAGTCAGTTAAAAACTTCATGAAATAATAGTTTGATCTCTCGTCTTTGACCACTTTGTCCTCTTCGTCATTGTATGTATAGATGAACAATATAAATACATCATTTCCATGTCTTGCGTATCAAAAGATGCTTTTTCATGTGACGGAGCCGACGGGCTTCAAAGCGGTATGAGAGGAGCGTTCGGTAAACCCTTGGGCATGTATCGTATGAGATTCAGATTGCACTACTTTTGCTATGTTGGTGTACAAACTGGTGCACCTTGTTTTGTCTTTTGATTTTTGGATTTTTGTATACATGTACATGTTTGTACGCCAATGTAAACTAAGATTTTTTTAAAATGAGAATTATATAGTCATATGGGTACTCTTTTTGTAGCTCTCGGAAAGAGCTTTCCGAAAATATAAAGTTTGTGAATTTTGAACAAACGGTTAGAAAGATAAATTGTTTTTAATTCTTTTTTATATTATTTAAAATTGCTGACATCATTGTGAGTCACTTTGGACTAAACTGTAAATATTTGGACTAAATTGTAAATCAGGAAGGTTATTTGTGCACTTTCAATGAAAAAGGACTAATTTGTACCTAGTTGAATGGGTCAGGACTAACTAGTATATTTGGATGGGGTTTTGGACTAAACCGTATTTTTTCCAAAATGAAATGCAACTAAAAACGCTATCATCCATATAAAAGCTACTCTAAGGAGAAAAGTATTGCCGCCTCCCACATATGAGGACTTACCAAAATAAAGTCAATAATGCCTCAAAAACAGCTGAGGACTTCCCCAAGCAAACAATATATTTCATTCCCTCGACAAAAGTACGAGGCTGAGAAACAAAAAAGAACAGGTGAAGAGAACTATACGAGCAAAGAAGTTCAAGAACTCAAGCTTATTCCTGGTCAGCAGTACCTTGATCAGCCTCCATCCGATCCTCACCCTCGGCGATATTAGGAGCAACTTGCTCGAACTCGTGCTCAACGGGTGGGAGTGGAGCCACAACACAGGTAGCAGCAACGACCATTTGACGATCACGAAGAACGGCAGAATTGCAAGCTCTGGTGATCATCGACTTACACTCGGCGCGAAGGTTGCTCAACTGTTGATTCTTATCTGCATGTTCGGCCTCGAGATCTTCTTCGTGATTGCTCACCAACACATTAAGCTCCTCGTCAAGGCTTTCCTTGGCAACCCCCACTTCCTCCAACTGCCTCTCTAGCACTGCAATGCGCTTACGAGCCTCTGCATGAAAAGCCAAAGGAGAGAGAGTCAATATAACAATATTTACTTATGAAAACTTAATATAAATACAAATACGAAGCCACTAATAGGCAACCTTCATGCTTAACCAAAACAGAAGCTAAGGTCTGTTCCACTTGGGACTTTTGAGTATCTAAGGCACTAATATGTGCTTCAACAGGAGTTATGGCAACATCGCCAGCTGGGCACGATAACATGTGCCTATCACATTCCTTTTCAAGCTGGACGAAATCTCGCTTGAGACGCGCTAACTCCTCCCTATCATCCTCGGCTTGTGCTAACAACGACATATAATCTGATTGTCAATTAATCAGCCCATCCTTCTGGGCTCGGAGAAGCTTGATTTCATCCATTCGATCCACAGCTATTTGCTTTGCCTTATCCAGCATCGCACGAAGATCAATGATGCGATCCCGATGAACATCCATATCTGTCCGAAGTTGAGCATTCTCATGTTCTAAAGCATCAATTTTGCACTGACGAGAGCTCATATCGAGTTTTAAACTGCACATTTCCCTAGCATGCCTATGACCGAAATTATCTACCTTCTCCTCCAAACGTTTGATGGTGGCTACCAATAGAGGGGACTAGTTCAGAAATCTAGAACCTATGGTGGCAATAAAAACATAACATACGGAGGAGCAATAAATAACTTCTAGTTCTTTTTTATCTTGACGGAGAGAAAAATCCTCCTCCTTAGCCAAATCTACAGCACATCAAAGGTTCAGAACCTCGTGCTCAGCCTCTTTAGCTCGTCTCATCACCACACGGGTCTCGGACAACATGCCAATACGTAGATTGTTGCTCTAGCAAATCAGACAACATCACCAGTAAGAAAATTTTCAACTGGATCAACAAATGCAAAGACATATTATTATAAACTTAGTCAAAGTTCGGTACATACCGACAAAACGAGTTGCTGCTGAGCAGACCTCGTCAAAGAAGTTAAAATACGAGCCTGCTCGTCCTCGCTCATTTGAGCATACTGGTCCGAACACAATATATTCATTACTTCGGACCCACCACTGAAGATGGAAGTAGACGAACTTAACGGAGTAGAAGGAAACCCACCAACAAAACCACTCTGCGCACCAGCACCAAAAATACTGCTACTCGAAACCGCAGAAACAATACCACCGCCAGCACGAGCACCTACATCAGGAGCAACACCCTTGTCAGCGAGATTACTCGCCTTTGGCATTCTCACATCTGATGGTAGAGCAGTGTTACCGGGATTGGTAGAAATATTCAACAAGGCTTGGTCAAGATCATCAAAAAAGGAATCTCCAAGATCCACCATCTCACCTTCCCCAAGTAAAGCATCAACGTCAATGCCTAGGGAACGTTCTTCCAACACAGGGGCAGTGGATGGCCCAGAACCATCAGAAACCCACATCCTCTGTGCAAACACTCAAACAACATCAGATACTAAAGCATAAAACAGGGGCAAGGTATATATACATTAATAACAAAACGATATTTTCTACCTTAGCATCCTCAGCACCTCGAGTAGTTTGCGATGAACGCCTGCGAGGAGTAACCCTGATAGGTGTCTAAAACACCTAATTTACTATCTAGTAGTTACGCTTTCTTTGCTATTTTTCTTGTGAATTATGTACTTTACGCGTGTTTTTGAGTTATTAGGTACTCTGGAGTCGCACGGAGGAAAAGAAGCGGAAATCACCCAAATTGAGGTGAAAAGGGCAAAGTGTCATTTCACATGCTATTGGGAACCAAACCAAAGGTTAAGGGGTAACTCTATTGGGAGGAGTACTAAATAGAGCCAGCTGTGGTTAAGGGGTTGCCGGATGGGTGGCCCTTATCCGTAAGGTGGGTGTCTTTCATAGCACCTAATCCTCTTTACCCTAAATCGAGAGGTGTTTCTTTCATTCACCTCATTTTTGTTCTACTCAATCCAAAAGAGGCGAAGTTTATTGTCTTGGTAATACCAGATCGGGAAAATTGATAGAAGAGAAAGAGCAATGGCGAGAGATGGCGATGACGCTCTTTTTGGAGAAGATGGTGGTCTTTATTACTATGAATTGATGATGGAACAAGTGAAAGAAATCAAAGATGAATAAAGGGTTAAACATGGATTC
Source organism: Papaver armeniacum (assembly GCA_023531295.1). Lineage (NCBI taxonomy): Eukaryota > Viridiplantae > Streptophyta > Magnoliopsida > Ranunculales > Papaveraceae > Papaver > Papaver armeniacum. The sequence goes on along the minus strand of JAJJWW010008026.1, from coordinate 23,651 downwards.
GATTGTGAGAGATGAATTTGTGCTATTAACGTTGAAGATGGTGGTAGATTGAAGCAGAGTTGGGTTTGGTGCTGTTTAAGAAGACATTGGTTGAAGTTATGAACTGGAATCAGTTGGTGGTGTTATGAGAACTGCAATGAGGTTGAATCGAGAAGAAATTGAGATAAGGGGATCTGTGGAAATCGAAACAGGTGAGGAGAAATCGAAGATGAATTCATGCCAGGGTTTGAAGGAATTAGGGTCTACTGCTGTTGAAGCTAAGATGGACTCGAATCTATGGTGGTGAACTGATAAGGGTTTGCTGTTGCTACTGATTCTGTTGATGGCTATGAAGATTAAGGAATGGGTATGAGGCTGAAGTTGAATTTCGGTGGCCAAGGTTAGGTGGTTGTTGAATAGGGTTCTGTGGATGAGTCAAATCAAGAGTAGTTGTTAATGGGATGAACCTGATGCTGGAGAGGAGATGGATCTTTGGTTCTAGTGATGAATAAAGATGGATATGCTGATGAACTGGACCCAGGTGGTTGGTGGATGCAGCTCAATTGAAGCTACTGGAATGAGTCACAGGCTTGAGATGAATCTGAGCTGTAGAATGAGTTTGTTGGCAGTTTAATGGCCTGAGGTTGCAAAGCAGCTGTTGGTGTTTGAAGGGGTCAAGGCTTTGACAGTGAATGGAGTGAAGTGTTGGCTGTGCCAGCTACAGAGGTGGAGATATGCTTGGAGTTCAAATGGAAGGTGAAAGAATTGTGTTGCTGCTGGGATTGAAGCTGGATGGCAGTGAATGAAAGATTGCAGGGTGCCAGAGCTGGTGGTTGTTGCCTGGTGTTGTGCAGCAATGGAAATAAAGTGCAGGTAATGGTGCTGTGATTGGTTACAGCGAGGTCATGGTACACTGCCATGGCAAGAGAATGGATGTCTGGGAAATGATGGACTTGGTGGCCTGTGATGAAGGAAGTGGTTTTGTTGTCATTGAAGCTTGAGAAGGTGGAAGCTACAGAAGCTAGGGTCTGGTGGTAGTGAATTGTTGTTGTTGATTGAAGCTGAAAACATTACAGGTTATGAGAATTGGCTGGAGTTTGTTGGGTTATGTCTTGAAGCCAAGAGAAGGGAAAGAAGATGATGCAATGGTGATTCAAGGAGGTGGTTTGGTAGATGACATTGATGTTGTTGCAGTACTGCAGTTGTGTTGCAGATATCCCTAGTTGTAGGTCATGCTGTGGCAGAGATTGCAGGGACTTAGGAGTTGCAGCTGGTTGTGTTGAATGGGATCTCAAGAACTGTGGTGCTATAATTGAGCTGCTGCCGGAACAGGGAAGTGATGATTAGTTGCCGAGGAGGTAAAGCTGGAATGGCTTTATGGCAGAATATGAAATTTCAAGAAGAATGAAGTCTGGATAGCGGAGATGGGTCTGTTGAATTATGGGTTTTGAGTTCGATTTTGAGAGATTTCGGACAAGGAAGAGAAGACTGAGGGGATGTGCAGTTTGCTGTAGCAGGGACTGGTGCTGTGAATTAAACTCAGTTATAGGAGGAATGGCAGGTGGATAAGCATATGTGCTGGTAAGTTGCAAGAGGCATAGACATCATGGCTGTGAGCTGAAGGTGTTGAATGGAGTTGCAGTTTAGTGTGGCAGTGGTTATGTGCTGTTGGGTTGTGCTGCAGTTTTCAAATGGAAGGTGGTTCTGCTCATCAGATTTGCAGGGATGCACAATGATAGCAAGATGGCTGGCCAAGGACTGGTGAAGCACAATGATTGTGCTGCACAAGTTCTGGCCTGTGCAATGGCCTGTTCTGGCCAATTTAACTCAACCAGCTGATTCTGACTCATTGACCCGGTTTGACTCAGTGATCTGGACTGAGTTGACCGATTTGACCCAACCGATTTAACTCGTTGACCGGTGACCGGGCGGACTTTGCCGGTCACCTGAGACAGTTTCCGGCGACTTTTCCGGCCAAGTTCCGGCCGTAATCCCAGTTTTCCGGCGACGATTTTTTGGACATAATTTCACATGGGTATTTCTCACACATGGGCTTGGTGGACCACTTGGAGATGGGTTTTGAGAAGACCTAATATTGGAAGGAGTATCCTTTTATGGAAATAGGGAAACATATAAAGAGAGGAAGATCTATTATCTATCTTTTGCCTTTACTTTGTTTTCTAGGGTTTAGAACCATGAAGTCTTTTATCTTTCTTCTTGTTATGAACTCCATGAATATGAGCTAGTTTTATTATTGGTTATGGAATAAGTTGGATTTCCAAATATGGGTTTTAATTCAATAAATTAGTTTTCTCTCATATTATCGTTTATGATTCACCATTAATATTGTTACATGAGTTGAATGCTTGTTTAGTCGAGTCGCGAATCGATTGAGTTTGCTTTCATCTTTATTGCTAGATTAGGGTTATTATACGTAAAAGTGATAATTCCGGATTGCAAGTAGCATAAACAAGATTATAGTTTGTAGTGATATATTCTTATGATCATATGTGAACCATCACCTTTGTTAAATTGAATTAGTGCTTTTACACGTTCGATTGCTTTGATTGGCCTGATTTCATAGAACCTAATGCATCTAGGGAATTAAACTTGATTAGTGCTTTTACACGTTAGGTTGTTCTTTTAGATAGAATTCATATTCGCATCTTTTAATGTGTTTGTTGATGACAAGAGGAGATTAGCGGGATATTCTTACGATCAAGGTATTCTAGGGCCTTTGATAAAAGTTGAGATTAAAATATGAATTCTAGTTATTGTGTTGAAAACATGTTTGTGAATGAAAACGAAATCCATGACCAATACTTTCTTATCCTTGATTTGATTTGTTTACTTTTCTTTATTTGCTTTTATTTAGTTTATTATAATCACAAAACCTCGGTGTTATTTATAGGGAACCGAAACAATTTGACAACCTAGACCTCTCTGTGGGATCGATCCTTTCTTGCCCTTACTTCATTATATATTTTGAGTAGTAAGAAAGTGTAATTATATTTGTGTCGGCTGACAACCGATCAAACCCACTTAAGCATACATGGATTATAAGCCAGCAAATGACCATGCATCTCGGGAATCCCAGGAAGGACATCACCAGCCTCATTCCAACCATAAATATAAGGCCCTACAATATGCAGAGGAGTCATGGGCCACTTAGGATCGTTAGTCTTACGAAGCGTATGCAGACTAGGACTCGGAGGATCCAAATCAGTCATAAGAGGAGGACCTAGGAGGGGTTTACGAGATCTAGAAATACCGACCCCAAAACCATCGAAGTATCGGACTGATGGCACTAATAATTCTCCACGAAGGTAGTAGGCATATACAACTCCTTCTGCTCGGGGATGAACGCATTCATCTCGTGCTCTGTCACCTTCCCCTGGCTTCGCCAAAAACATTCTCGCATAATCCTATAAAAATTACCATTCGGCTGAAATATAGCTCGCTGAGGGCTAAGCATGGTAAATACTCGTACTGGAAGGAATCGAGAGGGCATTATAGGGGGAGACGAAGCCCAGCATCTACTTGGCCCGCCGCAACGATGATCTCGTTAGGACCACAAGGGTTGTCCTCGAGAAGTTGTTTTAACACAATTCCGGCCTAACCCTCCGGAGTGGCGAAACTAACGTCAAATCTTTGAAGGCAGTGCTTGACCTTCACCATCTCTAGAAAATCGGCATCAGACTTGCCGGAAGAACGACTGGCACTCGGATTATTAACCGGTCTCTTATCAGCACTACATAAATCAAACAAATGAAAAGAATCAGAATCAATGCCGGAAAAAATATAGAAAATCACGGAGACTGTAAAAACCCTGAAGTTATAGAGCAATGGCAAGAACCGTTGATAATCGCACAAGAACTATAAAAGTTCAAAAAGAATGATACACCCCTCCGACATGAACAGAAGACAAAAAAGAAACAAAAAGAAAAATAATCTTACCGTCTCTGAGGTCGAGAAGGAGAATTTCTCCCAGACATGATGAGTTTCCTTACGGGAGACAAAGAGTTAAAAATGAACAGCAAAAGACAGAGACGAGAAAAAAGATGAAAAAGTTCTGAACTCTGAGCGCAAGAAGTAAAGACATCATTCTCTTCACTCAAAAGGTTTTATAAGAAACCAAGGGATAACCAACCGGCGCCTCAAGTCCAATGGGTAAAAGCACACTAAAGTGCAAACGTGGCGGAAATATCGGACGTGGCAAAAAAGACAGGACGGTTACGAAGTTTTCTTCCCAACATGCCCTTGGCAAGTTGCAAAGAAAAGGAGCAAAATGTGAGGGTAAAATACCCGCTGGCCACGTGTCAACATCCCAAGGTATGATCTCATGATGAGATAATAAGGTAGGAGCACTGAATCATTCTCCATAAAGCTGATCTCGTCTGAATCGAGACGCCCACCACGAAAACCACATGAACGACGCGTGTGGAGAGTGGTCTAATCGATTCAGTAAGTCAAGTCTAAAAAGTAGAACCACATTTAATGAAGGATCGAAGAGACGTGGGCGAGTCTAGGTCACTACAGAAGGCTCGGACGATCTATACTATAACTCATAGATGAAGCAGCACGAGATTCTCCAAGGAAGAGCTACGCGATAACTAAAAGGACGAGACGACTCGAGAGGGGAACCAGGCAAACCATCACGAGGAATAGTATAGAACCCGTCCGAAGCAGCGAAGACGATGCATGACGACCCACCAGGTTCGACGAGGATAAACCTTCACGAGTTTAGTTTATCTATAAATACCAGTCCATGTACCAGGAGATGGACAAGTTAGCTAATGTATTATTAGATGGTCTTTCTAAATAGAATTCCTAAGAGAGATCTAGATAGAGAGAGAGAGTAAAAGATCTAAGTGATATTTGTAACTCATTCAAGGGTAAGACCTTATGATCAATAGAGAAAACATCTTCTTTCCCGTGGACGTAGGTCTTCATGGCCGAACCACGTTATATGCTTGTGTCAATCTTTACTTTCATGTTCTTTACATCTTGTTTATCTTCTTATCTTGAATGTTAGATAGATTTTAGTCATTAGATGTATGTGGATGTAGTCATCAGAAAAGATGCAACTACAGGTTTCTGGCTTCTTGTCTCCCTTCTTTCAAAATAGATTGAAAACCTATTTATACCAGTCATTTAGCGCACCTGATCTCTTAGGAAGTGGAGGAAGTTGAGTAGTGGAGAAGTGGGTTTGTGCGGAAGGTAGTGATCATCGTGTTTCTGTTATGAGGGAAGACTGACCACACGTTCGCCCACTACTCCCATTATCGTTAATCGTCCACCTTTCCTGACACTTTCTCGTAATGGGAGCATTGCACGCCGCACGCTGTAAACCGCCAGAACCATACCCAAGTAAGTATCCCCCAGTTTGTGACATGTTTGATATCTCGAATGAGTTGGTCAATTCGTGGGACCTGCCGCGGAGAATAGCATGGTGCTATCAGGTGAAACAACTAAGTTGTTTTTGAGGCCAATAGAAAATACGTATGTATTCGATGCATGTGAAGCATCGCTTTTAAGCAGCTCAAACTAGTCGATACATATGAAGCATCATTGTTTTAGAACTTGATTGTGTAAGTCGCGGATAAGCGTTTTAAAAGAGGTGGCATGACCGGTCATCTTCGGGTGATCGTTTGTAGGTCGCATGGGCGAGCCATCACTTGGTCGATCGCTCCTCATGAAGAGAGATGGCCGGTGATCATCATGCTGGTTTGTTGATTTGCTGGAAATAAATCTACATCATCTAACTAGGCTAGCAAAGTTGGATGGACGAGATGAATTGCGATAGTTATATATTGCCATTGATGTAACTTAGGGTTCAAAAACCATGTGGACCACTTTTTTTGGGCGTGCGTTTCGAGGAGTTGAGCCTTAGGTAAAACAGGTCGATCGACTACGTGTGAAGGTGGCTCGCTGGTGTGCACGTTGATATCTTCTGGACCATCTAGAATTAGATCTAAGTCATTCAAATAGGCCGGCGAACATGGATGGTCATGATCGATTTGCGGCAATGACATGCGGTCGCAAAAGCCAATTAGGGTTTCCAAGTTGCGCGTTCATCCTACTTTGGGTGGACGATTCTATGCGTTCCAAGCTTGATATGGGAAAGTCGATCGGCCAACGATAGAGTTGGGTAGAGGGTGAACACATTAGCATCTCGTTGTCCTCCCCAGAAATTGGATCTAGGCCGTTCGACTAGGCCGGCGAAAATGGACAGTCGTGATTGATTTGCGGCAGTAGTGTGTTGCCGTAAATGTAATCTTTGGGTTTTTAAAACAGCGCGTTCACCCTACTTAGGGTGAGCGATTATATACATTCTCGGCTTGCCGTGAGCAAGTCGATCAACCATGGGTGTAGCAGGGTCGCCGGTGGACACACCAGCACTTCTTTGATCGCTCAAGATGCAATCTAAGCCGTCCAACTAGGCTGGCTAAGTTGGACGGTCGTGATGCGTTTTGAGAACTTCTTTTCCGGTCTCAATTCGTTTGAGCAGCATGAACGCCCATGTTTGGATAAGCGATTGAGCACTCTATAGGTTTTCCACATGCAAGTCGGTCGACTATGGCACTAGTGGGTCCACTGATGATCATGCTTACGCTTCCTTAACTGTTCGTAGGAGGATCCAAGCTGCCCAATCAGGCTGGAAAAGTTGGACATTCGTGATGCTTCTAAGCCGTTTTGAACAGTCTAGCTCGTTTGAACTTTCTTTCGATAGTGTGATCATTCACGCTTGGGGTTGGCGTTTGACAATGCTGGGATGCGTTTAGGCACGGTCCGATCAGTTGGAGAGTTGATGGGCCCGCCAACGGTCATCACGATAGTTGCCTATTTCCTCTAGGGTTTGGTTAGGCTTGTTAAATTGTGCGGCCAAATTGTGTAGCCTTGATCGTTTCTGATACTGATATGGACAGTCTAGATTTCCCTTAAGGAAATTAAACATATTCGATTGTCTTTAATTAAAAGCGCGTCGATACGAGATTCTATTTGTCAGAGAATGATGTAGCCTATGCGGGTATTTTGTGCAGATCTCAACACGACACTTCAGGAGATTCATGCTACTCTGCTGAGAGTGAACACTTAATCGTCATGTCGTGTCAATGATGAGAGTTTGGCTGAGAACATAGCACGGAAAATACTAGGCAAATCATGCATTAATTAATAATGCTGGCATAAAATAGAATTCACAGAATATTTGGGATTGCTACTATGCGCACCATTCTGAATAAATTTCATATATACATATACTAAGTTGTTCAACACATGCGTAAAGAAAGAGGTTTGAGCACTCGTTACTTTCAAGTGGCCTTCATTCCTTTGCAGGATCACAGTGCTAAATATAGGGTTTTACGATTTTGACCCTAAACTAAAAACCACCATCAACATACTCAAACCAGGAAAAATTGCCCATACAGAAGCTGATTTAGTTTTTTGATCTTTTGGGTTAAAATTGGGTTCCCAAGCTCTGAGATTCAAATGCTGAGATTCAACAGTCCAACCACCTTTCCAAACATAATTCCTATCTTCTATATTATCAAGTTTAATTATGAAGAAACTGAAAAAGAGGGGGTCTAACAACCACACCCAATATTTCAATTAGCAATCTGTATGGACAAACTCCGAGTTACTTTCTAGAGAATCAACTAGACAGTCAGACTCAATCAAGATAGGAATATCTCAAGGAGTTAATATCTCTCTCACTTGATTTGATCTTTACTCAAGCAAACAGAAATCTGCGAGTTAACATCAAATCCAAGGAGATAACTTGGATGGTACCAAAGACCAATATCCAAGTGTCAATCAATTTAAATCAACAACCAAAAAGGTCGGATATTCTAATTGATTGAACAACACACAACCTGTATTATTTCAATTATATAACAAAATAAAAATGCGAAAAGAAATAACACAGACACCAGAATTTTGTTAACGAGGAAACCGCAAATGCAGAAAAACCCCGGAACCTAGTCCAGATTAAACATACACTGTATTAAGCCGCTACAGACACTAGCCTACTCCAAGCTAACTTCGGTCTGGACTGTAGTTGAACCCCAATTATTCTCACACTGATCCAAGGTACAGTTATGCTCTTATGTCTCTGATCCCAGCAGGATACTACGTACTTGATTCCCTTAGCTGATCTCACCCACAACTAAGAGTTGCTATGACCCAAAGTCGAAGACTTTAATAAACAAATCTGTATCACATAGAAAAGTATACCGTAATAGATAAATCCGTCTCCCACGAATATACCTATGAGTTTATGTTCCGTCTTTTGATAAATCAAGGTGAACAGGAACCAATCAATAAAACCAGACTTATATTCCCGAAGAACAACTCAGTTTTATTAATCACCTCACAATAATCTTAATCGACGCAGCGAAAAAAGATATTGTGGAATCACAAACGATGAGACGAAGTGTTTGTGACTACTTTTATATCTTGCCTATCGGAGATATAAATCTCAAGCCAATTATTACAATTGTACTCGTTTATAGAAACAGCAAGATCAGATCACACAACTACAAGAAAAGTAGTATCGGTCTGGCTTCACAATCCCAATGAAGTCTTTAAGTCGTTAACCTGGTTTTAAAAGAATAAAAGCAAAGGTTAAAGGAGAATCGACTCTAGATTAGCACAACTAGTATCACACAGAATGTGTGGGGATTAGGTTTCCCAGTTGCTAGAGTTCTCCCTTATATAGTCTTCAAATCAGGGTTTGCAATCAATGTTAGCTTACTAACAAAGCATTCAATATTCACCGTTAGATGAAAACCTGATTAGATTCAAGCTAATATTTATCAACCGTTAGATCTAAAACATAGCTTGTTACACACACATGTAATGCACGTTTATAGGCTTGTGTAACCGTACCCAAACTTGTACATTAGTTGGTTCAACAATAGTTAACTTAAAGGTTAGCCATATGATCAATTTCATATCAACCATATTCTTCTTCACCATAACTAGTCAAAATGACTCAAATGAACTAGTTAGAGAGTTGTTCAATTGCTTTGATCTTTATGTACTACACAAGACACAATCGAAGCAAAAATGATGTGATTCACTCGAATCGATTCATGAACTATAAAGCCACGGTTTGCAATAGCATTCCTTAGTTTATTAAGATAAGTTCACAAACATCGTTTTTAGATATAACCTACTCAAGTTCGCGGACTGGGTTACTTAAGTTCCCGGACGGAGTTCACAAACTCCAGCAGAAATTATCGGTCGAGAACTTCCGCCAGTTCGCGGACTGAAGCTCACGTACTTCTCCGGTTTTACTTGATCAACAAAGTTCGCAAACTTCGGTTCAAGCAATAAGGACTTATACATATATGTGTTTCCACAACAATGCTTATATCCTTCAATGGTTATAATGTCTAAACTCTGATTTCAATCATTGAAACATTCTCAGAGGGCGTTATATAGTTGTTATTCACAAACTATTTTTCATCAGAGCAATTTTCAAAGTGATTGAAACATGACATGACTTTCTTCACTAGGCAAAGATGAACTTGGCTAAAGCGAAAGCTTTACCAACACATATTTCGAGAAATATATAAGCGAGATATACTCAGCTCGAAATATCACATGTATATAATCTTAGTCTATATAGTAATACGACTTTTGTCTCAAGTTAGGAGATAAAGTAGATAGACTTTTGAGTGACAGATAAGTTCAAGTCTCCACATACCTTTTAGTCGATGAAGATCCACTGGTTCCTTGAGTAGTCCTTCGTCTTGTATGATGATCGCCATGGAGTTCTTGAGCTCAACTACACTTTCTATCCTAGTCTGAGACCTTAGCTATAGTAGACTAGAAATCAAGACTTTATAGTTTTGATCACTAACATTGACAAACATGCTTGAGATAGCAACACATGCGAGTTCGACCGAGCTATGCTATAACAATCTCCCCCTTTGTAAATTTTAGTGGCAAAACTATTAATACATATGTAATACAAAAAATATATAAATAAACTTTATAGCTCCTATTCCACATGTCTAATCTTCAACATTACTCGAAATCTTCGTCACTTCCAATGATTCAAAAGGTTGTAAGTTTAGCATCATCGTTGTGGAAAATCCATAGCTATAACAACGAGAAAACAAGAGTTCTCAATCGTTGTTATACAGTGTCATAGTATCATTACACAGCGTCAAAGTCCAATTGCATCACAACTTTAACAACAATACTATGGTGATACGTCACTCCCCCTTAGTCAATATACTCCATCTCACATGGAAACCAATCCCCCTTACATAATGATCCGAAAACCATATGTATTTGTAGTGTGAACTACATATTAATTCTCCCCCTTTTTGTCAATAAAATTGGCAAAGGTAAAAGAACGGGATCCTAATGAAATTTCTGTAAGAGACATTTCATGACCAAAGGTAAATGTATATCATCTTGTTTAGATGCAATCATAAAGCCGAAGCTAAATGCATTCATCAAGGAGTTTATAAATATATACAAGATAACCCCTATAATATTCCACAGCCGCACTCCCCACAAAGATTTGACAATAAAGCACAAGTTCAAAAAGAACTCTTCCCCATAAAATGTCATTCCCGAAAGAACAACAAGAGCGACCTTAATTTCAAAAGAGAAAGAAAGATTTCTTTGGACTCAACAAATATCATACAAGTATGAATTTGAAATCCAAAATGAAATATTCAATCAAATTAACCGTAAGCGAACCATGATTAATTTGACTAAATATGCTCAACACAAGTAAACTTATGGAGACTTAATAACTCGATTAGATTAATCACAAGAGAACCCATAATTAATCTAACCGGAATACATAATTAAACTAATCACAAAAGTAATCAATTTAATCATTTATTATACTCACATAAGAAAATCTATGGAGCGATGACTAAGTTAATCATAAAAAAAACCAACCCAGTCAAACACGCTCAAACATAAGAAAAACTTACAGAGTCATAACTAAATAATCACACAAGATGATTAATTTAGTTCAATATGCTCGACGTAAAGTACCTTACGGAACACAACTAAGCTAATCAAAAAAATGATCAACTTGGTTGTCTAGTGCTCGACATAAGACACAATATGGAGTCTCACAGTGATACACAAAATATGGATCAGGGAAGATCAATTACTGCGGAATACACAAGAATTCATTCTATGTTTCCATCACCATTTGCACAATGACATACAATAGACATAATCCTTGAATCACAAAAGATTTTAACCTATCTTACATCAATAATTGAAAATATAGGCTTAACTTTTGTGTTTGTCAAAAGTCTAGTCATTCTTTTATCAATATTTGCATATCAACTCACGAACGACTTTACTTTTGACAAAGTATGGGGCAATCAAGTTCACGGACGTAAACACACATATCCTATAACATATTGCAATATATGAAACCATAAAGATTAATACTGCACAAATCATCTTCCAAACTATTTTAGAATAAATCTAAAAACATTGCAAGATGAAAACGTTGGACATAGCTATGTGTACTCACAATAATGGTTATTACAAACTCTAGTAATCCTTCTCAAAAACAAGAATAAATTCTCATAAGAAGTTTCCTAGGCATCAAGACAAACTCGTAATGCACATATAAGATGATTTGTCCTTAGAGGGTAGAATCAATCTTTTTCGCCCGGATTTATACCAAGAAAATCTACCAAAGGCGTATAAAAAGATTTTTCTTAACAAACAAGAACATACAAAGTTATTAACGACCATGCACCATAGTTCATATAAAATTATTGTGAACATTCAAGAATCCCATAGTAATGCGTACTACTGCTCATTCTTGAACTTCCTTCTTTGTGATTCACCAACAACATTCTTGTAAAAGCTACAAATGATCTTATAAGAGCAGTACTCCATGAATTCAAGTGATCAAGTCCAAGAGAAATGGAGCAAGTGCGACAAAATGGAGCAAAATACTCAAAAACAAGAGACAGGACAAATACCAATCTTAACTCATCCAAATTCAGGATTTCTCATCTCCATTTTGAATAGAAAACAAAGAGGAAGAGAGTGCAAAAATAATGAGGTCAATCCGAGTTCGGACGAAGAAGTTACGGACAAACAAGTTTACCAAGTATCGACGTCAAGTATGCATACGGGTTTGCAAATGAATTTTCGTATCCTGGAGCAGTTGCAGACGGGGTTTGCGAACTTAAGCCCCTGGATTTTGGTTTTAAATGATGTTATGCATACTTGGTATGTGTACCATGAAGTCCAACCGTCCCAAACTAATGTTTTCAAACCTAAACATTTAAGAACCTTAAACACAAATCAAGTTAGGTAGAAATGAATGATAATCAAGGTACATGGATCATTATAAGTACTCAAACAAGTAATAAAAACATAAAACTTGCTTAAGTTTATAGACATACCTTTTTAGAAAAGTCCAATTGAATTCTACAGCCTTACCGATGTTGATAGTGGATTTTCGTTAAGGTTAAAATTGTAAAACCAGAAAAAATTATGCGCTGACATCTTATAAAAGATAAAGCCATTAATAAGTGTTGGATACTCCATCACTTAATTCACCTAGAATGGAGCATGTGGCAACAATCCCATTCTATGAATACACGAAATTCATCCAGGTTGGAGCATGTAGCAACAATCCCATATACCCTGTGAATTTCTAGCACTATTAATTAATGCGCAATCAGCCTTGTATTTCCTGTACTCATTATCAGTGCGGCATGACGACTGAGTGTTACTCTTACAGAGCAACATGAACCTCCAAGCATTATAATGAAACCATGTACGAAATACCCGTACAGGCTGACTCTCGGTGTGTTATACTAGCCCGATTGAGCCCCTCTCGGTGTGTTATACTAGCCCGATTGAGCATCCAGACTGACCGTATCAGTCCGGATATGATCGCAGTCATCCAACTCCACAAGCATGATTGGATGACCCAGATCAATTCCATCACCCCCAAGCGGTATGGAATACCCACTGCCGACCCACATGGGCTCGGCCATTGGCCTAGCTTGCCAAAAAACGTTCATACCAAGTAGTATGGACGGAAAACCCTAAATTAGGGTTTGCGGCATATTACATGTGTCGCAAAACAGTCTCAACCATCCATCTTCGCAGGTATAGATGGAGGGTGTAGATGTAAACTCAAAGGGCCCAGAGCATGTCAACACAATCACCGAGGGCCCGCCTACACACTTGACCAACCATGCTTGGTCGTAACAAATTGTGCGCCCAAACAAGGGGTGACGCAATCCAGAATTAGGGTTTTGAGCATCACGAGCGTCCATCTTCTCCGGCACGAATGGAGGGTCCAAGATTAGATTAAGCAGGTCCGGTCATACCAGCATGACCACCGTGGACCCATCTATTCCCTCACCCGATCGGCCAAGGCATATCATGCCTGGCTAATTCAAAACGCACGCCCAAACTAGCGTGATCACACCTCCCAAAACCACAAACTGATCTCGACCGCTCAACTTCGCCGGACGATTTGGATGGCTCAGATCACGTTTTTATGGGATATTCAGGTATAGGCATAAACACCATCCTACCACCTTCACACCAGGCCAATCGGCCAAGACCGACCAAGATTGGTCGTCTTGGAACGTGTGCCTGAAGTGGGCGTGACGTGCGGCTCTTGCGGCACTGGTTTCCTGTCGCAAATCGATCTCGACCACTCAACTTCACCGGATGAATTGAGTGACCCATATCATACTTTCGTGAGGTAATGGGGTATAGGCCTACACCATCATGCCGTCTACACGCATGTATGGTCGGCCTGGCCAAAGTTGTATGCCATGCTTGGTTTCGACCAAGCTGAAGAGTGATGCCTGCGCACCTCTTCAAAACCCTAATTTCATTAACGATCGCAGATGAGTGTCTCAAAGATCATCTCATCCGTCCAACTTCACCCGACTTGGTTATACAACCCCGGTCGGGAGTTAGTAGGTCGGTGAGGCGTCATTACCCATCACTTTACCACACCATGATGCGACTACACATAAAATACACACGATACTTCACAAGTATCAACTTCCTGAATAACACATTTATTCAAATTAGCATTACATGCTACCTATCGTGAATCCACGATCCACACGTTCCAGACATCAATCATGTCACAAACTGGGGGATACATACTGAGGTATTGGTCTGGCGGTTTACAGGCGTGCGGCGTGCACGCGCCATCACAAGAACGTGTTAGGAAGTCATGGACGGTTAGAGATGAACAGAGAAGTGGGCAAGACCGGTCGTGTGGCACCGACACACAACTCCACTACTCCATCACTCCACTTCCTCCACTTCCCACGAGAGACGTGAATAAGGCTCAATGACTTGTATAAATAGGTTCTCCGCCATATTTCAAACACAGGTCGAGACGAGACAGAAAACAAGTGTTAATACAAAAACGTATTCCAACACCCAGAGCCTGCTTGCATCAATCGTAAGCCTGCTCATCTTTCTGTTACAAGTCATTCATAGCCAACACCTTCACAATCTCAACACCTTCTTCGCTTCCCTCCCTAAGATCAACCCCATTTCCTTCACTTTGTGACCAAAACAAGTCTGGAACGGCCATTTCTTGGTTTAGGCCGGACTTGCACAGATTGACTTCCGAATCTACAAGCACTCACCGCGCAGTGCATTTGTTTAGGGTTTAGATTCATTCCTCATCCACACACCCCAAATTACCAAATTCAACAGGAGTAGTTTTCACCCATAAACAATTGGCGACCACAGCGGGAGGTTGATCTCTCGGTTGCACAAAATTAAATTCTCAATTTTTCAGTTTCCATCTCGCAATGTATCCGGAAACCTCAGGTGGTTCAGATATCATGGGAAGTGTATCTAGAATGCTGGAGGATGTCTTGGCAAATCAAGCCGGTATCACCAGAAGGCAGAGCGAGACATTTCGCCTTTTGAATGATATAGCAGCACAATTACAAGAAAGGTCGGCAGGCATCTACTCAAGCAAAGGTAAGAAATGCAATCCTTAGTCGAGTCACACCTTTACCGGTGGAGAGGCAAAAGAGCGCGTAACCATGGGAGACTCAGGAAAGATGAACAACATGGTCCAGTCAACAATGAAGAACTGAGGAAACTCCACAGAGGAAAGGACTTGTACGGAGTACTACAGCATCTACCAGATAAAGAAAGGGAGCATGCAGCCTATGGAGCCCTGTTAGAAGATTTATATCTAAAAACTCTTGTTGAAGCCCGGAAGACTGTCCAATCCGCACCGGCCTTTCATCCAAGCGAAGAAATGCTTGAGGAAGGAGAGATCGATCAGGAAATACGTTAATACAGAGGATGGGAGCATTCAATTCGATCACTCAGCAGTGATATTACGACACCTTCCACATCCCTTTACCCAGGCAAGCGATCCGCGGATATGATGGCACTCGCAAATCTTCCAACTTCATCTCCGGAACGTGCTCCACATCAAAGCCGCGTAGAGACATCACAACGCCCACTAACGCAGGAAAACCTGGACTCGAAGTGCCTACACTTTCCGTTCCCGATGGAAAAGACTTTGGAGTTGCTGGAGATGTGGGTACGAAATAGAGAGGTGGAACTACCTCCTGTATGGCGTCCACCAACCGATCAAGAAATAATGGACCCGAGGTACTGTCATTTCCACCGGTTCCTTCACCACCCCACCAGTGAATGCAACACTTTGAAGCGCATTGTTCAGGAGAAACTTGGTTCAGAGGGATAGCTCTCATTCTCTAAAAAATTAATGCGGACGACTTCCTTGGAGAGGCTACTTCGGTTTGATACAAGTGAGACTTCAAAAACAAGTAAGTTCTATTCGGCAATTTTACAAGAAAGATAGTTTTGGAATTCACTGGGGACTTAGCATCCCGCACATGGAGAAAGAGACTCAGTGATCAAACGCATGTTTGCTTCCCTTCATACCTCCCTTTTACACGACATTTGCAATTTCATATGACATGTGCAGTCATTCATGACCAAGATGCAAATTCCATTTAAAATAACCTCTTTCAGAAAAGTTATTCACAAAACTATCTCAAAATAAGCCAATTCAATTACCTATTAATTCAAAACCAGAAGTCAAGTTATGAAAAGAAATCCTCACTATCACTCAAAAAGAAAAAGAAGAGACAAGTATATGGCACGAATCCTTCAAGGAAAGTCCTTAAGCAGCAACTCGTCCTTCTGGGCAAGAGCGACTTTCATCCTTTGAAGTACAACCTGCTTCAGCTTCAACTCCTCAGACAACTTTTCAACCTATTCTTCCTGGCGAGTAACACATTCTGCAGAAGGGGCTTCACCTTGTAATTTCTGGAGCTCCTGAATCTTGGAGAACCCTTTGAGGAACCAAGGAGCATTGAAGTCGTACTGCACAAACACATCTCGATGGCACTTCCAGTCTTCAATCATCTCCTCAGAAACTATTCGACCAGTCGTGACGCTCATCCCCTGGATAGAAATAAAGCTTCCTGAACGCGGTTGACCAATGCAAGACGACTTTTGAGCTTCGCAGTGGTAGCAATATGGCCGTGCTTCTCCCATATCGCCGTGTACAACTTTTCGAACTGAGCTGGCACACTGAACCCTCCGACCAACACATGACTTGGATAAGGAACAATGAATGGAGGATCAAACAAAGCTCCAGGCTGCGCTACCAATACTTCACCAGTCACAGGATCCCTATCAGTTGCAGGAGGTCTCTCATAAGAAGTCACCACGATAGCTTTATCGATTGGAACTTGCTCAGAACGTTCTTCAAGGGGAGCCACCTCAACAATAGCGGATGATGTCTCTCTTACACTCCTCCCGATATCTACTTCGCTCTGGGTGCTAATTTCCATCACGGCCCCATCGACAAGATCACTCAGGGAGGCGCCTTGCTCAACCGAGCTTGCATCATCTCTGTCATGGTCGGGAAAAGGAGCGGTTTCGCCAGACTTTTCAGCATGAAGATCAGTTTCGCCAGACTTCTCAGCATGAAGATCAGTTTCTCCAGACTTCTCAGCATGAAGATCAGTTTCTCCAGACTTCTCAACATGAAGGCCAACATTACCAGCCTTCTCATTCTGAATACGCGCCAACCTTGTGAAGACATTCTCTTCCGGAATTCCCTGATTCCAAGCAAGGATCACTCTTAGAAGAATTTACTCTGGAGAAATGAAGGAACCAACGGAAAGGGATTTAAATACCTGCATATTGGAGGAGTTAAGGATCACCGGACCACGTGCCTTCCTCTTAGATCTCTCTCCTGCTTGGGGACTGCAATCCTCAGCTCTGGTCCGTTTGGCTGGAAGCGGCTTCAACCGGAAATGCTCCTTCAAGACGTCAGAAGATGGCTCACCACGAGAACCTGTCACAACACTCTCCGAGAACTCCTGGAAAATCAACAATTTCCTCCTCCAAAATTCCTTGTACTTATCGGTTACCACTGGGTTTCTCCCGATATGCCAGAAAGGAAGGCTCACCCGTTCTGAAAACGCGTCAGCGTTAAGAATATCCGGGAGGAATTCTTTCGGAACCCCTGGTGGACGGATAAATGGGACACCCTGATCAAATCGCATTTGACGAGCCGCCCTTTCAATATTGTACGGAGTCACATTAAATTCTTAGTTGAATAAGGACGGGACATATCCTGGGATGCAGCTGTGCAGGTAAACAATTTCCCCAAATCTCATAGTCTTAACATCGGTGCGCAACACAGCATCAGGACCATCAAAAGCAATAGCAAAAGTATTTGGCTGAACAATGGAAGGGTGGATCGGCCCCAATGGACGGAAATCTACAGAAGACACATTGTCAAATATGTCCACAAGTCTCGCGCCGGTTCTGGGACGCCTCTTATTCCAGCGGAGTATTCTCGAGCCACCATACAAGTTGTTGAGCAAATTTGCAGGAGCAGGAGCATATCTCTTGAAGTGTTCCCATAAGAATGCCTGAAGAAAAGCGAAGTGAACGTGCGATTCCACCTTCTTGTACCCGTTAGAAACATGCATGTCCATTGCTAAGGCGTCCAGATGAGAGTACAACGACCCAAGGAACAAAGCGCCCAGGGGAAGAACTTTACCTTTTGCCAGTTTTATAGCGATCTTAACGAGGTCACCTCTAATGGTCTTCTTTCCAGAACCGTCATCGAATATATCTCTGGATAGCCATAAAGACAGAACGCAATCACGCCGAGAACATTTTCAAACTCTTGATCCGGTTTTGGGTCTGCAGGAGACCACTCCGACACCCACCAGGTGTAAAAGCATCTCGTATCTTTTTTCTCCTCCTTGTCCAGACTGTCGAATCCCGACACCTTTTGAAGTATAGCATCATAGTTACGTTGCTCCGTATCAGAGAGACCGTAAGAAAGACTTCCAGCAACAGGCAGGTTCATTAATACAGCTACACTCTCCAGAGTAATAGTCATCTCTCCCCATCTAGATATGGCTGTATGAGTAGAAATGCGCCACCGAGAAATGAAGAACCCAGTGGAGTATGGCAAATCTTGAAGTCAATAGGGGAATGCGGATATTCATTTCTCCGGAGACAAAATCTCATCACAAGTGTTGAAGAAGAAAATGGATCAGCATCCATATTTTCTGAATCGGAAAGCAAGACTATCTTATGAGAAGGATGTCTTCTAATGTTTGGAAAAGGCGAGGTGAACAACTCATCATCGATGTTCGGCATATCTTTGAAGCCGTCAACACTTCCTGGCTTGGCACCAATATTATCTCCGGAGGACATCTCAACAGGAATTCTTTTCTTCATTCCACAATGAAATAAAAGACAGGAGTTAGAACTTGTATGAAAAGCGTGTGAAGTGTGTAGTCACGCACGACAAGACACGTTGAAATGCAAAAAGACTGGGATTAAGTCCAAACACCAGTATTACTCAAGTTCAAGTCTGGTATTGGTTTCATGTCCGGTACAAATTCAAGTCTGGTATTGGTTTCAAGTCCGGTACAAGTTTCAGTCTGGTGTTGATTTCAAGTCCGGTACAAGTTTCAGTCTGGTGTTGATTTCAAGTCCGGTATAAATTTCAAGCTCGGTATTACTCAAGTTTCAGCCCGGGCACAAGACTAATACAATGTCGACTTTCAGTCAAGCATATGTGGGTGAGACCCACGTTCAATCCAGCATACACGGCGGGCCGTATTCATTCACATGTATCATAACACGATTTTTCTTATTCATGGAGATCGTGTCTACGAGATTCAAGCCAAGTTTTCTTCTTTTCAAGATACAACCTAAAAACTAGGTTTAGCACGCAATGGTGGAAAGGAGCCAAAGCAACATGATTATGGATTCACGGGTTGTTTTACTAAACAATTCTAGAAAATATTGGCGTATCAACCTTGGTGGAAAAAACTAAGCATATACATGTCTTACAAAAGGTGTTTACCTAGAAAACTAGGGTTTTACCTTTGAAAAAAAAAAAAAAAAAAAAAAAACTACCTCGGATGGACAGACGGCGGCGCACGGTAGCAACTCCGACAACGGCAACAAGCGTCAGCAGGAGCGGCGGCAGCCACGGACGGGAGCTGCTCAAACAAAAAAAAAAAATTCGTGAGAAAAATAAAAGGGGGTTTAGCCTCTTTTATAGACAAAAATAAGAAGAATCCCAATAGAACAAGGATTCCTCTTTTATTTGGTTTCCTCTTTTGATTCAAATACCCAAAGAAGGAAACCGGCCTCACCAAAGGATTCCATACAAGCGCAACGGCTTGGACAACTAGCGGTCGGTCAATACTCTTCCGGGTAAACTTCCTTTTATCCTGTCTTTCTCACATATGTATGTCACCATCTCATGCCTACCCCACAATAGTGTAACCATTATGTACTAGGCAGGGGACTTATTGTTGATGGTGGATTTTCGTTAAGGTTAAAATTGTAAAACCAGAAAAAATTATGCGCTGACATCTTGTAAAAGATAAAGCCATTAATAAGTGTTGGATACTCCCTCACTTAATTCACCTAGAATGGAGCATGTGGCAACAATCCCATTCTATGAATACACGAAATTCATCCAGGTTAGAGCATGTAGCAACAATCCCATATACCCTGTGAATTTCTAGCATTATTAATTAATGCGCAATCAGCCTTGTATTTCATGTAGTCATTATCGATTGCGGCATGACGATCGAAGTGTTACTCTTACAGAGCAACATGAACCTTCAAGCATTATAATGAAACCATGTACGAAATACCCGCAGTGACTCTCGGTGTGTTATACTATCCCGATTGAGCCCCTCTCGGTGTGTTATACTAGCCCGATTGAGCATCCAGATCGATCAGACAAAGGTCGGATATGATCGCAGATCATCCAACTCCACAAGCATGATTGGATGACCCGGATCAATTCCATCACCCCAAGCGAGTATGGAATACCCACCGCCGACCCCGCATGGTCGGCCATTGGCATAGCTTTGCCAAAAACGTTCATACCAAGCAATATGGACGGAAAACCCTAAATTAGGGTTTGCGGCATATTACATGTGTCGTAAAATGAGTCTCAACCATCCATCTTCGCGGTATAGATGGAGGGTATTGATGTAAACTCAAAGGGCCCAGAGCATGTCAACACAATCACCGAGGGCCCGCCTACACACTTTGACCAACCTGGCCAAGACCAACCATGCTTGGTCGTAACAAATTCGTGCGCCCAAACAAGGGGTGACGCACGGCTTTGAAATCCCGAATTAGGGTTTTGAGCATCACGATCGTCCATCTTCTCCTAGACGAATGGAGGGACTAAGATTAGATTAGCGAGTCCTGGTCATACCAAAGCATGACCACAATGGACCCATCTATTCCCTCACCCGATCGGCCAAGGCATATCATGCCCGGCTAATTCAAAACGCACGCCCAAACTAGCGTGATCACACCTCCCAAAACCACAAACTGATCTCGACCGCTCCAACTTCGCTGGATGATTTGGATGGCTCGGATCACGTTTTTATGGGATATTCGGTATAGGCGTAAACAACAGCCTACCACCTTCACACCAGGTTAATCGGCCAAGACCGACCAAGATTGGTCGTCTTGGAACGTGTGCCTGAAGTGGGCGTGACGTGCGGCTCTTGCGCACTTTGGTTTCCTCGTCGTAAATCGATCTCGACCACTCAACTTCACCGGATGAATTGAGTGACCCATATCATACTTTCGTGAGGTAATGGGGTATAGGCCTACACCATCATGCCGATCTACACGCATGTATGGTCGGCCCGGCCAAAGTTGTATGCCATGCTTGGTTTCGACCAAGTCAAGAGTGATGCCCGCGCACCTCTTCAAAACCCTAATTTCATTAACGATCGCGGATGAGTGTCTCAAAGATCATCTCATCCGTCCAACTTCACCAGCTTGGTTATACAACCCAGTCGGGAGTTAGTAGGTCGGTGAGGCGTCATTACCCATCACTTTACCACACCATGATGCGTGACACATAAAATACACACGATACTTCACAAGTATCAACTTCCGAATAACGCAGTTATTCAAATTAGCATTACACGCTACCTATCGTGGATCCACGATCCACACGTTCCAGACATCAATCATGTCACAAACTTGGGGATACATACTGGGGTATTGGTCTGGCGGTTTATAGCGTGCAGCGTGCAACGCGCCATCACAAGAACGTGTTAGGAAGTCATTGACGGTTAGAGATGAACAGGAGAAGTGGGCAAGACTGGTCGTGTGTCACCGACGCACAACTCCAGTACTCCATCACTCCACTTCCTCCACTTCCCACGAGAGACGTGAATAAGGCTCAATGACTTGTATAAATAGGTTCTCCGCCCTATTTCAAACACAGGTCGAGACGAGACAGAAAAAAAGTGTTAATACAAAACGTATTCCAACACCCGAGCACGCTTTGCATCAATCGTAAGCCTGCTCATCTTTCTGTTAAAAGTCATTCATAGCCAACACCTTCACAATCTCAATACCTTCTTCGCTTCCCTCCCTAAGACCAACCCCATCTCCTTCACTTTGTGACCGAAACAAGTCTGGAACGGCCATTTCTTGGTTTAGGCCGGACTTGCACAGATTGACTTCCGAATCTACAAGCACTCACAGCGCAGTGCATTTGTTTAGGGTTTAGATTCATTCCTCATCCACACACCCCAAATTACCAAATTCAACAGGAGTAGTTTTCACCCATAAACAACCGAATATCTGTGCGCCCCAATTCTTGTGCTTCCCTCACTGTATACATAGCAGGGCATTCCTTGGTGAGGATGCACTTACAACACAACTAAGTTGTGTTGGGAAGAGCAATGTCTTGCTCACCACAGGTGACCTTTGGATTATCATGAAAGAGATCGCTTTTAGAACCTTTCACATCCAATTCCATTTTTCCAAAAAACTTGTTAAGTTCCAACATCATGGACACTGCCTTCTCCATAGTCATGGAATTTTCTGGAAGATCATTCCTTTTCACACCCAAGGCATCATTGGATTTCTTTGGTCCACTTCTGAGTGCGTTTAGGAATATCCGGAACCTTCTTCCCATTACTCTTTTCAAGATTTTTCGGAATAGAATTGGATTGACTATTCTTTTGCAAGTTAGTCTTTCTCCAAGTGGGAGCATCGGATCTTGTCTTCGTCTTTACGAAGTTATCCTTTTGATAACCATTACGATTGTGAAAAGGCTTCGTATGACGTTTATAGGCAAAACTTGGTATATCACCGCACTGATTTCTTTGCCTAAAGGTTGGACATTTACAACCTGTAACGTTAAGGGGATTAGTCTTAACATATGATCTTGGTTTCACAACTTCTTGTGATGCCCAAACAAGAACATCATGAAGTTTCTCATTCCTTATACGGAAACGACATCTCCTTTCCAGGTGACCTTTATTTTCGCAATAGTGGCAAACATAAGGAAGGTTCTTACCTCGATCTGTGTGTAGTTGCAGGAAATCCTACACTACACCCCTCACAAGAATCCACACAATTAAGCCATTGAAGATGAACAATTATGATTTTTATTGATTAATTCCTTGAATGTTTACAAGATAAATGGAAAAGATCTAAAGAAATTACAATTACCACAAACTTTCTCTCTCCTAATGACTTGCCTGACACTCGGAAAAGAAGATCCTCACAACAGACTTGCTCGACTCTTAATATAGGGTAGTACACAATGGATGACAGCTAAGTTGTCCTTTATTTTCGGGAATGACTTGCGAAATATCGCAAGTGTACAAATATATAATCTCGAAACTCTTCTAAATCTCGCTAGGTCTTCACATCTTTCTCGTGTTTTAGCTGTCGTCATTCATTGCGTCATTTATATTACTCGTTTGCGACACTTTCGCAATGCTGTCGTTTATTGATCTCGCGAAGTATTGATGTCGCGTTATTCTGATCCTACATCTTGCCTCTTCTCATGTCTTCTCTGCGAAGAAGAGAATGCCATGAGAATTAGTATTTTAAATGCCGCAACTGTTCATATTTATCTGTTACGATCCCGTACTTTTACACAGAATTTATTACACATGTTTCTTCTTCCACTCTTTTCTTGACACGTCTCTTTCAACCGTTTTTTCTTGACCATTCACGTCCCCTCTCGCATTAAATGCATTCATCTTCTCGAGAATTCTTCTCTATATATAGTTTTCTCACCCTCCTCTTCTTCTTTTTTACTTTCTCTCTGCAATTTTTCTTCAATTCTC